>CAKASE010000069.1:0-1200000 GCA_916720795.1 Danaus chrysippus
AATATTTACGAACTGATTATACCCATTTTTTGCGTTTCGTGAAAATAAAAATCTCTTAATACTACATACTTGTTTTAATTTAACGAATGCCGTCTGGGGATTAAATATTTAATATTTTTATTAGTTGACTATAGTCCATTGGTTATTTGTATATTTTATATTGAACTATATATTGCTGCTGGTCTAACAGTTATTATACATATAATTTATAAAAGATAATGAAATAGTATTCTATATTGATTGCATATCCTATTAACCATTGTAAACTGACTTATGTCTGTAGAGTATTCGCGACCGCAGTATAGCGTGGGAGCGGGTCTAGGAGCGGCCTCCAGTGAAAGTGAGCCCGGGGGCAATATCCACTGTGTCTCAAAGCATCGTCTCGCAGTAACATGATTGGTAGCATATGGGACACTTGCTGCGCGACGTGCGACCGTGTCTCTGTATATTGAGAATAGTAAAATTATAACTTTAGTATGTATTAAACATTTGGTATATTATTTATCTAATCTTTCTTCATTAGAAAATATCAGAAATATTAAAAAAGATGTGATATCACCATATAATAAGGGCTACTACTAAAATATGTATTTTTTTTTTTGTAAAAGTTAATGACGAGTGTTTTCAACACTACGATAAAGGAAAAACTACGTCTCTTTACTGACATTCAATAAATCTGATTGTATTCAATGTTTGCCAGCGTCCGTTTTATCAGTGGTTATACTAACAGGAAGTGTTTCGTCACTGTCAAGCGGCGTGTCACACTCGCGACACAGAAGACCCTCTTGTATGACCGACGTCACACCTTCATACGTGTCGCTGCTGTCGTGACACGCGACGTCCTTGATGGGAGGGCGGGCTTTGTTCTGAAAATAATATATTATTATTATAATTGTGACAGTTTTGTTAATTGTAGATAAATAAGTAGCAGTATATATAAAAGTAGTCAGTAGAGTTTATATGACGTACATACATACCTTGGGCAGGTTAATCAAGTGCTCAGTAGAACACAGAGGTAGGAGAAACCTCCTCGAACGGGGTTGTGGTCTCGAATCTGATGCTCTTTCAGTTGACCTGAAAAATATTATACGTATTAATGTGTGTATTGAACTCATTTTATTGTAAATGAAACTAATATTTTTCGGATATACTACGCGACTTGATTTTTGATAAAAACTACATACTCCTGACGTTTCGGCTACTTTTCAGCAACCGTGATCACGGACAGACGAGATGTGAGCGTTTATTTTTATTGTATAATGAGACTAGTAAACCCGGCGAACTCCGTTTCGCCACCAGGCTTTGTTTTATGTAACATTTCTTGTTTGGTGATTAAAAGATGAAGAATTTTTTTATTGTTTTATATTTGAAAAGGAAAATTTTAATTTCGTTTCACAACAGTAATGAATTCATTTCGATTACAGAAATGTAGTGTTATTTAGTTGAACTTCTCTAATTAAATAAAAGTGAATCCAAAGTAGATACCGAATCGAAGCGTTATACGTGTCCGCAAATTATACGTTTCATTGAAGTGCTCCTTTGTAAACCACATTTTTTGTTTTTTGGTCTAACGTTAACACAAATAAAGCGGATGGTTTCCGAACTCCTGAACACGCAAAGTATAACTGCCCATGTGAAAAAAACAATGATTTTCTAAATTTATCCCGCAAATACTAAATGGTTTTAAGAGAGTTTAAACTACAAACACAATACCGGTTTGTCACATGAAATTAACTGAGCAGAGAACAATGAGTAGCCTTCAAACAATGTATCATACACCGGCACCATCTACTTAAAATATTGATTTGTAGTACTGTTACGTATCAGAGATGGCGCTGTATGTGAAAAAAGATTGTCCCGCTTTTCTGTTGAAAATTTTCCCTGAATTTTTTTTTGTTATAAAACCTCACGGAGTCAGAGACCTTTCCAACGAATGCAAACCCCTGGAAATCGGTTCGATCGTTCTGGAGTTGCGTCAGGAAGAAAGAACGGACTTATTTTTATATAGTAGATTTAAGACTTGCGAGTATTAATTTAAATGAAAGTAATATTTTCGGAATACTTTGGGTATTTTATTATTTTTAAAAACACCACACTCCCGACAACTCGGTCTGCCTTAATCATGGTTGCTGACAAGTAACCGAAACGTCGGGTGTATATATAACAGTTTTTAAAATAATAAAATACGCGAAACAGTCCGAAAATATTAGTTTCATCTGTTTATATAGTACTTACAGTTTGTATTATTCACCGAGACGTACGAATCTCAGCACACATCTCGTACATTTAATCTCCAGCTCCTTGTCCTGGTGTTGTTTGAGATGGTCCATGTAGAGGAGCACGTTGGCCGTCAGCTCACAGCCTTCAGCGTACACTGGAATCATCTGAAGACAGATATACGATGATTTTAATTTCTTCTACGTAGTAGTATACTATTTGATGTGACCTCTTAAAATTTAATATTGAAACTGAAATAAATGAATTCCTCCTTACGAAAAACGCATGTTTATTTAAGCCGTTTTTAAATTACTTTAAGAGTTTTGAATAAAGAGCAAATATGTTCTATAAAATTGTTATTAAGACATGAAAATTTGGTTTATTTTGTTAAAAGCCCTTTCACTATTTAGGCTTATTGAGCTATCGTGTCTCGCGCCTGAGCGGCAAATGTCATAATATATTATAATATAATCGCAAAACAGTATGAGTAATCACTAGTAGATACTCACAGGCTCTACTTCATCAGCAGGTTTTGGTTCTTCCCTGACGGTGTTGGCTCGTGCTAGTTCCTCAGTTAAGTACGCGCTTGTGTGTTGTGTCACGAGGAGATGAGAAAGAATGTCCGTGCCTGGAGTAATATTATATTAGAACAACAAAGTTTTTCATACAGAATTGCAAATATTTACGAACTGTATACAATTTTTGCGTCGTGAAAATAAAATCTCTTAATACTACATACTTGTTTAATTTAACGATGCCGTCTGGGGATTAAAATATTAATATTTTATTAGTTACTATAGTCATTGGGTATTTGTATATTTTATATTGAACTATATATGCTGCTGGTCTAACAGTTAATTATACATATAATTTATAAAAGATAATGAAAATATATTATATTGATTGATATCCTATAACCAGTGTAAACTGACTTATGTCTGTAGAGTATTCGCAGACGCAGTATAGCGTGGGAGCGGGTCTAGGAGCGGCCTCCAGTGAAAGTGAGCCGGCGCAATATCCACTGTGTCTCAACATCGCTCGGTAACATGATGTAGCATATGGACACTTGCTGCGCGACGTGCGACCGCTGTATATTGAGAATATTAAAATTATACTTTAGTATGTATTAAACATTTGGTATATTATTTATCTAATCTTTCTTCATTAGAAAATATAGAAATATTAAAAAGATGATATCACCATATAATAAGGGCTACTAAAATAACATTTTTTTTTTTGTAAAAGTTAATGAGTGTTTTCAACACGATAAAGGAAAAACTACGTCTCTTTACTGACATTCAATAAATCTGATTGTATGCAATGTTTGCAGCGTCGTTTTATCAAGTGGTTATACTAACAGGAAGTGTTTGTCACTGTCAAGCGGCGTGTCACACTCGCGACACAGAAGACCCTCTTGTATGACCGACGTCACACCTTCATACGTGTCGCTGCTGTCGTGACACGCGACGTCCTTGATGGGAGGGCGGGCTTTGTTCTGAAAATAATATATTATTATATAATTGCAGTTTGTTAATTGTAGATAAATAAGTAGCAGTATATATAAGTAGCAGTAGAGTTATATGACGTACGTACATACCTTGGGCAGGTTAATCAAGTGCTCAGTAGAACACAGAGGTAGAACCTCCTCGAACGGGTTGTGGTCTCGAATCTGATGCTCTTTCAGTTGACCTGAAAAATATTATACGTATTAATGTGTGTATTGAACTCATTTTATTGTAAATGAAACTAATATTTTTCGGATATACTACGCGACTTGATTTTTGATAAAAACTACATACTCCTGACGTTTCGGCTACTTTTCAGCAACCGTGATCACGGACAGACGAGATGTGAGCGTTTATTTTTATTGTATAATGAGACTAGTAAACCCGGCGAACTCCGTTTCGCCACCAGGCTTTGTTTTATGTAACATTTCGTTTGGTGATTAAAAGATGAAGAATTTTTTTATTGTTTTATATTTGAAAAGGAAAATTTTAATTTCGTTTCACAACAGTAATGAATTCATTTCGATTACAGAAATGTAGTGTTATTTAGTTGAACTTCTCTAATTAAATAAAAGTGAATCCAAAGTAGATACCGAATCGAAGCGTTATACGTGTCCGCAAATTATACGTTTCATTGAAGTGCTCCTTTGTAAACCACATTTTTTGTTTTTTGGTCTAACGTTAACACAAATAAAGCGGATGGTTTCCGAACTCCTGAACACGCAAAGTATAACTGCCCATGTGAAAAACAATGATTTTCTAAATTTATCCCGCAAATACTAAATGGTTTTTAAGAGTTTAAACTACAAACACAATACCGGTTTGTCACATGAAATTAACTGAGCAGAGAAACAATGAGTAGCCTTCAAACAATGTATCATACACCGGCACCATCTACTTAAAATATTGATTTGTAGTACTGTTACGTATCAGAGATGGCGCTGTATGTGAAAAAAGATTGTCCCGCTTTTCTGTTGAAAATTTTCCTGAATTTTTTTTTGTTATAAACCTCACGGAGTCAGAGACCTTTCCAACGAATGCAAACCCCTGGAAATCGGTTCGATCGTTCTGGAGTTGCGTCAGGAAGAAAGAACGGACTTATTTTTATATAGTAGATTTAAGACTTGCGAGTATTAATTTAAATGAAAGTCCATGTAGAGGAGCACGTTGGCCGTCAGCTCACAGCCTTCAGCGTACACTGGAATCATCTGAAGACAGATATACGATGATTTTAATTTCTTCTACGTAGTAGTATACTATTTGATGTGACCTCTTAAAATTAATATTGAAACTGAAATAAATGAATTCCTCCTTACGAAACGCATGTTTATTTAAACCGTTTTTAAATTACTTTAAGAGTTTTGAATAAAGAGCGAATATGTTCTATAAAATTGTTATTAAGACATGAAAGTTTGGTTTATTTTGTTAAAAGCCTTGGCACTATTTAGGCTTATTGAGCTATCGTGTCTCGCGCCTGAGCGGCAAATGTCATAATATATTATAATATAATCGCAAAACAGTATGAGTAATCACTAGTAGATACTCACAGGCTCTACTTCATCAGCAGGTTTTGGTTCTTCCCTGACGGTGTTGGCTCGTGCTAGTTCCTCAGTTAAGTACGCGCTTGTGTGTTGTGTCACGAGGAGATGAGAAAGAATGTCCGTGCCTGGAGTAATATTATATTAGAACAACAAAGTTTTTCATACAGAATTGCAAATATTTACGAACTGTATACAATTTTTGCGTCGTGAAAATAAAATCTCTTAATACTACATACTTGTTTAATTTAACGATGCCGTCTGGGGATTAAAATATTAATATTTTATTAGTTACTATAGTCATTGGGTATTTGTATATTTTATATTGAACTATATATGCTGCTGGTCTAACAGTTAATTATACATATAATTTATAAAAGATAATGAAAATATATTATATTGATTGATATCCTATAACCAGTGTAAACTGACTTATGTCTGTAGAGTATTCGCAGACGCAGTATAGCGTGGGAGCGGGTCTAGGAGCGGCCTCCAGTGAAAGTGAGCCGGCGCAATATCCACTGTGTCTCAACATCGCTCCTCGCTCGGTAACATGATGTAGCATATGGACACTTGCTGCGCGACGTGCGACCGCTGTATATTGAGAATATTAAAATTATACTTTAGTATGTATTAAACATTTGGTATATTATTTATCTAATCTTTCTTCATTAGAAAATATAGAAATATTAAAAAGATGATATCACCATATAATAAGGGCTACTAAAATAACATTTTTTTTTTGTAAAAGTTAATGAGTGTTTTCAACACGATAAAGGAAAAACTACGTCTCTTTACTGACATTCAATAAATCTGATTGTATGCAATGTTTGCAGCGTCGTTTTATCAAGTGGTTATACTAACAGGAAGTGTTTGTCACTGTCAAGCGGCGTGTCACACTCGCGACACAGAAGACCCTCTTGTATGACCGACGTCACACCTTCATACGTGTCGCTGCTGTCGTGACACGCGACGTCCTTGATGGGAGGGCGGGCTTTGTTCTGAAAATAATATATTATTATATAATTGCAGTTTGTTAATTGTAGATAAATAAGTAGTAGTATATATAAGTAGCAGTAGAGTTATATGACGTACATACATACCTTGGGCAGGTTAATCAAGTGCTCAGTAGAACACAGAGGTAGAACCTCCTCGAACGGGTTGTGGTCTCGAATCTGATGCTCTTTCAGTTGACCTGAAAAATATTATACGTATTAATGTGTGTATTGAACTCATTTTATTGTAAATGAAACTAATATTTTTCGGATATACTACGCGACTTGATTTTTGATAAAAACTACATACTCCTGACGTTTCGGCTACTTTTCAGCAACCGTGATCACGGACAGACGAGATGTGAGCGTTTATTTTTATTGTATAATGAGACTAGTAAACCCGGCGAACTCCGTTTCGCCACCAGGCTTTGTTTTATGTAACATTTCGTTTGGTGATTAAAAGATGAAGAATTTTTTTATTGTTTTATATTTGAAAAGGAAAATTTTAATTTCGTTTCACAACAGTAATGAATTCATTTCGATTACAGAAATGTAGTATTATTTAGTTGAACTTCTCTAATTAAATAAAAGTGAATCCAAAGTAGATACCGAATCGAAGCGTTATACGTGTCCGCAAATTATACGTTTCATTGAAGTGCTCCTTTGTAAACCACATTTTTTGTTTTTTGGTCTAACGTTAACACAAATAAAGCGGATGGTTTCCGAACTCCTGAACACGCAAAGTATAAATGCCCATGTGAAAAACAATGATTTTCTAAATTTATCCCGCAAATACTAAATGGTTTTAAGAGTTTAAACTACAAACACAATACCGGTTTGTCACATGAAATTAACTGAGCAGAGAACAATGAGTAGCCTTCAAACAATGTATCATACACCGGCACCATCTACTTAAAATATTGATTTGTAGTACTGTTACGTATCAGAGATGGCGCTGTATGTGAAAAAAGATTGTCCCGCTTTTCTGTTGAAAATTTTCCTGAATTTTTTTTTGTTATAAACCTCACGGAGTCAGAGACCTTTCCAACGAATGCAAACCCCTGGAAATCGGTTCGATCGTTCTGGAGTTGCGTCAGGAAGAAAGAACGGACTTATTTTTATATAGTAGATTTAAGACTTGCGAGTATTAATTTAAATGAAAGTAATATTTTCGGAATACTTTGGGTATTTTATTATTTTTTTAAAACACCACACTCCCGACAACTCGTCTGCCTTAATCATGGTTGCTGACAAGTAACCGAAACGTCGGGTGTATATATAACAGTTTTTAAAATAATAAAATACGCGAAACAGTCCGAAAATATTAGTTTCATCTGTTTATATAGTACTTACAGTTGTATTATTCACCGAGACGTACGAATCTCAGCACACATCTCGTACATTTAATCTCCAGCTCCTTGTCCTGGTGTTGTTTGAGATGGTCCATGTAGAGGAGCACGTTGGCCGTCAGCTCACAGCCTTCAGCGTACACTGGAATCATCTGAAGACAGATATACGATGATTTTAATTTCTTCTACGTAGTAGTATACTATTTGATGTGACCTCTTAAAATTAATATTGAAACTGAAATAAATGAATTCCTCCTTACGAAACGCATGTTTATTTAAGCCGTTTTTAAATTACTTTAAGAGTTTTGAATAAAGAGCAAATATGTTCTATAAAATTGTTATTAAGACATGAAAATTTGGTTTATTTTGTTAAAAGCCCTTTTACTATTTAGGCTTATTGAGCTATCGTGTCTCGCGCCTGAGCGGCAAATGTCATAATATATTATAATATAATCGCAAAACAGTATGAGTAATCACTAGTAGATACTCACAGGCTCTACTTCATCAGCAGGTTTTGGTTCTTCCCTGACGGTGTTGGCTCGTGCTAGTTCCTCAGTTAAGTACGCGCTTGTGTGTTGTGTCACGAGGAGATGAGAAAGAATGTCCGTGCCTGGAGTAATATTATATTAGAACAACAAAGTTTTTCATACAGAATTGCAAATATTTACGAACTGTATACAATTTTTGCGTCGTGAAAATAAAATCTCTTAATACTACATACTTGTTTAATTTAACGATGCCGTCTGGGGATTAAAATATTAATATTTTATTAGTTACTATAGTCATTGGGTATTTGTATATTTTATATTGAACTATATATGCTGCTGGTCTAACAGTTAATTATACATATAATTTATAAAAGATAATGAAAATATATTATATTGATTGATATATCCTATAACCAGTGTAAACTGACTTATGTCTGTAGAGTATTCGCAGACGCAGTATAGCGTGGGAGCGGGTCTAGGAGCGGCCTCCAGTGAAAGTGAGCCGGCGCAATATCCACTGTGTCTCAACATCGCTCGGTAACATGATGTAGCATATGGACACTTGCTGCGCGACGTGCGACCGCTGTATATTGAGAATATTAAAATTATACTTTAGTATGTATTAAACATTTGGTATATTATTTATCTAATCTTTCTTCATTAGAAAATATAGAAATATTAAAAAGATGATATCACCATATAATAAGGGCTACTAAAATAACATTTTTTTTTTTGTAAAAGTTAATGAGTGTTTTCAACACGATAAAGGAAAAACTACGTCTCTTTACTGACATTCAATAAATCTGATTGTATGCAATGTTTGCAGCGTCGTTTTATCAAGTGGTTATACTAACAGGAAGTGTTTGTCACTGTCAAGCGGCGTGTCACACTCGCGACACAGAAGACCCTCTTGTATGACCGACGTCACACCTTCATACGTGTCGCTGCTGTCGTGACACGCGACGTCCTTGATGGGAGGGCGGGCTTTGTTCTGAAAATAATATATTATTATATAATTGCAGTTTGTTAATTGTAGATAAATAAGTAGCAGTATATATAAGTAGCAGTAGAGTTATATGACGTACATACATACCTTGGGCAGGTTAATCAAGTGCTCAGTAGAACACAGAGGTAGAACCTCCTCGAACGGGTTGTGGTCTCGAATCTGATGCTCTTTCAGTTGACCTGAAAAATATTATACGTATTAATGTGTGTATTGAACTCATTTTATTGTAAATGAAACTAATATTTTTCGGATATACTACGCGACTTGATTTTTGATAAAAACTACATACTCCTGACGTTTCGGCTACTTTTCAGCAACCGTGATCACGGACAGACGAGATGTGAGCGTTTATTTTTATTGTATAATGAGACTAGTAAACCCGGCGAACTCCGTTTCGCCACCAGGCTTTGTTTTATGTAACATTTCGTTTGGTGATTAAAAGATGAAGAATTTTTTTATTGTTTTATATTTGAAAAGGAAAATTTTAATTTCGTTTCACAACAGTAATGAATTCATTTCGATTACAGAAATGTAGTGTTATTTAGTTGAACTTCTCTAATTAAATAAAAGTGAATCCAAAGTAGATACCGAATCGAAGCGTTATACGTGTCCGCAAATTATACGTTTCATTGAAGTGCTCCTTTGTAAACCACATTTTTTGTTTTTTGGTCTAACGTTAACACAAATAAAGCGGATGGTTTCCGAACTCCTGAACACGCAAAGTATAACTGCCCATGTGAAAAACAATGATTTTCTAAATTTATCCCGCAAATACTAAATGGTTTTAAGAGTTTAAACTACAAACACAATACCGGTTTGTCACATGAAATTAACTGAGCAGAGAACAATGAGTAGCCTTCAAACAATGTATCATACACCGGCACCATCTACTTAAAATATTGATTTGTAGTACTGTTACGTATCAGAGATGGCGCTGTATGTGAAAAAAGATTGTCCCGCTTTTCTGTTGAAAATTTTCCTGAATTTTTTTTTGTTTATAAACCTCACGGAGTCAGAGACCTTTCCAACGAATGCAAACCCCTGGAAATCGGTTCGATCGTTCTGGAGTTGCGTCAGGAAGAAAGAACGGACTTATTTTTATATAGTAGATTTAAGACTTGCGAGTATTAATTTAAATGAAAGTCCATGTAGAGGAGCACGTTGGCCGTCAGCTCACAGCCTTCAGCGTACACTGGAATCATCTGAAGACAGATATACGATGATTTTAATTTCTTCTACGTAGTAGTATACTATTTGATGTGACCTCTTAAAATTAATATTGAAACTGAAATAAATGAATTCCTCCTTACGAAACGCATGTTTATTTAAGCCGTTTTTAAATTACTTTAAGAGTTTTGAATAAAGAGCGAATATGTTCTATAAAATTGTTATTAAGACATGAAAGTTTGGTTTATTTTGTTAAAAGCCTTGGCACTATTTAGGCTTATTGAGCTATCGTGTCTCGCGCCTGAGCGGCAAATGTCATAATATATTATATATATAATCGCAAAACAGTATGAGTAATCACTAGTAGATACTCACAGGCTCTACTTCATCAGCAGGTTTTGGTTCTTCCCTGACGGTGTTGGCTCGTGCTAGTTCCTCAGTTAAGTACGCGCTTGTGTGTTGTGTCACGAGGAGATGAGAAAGAATGTCCGTGCCTGGAGTAATATTATATTAGAACAACAAAGTTTTTCATACAGAATTGCAAATATTTACGAACTGTATACAATTTTTTGCGTCGTGAAAATAAAATCTCTTAATACTACATACTTGTTTAATTTAACGATGCCGTCTGGGGATTAAAATATTAATATTTTATTAGTTACTATAGTCATTGGGTATTTGTATATTTTATATTGAACTATATATGCTGCTGGTCTAACAGTTAATTATACATATAATTTATAAAAGATAATGAAAATATATTATATTGATTGATATCCTATAACCAGTGTAAACTGACTTATGTCTGTAGAGTATTCGCAGACGCAGTATAGCGTGGGAGCGGGTCTAGGAGCGGCCTCCAGTGAAAGTGAGCCGGCGCAATATCCACTGTGTCTCAACATCGCTCGGTAACATGATGTAGCATATGGACACTTGCTGCGCGACGTGCGACCGCTGTATATTGAGAATATTAAAATTATACTTTAGTATGTATTAAACATTTGGTATATTATTTATCTAATCTTTCTTCATTAGAAAATATAGAAATATTAAAAAGATGATATCACCATATAATAAGGGCTACTAAAATAACATTTTTTTTTTGTAAAAGTTAATGAGTGTTTTCAACACGATAAAGGAAAAACTACGTCTCTTTACTGACATTCAATAAATCTGATTGTATGCAATGTTTGCAGCGTCGTTTTATCAAGTGGTTATACTAACAGGAAGTGTTTGTCACTGTCAAGCGGCGTGTCACACTCGCGACACAGAAGACCCTCTTGTATGACCGACGTCACACCTTCATACGTGTCGCTGCTGTCGTGACACGCGACGTCCTTGATGGGAGGGCGGGCTTTGTTCTGAAAATAATATATTATTATATAATTGCAGTTTGTTAATTGTAGATAAATAAGTAGCAGTATATATAAGTAGCAGTAGAGTTATATGACGTACATACATACCTTGGGCAGGTTAATCAAGTGCTCAGTAGAACACAGAGGTAGAACCTCCTCGAACGGGTTGTGGTCTCGAATCTGATGCTCTTTCAGTTGACCTGAAAAATATTATACGTATTAATGTGTGTATTGAACTCATTTTATTGTAAATGAAACTAATATTTTTCGGATATACTACGCGACTTGATTTTTGATAAAAACTACATACTCCTGACGTTTCGGCTACTTTTCAGCAACCGTGATCACGGACAGACGAGATGTGAGCGTTTATTTTTATTGTATAATGAGACTAGTAAACCCGGCGAACTCCGTTTCGCCACCAGGCTTTGTTTTATGTAACATTTCGTTTGGTGATTAAAAGATGAAGAATTTTTTTTATTGTTTTATATTTGAAAAGGAAAATTTTAATTTCGTTTCACAACAGTAATGAATTCATTTCGATTACAGAAATGTAGTGTTATTTAGTTGAACTTCTCTAATTAAATAAAAGTGAATCCAAAGTAGATACCGAATCGAAGCGTTATACGTGTCCGCAAATTATACGTTTCATTGAAGTGCTCCTTTGTAAACCACATTTTTTGTTTTTTGGTCTAACGTTAACACAAATAAAGCGGATGGTTTCCGAACTCCTGAACACGCAAAGTATAACTGCCCATGTGAAAAACAATGATTTTCTAAATTTATCCCGCAAATACTAAATGGTTTTAAGAGTTTAAACTACAAACACAATACCGGTTTGTCACATGAAATTAACTGAGCAGAGAACAATGAGTAGCCTTCAAACAATGTATCATACACCGGCACCATCTACTTAAAATATTGATTTGTAGTACTGTTACGTATCAGAGATGGCGCTGTATGTGAAAAAAGATTGTCCCGCTTTTCTGTTGAAAATTTTCCTGAATTTTTTTTTGTTATATAAACCTCACGGAGTCAGAGACCTTTCCAACGAATGCAAACCCCTGGAAATCGGTTCGATCGTTCTGGAGTTGCGTCAGGAAGAAAGAACGGACTTATTTTTATATAGTAGATTTAAGACTTGCGAGTATTAATTTAAATGAAAGTCCATGTAGAGGAGCACGTTGGCCGTCAGCTCACAGCCTTCAGCGTACACTGGAATCATCTGAAGACAGATATACGATGATTTTAATTTCTTCTACGTAGTAGTATACTATTTGATGTGACCTCTTAAAATTAATATTGAAACTGAAATAAATGAATTCCTCCTTACGAAACGCATGTTTATTTAAGCCGTTTTTAAATTACTTTAAGAGTTTTGAATAAAGAGCGAATATGTTCTATAAAATTGTTATTAAGACATGAAAGTTTGGTTTATTTTGTTAAAAGCCTTGGCACTATTTAGGCTTATTGAGCTATCGTGTCTCGCGCCTGAGCGGCAAATGTCATAATATATTATAATATAATCGCAAAACAGTATGAGTAATCACTAGTAGATACTCACAGGCTCTACTTCATCAGCAGGTTTTGGTTCTTCCCTGACGGTGTTGGCTCGTGCTAGTTCCTCAGTTAAGTACGCGCTTGTGTGTTGTGTCACGAGGAGATGAGAAAGAATGTCCGTGCCTGGAGTAATATTATATTAGAACAACAAAGTTTTTCATACAGAATTGCAAATATTTACGAACTGTATACAATTTTTGCGTCGTGAAAATAAAATCTCTTAATACTACATACTTGTTTAATTTAACGATGCCGTCTGGGGATTAAAATATTAATATTTTATTAGTTACTATAGTCATTGGGTATTTGTATATTTTATATTGAACTATATATGCTGCTGGTCTAACAGTTAATTATACATATAATTTATAAAAGATAATGAAAATATATTATATTGATTGATATCCTATAACCAGTGTAAACTGACTTATGTCTGTAGAGTATTCGCAGACGCAGTATAGCGTGGGAGCGGGTCTAGGAGCGGCCTCCAGTGAAAGTGAGCCGGCGCAATATCCACTGTGTCTCAACATCGCTCGGTAACATGATGTAGCATATGGACACTTGCTGCGCGACGTGCGACCGCTGTATATTGAGAATATTAAAATTATACTTTAGTATGTATTAAACATTTGGTATATTATTTATCTAATCTTTCTTCATTAGAAAATATAGAAATATTAAAAAGATGATATCACCATATAATAAGGGCTACTAAAATAACATTTTTTTTTTGTAAAAGTTAATGAGTGTTTTCAACACGATAAAGGAAAAACTACGTCTCTTTACTGACATTCAATAAATCTGATTGTATGCAATGTTTGCAGCGTCGTTTTATCAAGTGGTTATACTAACAGGAAGTGTTTGTCACTGTCAAGCGGCGTGTCACACTCGCGACACAGAAGACCCTCTTGTATGACCGACGTCACACCTTCATACGTGTCGCTGCTGTCGTGACACGCGACGTCCTTGATGGGAGGGCGGGCTTTGTTCTGAAAATAATATATTATTATATAATTGCAGTTTGTTAATTGTAGATAAATAAGTAGCAGTAGTAGCAGTAGATTATATGACGTACATACATACCTTGGGCAGGTTAATCAAGTGCTCAGTAGAACACAGAGGTAGAACCTCCTCGAACGGGTTGTGGTCTCGAATCTGATGCTCTTTCAGTTGACCTGAAAAATATTATACGTATTAATGTGTGTATTGAACTCATTTTATTGTAAATGAAACTAATATTTTTCGGATATACTACGCGACTTGATTTTTGATAAAAACTACATACTCCTGACGTTTCGGCTACTTTTCAGCAACCGTGATCACGGACAGACGAGATGTGAGCGTTTATTTTTATTGTATAATGAGACTAGTAAATCCGGCGAACTCCGTTTCGCCACCAGGCTTTGTTTTATGTAACATTTCGTTTGGTGATTAAAAGATGAAGAATTTTTTTATTGTTTTATATTTGAAAAGGAAAATTTTAATTTCGTTTCACAACAGTAATGAATTCATTTCGATTACAGAAATGTAGTATTATTTAGTTGAACTTCTCTAATTAAATAAAAGTGAATCCAAAGTAGATACCGAATCGAAGCGTTATACGTGTCCGCAAATTATACGTTTCATTGAAGTGCTCCTTTGTAAACCACATTTTTTGTTTTTTGGTCTAACGTTAACACAAATAAAGCGGATGGTTTCCGAACTCCTGAACACGCAAAGTATAAATGCCCATGTGAAAAACAATGATTTTCTAAATTTATCCCGCAAATACTAAATGGTTTTAAGAGTTTAAACTACAAACACAATACCGGTTTGTCACATGAAATTAACTGAGCAGAGAACAATGAGTAGCCTTCAAACAATGTATCATACACCGGCACCATCTACTTAAAATATTGATTTGTAGTACTGTTACGTATCAGAGATGGCGCTGTATGTGAAAAAAGATTGTCCCGCTTTTCTGTTGAAAATTTTCCTGAATTTTTTTTTTGTTATAAACCTCACGGAGTCAGAGACCTTTCCAACGAATGCAAACCCCTGGAAATCGGTTCGATCGTTCTGGAGTTGCGTCAGGAAGAAAGAACGGACTTATTTTTATATAGTAGATTTAAGACTTGCGAGTATTAATTTAAATGAAAGTAATATTTTCGGAATACTTTGGGTATTTTATTATTTTTAAAAACACCACACTCCCGACAACTCGTCTGCCTTAATCATGGTTGCTGACAAGTAACCGAAACGTCGGGTGTATATATAACAGTTTTTAAAATAATAAAATACGCGAAACAGTCCGAAAATATTAGTTTCATCTGTTTATATAGTACTTACAGTTGTATTATTCACCGAGACGTACGAATCTCAGCACACATCTCGTACATTTAATCTCCAGCTCCTTGTCCTGGTGTTGTTTGAGATGGTCCATGTAGAGGAGCACGTTGGCCGTCAGCTCACAGCCTTCAGCGTACACTGGAATCATCTGAAGACAGATATACGATGATTTTAATTTCTTCTACGTAGTAGTATACTATTTGATGTGACCTCTTAAAATTAATATTGAAACTGAAATAAATGAATTCCTCCTTACGAAACGCATGTTTATTTAAGCCGTTTTTAAATTACTTTAAGAGTTTTGAATAAAGAGCAAATATGTTCTATAAAATTGTTATTAAGACATGAAAATTTGGTTTATTTTGTTAAAAGCCCTTTTACTATTTAGGCTTATTGAGCTATCGTGTCTCGCGCCTGAGCGGCAAATGTCATAATATATTATAATATAATCGCAAAACAGTATGAGTAATCACTAGTAGATACTCACAGGCTCTACTTCATCAGCAGGTTTTGGTTCTTCCCTGACGGTGTTGGCTCGTGCTAGTTCCTCAGTTAAGTACGCGCTTGTGTGTTGTGTCACGAGGAGATGAGAAAGAATGTCCGTGCCTGGAGTAATATTATATTAGAACAACAAAGTTTTTCATACAGAATTGCAAATATTTACGAACTGTATACAATTTTTGCGTCGTGAAAATAAAATCTCTTAATACTACATACTTGTTTAATTTAACGATGCCGTCTGGGGATTAAAATATTAATATTTTATTAGTTACTATAGTCATTGGGTATTTGTATATTTTATATTGAACTATATATGCTGCTGGTCTAACAGTTAATTATACATATAATTTATAAAAGATAATGAAAATATATTATATTGATTGATATCCTATAACCAGTGTAAACTGACTTATGTCTGTAGAGTATTCGCAGACGCAGTATAGCGTGGGAGCGGGTCTAGGAGCGGCCTCCAGTGAAAGTGAGCCGGCGCAATATCCACTGTGTCTCAACATCGCTCGGTAACATGATGTAGCATATGGACACTTGCTGCGCGACGTGCGACCGCTGTATATTGAGAATATTAAAATTATACTTTAGTATGTATTAAACATTTGGTATATTATTTATCTAATCTTTCTTCATTAGAAAATATAGAAATATTAAAAAGATGATATCACCATATAATAAGGGCTACTAAAATAACATTTTTTTTTTTGTAAAAGTTAATGAGTGTTTTCAACACGATAAAGGAAAAACTACGTCTCTTTACTGACATTCAATAAATCTGATTGTATGCAATGTTTGCAGCGTCGTTTTATCAAGTGGTTATACTAACAGGAAGTGTTTGTCACTGTCAAGCGGCGTGTCACACTCGCGACACAGAAGACCCTCTTGTATGACCGACGTCACACCTTCATACGTGTCGCTGCTGTCGTGACACGCGACGTCCTTGATGGGAGGGCGGGCTTTGTTCTGAAAATAATATATTATTATATAATTGCAGTTTGTTAATTGTAGATAAATAAGTAGCAGTATATATAAGTAGCAGTAGAGTTATATGACGTACATACATACCTTGGGCAGGTTAATCAAGTGCTCAGTAGAACACAGAGGTAGAACCTCCTCGAACGGGTTGTGGTCTCGAATCTGATGCTCTTTCAGTTGACCTGAAAAATATTATACGTATTAATGTGTGTATTGAACTCATTTTATTGTAAATGAAACTAATATTTTTCGGATATACTACGCGACTTGATTTTTGATAAAAACTACATACTCCTGACGTTTCGGCTACTTTTCAGCAACCGTGATCACGGACAGACGAGATGTGAGCGTTTATTTTTATTGTATAATGAGACTAGTAAACCCGGCGAACTCCGTTTCGCCACCAGGCTTTGTTTTATGTAACATTTCGTTTGGTGATTAAAAGATGAAGAATTTTTTTATTGTTTTATATTTGAAAAGGAAAATTTTAATTTCGTTTCACAACAGTAATGAATTCATTTCGATTACAGAAATGTAGTGTTATTTAGTTGAACTTCTCTAATTAAATAAAAGTGAATCCAAAGTAGATACCGAATCGAAGCGTTATACGTGTCCGCAAATTATACGTTTCATTGAAGTGCTCCTTTGTAAACCACATTTTTTGTTTTTTTTGGTCTAACGTTAACACAAATAAAGCGGATGGTTTCCGAACTCCTGAACACGCAAAGTATAACTGCCCATGTGAAAAACAATGATTTTCTAAATTTATCCCGCAAATACTAAATGGTTTTAAGAGTTTAAACTACAAACACAATACCGGTTTGTCACATGAAATTAACTGAGCAGAGAACAATGAGTAGCCTTCAAACAATGTATCATACACCGGCACCATCTACTTAAAATATTGATTTGTAGTACTGTTACGTATCAGAGATGGCGCTGTATGTGAAAAAAGATTGTCCCGCTTTTCTGTTGAAAATTTTCCTGAATTTTTTTTTGTTATAAACCTCACGGAGTCAGAGACCTTTCCAACGAATGCAAACCCCTGGAAATCGGTTCGATCGTTCTGGAGTTGCGTCAGGAAGAAAGAACGGACTTATTTTTATATAGTAGATTTAAGACTTGCGAGTATTAATTTAAATGAAAGTCCATGTAGAGGAGCACGTTGGCCGTCAGCTCACAGCCTTCAGCGTACACTGGAATCATCTGAAGACAGATATACGATGATTTTAATTTCTTCTACGTAGTAGTATACTATTTGATGTGACCTCTTAAAATTAATATTGAAACTGAAATAAATGAATTCCTCCTTACGAAACGCATGTTTATTTAAACCGTTTTTAAATTACTTTAAGAGTTTTGAATAAAGAGCGAATATGTTCTATAAAATTGTTATTAAGACATGAAAGTTTGGTTTATTTTGTTAAAAGCCTTGGCACTATTTAGGCTTATTGAGCTATCGTGTCTCGCGCCTGAGCGGCAAATGTCATAATATATTATAATATAATCGCAAAACAGTATGAGTAATCACTAGTAGATACTCACAGGCTCTACTTCATCAGCAGGTTTTGGTTCTTCCCTGACGGTGTTGGCTCGTGCTAGTTCCTCAGTTAAGTACGCGCTTGTGTGTTGTGTCACGAGGAGATGAGAAAGAATGTCCGTGCCTGGAGTAATATTATATTAGAACAACAAAGTTTTTCATACAGAATTGCAAATATTTACGAACTGTATACAATTTTTGCGTCGTGAAAATAAAATCTCTTAATACTACATACTTGTTTAATTTAACGATGCCGTCTGGGGATTAAAATATTAATATTTTATTAGTTACTATAGTCATTGGGTATTTGTATATTTTATATTGAACTATATATGCTGCTGGTCTAACAGTTAATTATACATATAATTTATAAAAGATAATGAAAATATATTATATTGATTGATATCCTATAACCAGTGTAAACTGACTTATGTCTGTAGAGTATTCGCAGACGCAGTATAGCGTGGGAGCGGGTCTAGGAGCGGCCTCCAGTGAAAGTGAGCCGGCGCAATATCCACTGTGTCTCAACATCGCTCGGTAACATGATGTAGCATATGGACACTTGCTGCGCGACGTGCGACCGCTGTATATTGAGAATATTAAAATTATACTTTAGTATGTATTAAACATTTGGTATATTATTTATCTAATCTTTCTTCATTAGAAAATATAGAAATATTAAAAAGATGATATCACCATATAATAAGGGCTACTAAAATAACATTTTTTTTTTTTGTAAAAGTTAATGAGTGTTTTCAACACGATAAAAGGAAAAACTACGTCTCTTTACTGACATTCAATAAATCTGATTGTATGCAATGTTTGCAGCGTCGTTTTATCAAGTGGTTATACTAACAGGAAGTGTTTGTCACTGTCAAGCGGCGTGTCACACTCGCGACACAGAAGACCCTCTTGTATGACCGACGTCACACCTTCATACGTGTCGCTGCTGTCGTGACACGCGACGTCCTTGATGGGAGGGCGGGCTTTGTTCTGAAAATAATATATTATTATATAATTGCAGTTTGTTAATTGTAGATAAATAAGTAGCAGTATATATAAGTAGCAGTAGAGTTATATGACGTACATACATACCTTGGGCAGGTTAATCAAGTGCTCAGTAGAACACAGAGGTAGAACCTCCTCGAACGGGTTGTGGTCTCGAATCTGATGCTCTTTCAGTTGACCTGAAAAATATTATACGTATTAATGTGTGTATTGAACTCATTTTATTGTAAATGAAACTAATATTTTTCGGATATACTACGCGACTTGATTTTTGATAAAAACTACATACTCCTGACGTTTCGGCTACTTTTCAGCAACCGTGATCACGGACAGACGAGATGTGAGCGTTTATTTTTATTGTATAATGAGACTAGTAAACCCGGCGAACTCCGTTTCGCCACCAGGCTTTGTTTTATGTAACATTTCGTTTGGTGATTAAAAGATGAAGAATTTTTTTATTGTTTTATATTTGAAAAGGAAAATTTTAATTTCGTTTCACAACAGTAATGAATTCATTTCGATTACAGAAATGTAGTGTTATTTAGTTGAACTTCTCTAATTAAATAAAAGTGAATCCAAAGTAGATACCGAATCGAAGCGTTATACGTGTCCGCAAATTATACGTTTCATTGAAGTGCTCCTTTGTAAACCACATTTTTTGTTTTTTGGTCTAACGTTAACACAAATAAAGCGGATGGTTTCCGAACTCCTGAACACGCAAAGTATAACTGCCCATGTGAAAAACAATGATTTTCTAAATTTATCCCGCAAATACTAAATGGTTTTAAGAGTTTAAACTACAAACACAATACCGGTTTGTCACATGAAATTAACTGAGCAGAGAACAATGAGTAGCCTTCAAACAATGTATCATACACCGGCACCATCTACTTAAAATATTGATTTGTAGTACTGTTACGTATCAGAGATGGCGCTGTATGTGAAAAAAGATTGTCCCGCTTTTCTGTTGAAAATTTTCCTGAATTTTTTTTTGTATATAAACCTCACGGAGTCAGAGACCTTTCCAACGAATGCAAACCCCTGGAAATCGGTTCGATCGTTCTGGAGTTGCGTCAGGAAGAAAGAACGGACTTATTTTTATATAGTAGATTTAAGACTTGCGAGTATTAATTTAAATGAAAGTCCATGTAGAGGAGCACGTTGGCCGTCAGCTCACAGCCTTCAGCGTACACTGGAATCATCTGAAGACAGATATACGATGATTTTAATTTCTTCTACGTAGTAGTATACTATTTGATGTGACCTCTTAAAATTAATATTGAAACTGAAATAAATGAATTCCTCCTTACGAAACGCATGTTTATTTAAGCCGTTTTTAAATTACTTTAAGAGTTTTGAATAAAGAGCGAATATGTTCTATAAAATTGTTATTAAGACATGAAAGTTTGGTTTATTTTGTTAAAAGCCTTGGCACTATTTAGGCTTATTGAGCTATCGTGTCTCGCGCCTGAGCGGCAAATGTCATAATATATTATAATATAATCGCAAAACAGTATGAGTAATCACTAGTAGATACTCACAGGCTCTACTTCATCAGCAGGTTTTGGTTCTTCCCTGACGGTGTTGGCTCGTGCTAGTTCCTCAGTTAAGTACGCGCTTGTGTGTTGTGTCACGAGGAGATGAGAAAGAATGTCCGTGCCTGGAGTAATATTATATTAGAACAACAAAGTTTTTCATACAGAATTGCAAATATTTACGAACTGTATACAATTTTTGCGTCGTGAAAATAAAATCTCTTAATACTACATACTTGTTTAATTTAACGATGCCGTCTGGGGATTAAAATATTAATATTTTATTAGTTACTATAGTCATTGGGTATTTGTATATTTTATATTGAACTATATATGCTGCTGGTCTAACAGTTAATTATACATATAATTTATAAAAGATAATGAAAATATATTATATTGATTGATATCCTATAACCAGTGTAAACTGACTTATGTCTGTAGAGTATTCGCAGACGCAGTATAGCGTGGGAGCGGGTCTAGGAGCGGCCTCCAGTGAAAGTGAGCCGGCGCAATATCCACTGTGTCTCAACATCGCTCGGTAACATGATGTAGCATATGGACACTTGCTGCGCGACGTGCGACCGCTGTATATTGAGAATATTAAAATTATACTTTAGTATGTATTAAACATTTGGTATATTATTTATCTAATCTTTCTTCATTAGAAAATATAGAAATATTAAAAAGATGATATCACCATATAATAAGGGCTACTAAAATAACATTTTTTTTTTGTAAAAGTTAATGAGTGTTTTCAACACGATAAAGGAAAAACTACGTCTCTTTACTGACATTCAATAAATCTGATTGTATGCAATGTTTGCAGCGTCGTTTTATCAAGTGGTTATACTAACAGGAAGTGTTTGTCACTGTCAAGCGGCGTGTCACACTCGCGACACAGAAGACCCTCTTGTATGACCGACGTCACACCTTCATACGTGTCGCTGCTGTCGTGACACGCGACGTCCTTGATGGGAGGGCGGGCTTTGTTCTGAAAATAATATATTATTATATAATTGCAGTTTGTTAATTGTAGATAAATAAGTAGCAGTATATATAAGTAGCAGTAGAGTTATATGACGTACATACATACCTTGGGCAGGTTAATCAAGTGCTCAGTAGAACACAGAGGTAGAACCTCCTCGAACGGGTTGTGGTCTCGAATCTGATGCTCTTTCAGTTGACCTGAAAAATATTATACGTATTAATGTGTGTATTGAACTCATTTTATTGTAAATGAAACTAATATTTTTCGGATATACTACGCGACTTGATTTTTGATAAAAACTACATACTCCTGACGTTTCGGCTACTTTTCAGCAACCGTGATCACGGACAGACGAGATGTGAGCGTTTATTTTTATTGTATAATGAGACTAGTAAATCCGGCGAACTCCGTTTCGCCACCAGGCTTTGTTTTATGTAACATTTCGTTTGGTGATTAAAAGATGAAGAATTTTTTTATTGTTTTATATTTGAAAAGGAAAATTTTAATTTCGTTTCACAACAGTAATGAATTCATTTCGATTACAGAAATGTAGTATTATTTAGTTGAACTTCTCTAATTAAATAAAAGTGAATCCAAAGTAGATACCGAATCGAAGCGTTATACGTGTCCGCAAATTATACGTTTCATTGAAGTGCTCCTTTGTAAACCACATTTTTTGTTTTTTTGGTCTAACGTTAACACAAATAAAGCGGATGGTTTCCGAACTCCTGAACACGCAAAGTATAAATGCCCATGTGAAAAACAATGATTTTCTAAATTTATCCCGCAAATACTAAATGGTTTTAAGAGTTTAAACTACAAACACAATACCGGTTTGTCACATGAAATTAACTGAGCAGAGAACAATGAGTAGCCTTCAAACAATGTATCATACACCGGCACCATCTACTTAAAATATTGATTTGTAGTACTGTTACGTATCAGAGATGGCGCTGTATGTGAAAAAAGATTGTCCCGCTTTTCTGTTGAAAATTTTCCTGAATTTTTTTTTTGTTATAAACCTCACGGAGTCAGAGACCTTTCCAACGAATGCAAACCCCTGGAAATCGGTTCGATCGTTCTGGAGTTGCGTCAGGAAGAAAGAACGGACTTATTTTTATATAGTAGATTTAAGACTTGCGAGTATTAATTTAAATGAAAGTAATATTTTCGGAATACTTTGGGTATTTTATTATTTTTAAAAACACCACACTCCCGACAACTCGTCTGCCTTAATCATGGTTGCTGACAAGTAACCGAAACGTCGGGTGTATATATAACAGTTTTTTAAAATAATAAAATACGCGAAACAGTCCGAAAATATTAGTTTCATCTGTTTATATAGTACTTACAGTTGTATTATTCACCGAGACGTACGAATCTCAGCACACATCTCGTACATTTAATCTCCAGCTCCTTGTCCTGGTGTTGTTTGAGATGGTCCATGTAGAGGAGCACGTTGGCCGTCAGCTCACAGCCTTCAGCGTACACTGGAATCATCTGAAGACAGATATACGATGATTTTAATTTCTTCTACGTAGTAGTATACTATTTGATGTGACCTCTTAAAATTAATATTGAAACTGAAATAAATGAATTCCTCCTTACGAAACGCATGTTTATTTAAGCCGTTTTTAAATTACTTTAAGAGTTTTGAATAAAGAGCAAATATGTTCTATAAAATTGTTATTAAGACATGAAAATTTGGTTTATTTTGTTAAAAGCCCTTTTACTATTTAGGCTTATTGAGCTATCGTGTCTCGCGCCTGAGCGGCAAATGTCATAATATATTATAATATAATCGCAAAACAGTATGAGTAATCACTAGTAGATACTCACAGGCTCTACTTCATCAGCAGGTTTTGGTTCTTCCCTGACGGTGTTGGCTCGTGCTAGTTCCTCAGTTAAGTACGCGCTTGTGTGTTGTGTCACGAGGAGATGAGAAAGAATGTCCGTGCCTGGAGTAATATTATATTAGAACAACAAAGTTTTTCATACAGAATTGCAAATATTTACGAACTGTATACAATTTTTGCGTCGTGAAAATAAAATCTCTTAATACTACATACTTGTTTAATTTAACGATGCCGTCTGGGGATTAAAATATTAATATTTTATTAGTTACTATAGTCATTGGGTATTTGTATATTTTATATTGAACTATATATGCTGCTGGTCTAACAGTTAATTATACATATAATTTATAAAAGATAATGAAAATATATTATATTGATTGATATCCTATAACCAGTGTAAACTGACTTATGTCTGTAGAGTATTCGCAGACGCAGTATAGCGTGGGAGCGGGTCTAGGAGCGGCCTCCAGTGAAAGTGAGCCGGCGCAATATCCACTGTGTCTCAACATCGCTCGGTAACATGATGTAGCATATGGACACTTGCTGCGCGACGTGCGACCGCTGTATATTGAGAATATTAAAATTATACTTTAGTATGTATTAAACATTTGGTATATTATTTATCTAATCTTTCTTCATTAGAAAATATAGAAATATTAAAAAGATGATATCACCATATAATAAGGGCTACTAAAATAACATTTTTTTTTTGTAAAAGTTAATGAGTGTTTTCAACACGATAAAGGAAAAACTACGTCTCTTTACTGACATTCAATAAATCTGATTGTATGCAATGTTTGCAGCGTCGTTTTATCAAGTGGTTATACTAACAGGAAGTGTTTGTCACTGTCAAGCGGCGTGTCACACTCGCGACACAGAAGACCCTCTTGTATGACCGACGTCACACCTTCATACGTGTCGCTGCTGTCGTGACACGCGACGTCCTTGATGGGAGGGCGGGCTTTGTTCTGAAAATAATATATTATTATATAATTGCAGTTTGTTAATTGTAGATAAATAAGTAGCAGTATATATAAGTAGCAGTAGAGTTATATGACGTACATACATACCTTGGGCAGGTTAATCAAGTGCTCAGTAGAACACAGAGGTAGAACCTCCTCGAACGGGTTGTGGTCTCGAATCTGATGCTCTTTCAGTTGACCTGAAAAATATTATACGTATTAATGTGTGTATTGAACTCATTTTATTGTAAATGAAACTAATATTTTTCGGATATACTACGCGACTTGATTTTTGATAAAAACTACATACTCCTGACGTTTCGGCTACTTTTCAGCAACCGTGATCACGGACAGACGAGATGTGAGCGTTTATTTTTATTGTATAATGAGACTAGTAAATCCGGCGAACTCCGTTTCGCCACCAGGCTTTGTTTTATGTAACATTTCGTTTGGTGATTAAAAGATGAAGAATTTTTTTATTGTTTTATATTTGAAAAGGAAAATTTTAATTTCGTTTCACAACAGTAATGAATTCATTTCGATTACAGAAATGTAGTATTATTTAGTTGAACTTCTCTAATTAAATAAAAGTGAATCCAAAGTAGATACCGAATCGAAGCGTTATACGTGTCCGCAAATTATACGTTTCATTGAAGTGCTCCTTTGTAAACCACATTTTTTGTTTTTTTGGGTCTAACGTTAACACAAATAAAGCGGATGGTTTCCGAACTCCTGAACACGCAAAGTATAAATGCCCATGTGAAAAACAATGATTTTCTAAATTTATCCCGCAAATACTAAATGGTTTTAAGAGTTTAAACTACAAACACAATACCGGTTTGTCACATGAAATTAACTGAGCAGAGAACAATGAGTAGCCTTCAAACAATGTATCATACACCGGCACCATCTACTTAAAATATTGATTTGTAGTACTGTTACGTATCAGAGATGGCGCTGTATGTGAAAAAAGATTGTCCCGCTTTTCTGTTGAAAATTTTCCTGAATTTTTTTTTTGTTATAAACCTCACGGAGTCAGAGACCTTTCCAACGAATGCAAACCCCTGGAAATCGGTTCGATCGTTCTGGAGTTGCGTCAGGAAGAAAGAACGGACTTATTTTTATATAGTAGATTTAAGACTTGCGAGTATTAATTTAAATGAAAGTAATATTTTCGGAATACTTTGGGTATTTTATTATTTTTAAAAACACCACACTCCCGACAACTCGTCTGCCTTAATCATGGTTGCTGACAAGTAACCGAAACGTCGGGGTATATATAACAGTTTTTAAAATAATAAAATACGCGAAACAGTCCGAAAATATTAGTTTCATCTGTTTAGATAGTACTTACAGTTGTATTATTCACCGAGACGTACGAATCTCAGCGCACACATCTCGTACATTTAATCTCCAGCTCCTTGTCCTGGTGTTGTTTGAGATGGTCCATGTAGAGGAGCACGTTGGCCGTCAGCTCACAGCCTTCAGCGTACACTGGAATCATCTGAAGACAGATATACGATGATTCTAATTTCTTCTACGTAGTAGTATACTATTTGATGTGACCTCTTAAAATTAATATTGAAACTGAAATAAATGAATTCCTCCTTACGAAACGCATGTTTATTTAAGCCGTTTTTAAATTACTTTAAGAGTTTTGAATAAAGAGCAAATATGTTCTATAAAATTGTTATTAAGACATGAAAATTTGGTTTATTTTGTTAAAAGCCCTTTTACTATTTAGGCTTATTGAGCTATCGTGTCTCGCGCCTGAGCGGCAAATGTCATAATATATTATAATATAATCGCAAAACAGTATGAGTAATCACTAGTAGATACTCACAGGCTCTACTTCATCAGCAGGTTTTGGTTCTTCCCTGACGGTGTTGGCTCGTGCTAGTTCCTCAGTTAAGTACGCGCTTGTGTGTTGTGTCACGAGGAGATGAGAAAGAATGTCCGTGCCTGGAGTAATATTATATTAGAACAACAAAGTTTTTCATACAGAATTGCAAATATTTACGAACTGTATACAATTTTTGCGTCGTGAAAATAAAATCTCTTAATACTACATACTTGTTTAATTTAACGATGCCGTCTGGGGATTAAAATATTAATATTTTATTAGTTACTATAGTCATTGGGTATTTGTATATTTTATATTGAACTATATATGCTGCTGGTCTAACAGTTAATTATACATATAATTTATAAAAGATAATGAAAATATATTATATTGATTGATATCCTATAACCAGTGTAAACTGACTTATGTCTGTAGAGTATTCGCAGACGCAGTATAGCGTGGGAGCGGGTCTAGGAGCGGCCTCCAGTGAAAGTGAGCCGGCGCAATATCCACTGTGTCTCAACATCGCTCGGTAACATGATGTAGCATATGGACACTTGCTGCGCGACGTGCGACCGCTGTATATTGAGAATATTAAAATTATACTTTAGTATGTATTAAACATTTGGTATATTATTTATCTAATCTTTCTTCATTAGAAAATATAGAAATATTAAAAAGATGATATCACCATATAATAAGGGCTACTAAAATAACATTTTTTTTTTTGTAAAAGTTAATGAGTGTTTTCAACACGATAAAGGAAAAACTACGTCTCTTTACTGACATTCAATAAATCTGATTGTATGCAATGTTTGCAGCGTCGTTTTATCAAGTGGTTATACTAACAGGAAGTGTTTGTCACTGTCAAGCGGCGTGTCACACTCGCGACACAGAAGACCCTCTTGTATGACCGACGTCACACCTTCATACGTGTCGCTGCTGTCGTGACACGCGACGTCCTTGATGGGAGGGCGGGCTTTGTTCTGAAAATAATATATTATTATATAATTGCAGTTTGTTAATTGTAGATAAATAAGTAGCAGTATATATAAGTAGCAGTAGAGTTATATGACGTACATACATACCTTGGGCAGGTTAATCAAGTGCTCAGTAGAACACAGAGGTAGAACCTCCTCGAACGGGTTGTGGTCTCGAATCTGATGCTCTTTCAGTTGACCTGAAAAATATTATACGTATTAATGTGTGTATTGAACTCATTTTATTGTAAATGAAACTAA
This sequence comes from Danaus chrysippus, assembly GCA_916720795.1. Classification (NCBI taxonomy): domain Eukaryota; kingdom Metazoa; phylum Arthropoda; class Insecta; order Lepidoptera; family Nymphalidae; genus Danaus; species Danaus chrysippus. The sequence continues at coordinate 27,967 of CAKASE010000069.1, forward strand.
TATTTTTCGGATATACTACGCGACTTGATTTTTGATAAAAACTACATACTCCTGACGTTTCGGCTACTTTTCAGCAACCGTGATCACGGACAGACGAGATGTGAGCGTTTATTTTTATTGTATAATGAGACTAGTAAACCCGGCGAACTCCGTTTCGCCACCAGGCTTTGTTTTATGTAACATTTCGTTTGGTGATTAAAAGATGAAGAATTTTTTTATTGTTTTATATTTGAAAAGGAAAATTTTAATTTCGTTTCACAACAGTAATGAATTCATTTCGATTACAGAAATGTAGTGTTATTTAGTTGAACTTCTCTAATTAAATAAAAGTGAATCCAAAGTAGATACCGAATCGAAGCGTTATACGTGTCCGCAAATTATACGTTTCATTGAAGTGCTCCTTTGTAAACCACATTTTTTGTTTTTTGGTCTAACGTTAACACAAATAAAGCGGATGGTTTCCGAACTCCTGAACACGCAAAGTATAACTGCCCATGTGAAAAACAATGATTTTCTAAATTTATCCCGCAAATACTAAATGGTTTTAAGAGTTTAAACTACAAACACAATACCGGTTTGTCACATGAAATTAACTGAGCAGAGAACAATGAGTAGCCTTCAAACAATGTATCATACACCGGCACCATCTACTTAAAATATTGATTTGTAGTACTGTTACGTATCAGAGATGGCGCTGTATGTGAAAAAAGATTGTCCCGCTTTTCTGTTGAAAATTTTCCTGAATTTTTTTTTGTTATAAACCTCACGGAGTCAGAGACCTTTCCAACGAATGCAAACCCCTGGAAATCGGTTCGATCGTTCTGGAGTTGCGTCAGGAAGAAAGAACGGACTTATTTTTATATAGTAGATTTTAAGACTTGCGAGTATTAATTTAAATGAAAGTCCATGTAGAGGAGCACGTTGGCCGTCAGCTCACAGCCTTCAGCGTACACTGGAATCATCTGAAGACAGATATACGATGATTTTAATTTCTTCTACGTAGTAGTATACTATTTGATGTGACCTCTTAAAATTAATATTGAAACTGAAATAAATGAATTCCTCCTTACGAAACGCATGTTTATTTAAGCCGTTTTTAAATTACTTTAAGAGTTTTGAATAAAGAGCGAATATGTTCTATAAAATTGTTATTAAGACATGAAAGTTTGGTTTATTTTGTTAAAAGCCTTGGCACTATTTAGGCTTATTGAGCTATCGTGTCTCGCGCCTGAGCGGCAAATGTCATAATATATTATAATATAATCGCAAAACAGTATGAGTAATCACTAGTAGATACTCACAGGCTCTACTTCATCAGCAGGTTTTGGTTCTTCCCTGACGGTGTTGGCTCGTGCTAGTTCCTCAGTTAAGTACGCGCTTGTGTGTTGTGTCACGAGGAGATGAGAAAGAATGTCCGTGCCTGGAGTAATATTATATTAGAACAACAAAGTTTTTCATACAGAATTGCAAATATTTACGAACTGTATACAATTTTTGCGTCGTGAAAATAAAATCTCTTAATACTACATACTTGTTTAATTTAACGATGCCGTCTGGGGATTAAAATATTAATATTTTATTAGTTACTATAGTCATTGGGTATTTGTATATTTTATATTGAACTATATATGCTGCTGGTCTAACAGTTAATTATACATATAATTTATAAAAGATAATGAAAATATATTATATTGATTGATATCCTATAACCAGTGTAAACTGACTTATGTCTGTAGAGTATTCGCAGACGCAGTATAGCGTGGGAGCGGGTCTAGGAGCGGCCTCCAGTGAAAGTGAGCCGGCGCAATATCCACTGTGTCTCAACATCGCTCGGTAACATGATGTAGCATATGGACACTTGCTGCGCGACGTGCGACCGCTGTATATTGAGAATATTAAAATTATACTTTAGTATGTATTAAACATTTGGTATATTATTTATCTAATCTTTCTTCATTAGAAAATATAGAAATATTAAAAAGATGATATCACCATATAATAAGGGCTACTAAAATAACATTTTTTTTTTGTAAAAGTTAATGAGTGTTTTCAACACGATAAAGGAAAAACTACGTCTCTTTACTGACATTCAATAAATCTGATTGTATGCAATGTTTGCAGCGTCGTTTTATCAAGTGGTTATACTAACAGGAAGTGTTTGTCACTGTCAAGCGGCGTGTCACACTCGCGACACAGAAGACCCTCTTGTATGACCGACGTCACACCTTCATACGTGTCGCTGCTGTCGTGACACGCGACGTCCTTGATGGGAGGGCGGGCTTTGTTCTGAAAATAATATATTATTATATAATTGCAGTTTGTTAATTGTAGATAAATAAGTAGCAGTATATATAAGTAGCAGTAGAGTTATATGACGTACATACATACCTTGGGCAGGTTAATCAAGTGCTCAGTAGAACACAGAGGTAGAACCTCCTCGAACGGGTTGTGGTCTCGAATCTGATGCTCTTTCAGTTGACCTGAAAAATATTATACGTATTAATGTGTGTATTGAACTCATTTTATTGTAAATGAAACTAATATTTTTCGGATATACTACGCGACTTGATTTTTGATAAAAACTACATACTCCTGACGTTTCGGCTACTTTTCAGCAACCGTGATCACGGACAGACGAGATGTGAGCGTTTATTTTTATTGTATAATGAGACTAGTAAATCCGGCGAACTCCGTTTCGCCACCAGGCTTTGTTTTATGTAACATTTCGTTTGGTGATTAAAAGATGAAGAATTTTTTTATTGTTTTATATTTGAAAAGGAAAATTTTAATTTCGTTTCACAACAGTAATGAATTCATTTCGATTACAGAAATGTAGTATTATTTAGTTGAACTTCTCTAATTAAATAAAAGTGAATCCAAAGTAGATACCGAATCGAAGCGTTATACGTGTCCGCAAATTATACGTTTCATTGAAGTGCTCCTTTGTAAACCACATTTTTTGTTTTTTGGTCTAACGTTAACACAAATAAAGCGGATGGTTTCCGAACTCCTGAACACGCAAAGTATAAATGCCCATGTGAAAAACAATGATTTTCTAAATTTATCCCGCAAATACTAAATGGTTTTAAGAGTTTAAACTACAAACACAATACCGGTTTGTCACATGAAATTAACTGAGCAGAGAACAATGAGTAGCCTTCAAACAATGTATCATACACCGGCACCATCTACTTAAAATATTGATTTGTAGTACTGTTACGTATCAGAGATGGCGCTGTATGTGAAAAAAGATTGTCCCGCTTTTCTGTTGAAAATTTTCCTGAATTTTTTTTTGTTATAAACCTCACGGAGTCAGAGACCTTTCCAACGAATGCAAACCCCTGGAAATCGGTTCGATCGTTCTGGAGTTGCGTCAGGAAGAAAGAACGGACTTATTTTTATATAGTAGATTTAAGACTTGCGAGTATTAATTTAAATGAAAGTAATATTTTCGGAATACTTTGGGTATTTTATTATTTTTAAAAACACCACACTCCCGACAACTCGTCTGCCTTAATCATGGTTGCTGACAAGTAACCGAAACGTCGGGTGTATATATAACAGTTTTTAAAATAATAAAATACGCGAAACAGTCCGAAAATATTAGTTTCATCTGTTTATATAGTACTTACAGTGGTATTATTCACCGAGACGTACGAATCTCAGCACACATCTCGTACATTTAATCTCCAGCTCCTTGTCCTGGTGTTGTTTGAGATGGTCCATGTAGAGGAGCACGTTGGCCGTCAGCTCACAGCCTTCAGCGTACACTGGAATCATCTGAAGACAGATATACGATGATTTTAATTTCTTCTACGTAGTAGTATACTATTTGATGTGACCTCTTAAAATTAATATTGAAACTGAAATAAATGAATTCCTCCTTACGAAACGCATGTTTATTTAAGCCGTTTTTAAATTACTTTAAGAGTTTTGAATAAAGAGCAAATATGTTCTATAAAATTGTTATTAAGACATGAAAATTTGGTTTATTTTGTTAAAAGCCCTTTTACTATTTAGGCTTATTGAGCTATCGTGTCTCGCGCCTGAGCGGCAAATGTCATAATATATTATAATATAATCGCAAAACAGTATGAGTAATCACTAGTAGATACTCACAGGCTCTACTTCATCAGCAGGTTTTGGTTCTTCCCTGACGGTGTTGGCTCGTGCTAGTTCCTCAGTTAAGTACGCGCTTGTGTGTTGTGTCACGAGGAGATGAGAAAGAATGTCCGTGCCTGGAGTAATATTATATTAGAACAACAAAGTTTTTCATACAGAATTGCAAATATTTACGAACTGTATACAATTTTTGCGTCGTGAAAATAAAATCTCTTAATACTACATACTTGTTTAATTTAACGATGCCGTCTGGGGATTAAAATATTAATATTTTATTAGTTACTATAGTCATTGGGTATTTGTATATTTTTTATATTGAACTATATATGCTGCTGGTCTAACAGTTAATTATACATATAATTTATAAAAGATAATGAAAATATATTATATTGATTGATATCCTATAACCAGTGTAAACTGACTTATGTCTGTAGAGTATTCGCAGACGCAGTATAGCGTGGGAGCGGGTCTAGGAGCGGCCTCCAGTGAAAGTGAGCCGGCGCAATATCCACTGTGTCTCAACATCGCTCGGTAACATGATGTAGCATATGGACACTTGCTGCGCGACGTGCGACCGCTGTATATTGAGAATATTAAAATTATACTTTAGTATGTATTAAACATTTGGTATATTATTTATCTAATCTTTCTTCATTAGAAAATATAGAAATATTAAAAAGATGATATCACCATATAATAAGGGCTACTAAAATAACATTTTTTTTTTTTTTGTAAAAGTTAATGAGTGTTTTCAACACGATAAAGGAAAAACTACGTCTCTTTACTGACATTCAATAAATCTGATTGTATGCAATGTTTGCAGCGTCGTTTTATCAAGTGGTTATACTAACAGGAAGTGTTTGTCACTGTCAAGCGGCGTGTCACACTCGCGACACAGAAGACCCTCTTGTATGACCGACGTCACACCTTCATACGTGTCGCTGCTGTCGTGACACGCGACGTCCTTGATGGGAGGGCGGGCTTTGTTCTGAAAATAATATATTATTATATAATTGCAGTTTGTTAATTGTAGATAAATAAGTAGCAGTATATATAAGTAGCAGTAGAGTTATATGACGTACATACCTTGGGCAGGTTAATCAAGTGCTCAGTAGAACACAGAGGTAGAACCTCCTCGAACGGGTTGTGGTCTCGAATCTGATGCTCTTTCAGTTGACCTGAAAAATATTATACGTATTAATGTGTGTATTGAACTCATTTTATTGTAAATGAAACTAATATTTTTCGGATATACTACGCGACTTGATTTTTGATAAAAACTACATACTCCTGACGTTTCGGCTACTTTTCAGCAACCGTGATCACGGACAGACGAGATGTGAGCGTTTATTTTTATTGTATAATGAGACTAGTAAACCCGGCGAACTCCGTTTCGCCACCAGGCTTTGTTTTATGTAACATTTCGTTTGGTGATTAAAAGATGAAGAATTTTTTTATTGTTTTATATTTGAAAAGGAAAATTTTAATTTCGTTTCACAACAGTAATGAATTCATTTCGATTACAGAAATGTAGTGTTATTTAGTTGAACTTCTCTAATTAAATAAAAGTGAATCCAAAGTAGATACCGAATCGAAGCGTTATACGTGTCCGCAAATTATACGTTTCATTGAAGTGCTCCTTTGTAAACCACATTTTTTGTTTTTTTTGTCTAACGTTAACACAAATAAAGCGGATGGTTTCCGAACTCCTGAACACGCAAAGTATAACTGCCCATGTGAAAAACAATGATTTTCTAAATTTATCCCGCAAATACTAAATGGTTTTAAGAGTTTAAACTACAAACACAATACCGGTTTGTCACATGAAATTAACTGAGCAGAGAACAATGAGTAGCCTTCAAACAATGTATCATACACCGGCACCATCTACTTAAAATATTGATTTGTAGTACTGTTACGTATCAGAGATGGCGCTGTATGTGAAAAAAGATTGTCCCGCTTTTCTGTTGAAAATTTTCCTGAATTTTTTTTTTGTTTATAAACCTCACGGAGTCAGAGACCTTTCCAACGAATGCAAACCCCTGGAAATCGGTTCGATCGTTCTGGAGTTGCGTCAGGAAGAAAGAACGGACTTATTTTTATATAGTAGATTTAAGACTTGCGAGTATTAATTTAAATGAAAGTCCATGTAGAGGAGCACGTTGGCCGTCAGCTCACAGCCTTCAGCGTACACTGGAATCATCTGAAGACAGATATACGATGATTTTAATTTCTTCTACGTAGTAGTATACTATTTGATGTGACCTCTTAAAATTAATATTGAAACTGAAATAAATGAATTCCTCCTTACGAAACGCATGTTTATTTAAACCGTTTTTAAATTACTTTAAGAGTTTTGAATAAAGAGCGAATATGTTCTATAAAATTGTTATTAAGACATGAAAGTTTGGTTTATTTTGTTAAAAGCCTTGGCACTATTTAGGCTTATTGAGCTATCGTGTCTCGCGCCTGAGCGGCAAATGTCATAATATATTATAATATAATCGCAAAACAGTATGAGTAATCACTAGTAGATACTCACAGGCTCTACTTCATCAGCAGGTTTTGGTTCTTTCCTGACGGTGTTGGCTCGTGCTAGTTCCTCAGTTAAGTACGCGCTTGTGTGTTGTGTCACGAGGAGATGAGAAAGAATGTCCGTGCCTGGAGTAATATTATATTAGAACAACAAAGTTTTTCATACAGAATTGCAAATATTTACGAACTGTATACAATTTTTGCGTCGTGAAAATAAAATCTCTTAATACTACATACTTGTTTAATTTAACGATGCCGTCTGGGGATTAAAATATTAATATTTTATTAGTTACTATAGTCATTGGGTATTTGTATATTTTATATTGAACTATATATGCTGCTGGTCTAACAGTTAATTATACATATAATTTATAAAAGATAATGAAAATATATTATATTGATTGATATCCTATAACCAGTGTAAACTGACTTATGTCTGTAGAGTATTCGCAGACGCAGTATAGCGTGGGAGCGGGTCTAGGAGCGGCCTCCAGTGAAAGTGAGCCGGCGCAATATCCACTGTGTCTCAACATCGCTCGGTAACATGATGTAGCATATGGACACTTGCTGCGCGACGTGCGACCGCTGTATATTGAGAATATTAAAATTATACTTTAGTATGTATTAAACATTTGGTATATTATTTATCTAATCTTTCTTCATTAGAAAATATAGAAATATTAAAAAGATGATATCACCATATAATAAGGGCTACTAAAATAACATTTTTTTTTTTGTAAAAGTTAATGAGTGTTTTCAACACGATAAAGGAAAAACTACGTCTCTTTACTGACATTCAATAAATCTGATTGTATGCAATGTTTGCAGCGTCGTTTTATCAAGTGGTTATACTAACAGGAAGTGTTTGTCACTGTCAAGCGGCGTGTCACACTCGCGACACAGAAGACCCTCTTGTATGACCGACGTCACACCTTCATACGTGTCGCTGCTGTCGTGACACGCGACGTCCTTGATGGGAGGGCGGGCTTTGTTCTGAAAATAATATATTATTATATAATTGCAGTTTGTTAATTGTAGATAAATAAGTAGCAGCAGTAGAGTAGAGTTATATGACGTACATACATACCTTGGGCAGGTTAATCAAGTGCTCAGTAGAACACAGAGGTAGAACCTCCTCGAACGGGTTGTGGTCTCGAATCTGATGCTCTTTCAGTTGACCTGAAAAATATTATACGTATTAATGTGTGTATTGAACTCATTTTATTGTAAATGAAACTAATATTTTTCGGATATACTACGCGACTTGATTTTTGATAAAAACTACATACTCCTGACGTTTCGGCTACTTTTCAGCAACCGTGATCACGGACAGACGAGATGTGAGCGTTTATTTTTATTGTATAATGAGACTAGTAAATCCGGCGAACTCCGTTTCGCCACCAGGCTTTGTTTTATGTAACATTTCGTTTGGTGATTAAAAGATGAAGAATTTTTTTATTGTTTTATATTTGAAAAGGAAAATTTTAATTTCGTTTCACAACAGTAATGAATTCATTTCGATTACAGAAATGTAGTGTTATTTAGTTGAACTTCTCTAATTAAATAAAAGTGAATCCAAAGTAGATACCGAATCGAAGCGTTATACGTGTCCGCAAATTATACGTTTCATTGAAGTGCTCCTTTGTAAACCACATTTTTTGTTTTTTGGTCTAACGTTAACACAAATAAAGCGGATGGTTTCCGAACTCCTGAACACGCAAAGTATAAATGCCCATGTGAAAAACAATGATTTTCTAAATTTATCCCGCAAATACTAAATGGTTTTAAGAGTTTAAACTACAAACACAATACCGGTTTGTCACATGAAATTAACTGAGCAGAGAACAATGAGTAGCCTTCAAACAATGTATCATACACCGGCACCATCTACTTAAAATATTGATTTGTAGTACTGTTACGTATCAGAGATGGCGCTGTATGTGAAAAAAGATTGTCCCGCTTTTCTGTTGAAAATTTTCCTGATTTTTTTTTTGTTATAAACCTCACGGAGTCAGAGACCTTTCCAACGAATGCAAACCCCTGGAAATCGGTTCGATCGTTCTGGAGTTGCGTCAGGAAGAAAGAACGGACTTATTTTTATATAGTAGATTTAAGACTTGCGAGTATTAATTTAAATGAAAGTAATATTTTCGGAATACTTTGGGTATTTTATTATTTTTAAAAACACCACACTCCCGACAACTCGTCTGCCTTAATCATGGTTGCTGACAAGTAACCGAAACGTCGGGTGTATATATAACAGTTTTTAAAATAATAAAATACGCGAAACAGTCCGAAAATATTAGTTTCATCTGTTTATATAGTACTTACAGTTGTATTATTCACCGAGACGTACGAATCTCAGCACACATCTCGTACATTTAATCTCCAGCTCCTTGTCCTGGTGTTGTTTGAGATGGTCCATGTAGAGGAGCACGTTGGCCGTCAGCTCACAGCCTTCAGCGTACACTGGAATCATCTGAAGACAGATATACGATGATTTTAATTTCTTCTACGTAGTAGTATACTATTTGATGTGACCTCTTAAAATTAATATTGAAACTGAAATAAATGAATTCCTCCTTACGAAACGCATGTTTATTTAAGCCGTTTTTAAATTACTTTAAGAGTTTTGAATAAAGAGCAAATATGTTCTATAAAATTGTTATTAAGACATGAAAATTTGGTTTATTTTGTTAAAAGCCCTTTCACTATTTAGGCTTATTGAGCTATCGTGTCTCGCGCCTGAGCGGCAAATGTCATAATATATTATAATATAATCGCAAAACAGTATGAGTAATCACTAGTAGATACTCACAGGCTCTACTTCATCAGCAGGTTTTGGTTCTTCCCTGATGGTGTTGGCTCGTGCTAGTTCCTCAGTTAAGTACGCGCTTGTGTGTTGTGTCACGAGGAGATGAGAAAGAATGTCCGTGCCTGGAGTAATATTATATTAGAACAACAAAGTTTTTCATACAGAATTGCAAATATTTACGAACTGTATACAATTTTTGCGTCGTGAAAATAAAATCTCTTAATACTACATACTTGTTTAATTTAACGATGCCGTCTGGGGATTAAAATATTAATATTTTATTAGTTACTATAGTCATTGGGTATTTGTATATTTTATATTGAACTATATATGCTGCTGGTCTAACAGTTAATTTATACATATAATTTATAAAAGATAATGAAAATATATTATATTGATTGATATCCTATAACCAGTGTAAACTGACTTATGTCTGTAGAGTATTCGCAGACGCAGTATAGCGTGGGAGCGGGTCTAGGAGCGGCCTCCAGTGAAAGTGAGCCGGCGCAATATCCACTGTGTCTCAACATCGCTCGGTAACATGATGTAGCATATGGACACTTGCTGCGCGACGTGCGACCGCTGTATATTGAGAATATTAAAATTATACTTTAGTATGTATTAAACATTTGGTATATTATTTATCTAATCTTTCTTCATTAGAAAATATAGAAATATTAAAAAGATGATATCACCATATAATAAGGGCTACTAAAATAACATTTTTTTTTTTTGTAAAAGTTAATGAGTGTTTTCAACACGATAAAGGAAAAACTACGTCTCTTTACTGACATTCAATAAATCTGATTGTATGCAATGTTTGCAGCGTCGTTTTATCAAGTGGTTATACTAACAGGAAGTGTTTGTCACTGTCAAGCGGCGTGTCACACTCGCGACACAGAAGACCCTCTTGTATGACCGACGTCACACCTTCATACGTGTCGCTGCTGTCGTGACACGCGACGTCCTTGATGGGAGGGCGGGCTTTGTTCTGAAAATAATATATTATTATATAATTGCAGTTTGTTAATTGTAGATAAATAAGTAGTAGTATATATAAGTAGCAGTAGAGTTATATGACGTACATACCTTGGGCAGGTTAATCAAGTGCTCAGTAGAACACAGAGGTAGAACCTCCTCGAACGGGTTGTGGTCTCGAATCTGATGCTCTTTCAGTTGACCTGAAAAATATTATACGTATTAATGTGTGTATTGAACTCATTTTATTGTAAATGAAACTAATATTTTTCGGACATACTACGCGACTTGATTTTTGATAAAAACTACATACTCCCGACGTTTCGGCTACTTTTCAGCAACCGTGATCACGGACAGACGAGATGTGAGCGTTTATTTTTATTGTATAATGAGACTAGTAAACCCGGCGAACTCCGTTTCGCCACCAGGCTTTGTTTTATGTAACATTTCGTTTGGTGATTAAAAGATGAAGAATTTTTTTATTGTTTTATATTTGAAAAGGAAAATTTTAATTTCGTTTCACAACAGTAACGAATTCATTTCGATTACAGAAATGTAGTATTATTTAGTTGAACTTCTCTAATTAAATAAAAGTGAATCCAAAGTAGATACCGAATCGAAGCGTTATACGTGTCCGCAAATTATACGTTTCATTGAAGTGCTCCTTTGTAAACCACATTTTTTTGTTTTTTGGTCTAACGTTAACACAAATAAAGCGGATGGTTTCCGAACTCCTGAACACGCAAAGTATAACTGCCCATGTGGAAAAACAATGATTTTCTAAATTTATCCCGCAAATACTAAATGGTTTTAAGAGTTTAAACTACAAACACAATACCGGTTTGTCACATGAAATTAACTGAGCAGAGAACAATGAGTAGCCTTCAAACAATGTATCATACACCGGCACCATCTACTTAAAATATTGATTTGTAGTACTGTTACGTATCAGAGATGGCGCTGTATGTGAAAAAAAATTGTCCCGCTTTTCTGTTGAAAATTTTCCTGAATTTTTTTTTATTATAAACCTCACGGAGTCAGAGACCTTTCCAACGAATGCAAACCCCTGGAAATTGGTTCGATCGTTCTGGAGTTGCGTCAGGAAGAAAGAACGGACTTATTTTTATATAGTAGATTTAAGACTTGCGAGTATTAATTTAAATGAAAGTAATATTTTCGGAATACTTTGCGTATTTTATTATTTTTAAAAACACCACACTCCCGACAACTCGTCTGCCTTAATCATGGTTGCTGACAAGTAACCGAAACGTCGGGTGTATATATAACAGTTTTTAAAATAATAAAATACGCGAAACAGTCCGAAAATATTAGTTTCATCTGTTTATATAGTACTTACAGTTGTATTATTCACCGAGACGTACGAATCTCAGCACACATCTCGTACATTTAATCTCCAGCTCCTTGTCCTGGTGTTGTTTGAGATGGTCCATGTAGAGGAGCACGTTGGCCGTCAGCTCACAGCCTTCAGCGTACACTGGAATCATCTGAAGACAGATATACGATGATTTTAATTTCTTCTACGTAGTAGTATACTATTTGATGTGACCTCTTAAAATTAATATTGAAACTGAAATAAATGAATTCCTCCTTACGAAACGCATGTTTATTTAAGCCGTTTTTAAATTACTTTAAGAGTTTTGAATAAAGAGCAAATATGTTCTATAAAATTGTTATTAAGACATGAAAATTTGGTTTATTTTGTTAAAAGCCCTTTCACTATTTAGGCTTATTGAGCTATCGTGTCTCGCGCCTGAGCGGCAAATGTCATAATATATTATAATATAATCGCAAAACAGTATGAGTAATCACTAGTAGATACTCACAGGCTCTACTTCATCAGCAGGTTTTGGTTCTTCCCTGATGGTGTTGGCTCGTGCTAGTTCCTCAGTTAAGTACGCGCTTGTGTGTTGTGTCACGAGGAGATGAGAAAGAATGTCCGTGCCTGGAGTAATATTATATTAGAACAACAAAGTTTTTCATACAGAATTGCAAATATTTACGAACTGTATACAATTTTTGCGTCGTGAAAATAAAATCTCTTAATACTACATACTTGTTTAATTTAACGATGCCGTCTGGGGATTAAAATATTAATATTTTATTAGTTACTATAGTCATTGGGTATTTGTATATTTTATATTGAACTATATATGCTGCTGGTCTAACAGTTAATTATACATATAATTTATAAAAGATAATGAAAATATATTATATTGATTGATATCCTATAACCAGTGTAAACTGACTTATGTCTGTAGAGTATTCGCAGACGCAGTATAGCGTGGGAGCGGGTCTAGGAGCGGCCTCCAGTGAAAGTGAGCCGGCGCAATATCCACTGTGTCTCAACATCGCTCGGTAACATGATGTAGCATATGGACACTTGCTGCGCGACGTGCGACCGCTGTATATTGAGAATATTAAAATTATACTTTAGTATGTATTAAACATTTGGTATATTATTTATCTAATCTTTCTTCATTAGAAAATATAGAAATATTAAAAAGATGATATCACCATATAATAAGGGCTACTAAAATAACATTTTTTTTTTTGTAAAAGTTAATGAGTGTTTTCAACACGATAAAGGAAAAACTACGTCTCTTTACTGACATTCAATAAATCTGATTGTATGCAATGTTTGCAGCGTCGTTTTATCAAGTGGTTATACTAACAGGAAGTGTTTGTCACTGTCAAGCGGCGTGTCACACTCGCGACACAGAAGACCCTCTTGTATGACCGACGTCACACCTTCATACGTGTCGCTGCTGTCGTGACACGCGACGTCCTTGATGGGAGGGCGGGCTTTGTTCTGAAAATAATATATTATTATATAATTGCAGTTTGTTAATTGTAGATAAATAAGTAGCAGTATATATAAGTAGCAGTAGAGTTATATGACGTACATACCTTGGGCAGGTTAATCAAGTGCTCAGTAGAACACAGAGGTAGAACCTCCTCGAACGGGTTGTGGTCTCGAATCTGATGCTCTTTCAGTTGACCTGAAAAATATTATACGTATTAATGTGTGTATTGAACTCATTTTATTGTAAATGAAACTAATATTTTTCGGATATACTACGCGACTTGATTTTTGATAAAAACTACATACTCCTGACGTTTCTGCTACTTTTCAGCAACCGTGATCACGGACAGACGAGATGTGAGCGTTTATTTTTATTGTATAATGAGACTAGTAAACCCGGCGAACTCCGTTTCGCCACCAGGCTTTGTTTTATGTAACATTTCGTTTGGTGATTAAAAGATGAAGAATTTTTTATTGTTTTATATTTGAAAAGGAAAATTTTAATTTCGTTTCACAACAGTAATGAATTCATTTCGATTACAGAAATGTAGTGTTATTTAGTTGAACTTCTCTAATTAAATAAAAGTGAATCCAAAGTAGATACCGAATCGAAGCGTTATACGTGTCCGCAAATTATACGTTTCATTGAAGTGCTCCTTTGTAAACCACATTTTTTGTTTTTTGGTCTAACGTTAACACAAATAAAGCGGATGGTTTCCGAACTCCTGAACACGCAAAGTATAACTGCCCATGTGAAAAACAATGATTTTCTAAATTTATCCCGCAAATACTAAATGGTTTTAAGAGTTTAAACTACAAACACAATACCGGTTTGTCACATGAAATTAACTGAGCAGAGAACAATGAGTAGCCTTCAAACAATGTATCATACACCGGCACCATCTACTTAAAATATTGATTTGTAGTACTGTTACGTATCAGAGATGGCGCTGTATGTGAAAAAAGATTGTCCCGCTTTTCTGTTGAAAATTTTCCTGAATTTTTTTTTTATAAACCTCACGGAGTCAGAGACCTTTCCAACGAATGCAAACCCCTGGAAATTGGTTCGATCGTTCTGGAGTTGCGTCAGGAAGAAAGAACGGACTTATTTTTATATAGTAGATTTAAGACTTGCGAGTATTAATTTAAATGAAAGTCCATGTAGAGGAGCACGTTGGCCGTCAGCTCACAGCCTTCAGCGTACACTGGAATCATCTGAAGACAGATATACGATGATTTTAATTTCTTCTACGTAGTAGTATACTATTTGATGTGACCTCTTAAAATTAATATTGAAACTGAAATAAATGAATTCCTCCTTACGAAACGCATGTTTATTTAAACCGTTTTTAAATTACTTTAAGAGTTTTGAATAAAGAGCGAATATGTTCTATAAAATTGTTATTAAGACATGAAAGTTTGGTTTATTTTGTTAAAAGCCTTGGCACTATTTAGGCTTATTGAGCTATCGTGTCTCGCGCCTGAGCGGCAAATGTCATAATATATTATAATATAATCGCAAAACAGTATGAGTAATCACTAGTAGATACTCACAGGCTCTACTTCATCAGCAGGTTTTGGTTCTTTCCTGACGGTGTTGGCTCGTGCTAGTTCCTCAGTTAAGTACGCGCTTGTGTGTTGTGTCACGAGGAGATGAGAAAGAATGTCCGTGCCTGGAGTAATATTATATTAGAACAACAAAGTTTTTCATACAGAATTGCAAATATTTACGAACTGTATACAATTTTTGCGTCGTGAAAATAAAATCTCTTAATACTACATACTTGTTTAATTTAACGATGCCGTCTGGGGATTAAAATATTAATATTTTATTAGTTACTATAGTCATTGGGTATTTGTATATTTTATATTGAACTATATATGCTGCTGGTCTAACAGTTAATTATACATATAATTTATAAAAGATAATGAAAATATATTATATTGATTGATATCCTATAACCAGTGTAAACTGACTTATGTCTGTAGAGTATTCGCAGACGCAGTATAGCGTGGGAGCGGGTCTAGGAGCGGCCTCCAGTGAAAGTGAGCCGGCGCAATATCCACTGTGTCTCAACATCGCTCGGTAACATGATGTAGCATATGGACACTTGCTGCGCGACGTGCGACCGCTGTATATTGAGAATATTAAAATTATACTTTAGTATGTATTAAACATTTGGTATATTATTTATCTAATCTTTCTTCATTAGAAAATATAGAAATATTAAAAAGATGATATCACCATATAATAAGGGCTACTAAAATAACATTTTTTTTTTGTAAAAGTTAATGAGTGTTTTCAACACGATAAAGGAAAAACTACGTCTCTTTACTGACATTCAATAAATCTGATTGTATGCAATGTTTGCAGCGTCGTTTTATCAAGTGGTTATACTAACAGGAAGTGTTTGTCACTGTCAAGCGGCGTGTCACACTCGCGACACAGAAGACCCTCTTGTATGACCGACGTCACACCTTCATACGTGTCGCTGCTGTCGTGACACGCGACGTCCTTGATGGGAGGGCGGGCTTTGTTCTGAAAATAATATATTATTATATAATTGCAGTTTGTTAATTGTAGATAAATAAGTAGCAGTATATATAAGTAGCAGTAGAGTTATATGACGTACATACCTTGGGCAGGTTAATCAAGTGCTCAGTAGAACACAGAGGTAGAACCTCCTCGAACGGGTTGTGGTCTCGAATCTGATGCTCTTTCAGTTGACCTGAAAAATATTATACGTATTAATGTGTGTATTGAACTCATTTTATTGTAAATGAAACTAATATTTTTCGGATATACTACGCGACTTGATTTTTGATAAAAACTACATACTCCTGACGTTTCGGCTACTTTTCAGCAACCGTGATCACGGACAGACGAGATGTGAGCGTTTATTTTTATTGTATAATGAGACTAGTAAACCCGGCGAACTCCGTTTCGCCACCAGGCTTTGTTTTATGTAACATTTCGTTTGGTGATTAAAAGATGAAGAATTTTTTATTGTTTTATATTTGAAAAGGAAAATTTTAATTTCGTTTCACAACAGTAATGAATTCATTTCGATTACAGAAATGTAGTGTTATTTAGTTGAACTTCTCTAATTAAATAAAAGTGAATCCAAAGTAGATACCGAATCGAAGCGTTATACGTGTCCGCAAATTATACGTTTCATTGAAGTGCTCCTTTGTAAACCACATTTTTTGTTTTTTGGTCTAACGTTAACACAAATAAAGCGGATGGTTTCCGAACTCCTGAACACGCAAAGTATAACTGCCCATGTGAAAAACAATGATTTTCTAAATTTATCCCGCAAATACTAAATGGTTTTAAGAGTTTAAACTACAAACACAATACCGGTTTGTCACATGAAATTAACTGAGCAGAGAACAATGAGTAGCCTTCAAACAATGTATCATACACCGGCACCATCTACTTAAAATATTGATTTGTAGTACTGTTACGTATCAGAGATGGCGCTGTATGTGAAAAAAGATTGTCCCGCTTTTCTGTTGAAAATTTTCCTGAATTTTTTTTTTGTTATAAACCTCACGGAGTCAGAGACCTTTCCAACGAATGCAAACCCCTGGAAATTGGTTCGATCGTTCTGGAGTTGCGTCAGGAAGAAAGAACGGACTTATTTTTATATAGTAGATTTAAGACTTGCGAGTATTAATTTAAATGAAAGTCCATGTAGAGGAGCACGTTGGCCGTCAGCTCACAGCCTTCAGCGTACACTGGAATCATCTGAAGACAGATATACGATGATTTTAATTTCTTCTACGTAGTAGTATACTATTTGATGTGACCTCTTAAAATTAATATTGAAACTGAAATAAATGAATTCCTCCTTACGAAACGCATGTTTATTTAAACCGTTTTTAAATTACTTTAAGAGTTTTGAATAAAGAGCGAATATGTTCTATAAAATTGTTATTAAGACATGAAAGTTTGGTTTATTTTGTTAAAAGCCTTGGCACTATTTAGGCTTATTGAGCTATCGTGTCTCGCGCCTGAGCGGCAAATGTCATAATATATTATAATATAATCGCAAAACAGTATGAGTAATCACTAGTAGATACTCACAGGCTCTACTTCATCAGCAGGTTTTGGTTCTTTCCTGACGGTGTTGGCTCGTGCTAGTTCCTCAGTTAAGTACGCGCTTGTGTGTTGTGTCACGAGGAGATGAGAAAGAATGTCCGTGCCTGGAGTAATATTATATTAGAACAACAAAGTTTTTCATACAGAATTGCAAATATTTACGAACTGTATACAATTTTTGCGTCGTGAAAATAAAATCTCTTAATACTACATACTTGTTTAATTTAACGATGCCGTCTGGGGATTAAAATATTAATATTTTATTAGTTACTATAGTCATTGGGTATTTGTATATTTTATATTGAACTATATATGCTGCTGGTCTAACAGTTAATTATACATATAATTTATAAAAGATAATGAAAATATATTATATTGATTGATATCCTATAACCAGTGTAAACTGACTTATGTCTGTAGAGTATTCGCAGACGCAGTATAGCGTGGGAGCGGGTCTAGGAGCGGCCTCCAGTGAAAGTGAGCCGGCGCAATATCCACTGTGTCTCAACATCGCTCGGTAACATGATGTAGCATATGGACACTTGCTGCGCGACGTGCGACCGCTGTATATTGAGAATATTAAAATTATACTTTAGTATGTATTAAACATTTGGTATATTATTTATCTAATCTTTCTTCATTAGAAAATATAGAAATATTAAAAAGATGATATCACCATATAATAAGGGCTACTAAAATAACATTTTTTTTTTGTAAAAGTTAATGAGTGTTTTTTCACACGATAAAGGAAAAACTACGTCTCTTTACTGACATTCAATAAATCTGATTGTATGCAATGTTTGCAGCGTCGTTTTATCAAGTGGTTATACTAACAGGAAGTGTTTGTCACTGTCAAGCGGCGTGTCACACTCGCGACACAGAAGACCCTCTTGTATGACCGACGTCACACCTTCATACGTGTCGTGACACGCGACGTCCTTGATGGGAGGGCGGGCTTTGTTCTGAAAATAATATATTATTATATAATTGCAGTTTGTTAATTGTAGATAAATAAGTAGCAGTATATATAAGTAGCAGTAGAGTTATATGACGTACATACATACCTTGGGCAGGTTAATCAAGTGCTCAGTAGAACACAGAGGTAGAACCTCCTCGAACGGGTTGTGGTCTCGAATCTGATGCTCTTTCAGTTGACCTGAAAAATATTATACGTATTAATGTGTGTATTGAACTCATTTTATTGTAAATGAAACTAATATTTTTCGGATATACTACGCGACTTGATTTTTGATAAAAACTACATACTCCTGACGTTTCGGCTACTTTTCAGCAACCGTGATCACGGACAGACGAGATGTGAGCGTTTATTTTTATTGTATAATGAGACTAGTAAATCCGGCGAACTCCGTTTCGCCACCAGGCTTTGTTTTATGTAACATTTCGTTTGGTGATTAAAAGATGAAGAATTTTTTTATTGTTTTATATTTGAAAAGGAAAATTTTAATTTCGTTTCACAACAGTAATGAATTCATTTCGATTACAGAAATGTAGTGTTATTTAGTTGAACTTCTCTAATTAAATAAAAGTGAATCCAAAGTAGATACCGAATCGAAGCGTTATACGTGTCCGCAAATTATACGTTTCATTGAAGTGCTCCTTTGTAAACCACATTTTTTGTTTTTTGGTCTAACGTTAACACAAATAAAGCGGATGGTTTCCGAACTCCTGAACACGCAAAGTATAAATGCCCATGTGAAAAACAATGATTTTCTAAATTTATCCCGCAAATACTAAATGGTTTTAAGAGTTTAAACTACAAACACAATACCGGTTTGTCACATGAAATTAACTGAGCAGAGAACAATGAGTAGCCTTCAAACAATGTATCATACACCGGCACCATCTACTTAAAATATTGATTTGTAGTACTGTTACGTATCAGAGATGGCGCTGTATGTGAAAAAAGATTGTCCCGCTTTTCTGTTGAAAATTTTCCTGATTTTTGTTTTGTTATAAACCTCACGGAGTCAGAGACCTTTCCAACGAATGCAAACCCCTGGAAATCGGTTCTATCGTTCTGGAGTTACGTCAGGAAGAAAGAACGGACTTATTTTTATATAGTAGATTTAAGACTTGCGAGTATTAATTTAAATGAAAGTAATATTTTCGGAATACTTTGGGTATTTTATTATTTTTAAAAACACCACACTCCCGACAACTCGTCTGCCTTAATCATGGTTGCTGACAAGTAACCGAAACGTCGGGTGTATATATAACAGTTTTTAAAATAATAAAATACGCGAAACAGTCCGAAAATATTAGTTTCATCTGTTTATATAGTACTTACAGTTGTATTATTCACCGAGACGTACGAATCTCAGCACACATCTCGTACATTTAATCTCCAGCTCCTTGTCCTGGTGTTGTTTGAGATGGTCCATGTAGAGGAGCACGTTGGCCGTCAGCTCACAGCCTTCAGCGTACACTGGAATCATCTGAAGACAGATATACGATGATTTTAATTTCTTCTACGTAGTAGTATACTATTTGATGTGACCTCTTAAAATTAATATTGAAACTGAAATAAATGAATTCCTCCTTACGAAACGCATGTTTATTTAAGCCGTTTTTAAATTACTTTAAGAGTTTTGAATAAAGAGCAAATATGTTCTATAAAATTGTTATTAAGACATGAAAATTTGGTTTATTTTGTTAAAAGCCCTTTCACTATTTAGGCTTATTGAGCTATCGTGTCTCGCGCCTGAGCGGCAAATGTCATAATATATTATAATATAATCGCAAAACAGTATGAGTAATCACTAGTAGATACTCACAGGCTCTACTTCATCAGCAGGTTTTGGTTCTTCCCTGATGGTGTTGGCTCGTGCTAGTTCCTCAGTTAAGTACGCGCTTGTGTGTTGTGTCACGAGGAGATGAGAAAGAATGTCCGTGCCTGGAGTAATATTATATTAGAACAACAAAGTTTTTCATACAGAATTGCAAATATTTACGAACTGTATACAATTTTTGCGTCGTGAAAATAAAATCTCTTAATACTACATACTTGTTTAATTTAACGATGCCGTCTGGGGATTAAAATATTAATATTTTATTAGTTACTATAGTCATTGGGTATTTGTATATTTTATATTGAACTATATATGCTGCTGGTCTAACAGTTAATTATACATATAATTTATAAAAGATAATGAAAATATATTATATTGATTGATATCCTATAACCAGTGTAAACTGACTTATGTCTGTAGAGTATTCGCAGACGCAGTATAGCGTGGGAGCGGGTCTAGGAGCGGCCTCCAGTGAAAGTGAGCCGGCGCAATATCCACTGTGTCTCAACATCGCTCGGTAACATGATGTAGCATATGGACACTTGCTGCGCGACGTGCGACCGCTGTATATTGAGAATATTAAAATTATACTTTAGTATGTATTAAACATTTGGTATATTATTTATCTAATCTTTCTTCATTAGAAAATATAGAAATATTAAAAAGATGATATCACCATATAATAAGGGCTACTAAAATAACATTTTTTTTTTTTGTAAAAGTTAATGAGTGTTTTCAACACGATAAAGGAAAAACTACGTCTCTTTACTGACATTCAATAAATCTGATTGTATGCAATGTTTGCAGCGTCGTTTTATCAAGTGGTTATACTAACAGGAAGTGTTTTGTCACTGTCAAGCGGCGTGTCACACTCGCGACACAGAAGACCCTCTTGTATGACCGACGTCACACCTTCATACGTGTCGCTGCTGTCGTGACACGCGACGTCCTTGATGGGAGGGCGGGCTTTGTTCTGAAAATAATATATTATTATATAATTGCAGTTTGTTAATTGTAGATAAATAAGTAGCAGTAGAGTTATATGACGTACATACATACCTTGGGCAGGTTAATCAAGTGCTCAGTAGAACACAGAGGTAGAACCTCCTCGAACGGGTTGTGGTCTCGAATCTGATGCTCTTTCAGTTGACCTGAAAAATATTATACGTATTAATGTGTGTATTGAACTCATTTTATTGTAAATGAAACTAATATTTTTCGGATATACTACGCGACTTGATTTTTGATAAAAACTACATACTCCTGACGTTTCGGCTACTTTTCAGCAACCGTGATCACGGACAGACGAGATGTGAGCGTTTATTTTTATTGTATAATGAGACTAGTAAATCCGGCGAACTCCGTTTCGCCACCAGGCTTTGTTTTATGTAACATTTCGTTTGGTGATTAAAAGATGAAGAATTTTTTTATTGTTTTATATTTGAAAAGGAAAATTTTAATTTCGTTTCACAACAGTAATGAATTCATTTCGATTACAGAAATGTAGTGTTATTTAGTTGAACTTCTCTAATTAAATAAAAGTGAATCCAAAGTAGATACCGAATCGAAGCGTTATACGTGTCCGCAAATTATACGTTTCATTGAAGTGCTCCTTTGTAAACCACATTTTTTGTTTTTTGGTCTAACGTTAACACAAATAAAGCGGATGGTTTCCGAACTCCTGAACACGCAAAGTATAACTGCCCATGTGAAAAACAATGATTTTCTAAATTTATCCCGCAAATACTAAATGGTTTTAAGAGTTTAAACTACAAACACAATACCGGTTTGTCACATGAAATTAACTGAGCAGAGAACAATGAGTAGCCTTCAAACAATGTATCATACACCGGCACCATCTACTTAAAATATTGATTTGTAGTACTGTTACGTATCAGAGATGGCGCTGTATGTGAAAAAAGATTGTCCCGCTTTTCTGTTGAAAATTTTCCTGATTTTTGTTTTGTTATAAACCTCACGGAGTCAGAGACCTTTCCAACGAATGCAAACCCCTGGAAATCGGTTCTATCGTTCTGGAGTTACGTCAGGAAGAAAGAACGGACTTATTTTTATATAGTAGATTTAAGACTTGCGAGTATTAATTTAAATGAAAGTAATATTTTCGGAATACTTTGGGTATTTTATTATTTTTAAAAAACACACACTCCCGACAACTCGTCTGCCTTAATCATGGTTGCTGACAAGTAACCGAAACGTCGGGTGTATATATAACAGTTTTTAAAATAATAAAATACGCGAAACAGTCCGAAAATATTAGTTTCATCTGTTTATATAGTACTTACAGTTGTATTATTCACCGAGACGTACGAATCTCAGCACACATCTCGTACATTTAATCTCCAGCTCCTTGTCCTGGTGTTGTTTGAGATGGTCCATGTAGAGGAGCACGTTGGCCGTCAGCTCACAGCCTTCAGCGTACACTGGAATCATCTGAAGACAGATATACGATGATTTTAATTTCTTCTACGTAGTAGTATACTATTTGATGTGACCTCTTAAAATTAATATTGAAACTGAAATAAATGAATTCCTCCTTACGAAACGCATGTTTATTTAAGCCGTTTTTAAATTACTTTAAGAGTTTTGAATAAAGAGCAAATATGTTCTATAAAATTGTTATTAAGACATGAAAATTTGGTTTATTTTGTTAAAAGCCCTTTCACTATTTAGGCTTATTGAGCTATCGTGTCTCGCGCCTGAGCGGCAAATGTCATAATATATTATAATATAATCGCAAAACAGTATGAGTAATCACTAGTAGATACTCACAGGCTCTACTTCATCAGCAGGTTTTGGTTCTTCCCTGATGGTGTTGGCTCGTGCTAGTTCCTCAGTTAAGTACGCGCTTGTGTGTTGTGTCACGAGGAGATGAGAAAGAATGTCCGTGCCTGGAGTAATATTATATTAGAACAACAAAGTTTTTCATACAGAATTGCAAATATTTACGAACTGTATACAATTTTTGCGTCGTGAAAATAAAATCTCTTAATACTACATACTTGTTTAATTTAACGATGCCGTCTGGGGATTAAAATATTAATATTTTATTAGTTACTATAGTCATTGGGTATTTGTATATTTTATATTGAACTATATATGCTGCTGGTCTAACAGTTAATTATACATATAATTTATAAAAGATAATGAAAATATATTATATTGATTGATATCCTATAACCAGTGTAAACTGACTTATGTCTGTAGAGTATTCGCAGACGCAGTATAGCGTGGGAGCGGGTCTAGGAGCGGCCTCCAGTGAAAGTGAGCCGGCGCAATATCCACTGTGTCTCAACATCGCTCGGTAACATGATGTAGCATATGGACACTTGCTGCGCGACGTGCGACCGCTGTATATTGAGAATATTAAAATTATACTTTAGTATGTATTAAACATTTGGTATATTATTTATCTAATCTTTCTTCATTAGAAAATATAGAAATATTAAAAAGATGATATCACCATATAATAAGGGCTACTAAAATAACATTTTTTTTTTTGTAAAAGTTAATGAGTGTTTTCAACACGATAAAGGAAAAACTACGTCTCTTTACTGACATTCAATAAATCTGATTGTATGCAATGTTTGCAGCGTCGTTTTATCAAGTGGTTATACTAACAGGAAGTGTTTGTCACTGTCAAGCGGCGTGTCACACTCGCGACACAGAAGACCCTCTTGTATGACCGACGTCACACCTTCATACGTGTCGCTGCTGTCGTGACACGCGACGTCCTTGATGGGAGGGCGGGCTTTGTTCTGAAAATAATATATTATTATATAATTGCAGTTTGTTAATTGTAGATAAATAAGTAGCAGTAGAGTTATATGACGTACATACATACCTTGGGCAGGTTAATCAAGTGCTCAGTAGAACACAGAGGTAGAACCTCCTCGAACGGGTTGTGGTCTCGAATCTGATGCTCTTTCAGTTGACCTGAAAAATATTATACGTATTAATGTGTGTATTGAACTCATTTTATTGTAAATGAAACTAATATTTTTCGGATATACTACGCGACTTGATTTTTGATAAAAACTACATACTCCTGACGTTTCGGCTACTTTTCAGCAACCGTGATCACGGACAGACGAGATGTGAGCGTTTATTTTTATTGTATAATGAGACTAGTAAATCCGGCGAACTCCGTTTCGCCACCAGGCTTTGTTTTATGTAACATTTCGTTTGGTGATTAAAAGATGAAGAATTTTTTTATTGTTTTATATTTGAAAAGGAAAATTTTAATTTCGTTTCACAACAGTAATGAATTCATTTCGATTACAGAAATGTAGTGTTATTTAGTTGAACTTCTCTAATTAAATAAAAGTGAATCCAAAGTAGATACCGAATCGAAGCGTTATACGTGTCCGCAAATTATACGTTTCATTGAAGTGCTCCTTTGTAAACCACATTTTTTGTTTTTTGGTCTAACGTTAACACAAATAAAGCGGATGGTTTCCGAACTCCTGAACACGCAAAGTATAACTGCCCATGTGAAAAACAATGATTTTCTAAATTTATCCCGCAAATACTAAATGGTTTTAAGAGTTTAAACTACAAACACAATACCGGTTTGTCACATGAAATTAACTGAGCAGAGAACAATGAGTAGCCTTCAAACAATGTATCATACACCGGCACCATCTACTTAAAATATTGATTTGTAGTACTGTTACGTATCAGAGATGGCGCTGTATGTGAAAAAAGATTGTCCCGCTTTTCTGTTGAAAATTTTCCTGAATTTTTTTTGTTATAAACCTCACGGAGTCAGAGACCTTTCCAACGAATGCAAACCCCTGGAAATTGGTTCGATCGTTCTGGAGTTGCGTCAGGAAGAAAGAACGGACTTATTTTTATATAGTAGATTTAAGACTTGCGAGTATTAATTTAAATGAAAGTAATATTTTCGGAATACTTTGCGTATTTTATTATTTTTAAAAACACCACACTCCCGACAACTCGTCTGCCTTAATCATGGTTGCTGACAAGTAACCGAAACGTCGGGTGTATATATAACAGTTTTTAAAATAATAAAATACGCGAAACAGTCCGAAAATATTAGTTTCATCTGTTTATATAGTACTTACAGTTGTATTATTCACCGAGACGTACGAATCTCAGCACACATCTCGTACATTTAATCTCCAGCTCCTTGTCCTGGTGTTGTTTGAGATGGTCCATGTAGAGGAGCACGTTGGCCGTCAGCTCACAGCCTTCAGCGTACACTGGAATCATCTGAAGACAGATATACGATGATTTTAATTTCTTCTACGTAGTAGTATACTATTTGATGTGACCTCTTAAAATTAATATTGAAACTGAAATAAATGAATTCCTCCTTACGAAACGCATGTTTATTTAAGCCGTTTTTAAATTACTTTAAGAGTTTTGAATAAAGAGCAAATATGTTCTATAAAATTGTTATTAAGACATGAAAATTTGGTTTATTTTGTTAAAAGCCCTTTCACTATTTAGGCTTATTGAGCTATCGTGTCTCGCGCCTGAGCGGCAAATGTCATAATATATTATAATATAATCGCAAAACAGTATGAGTAATCACTAGTAGATACTCACAGGCTCTACTTCATCAGCAGGTTTTGGTTCTTCCCTGACGGTGTTGGCTCGTGCTAGTTCCTCAGTTAAGTACGCGCTTGTGTGTTGTGTCACGAGGAGATGAGAAAGAATGTCCGTGCCTGGAGTAATATTATATTAGAACAACAAAGTTTTTCATACAGAATTGCAAATATTTACGAACTGTATACAATTTTTGCGTCGTGAAAATAAAATCTCTTAATACTACATACTTGTTTAATTTAACGATGCCGTCTGGGGATTAAAATATTAATATTTTATTAGTTACTATAGTCATTGGGTATTTGTATATTTTATATTGAACTATATATGCTGCTGGTCTAACAGTTAATTATACATATAATTTATAAAAGATAATGAAAATATATTATATTGATTGATATCCTATAACCAGTGTAAACTGACTTATGTCTGTAGAGTATTCGCAGACGCAGTATAGCGTGGGAGCGGGTCTAGGAGCGGCCTCCAGTGAAAGTGAGCCGGCGCAATATCCACTGTGTCTCAACATCGCTCGGTAACATGATGTAGCATATGGACACTTGCTGCGCGACGTGCGACCGCTGTATATTGAGAATATTAAAATTATACTTTAGTATGTATTAAACATTTGGTATATTATTTATCTAATCTTTCTTCATTAGAAAATATAGAAATATTAAAAAGATGATATCACCATATAATAAGGGCTACTAAAATAACATTTTTTTTTTTTTGTAAAAGTTAATGAGTGTTTTCAACACGATAAAGGAAAAACTACGTCTCTTTACTGACATTCAATAAATCTGATTGTATGCAATGTTTGCAGCGTCGTTTTATCAAGTGGTTATACTAACAGGAAGTGTTTGTCACTGTCAAGCGGCGTGTCACACTCGCGACACAGAAGACCCTCTTGTATGACCGACGTCACACCTTCATACGTGTCGCTGCTGTCGTGACACGCGACGTCCTTGATGGGAGGGCGGGCTTTGTTCTGAAAATAATATATTATTATATAATTGCAGTTTGTTAATTGTAGATAAATAAGTAGCAGTAGAGTTATATGACGTACATACATACCTTGGGCAGGTTAATCAAGTGCTCAGTAGAACACAGAGGTAGAACCTCCTCGAACGGGTTGTGGTCTCGAATCTGATGCTCTTTCAGTTGACCTGAAAAATATTATACGTATTAATGTGTGTATTGAACTCATTTTATTGTAAATGAAACTAATATTTTTCGGATATACTACGCGACTTGTTTTTTGATAAAAACTACATACTCCTGACGTTTCGGCTACTTTTCAGCAACCGTGATCACGGACAGACGAGATGTGAGCGTTTATTTTTATTGTATAATGAGACTAGTAAACCCGGCGAACTCCGTTTCGCCACCAGGCTTTGTTTTATGTAACATTTCGTTTGGTGATTAAAAGATGAAGAATTTTTTTATTGTTTTATATTTGAAAAGGAAAATTTTAATTTCGTTTCACAACAGTAATGAATTCATTTCGATTACAGAAATGTAGTGTTATTTAGTTGAACTTCTCTAATTAAATAAAAGTGAATCCAAAGTAGATACCGAATCGAAGCGTTATACGTGTCCGCAAATTATACGTTTCATTGAAGTGCTCCTTTGTAAACCACATTTTTTGTTTTTTGGTCTAACGTTAACACAAATAAAGCGGATGGTTTCCGAACTCCTGAACACGCAAAGTATAACTGCCCATGTGAAAAACAATGATTTTCTAAATTTATCCCACAAATACTAAATGGTTTTAAGAGTTTAAACTACAAACACAATACCGGTTTGTCACATGAAATTAACTGAGCAGAGAACAATGAGTAGCCTTCAAACAATGTATCATACACCGGCACCATCTACTTAAAATATTGATTTGTAGTACTGTTACGTATCAGAGATGGCGCTGTATGTGAAAAAAGATTGTCCCGCTTTTCTGTTGAAAATTTTCCTGAATTTTTTTTGTTATAAACCTCACGGAGACAGAGACCTTTCCAACGAATGCAAACCCCTGGAAATCGGTTCGATCGTTCTGGAGTTGCGTCAGGAAGAAAGAACGGACTTATTTTTATATAGTAGATTTAAGACTTGCGAGTATTAATTTAAATGAAAGTCCATGTAGAGGAGCACGTTGGCCGTCAGCTCACAGCCTTCAGCGTACACTGGAATCATCTGAAGACAGATATACGATGATTTTAATTTCTTCTACGTAGTAGTATACTATTTGATGTGACCTCTTAAAATTAATATTGAAACTGAAATAAATGAATTCCTCCTTACGAAACGCATGTTTATTTAAACCGTTTTTAAATTACTTTAAGAGTTTTGAATAAAGAGCGAATATGTTCTATAAAATTGTTATTAAGACATGAAAGTTTGGTTTATTTTGTTAAAGGCCTTGGCACTATTTAGGCTTATTGAGCTATCGTGTCTCGCGCCTGAGCGGCAAATGTCATAATATATTATAATATAATCGCAAAACAGTATGAGTAATCACTAGTAGATACTCACAGGCTCTACTTCATCAGCAGGTTTTGGTTCTTCCCTGATGGTGTTGGCTCGTGCTAGTTCCTCAGTTAAGTACGCGCTTGTGTGTTGTGTCACGAGGAGATGAGAAAGAATGTCCGTGCCTGGAGTAATATTATATTAGAACAACAAAGTTTTTCATACAGAATTGCAAATATTTACGAACTGTATACAATTTTTGCGTCGTGAAAATAAAATCTCTTAATACTACATACTTGTTTAATTTAACGATGCCGTCTGGGGATTAAAATATTAATATTTTATTAGTTACTATAGTCATTGGGTATTTGTATATTTTATATTGAACTATATATGCTGCTGGTCTAACAGTTAATTATACATATAATTTATAAAAGATAATGAAAAATATATTATATTGATTGATATCCTATAACCAGTGTAAACTGACTTATGTCTGTAGAGTATTCGCAGACGCAGTATAGCGTGGGAGCGGGTCTAGGAGCGGCCTCCAGTGAAAGTGAGCCGGCGCAATATCCACTGTGTCTCAACATCGCTCGGTAACATGATGTAGCATATGGACACTTGCTGCGCGACGTGCGACCGCTGTATATTGAGAATATTAAAATTATACTTTAGTATGTATTAAACATTTGGTATATTATTTATCTAATCTTTCTTCATTAGAAAATATAGAAATATTAAAAAGATGATATCACCATATAATAAGGGCTACTAAAATAACTTTTTTTTTTTTGTAAAAGTTAATGAGTGTTTTCAACACGATAAAGGAAAAACTACGTCTCTTTACTGACATTCAATAAATCTGATTGTATGCAATGTTTGCAGCGTCGTTTTATCAAGTGGTTATACTAACAGGAAGTGTTTGTCACTGTCAAGCGGCGTGTCACACTCGCGACACAGAAGACCCTCTTGTATGACCGACGTCACACCTTCATACGTGTCGCTGCTGTCGTGACACGCGACGTCCTTGATGGGAGGGCGGGCTTTGTTCTGAAAATAATATATTATTATATAATTGCAGTTTGTTAATTGTAGATAAATAAGTAGCAGTAGAGTTATATGACGTACATACATACCTTGGGCAGGTTAATCAAGTGCTCAGTAGAACACAGAGGTAGAACCTCCTCGAACGGGTTGTGGTCTCGAATCTGATGCTCTTTCAGTTGACCTGAAAAATATTATACGTATTAATGTGTGTATTGAACTCATTTTATTGTAAATGAAACTAATATTTTTCGGATATACTACGCGACTTGATTTTTGATAAAAACTACATACTCCTGACGTTTCGGCTACTTTTCAGCAACCGTGATCACGGACAGACGAGATGTGAGCGTTTATTTTTATTGTATAATGAGACTAGTAAATCCGGCGAACTCCGTTTCGCCACCAGGCTTTGTTTTATGTAACATTTCGTTTGGTGATTAAAAGATGAAGAATTTTTTATTGTTTTATATTTGAAAAGGAAAATTTTAATTTCGTTTCACAACAGTAATGAATTCATTTCGATTACAGAAATGTAGTGTTATTTAGTTGAACTTCTCTAATTAAATAAAAGTGAATCCAAAGTAGATACCGAATCGAAGCGTTATACGTGTCCGCAAATTATACGTTTCATTGAAGTGCTCCTTTGTAAACCACATTTTTTGTTTTTTGGTCTAACGTTAACACAAATAAAGCGGATGGTTTCCGAACTCCTGAACACGCAAAGTATAACTGCCCATGTGAAAAAACAATGATTTTCTAAATTTATCCCGCAAATACTAAATGGTTTTAAGAGTTTAAACTACAAACACAATACCGGTTTGTCACATGAAATTAACTGAGCAGAGAACAATGAGTAGCCTTCAAACAATGTATCATACACCGGCACCATCTACTTAAAATATTGATTTGTAGTACTGTTACGTATCAGAGATGGCGCTGTATGTGAAAAAAGATTGTCCCGCTTTTCTGTTGAAAATTTTCCTGATTTTTTTTTTGTTATAAACCTCACGGAGTCAGAGACCTTTCCAACGAATGCAAACCCCTGGAAATCGGTTCGATCGTTCTGGAGTTGCGTCAGGAAGAAAGAACGGACTTATTTTTATATAGTAGATTTAAGACTTGCGAGTATTAATTTAAATGAAAGTAATATTTTCGGAATACTTTGGGTATTTTATTATTTTTAAAAACACCACACTCCCGACAACTCGTCTGCCTTAATCATGGTTGCTGACAAGTAACCGAAACGTCGGGTGTATATATAACAGTTTTTAAAATAATAAAATACGCGAAACAGTCCGAAAATATTAGTTTCATCTGTTTATATAGTACTTACAGTTGTATTATTCACCGAGACGTACGAATCTCAGCACACATCTCGTACATTTAATCTCCAGCTCCTTGTCCTGGTGTTGTTTGAGATGGTCCATGTAGAGGAGCACGTTGGCCGTCAGCTCACAGCCTTCAGCGTACACTGGAATCATCTGAAGACAGATATACGATGATTTTAATTTCTTCTACGTAGTAGTATACTATTTGATGTGACCTCTTAAAATTAATATTGAAACTGAAATAAATGAATTCCTCCTTACGAAACGCATGTTTATTTAAGCCGTTTTTAAATTACTTTAAGAGTTTTGAATAAAGAGCAAATATGTTCTATAAAATTGTTATTAAGACATGAAAATTTGGTTTATTTTGTTAAAAGCCCTTTCACTATTTAGGCTTATTGAGCTATCGTGTCTCGCGCCTGAGCGGCAAATGTCATAATATATTATAATATAATCGCAAAACAGTGTGAGTAATCACTAGTAGATACTCACAGGCTCTACTTCATCAGCAGGTTTTGGTTCTTCCCTGACGGTGTTGGCTCGTGCTAGTTCCTCAGTTAAGTACGCGCTTGTGTGTTGTGTCACGAGGAGATGAGAAAGAATGTCCGTGCCTGGAGTAATATTATATTAGAACAACAAAGTTTTTCATACAGAATTGCAAATATTTACGAACTGTATACAATTTTTGCGTCGTGAAAATAAAATCTCTTAATACTACATACTTGTTTAATTTAACGACGCCGTCTGGGGATTAAAATATTAATATTTTATTAGTTACTATAGTCATTGGGTATTTGTATATTTTATATTGAACTATATATGGTGCTGGTCTAACAGTTAATTATACATATCTTCTATATATATAAAAATGGATTGCTGTTCCTTAGTCTCGCTAAAACTCGAGAACGGCTGAACCGATTTGGCTAATTTTAGTCTTGAAATACTCCTGGAAGTCCAGGCAAGGTTGAAAAGGTGAGAAAAATTTAAATAATTGCCGGAAAAACCCTAAAAACAGCCCCTTTTCTATTTCCCATACAAACGTTTTTTTTTTGACATTAGATTTGACAACTAACTAATATGTCAATCATTCTGTTTGATTGAAACAGGAAAAACCTGATTATTTATGGCCTCTAAGACGGAATAGAGTTCGCCAGGTCAGCTATACCTACATATGTATATCACTCTTGACTAAACTATGTAACGCGGACGAAGTCGCGGGCAAAAACTAGTAATTTATAAAAGATAATGAAAATATATTATATTGATCGATATCCTATAACCAGTGTAAACTGACTTATGTCTGTAGAGTTTTCGCAGACGCAGTATGGCGTGGGAGCGGGTCTAGGAGCTGCCTCCAGTGAAAGTGAGCCGGCGCAATATCCACTGTGTCTCAACATCGCTCGGTAACATGATGTAGCATATGGACACTTGCTGCGCGACGTGCGACCGCTGTATATTGAGAATATTAAAATTATACTTTAGTATGTATTAAACATTTGGTATATTATTTATCTGATCTTTCTTCATTAGAAAATATAGAAATATTAAAAAGATGATATCACCATATAATAAGGGCTACTAAAGTTAATGAGTGTTTTCAACACGATAAAGGAAAAACTACGTCTCTTTACTGACATTCAATAAATCTGATTGTATGCAATGTTTGCAGCGTCGTTTTATCAAGTGGTTATACTAACGGGAAGTGTTTGTCACTGTCAAGCGGCGTGTCACACTCGCGACACAGAAGACCCTCTTGTATGACCGACGTCGCACCTTCATACGTGTCGCTGCTGGCGTGACACGCGACGTCCTTGATGGGAGGGCGGGCTTTGTTCTGAACAGTGGCGGCTGTACCTTAAGTGCGCCCGTGCGCTGAACCACCAATTCAAAATATTTAAAAATTACAAAATATTATGTCATCTTAATTTTTAAATTACCATTTTAATATTTATTTTTTTAAACATACAAAAAGGTATAAAAAATTTAATTTCCAATTATGGTCAAAAAGTTTGAGCGCTTTACTAAACTCATATCGTGCGCTCCGGCGAGTGCACGAGGACTGCTAATACATCTTGTATGAGACACGCATTAATACGCCTGGCGCGTGAGACAAAAGATAGTTCATAGAAATGTACCGAGTAATGAGTCGATTCTCGAGCGCCGCACGAAGCGGCCGAAGGTCACCGAGAGCACCCGATGTATGACGAATTGAGCCGGCCGGCAAGGGGCCGGCCGAAAGGATGGGTGCTATGATTGACATTTCGTTAATCGTTATTGGTATTGTTTCAACTTTCACTGTATGCGTGACGCGTTAATTCGTTATTGTTTATAATTATTTCCGTAATTCGTTTTAGTTTTTATTTCGTTTCTATAATAGAACTTTTATTCTGTACTGTGTTTTTTATTAGTTGAAAATGAGTATAAATATTGATTATATTAAAGAAAATAACAAAATTTTTCAAAGTAAAGTGAACATAAAATGGGCCGGGCCGCCACGGCCCTTTTTAAATTTAAAACAAGAGTGTAAATCGAAAAATAAAGCATTTATACGAAGTTTTAAAAGTGAAATGTATAATAGAAAGAAATGGTTGTGTGGATGTGAGCGTCTTAATGCATTCTTTTGTTTTCCTTGCATTATTTTTGGCGGAGAATCGATTTGGACAGAAACTGGAATCAGATTTTAATAAAAAGGTGATAGAACATTTCGCTACAGAAAAATGTCGTCGCATTGATTTAATGTACAAAAAATAAACATATTTTATGTCAATTGTTGTTTTTGTCAATATTTTAGTAAAGTGAACCACCAGTTCGATAACCCACCAGCCGCCACTGGTTCTGAAAATAATATCTAATATATAAAATTCTCGTGTCACAGTTTTCGTGCCCATACTCCTCCGAAACAACCTGACCGATTTTGATGAAATTTTTTGTGCTTATTCGGTAGCTATGAGAATCGGCCAACATCTATTTTTCATCCCCCTAAATGTTAGGGGTAGTCCACCCCTAAATTTTATTTTTTTTTTTTTTTAGACAAAATTTTTAATTACTATTTTTTTATGATACAACGTACAAAAATACATACAATCCTAAATTTTCACCCTTCTACGATCAACCCTTATTTTTTAATAGCTATTTTAGTAATTTAATCATTTTTCATCTCCGGTCGATAACTGATCAATCGTCATTTAATAAGTTATCCCCGCCAGATATCTACAGGTGTCACTTCTGACCCAGTAAACAGCACGGAGTAGGGATGAGAACGAAGCCGGTCTTCTGTTTCTCTCACACAATTAGACTTCTCTCACTCCCTACACAGTTGTCGGCCATCGTTATTGTTTGTGCATCAAGTGTAGTAGTAACGTTGACAATTATTATTTTGCTAGCTCAGTGTAACTCTCATATTAACTATTAATCATTCCTAATCACTTCAAAACACGGAGATTTATGGCTTTAATAGGTAAACTCCAAAAATATAAATAAAAAAACGTAACAGATATTTCTTGATTATAGGGCGAAACGAAGTTCGCCGGGTCTTCTAGTATTATTATATAATTGCATTTTGTTAATTGTAGATAAATAAGTAGTAGTATATACAAGTAGCAGTAGAGTTATATGACGTACATACATACCTTGGGCAGGTTAATCAAGTGCTCAGTAGAACACAGAGGTAGAACCTCCTCGAACGGGTTGTGGTCTCGAATCTGATGCTCTTTCAGTTGACCTGAAAAATATTATACGTATTAATGTGTGTATTGAACTCATTTTATTGTAAATGAAACTAATATTTTTCGGATATACTACGCGACTTGATTTTTGATAAAAACTACATACTCCTGACGTTTCGGCTACTTTTCAGCAACCGTGATCACGGACAGACGAGATGTGAGCGTTTATTTTTATTGTATAATGAGACTAGTAAATCCGGCGAACTCCGTTTCGCCACCAGGCTTTGTTTTATGTAACATTTCGTTTGGTGATTAAAAGATGAAGAATTTTTTTATTGTTTTATATTTGAAAAGGAAAATTTTAATTTCGTTTCACAACAGTAATGAATTCATTTCGATTACAGAAATGTAGTATTATTTAGTTGAACTTCTCTAATTAAATAAAAGTGAATCCAAAGTAGATACCGAATCGAAGCGTTATACGTGTCCGCAAATTATACGTTTCATTGAAGTGCTCCTTTGTAAACCACATTTTTTTGTTTTTTGGTCTAACGTTAACACAAATAAAGCGGATGGTTTCCGAACTCCTGAACACGCAAAGTATAAATGCCCATGTGAAAAACAATGATTTTCTAAATTTATCCCGCAAATACTAAATGGTTTTAAGAGTTTAAACTACAAACACAATACCGGTTTGTCACATGAAATTAACTGAGCAGAGAACAATGAGTAGCCTTCAAACAATGTATCATACACCGGCACCATCTACTTAAAATATTGATTTGTAGTACTGTTACGTATCAGAGATGGCGCTGTATGTGAAAAAAGATTGTCCCGCTTTTCTGTTGAAAATTTTCCTGAATTTTTTTTTGTTATAAACCTCACGGAGTCAGAGACCTTTCCAACGAATGCAAACCCCTGGAAATCGGTTCGATCGTTCTGGAGTTGCGTCAGGAAGAAAGAACGGACTTATTTTTATATAGTAGATTTAAGACTTGCGAGTATTAATTTAAATGAAAGTAATATTTTCGGAATACTTTGGGTATTTTATTATTTTTAAAAACACCACACTCCCGACAACTCGTCTGCCTTAATCATGGTTGCTGACAAGTAACCGAAACGTCGGGTGTATATATAACAGTTTTTAAAATAATAAAATACGCGAAACAGTCCGAAAATATTAGTTTCATCTGTTTATATAGTACTTACAGTTGTATTATTCACCGAGACGTACGAATCTCAGCACACATCTCGTACATTTAATCTCCAGCTCCTTGTCCTGGTGTTGTTTGAGATGGTCCATGTAGAGGAGCACGTTGGCCGTCAGCTCACAGCCTTCAGCGTACACTGGAATCATCTGAAGACAGATATACGATGATTTTAATTTCTTCTACGTAGTAGTATACTATTTGATGTGACCTCTTAAAATTAATATTGAAACTGAAATAAATGAATTCCTCCTTACGAAACGCATGTTTATTTAAGCCGTTTTTAAATTACTTTAAGAGTTTTGAATAAAGAGCAAATATGTTCTATAAAATTGTTATTAAGACATGAAAATTTGGTTTATTTTGTTAAAAGCCCTTTCACTATTTAGGCTTATTGAGCTATCGTGTCTCGCGCCTGAGCGGCAAATGTCATAATATATTATAATATAATCGCAAAACAGTGTGAGTAATCACTAGTAGATACTCACAGGCTCTACTTCATCAGCAGGTTTTGGTTCTTCCCTGACGGTGTTGGCTCGTGCTAGTTCCTCAGTTAAGTACGCGCTTGTGTGTTGTGTCACGAGGAGATGAGAAAGAATGTCCGTGCCTGGAGTAATATTATATTAGAACAACAAAGTTTTTCATACAGAATTGCAAATATTTACGAACTGTATACAATTTTTGCGTCGTGAAAATAAAATCTCTTAATACTACATACTTGTTTAATTTAACGATGCCGTCTGGGGATTAAAATATTAATATTTTATTAGTTACTATAGTCATTGGGTATTTGTATATTTTATATTGAACTATATATGCTGCTGGTCTAACAGTTAATTATACATATAATTTATAAAAGATAATGAAAATATATTATATTGATTGATATCCTATAACCAGTGTAAACTGACTTATGTCTGTAGAGTATTCGCAGACGCAGTATAGCGTGGGAGCGGGTCTAGGAGCGGCCTCCAGTGAAAGTGAGCCGGCGCAATATCCACTGTGTCTCAACATCGCTCGGTAACATGATGTAGCATATGGACACTTGCTGCGCGACGTGCGACCGCTGTATATTGAGAATATTAAAATTATACTTTAGTATGTATTAAACATTTGGTATATTATTTATCTAATCTTTCTTCATTAGAAAATATAGAAATATTAAAAAGATGATATCACCATATAATAAGGGCTACTAAAATAACATTTTTTTTGTAAAAGTTAATGAGTGTTTTCAACACGATACAGGATAAACTACGTCTCTTTACTGACATTCAATAAATCTGATTGTATTCAATGTTTGCAGCGTCGTTTTATCAAGTGGTTATACTAACGGGAAGTGTTTGTTACTGTCAAGCGGCGTGTCACACTCGCGACACAGAAGACCCTCTTGTATGACCAACGTGACACCTTCATACGTGTCGCTGCTGTCGTGACACGCGACGTCCTTGATGGGAGGGCGGGCTTTGTTCTGAAAATAATATATTATTATATAATTGCAGTTTGTTAATTGTAGATAAATAAGTAGCAGTATATATAAGTAGCAGTAGAGTTATATGACGTACATACATACCTTGGGCAGGTTAATCAAGTGCTCAGTAGAACACAGAGGTAGAACCTCCTCGAACGGGTTGTGGTCTCGAATCTGATGCTCTTTCAGTTGACCTGAAAAATATTATACGTATTAATGTGTGTATTGAACTCATTTTATTGTAAATGAAACTAATATTTTTCGGATATACTACGCGACTTGATTTTTGATAAAAACTACATACTCCTGACGTTTCGGCTACTTTTCAGCAACCGTGATCACGGACAGACGAGATGTGAGCGTTTATTTTTATTGTATAATGAGACTAGTAAATCCGGCGAACTCCGTTTCGCCACCAGGCTTTGTTTTATGTAACATTTCGTTTGGTGATTAAAAGATGAAGAATTTTTTTATTGTTTTATATTTGAAAAGGAAAATTTTAATTTCGTTTCACAACAGTAATGAATTCATTTCGATTACAGAAATGTAGTATTATTTAGTTGAACTTCTCTAATTAAATAAAAGTGAATCCAAAGTAGATACCGAATCGAAGCGTTATACGTGTCCGCAAATTATACGTTTCATTGAAGTGCTCCTTTGTAAACCACATTTTTTGTTTTTTGGTCTAACGTTAACACAAATAAAGCGGATGGTTTCCGAACTCCTGAACACGCAAAGTATAAATGCCCATGTGAAAAACAATGATTTTCTAAATTTATCCCGCAAATACTAAATGGTTTTAAGAGTTTAAACTACAAACACAATACCGGTTTGTCACATGAAATTAACTGAGCAGAGAACAATGAGTAGCCTTCAAACAATGTATCATACACCGGCACCATCTACTTAAAATATTGATTTGTAGTACTGTTACGTATCAGAGATGGCGCTGTATGTGAAAAAAGATTGTCCCGCTTTTCTGTTGAAAATTTTCCTGAATTTTTTTTTGTTATAAACCTCACGGAGTCAGAGACCTTTCCAACGAATGCAAACCCCTGGAAATCGGTTCGATCGTTCTGGAGTTGCGTCAGGAAGAAA
Organism: Danaus chrysippus; assembly: GCA_916720795.1. Lineage (NCBI taxonomy): Eukaryota > Metazoa > Arthropoda > Insecta > Lepidoptera > Nymphalidae > Danaus > Danaus chrysippus. The sequence continues at coordinate 66,028 of CAKASE010000069.1, forward strand.
GAACGGACTTATTTTTTATATAGTAGATTTAAGACTTGCGAGTATTAATTTAAATGAAAGTAATATTTTCGGAATACTTTGGGTATTTTATTATTTTTAAAAACACCACACTCCCGACAACTCGTCTGCCTTAATCATGGTTGCTGACAAGTAACCGAAACGTCGGGTGTATATATAACAGTTTTTAAAATAATAAAATACGCGAAACAGTCCGAAAATATTAGTTTCATCTGTTTATATAGTACTTACAGTTGTATTATTCACCGAGACGTACGAATCTCAGCACACATCTCGTACATTTAATCTCCAGCTCCTTGTCCTGGTGTTGTTTGAGATGGTCCATGTAGAGGAGCACGTTGGCCGTCAGCTCACAGCCTTCAGCGTACACTGGAATCATCTGAAGACAGATATACGATGATTTTAATTTCTTCTACGTAGTAGTATACTATTTGATGTGACCTCTTAAAATTAATATTGAAACTGAAATAAATGAATTCCTCCTTACGAAACGCATGTTTATTTAAGCCGTTTTTAAATTACTTTAAGAGTTTTGAATAAAGAGCAAATATGTTCTATAAAATTGTTATTAAGACATGAAAATTTGGTTTATTTTGTTAAAAGCCCTTTTACTATTTAGGCTTATTGAGCTATCGTGTCTCGCGCCTGAGCGGCAAATGTCATAATATATTATAATATAATCGCAAAACAGTATGAGTAATCACTAGTAGATACTCACAGGCTCTACTTCATCAGCAGGTTTTGGTTCTTCCCTGACGGTGTTGGCTCGTGCTAGTTCCTCAGTTAAGTACGCGCTTGTGTGTTGTGTCACGAGGAGATGAGAAAGAATGTCCGTGCCTGGAGTAATATTATATTAGAACAACAAAGTTTTTCATACAGAATTGCAAATATTTACGAACTGTATACAATTTTTGCGTCGTGAAAATAAAATCTCTTAATACTACATACTTGTTTAATTTAACGATGCCGTCTGGGGATTAAAATATTAATATTTTATTAGTTACTATAGTCATTGGGTATTTGTATATTTTATATTGAACTATATATGCTGCTGGTCTAACAGTTAATTATACATATAATTTATAAAAGATAATGAAAATATATTATATTGATTGATATCCTATAACCAGTGTAAACTGACTTATGTCTGTAGAGTATTCGCAGACGCAGTATAGCGTGGGAGCGGGTCTAGGAGCGGCCTCCAGTGAAAGTGAGCCGGCGCAATATCCACTGTGTCTCAACATCGCTCGGTAACATGATGTAGCATATGGACACTTGCTGCGCGACGTGCGACCGCTGTATATTGAGAATATTAAAATTATACTTTAGTATGTATTAAACATTTGGTATATTATTTATCTAATCTTTCTTCATTAGAAAATATAGAAATATTAAAAAGATGATATCACCATATAATAAGGGCTACTAAAATAACATTTTTTTTTTTGTAAAAGTTAATGAGTGTTTTCAACACGATAAAGGAAAAACTACGTCTCTTTACTGACATTCAATAAATCTGATTGTATGCAATGTTTGCAGCGTCGTTTTATCAAGTGGTTATACTAACAGGAAGTGTTTGTCACTGTCAAGCGGCGTGTCACACTCGCGACACAGAAGACCCTCTTGTATGACCGACGTCACACCTTCATACGTGTCGCTGCTGTCGTGACACGCGACGTCCTTGATGGGAGGGCGGGCTTTGTTCTGAAAATAATATATTATTATATAATTGCAGTTTGTTAATTGTAGATAAATAAGTAGCAGTAGAGTTATATGACGTACATACATACCTTGGGCAGGTTAATCAAGTGCTCAGTAGAACACAGAGGTAGAACCTCCTCGAACGGGTTGTGGTCTCGAATCTGATGCTCTTTCAGTTGACCTGAAAAATATTATACGTATTAATGTGTGTATTGAACTCATTTTATTGTAAATGAAACTAATATTTTTCGGATATACTACGCGACTTGATTTTTGATAAAAACTACATACTCCTGACGTTTCGGCTACTTTTCAGCAACCGTGATCACGGACAGACGAGATGTGAGCGTTTATTTTTATTGTATAATGAGACTAGTAAACCCGGCGAACTCCGTTTCGCCACCAGGCTTTGTTTTATGTAACATTTCGTTTGGTGATTAAAAGATGAAGAATTTTTTATTGTTTTATATTTGAAAAGGAAAATTTTAATTTCGTTTCACAACAGTAATGAATTCATTTCGATTACAGAAATGTAGTATTATTTAGTTGAACTTCTCTAATTAAATAAAAGTGAATCCAAAGTAGATACCGAATCGAAGCGTTATACGTGTCCGCAAATTATACGTTTCATTGAAGTGCTCCTTTGTAAACCACATTTTTTGTTTTTTGGTCTAACGTTAACACAAATAAAGCGGATGGTTTCCGAACTCCTGAACACGCAAAGTATAAATGCCCATGTGAAAAACAATGATTTTCTAAATTTATCCCGCAAATACTAAATGGTTTTAAGAGTTTAAACTACAAACACAATACCGGTTTGTCACATGAAATTAACTGAGCAGAGAACAATGAGTAGCCTTCAAACAATGTATCATACACCGGCACCATCTACTTAAAATATTGATTTGTAGTACTGTTACGTATCAGAGATGGCGCTGTATGTGAAAAAAGATTGTCCCGCTTTTCTGTTGAAAATTTTCCTGAATTTTTTTTTTGTTATAAACCTCACGGAGTCAGAGACCTTTCCAACGAATGCAAACCCCTGGAAATCGGTTCGATCGTTCTGGAGTTGCGTCAGGAAGAAAGAACGGACTTATTTTTATATAGTAGATTTAAGACTTGCGAGTATTAATTTAAATGAAAGTAATATTTTCGGAATACTTTGGGTATTTTATTATTTTTAAAAACACCACACTCCCGACAACTCGTCTGCCTTAATCATGGTTGCTGACAAGTAACCGAAACGTCGGGTGTATATATAACAGTTTTTAAAATAATAAAATACGCGAAACAGTCCGAAAATATTAGTTTCATCTGTTTATATAGTACTTACAGTGGTATTATTCACCGAGACGTACGAATCTCAGCACACATCTCGTACATTTAATCTCCAGCTCCTTGTCCTGGTGTTGTTTGAGATGGTCCATGTAGAGGAGCACGTTGGCCGTCAGCTCACAGCCTTCAGCGTACACTGGAATCATCTGAAGACAGATATACGATGATTTTAATTTCTTCTACGTAGTAGTATACTATTTGATGTGACCTCTTAAAATTAATATTGAAACTGAAATAAATGAATTCCTCCTTACGAAACGCATGTTTATTTAAGCCGTTTTTAAATTACTTTAAGAGTTTTGAATAAAGAGCAAATATGTTCTATAAAATTGTTATTAAGACATGAAAATTTGGTTTATTTTGTTAAAAGCCCTTTCACTATTTAGGCTTATTGAGCTATCGTGTCTCGCGCCTGAGCGGCAAATGTCATAATATATTATAATATAATCGCAAAACAGTATGAGTAATCACTAGTAGATACTCACAGGCTCTACTTCATCAGCAGGTTTTGGTTCTTCCCTGATGGTGGTGGCTCGTGCTAGTTCCTCAGTTAAGTACGCGCTTGTGTGTTGTGTCACGAGGAGATGAGAAAGAATGTCCGTGCCTGGAGTAATATTATATTAGAACAACAAAGTTTTTCATACAGAATTGCAAATATTTACGAACTGTATACAATTTTTGCGTCGTGAAAATAAAATCTCTTAATACTACATACTTGTTTAATTTAACGATGCCGTCTGGGGATTAAAATATTAATATTTTATTAGTTACTATAGTCATTGGGTATTTGTATATTTTATATTGAACTATATATGCTGCTGGTCTAACAGTTAATTATACATATAATTTATAAAAGATAATGAAAATATATTATATTGATTGATATCCTATAACCAGTGTAAACTGACTTATGTCTGTAGAGTATTCGCAGACGCAGTATAGCGTGGGAGCGGGTCTAGGAGCGGCCTCCAGTGAAAGTGAGCCGGCGCAATATCCACTGTGTCTCAACATCGCTCGGTAACATGATGTAGCATATGGACACTTGCTGCGCGACGTGCGACCGCTGTATATTGAGAATATTAAAATTATACTTTAGTATGTATTAAACATTTGGTATATTATTTATCTAATCTTTCTTCATTAGAAAATATAGAAATATTAAAAAGATGATATCACCATATAATAAGGGCTACTAAAATAACATTTTTTTTTTTGTAAAAGTTAATGAGTGTTTTCAACACGATAAAGGAAAAACTACGTCTCTTTACTGACATTCAATAAATCTGATTGTATGCAATGTTTGCAGCGTCGTTTTATCAAGTGGTTATACTAACAGGAAGTGTTTGTCACTGTCAAGCGGCGTGTCACACTCGCGACACAGAAGACCCTCTTGTATGACCGACGTCACAGCTTCATACGTGTCGCTGCTGTCGTGACACGCGACGTCCTTGATGGGAGGGCGGGCTTTGTTCTGAAAATAATATATTATTATATAATTGCAGTTTGTTAATTGTAGATAAATAAGTAGCAGTAGAGTTATATGACGTACATACATACCTTGGGCAGGTTAATCAAGTGCTCAGTAGAACACAGAGGTAGAACCTCCTCGAACGGGTTGTGGTCTCGAATCTGATGCTCTTTCAGTTGACCTGAAAAATATTATACGTATTAATGTGTGTATTGAACTCATTTTATTGTAAATGAAACTAATATTTTTCGGATATACTACGCGACTTGTTTTTTGATAAAAACTACATACTCCTGACGTTTCGGCTACTTTTCAGCAACCGTGATCACGGACAGACGAGATGTGAGCGTTTATTTTTATTGTATAATGAGACTAGTAAACCCGGCGAACTCCGTTTCGCCACCAGGCTTTGTTTTATGTAACATTTCGTTTGGTGATTAAAAGATGAAGAATTTTTTTATTGTTTTATATTTGAAAAGGAAAATTTTAATTTCGTTTCACAACAGTAATGAATTCATTTCGATTACAGAAATGTAGTGTTATTTAGTTGAACTTCTCTAATTAAATAAAAGTGAATCCAAAGTAGATACCGAATCGAAGCGTTATACGTGTCCGCAAATTATACGTTTCATTGAAGTGCTCCTTTGTAAACCACATTTTTTTGTTTTTTGGTCTAACGTTAACACAAATAAAGCGGATGGTTTCCGAACTCCTGAACACGCAAAGTATAACTGCCCATGTGAAAAACAATGATTTTCTAAATTTATCCCACAAATACTAAATGGTTTTAAGAGTTTAAACTACAAACACAATACCGGTTTGTCACATGAAATTAACTGAGCAGAGAACAATGAGTAGCCTTCAAACAATGTATCATACACCGGCACCATCTACTTAAAATATTGATTTGTAGTACTGTTACGTATCAGAGATGGCGCTGTATGTGAAAAAAGATTGTCCCGCTTTTCTGTTGAAAATTTTCCTGAATTTTTTTTGTTATAAACCTCACGGAGACAGAGACCTTTCCAACGAATGCAAACCCCTGGAAATCGGTTCGATCGTTCTGGAGTTGCGTCAGGAAGAAAGAACGGACTTATTTTTATATAGTAGATTTAAGACTTGCGAGTATTAATTTAAATGAAAGTCCATGTAGAGGAGCACGTTGGCCGTCAGCTCACAGCCTTCAGCGTACACTGGAATCATCTGAAGACAGATATACGATGATTTTAATTTCTTCTACGTAGTAGTATACTATTTGATGTGACCTCTTAAAATTAATATTGAAACTGAAATAAATGAATTCCTCCTTACGAAACGCATGTTTATTTAAACCGTTTTTAAATTACTTTAAGAGTTTTGAATAAAGAGCGAATATGTTCTATAAAATTGTTATTAAGACATGAAAGTTTGGTTTATTTTGTTAAAGGCCTTGGCACTATTTAGGCTTATTGAGCTATCGTGTCTCGCGCCTGAGCGGCAAATGTCATAATATATTATAATATAATCGCAAAACAGTATGAGTAATCACTAGTAGATACTCACAGGCTCTACTTCATCAGCAGGTTTTGGTTCTTCCCTGATGGTGTTGGCTCGTGCTAGTTCCTCAGTTAAGTACGCGCGCTTGTGTGTTGTGTCACGAGGAGATGAGAAAGAATGTCCGTGCCTGGAGTAATATTATATTAGAACAACAAAGTTTTTCATACAGAATTGCAAATATTTACGAACTGTATACAATTTTTGCGTCGTGAAAATAAAATCTCTTAATACTACATACTTGTTTAATTTAACGATGCCGTCTGGGGATTAAAATATTAATATTTTATTAGTTACTATAGTCATTGGGTATTTGTATATTTTATATTGAACTATATATGCTGCTGGTCTAACAGTTAATTATACATATAATTTATAAAAGATAATGAAAATATATTATATTGATTGATATCCTATAACCAGTGTAAACTGACTTATGTCTGTAGAGTATTCGCAGACGCAGTATAGCGTGGGAGCGGGTCTAGGAGCGGCCTCCAGTGAAAGTGAGCCGGCGCAATATCCACTGTGTCTCAACATCGCTCGGTAACATGATGTAGCATATGGACACTTGCTGCGCGACGTGCGACCGCTGTATATTGAGAATATTAAAATTATACTTTAGTATGTATTAAACATTTGGTATATTATTTATCTAATCTTTCTTCATTAGAAAATATAGAAATATTAAAAAGATGATATCACCATATAATAAGGGCTACTAAAATAACTTTTTTTTTTTGTAAAAGTTAATGAGTGTTTTCAACACGATAAAGGAAAAACTACGTCTCTTTACTGACATTCAATAAATCTGATTGTATGCAATGTTTGCAGCGTCGTTTTATCAAGTGGTTATACTAACAGGAAGTGTTTGTCACTGTCAAGCGGCGTGTCACACTCGCGACACAGAAGACCCTCTTGTATGACCGACGTCACACCTTCATACGTGTCGCTGCTGTCGTGACACGCGACGTCCTTGATGGGAGGGCGGGCTTTGTTCTGAAAATAATATATTATTATATAATTGCAGTTTGTTAATTGTAGATAAATAAGTAGCAGTAGAGTTATATGACGTACATACATACCTTGGGCAGGTTAATCAAGTGCTCAGTAGAACACAGAGGTAGAACCTCCTCGAACGGGTTGTGGTCTCGAATCTGATGCTCTTTCAGTTGACCTGAAAAATATTATACGTATTAATGTGTGTATTGAACTCATTTTATTGTAAATGAAACTAATATTTTTCGGATATACTACGCGACTTGATTTTTGATAAAAACTACATACTCCTGACGTTTCGGCTACTTTTCAGCAACCGTGATCACGGACAGACGAGATGTGAGCGTTTATTTTTATTGTATAATGAGACTAGTAAATCCGGCGAACTCCGTTTCGCCACCAGGCTTTGTTTTATGTAACATTTCGTTTGGTGATTAAAAGATGAAGAATTTTTTATTGTTTTATATTTGAAAAGGAAAATTTTAATTTCGTTTCACAACAGTAATGAATTCATTTCGATTACAGAAATGTAGTGTTATTTAGTTGAACTTCTCTAATTAAATAAAAGTGAATCCAAAGTAGATACCGAATCGAAGCGTTATACGTGTCCGCAAATTATACGTTTCATTGAAGTGCTCCTTTGTAAACCACATTTTTTGTTTTTTTGGTCTAACGTTAACACAAATAAAGCGGATGGTTTCCGAACTCCTGAACACGCAAAGTATAACTGCCCATGTGAAAAACAATGATTTTCTAAATTTATCCCGCAAATACTAAATGGTTTTAAGAGTTTAAACTACAAACACAATACCGGTTTGTCACATGAAATTAACTGAGCAGAGAACAATGAGTAGCCTTCAAACAATGTATCATACACCGGCACCATCTACTTAAAATATTGATTTGTAGTACTGTTACGTATCAGAGATGGCGCTGTATGTGAAAAAAAGATTGTCCCGCTTTTCTGTTGAAAATTTTCCTGATTTTTTTTTTGTTATAAACCTCACGGAGTCAGAGACCTTTCCAACGAATGCAAACCCCTGGAAATCGGTTCGATCGTTCTGGAGTTGCGTCAGGAAGAAAGAACGGACTTATTTTTATATAGTAGATTTAAGACTTGCGAGTATTAATTTAAATGAAAGTAATATTTTCGGAATACTTTGGGTATTTTATTATTTTTAAAAACACCACACTCCCGACAACTCGTCTGCCTTAATCATGGTTGCTGACAAGTAACCGAAACGTCGGGTGTATATATAACAGTTTTTAAAAATAATAAAATACGCGAAACAGTCCGAAAATATTAGTTTCATCTGTTTATATAGTACTTACAGTTGTATTATTCACCGAGACGTACGAATCTCAGCACACATCTCGTACATTTAATCTCCAGCTCCTTGTCCTGGTGTTGTTTGAGATGGTCCATGTAGAGGAGCACGTTGGCCGTCAGCTCACAGCCTTCAGCGTACACTGGAATCATCTGAAGACAGATATACGATGATTTTAATTTCTTCTACGTAGTAGTATACTATTTGATGTGACCTCTTAAAATTAATATTGAAACTGAAATAAATGAATTCCTCCTTACGAAACGCATGTTTATTTAAGCCGTTTTTAAATTACTTTAAGAGTTTTGAATAAAGAGCAAATATGTTCTATAAAATTGTTATTAAGACATGAAAATTTGGTTTATTTTGTTAAAAGCCCTTTCACTATTTAGGCTTATTGAGCTATCGTGTCTCGCGCCTGAGCGGCAAATGTCATAATATATTATAATATAATCGCAAAACAGTGTGAGTAATCACTAGTAGATACTCACAGGCTCTACTTCATCAGCAGGTTTTGGTTCTTCCCTGACGGTGTTGGCTCGTGCTAGTTCCTCAGTTAAGTACGCGCTTGTGTGTTGTGTCACGAGGAGATGAGAAAGAATGTCCGTGCCTGGAGTAATATTATATTAGAACAACAAAGTTTTTCATACAGAATTGCAAATATTTACGAACTGTATACAATTTTTGCGTCGTGAAAATAAAATCTCTTAATACTACATACTTGTTTAATTTAACGACGCCGTCTGGGGATTAAAATATTAATATTTTATTAGTTACTATAGTCATTGGGTATTTGTATATTTTATATTGAACTATATATGGTGCTGGTCTAACAGTTAATTATACATATCTTCTATATATATAAAAATGGATTGCTGTTCCTTAGTCTCGCTAAAACTCGAGAACGGCTGAACCGATTTGGCTAATTTTAGTCTTGAAATACTCCTGGAAGTCCAGGCAAGGTTGAAAAGGTGAGAAAAATTTAAATAATTGCCGGAAAAAACCCTAAAAACAGCCCTTTTCTATTTCCCATACAAACGTTTTTTTTTGACATTAGATTTGACAACTAACTAATATGTCAATCATTCTGTTTGATTGAAACAGGAAAAACCTGATTATTTATGGCCTCTAAGACGGAATAGAGTTCGCCAGGTCAGCTATACCTACATATGTATATCACTCTTGACTAAACTATGTAACGCGGACGAAGTCGCGGGCAAAAACTAGTAATTTATAAAAGATAATGAAAATATATTATATTGATCGATATCCTATAACCAGTGTAAACTGACTTATGTCTGTAGAGTTTTCGCAGACGCAGTATGGCGTGGGAGCGGGTCTAGGAGCTGCCTCCAGTGAAAGTGAGCCGGCGCAATATCCACTGTGTCTCAACATCGCTCGGTAACATGATGTAGCATATGGACACTTGCTGCGCGACGTGCGACCGCTGTATATTGAGAATATTAAAATTATACTTTAGTATGTATTAAACATTTGGTATATTATTTATCTGATCTTTCTTCATTAGAAAATATAGAAATATTAAAAAGATGATATCACCATATAATAAGGGCTACTAAAGTTAATGAGTGTTTTCAACACGATAAAGGAAAAAACTACGTCTCTTTACTGACATTCAATAAATCTGATTGTATGCAATGTTTGCAGCGTCGTTTTATCAAGTGGTTATACTAACGGGAAGTGTTTGTCACTGTCAAGCGGCGTGTCACACTCGCGACACAGAAGACCCTCTTGTATGACCGACGTCGCACCTTCATACGTGTCGCTGCTGGCGTGACACGCGACGTCCTTGATGGGAGGGCGGGCTTTGTTCTGAACAGTGGCGGCTGTACCTTAAGTGCGCCCGTGCGCTGAACCACCAATTCAAAATATTTAAAAATTACAAAATATTATGTCATCTTAATTTTTAAATTACCATTTTAATATTTATTTTTTAAACATACAAAAAGGTATAAAAAATTTAATTTCCAATTATGGTCAAAAAGTTTGAGCGCTTTACTAAACTCATATCGTGCGCTCCGGCGAGTGCACGAGGACTGCTAATACATCTTGTATGAGACACGCATTAATACGCCTGGCGCGTGAGACAAAAGATAGTTCATAGAAATGTACCGAGTAATGAGTCGATTCTCGAGCGCCGCACGAAGCGGCCGAAGGTCACCGAGAGCACCCGATGTATGACGAATTGAGCCGGCCGGCAAGGGGCCGGCCGAAAGGATGGGTGCTATGATTGACATTTCGTTAATCGTTATTGGTATTGTTTCAACTTTCACTGTATGCGTGACGCGTTAATTCGTTATTGTTTATAATTATTTCCGTAATTCGTTTTAGTTTTTATTTCGTTTCTATAATAGAACTTTTATTCTGTACTGTGTTTTTTATTAGTTGAAAATGAGTATAAATATTGATTATATTAAAGAAAATAACAAAATTTTTCAAAGTAAAGTGAACATAAAATGGGCCGGGCCGCCACGGCCCTTTTTAAATTTAAAACAAGAGTGTAAATCGAAAAATAAAGCATTTATACGAAGTTTTAAAAGTGAAATGTATAATAGAAAGAAATGGTTGTGTGGATGTGAGCGTCTTAATGCATTCTTTTGTTTTCCTTGCATTATTTTTGGCGGAGAATCGATTTGGACAGAAACTGGAATCAGATTTTAATAAAAAGGTGATAGAACATTTCGCTACAGAAAAATGTCGTCGCATTGATTTAATGTACAAAAAATAAACATATTTTATGTCAATTGTTGTTTTTGTCAATATTTTAGTAAAGTGAACCACCAGTTCGATAACCCACCAGCCGCCACTGGTTCTGAAAATAATATCTAATATATAAAATTCTCGTGTCACAGTTTTCGTGCCCATACTCCTCCGAAACAACCTGACCGATTTTGATGAAATTTTTTGTGCTTATTCGGTAGCTATGAGAATCGGCCAACATCTATTTTTTCATCCCCCTAAATGTTAGGGGTAGTCCACCCCTAAATTTTATTTTTTTATTTTTTAGACAAAATTTTTAATTACTATTTTTTTATGATACAACGTACAAAAATACATACAATCCTAAATTTTCACCCTTCTACGATCAACCCTTATTTTTTAATAGCTATTTTAGTAATTTAATCATTTTTCATCTCCGGTCGATAACTGATCAATCGTCATTTAATAAGTTATCCCCGCCAGATATCTACAGGTGTCACTTCTGACCCAGTAAACAGCACGGAGTAGGGATGAGAACGAAGCCGGTCTTCTGTTTCTCTCACACAATTAGACTTCTCTCACTCCCTACACAGTTGTCGGCCATCGTTATTGTTTGTGCATCAAGTGTAGTAGTAACGTTGACAATTATTATTTTGCTAGCTCAGTGTAACTCTCATATTAACTATTAATCATTCCTAATCACTTCAAAACACGGAGATTTATGGCTTTAATAGGTAAACTCCAAAAATATAAATAAAAAAACGTAACAGATATTTCTTGATTATAGGGCGAAACGAAGTTCGCCGGGTCTTCTAGTATTATTATATAATTGCATTTTGTTAATTGTAGATAAATAAGTAGTAGTATATACAAGTAGCAGTAGAGTTATATGACGTACATACATACCTTGGGCAGGTTAATCAAGTGCTCAGTAGAACACAGAGGTAGAACCTCCTCGAACGGGTTGTGGTCTCGAATCTGATGCTCTTTCAGTTGACCTGAAAAATATTATACGTATTAATGTGTGTATTGAACTCATTTTATTGTAAATGAAACTAATATTTTTCGGATATACTACGCGACTTGATTTTTGATAAAAACTACATACTCCTGACGTTTCGGCTACTTTTCAGCAACCGTGATCACGGACAGACGAGATGTGAGCGTTTATTTTTATTGTATAATGAGACTAGTAAATCCGGCGAACTCCGTTTCGCCACCAGGCTTTGTTTTATGTAACATTTCGTTTGGTGATTAAAAGATGAAGAATTTTTTTATTGTTTTATATTTGAAAAGGAAAATTTTAATTTCGTTTCACAACAGTAATGAATTCATTTCGATTACAGAAATGTAGTATTATTTAGTTGAACTTCTCTAATTAAATAAAAGTGAATCCAAAGTAGATACCGAATCGAAGCGTTATACGTGTCCGCAAATTATACGTTTCATTGAAGTGCTCCTTTGTAAACCACATTTTTTGTTTTTTGGTCTAACGTTAACACAAATAAAGCGGATGGTTTCCGAACTCCTGAACACGCAAAGTATAAATGCCCATGTGAAAAACAATGATTTTCTAAATTTATCCCGCAAATACTAAATGGTTTTAAGAGTTTAAACTACAAACACAATACCGGTTTGTCACATGAAATTAACTGAGCAGAGAACAATGAGTAGCCTTCAAACAATGTATCATACACCGGCACCATCTACTTAAAATATTGATTTGTAGTACTGTTACGTATCAGAGATGGCGCTGTATGTGAAAAAAGATTGTCCCGCTTTTCTGTTGAAAATTTTCCTGAATTTTTTTTTGTTATAAACCTCACGGAGTCAGAGACCTTTCCAACGAATGCAAACCCCTGGAAATCGGTTCGATCGTTCTGGAGTTGCGTCAGGAAGAAAGAACGGACTTATTTTTATATAGTAGATTTAAGACTTGCGAGTATTAATTTAAATGAAAGTAATATTTTCGGAATACTTTGGGTATTTTATTATTTTTAAAAACACCACACTCCCGACAACTCGTCTGCCTTAATCATGGTTGCTGACAAGTAACCGAAACGTCGGGTGTATATATAACAGTTTTTAAAATAATAAAATACGCGAAACAGTCCGAAAATATTAGTTTCATCTGTTTATATAGTACTTACAGTTGTATTATTCACCGAGACGTACGAATCTCAGCACACATCTCGTACATTTAATCTCCAGCTCCTTGTCCTGGTGTTGTTTGAGATGGTCCATGTAGAGGAGCACGTTGGCCGTCAGCTCACAGCCTTCAGCGTACACTGGAATCATCTGAAGACAGATATACGATGATTTTAATTTCTTCTACGTAGTAGTATACTATTTGATGTGACCTCTTAAAATTAATATTGAAACTGAAATAAATGAATTCCTCCTTACGAAACGCATGTTTATTTAAGCCGTTTTTAAATTACTTTAAGAGTTTTGAATAAAGAGCAAATATGTTCTATAAAATTGTTATTAAGACATGAAAATTTGGTTTATTTTGTTAAAAGCCCTTTCACTATTTAGGCTTATTGAGCTATCGTGTCTCGCGCCTGAGCGGCAAATGTCATAATATATTATAATATAATCGCAAAACAGTGTGAGTAATCACTAGTAGATACTCACAGGCTCTACTTCATCAGCAGGTTTTGGTTCTTCCCTGACGGTGTTGGCTCGTGCTAGTTCCTCAGTTAAGTACGCGCTTGTGTGTTGTGTCACGAGGAGATGAGAAAGAATGTCCGTGCCTGGAGTAATATTATATTAGAACAACAAAGTTTTTCATACAGAATTGCAAATATTTACGAACTGTATACAATTTTTGCGTCGTGAAAATAAAATCTCTTAATACTACATACTTGTTTAATTTAACGATGCCGTCTGGGGATTAAAATATTAATATTTTATTAGTTACTATAGTCATTGGGTATTTGTATATTTTATATTGAACTATATATGCTGCTGGTCTAACAGTTAATTATACATATAATTTATAAAAGATAATGAAAATATATTATATTGATTGATATCCTATAACCAGTGTAAACTGACTTATGTCTGTAGAGTATTCGCAGACGCAGTATAGCGTGGGAGCGGGTCTAGGAGCGGCCTCCAGTGAAAGTGAGCCGGCGCAATATCCACTGTGTCTCAACATCGCTCGGTAACATGATGTAGCATATGGACACTTGCTGCGCGACGTGCGACCGCTGTATATTGAGAATATTAAAATTATACTTTAGTATGTATTAAACATTTGGTATATTATTTATCTAATCTTTCTTCATTAGAAAATATAGAAATATTAAAAAGATGATATCACCATATAATAAGGGCTACTAAAATAACATTTTTTTTGTAAAAGTTAATGAGTGTTTTCAACACGATACAGGATAAACTACGTCTCTTTACTGACATTCAATAAATCTGATTGTATTCAATGTTTGCAGCGTCGTTTTATCAAGTGGTTATACTAACGGGAAGTGTTTGTTACTGTCAAGCGGCGTGTCACACTCGCGACACAGAAGACCCTCTTGTATGACCAACGTGACACCTTCATACGTGTCGCTGCTGTCGTGACACGCGACGTCCTTGATGGGAGGGCGGGCTTTGTTCTGAAAATAATATATTATTATATAATTGCAGTTTGTTAATTGTAGATAAATAAGTAGCAGTATATATAAGTAGCAGTAGAGTTATATGACGTACATACATACCTTGGGCAGGTTAATCAAGTGCTCAGTAGAACACAGAGGTAGAACCTCCTCGAACGGGTTGTGGTCTCGAATCTGATGCTCTTTCAGTTGACCTGAAAAATATTATACGTATTAATGTGTGTATTGAACTCATTTTATTGTAAATGAAACTAATATTTTTCGGATATACTACGCGACTTGATTTTTGATAAAAACTACATACTCCTGACGTTTCGGCTACTTTTCAGCAACCGTGATCACGGACAGACGAGATGTGAGCGTTTATTTTTATTGTATAATGAGACTAGTAAATCCGGCGAACTCCGTTTCGCCACCAGGCTTTGTTTTATGTAACATTTCGTTTGGTGATTAAAAGATGAAGAATTTTTTTATTGTTTTATATTTGAAAAGGAAAATTTTAATTTCGTTTCACAACAGTAATGAATTCATTTCGATTACAGAAATGTAGTATTATTTAGTTGAACTTCTCTAATTAAATAAAAGTGAATCCAAAGTAGATACCGAATCGAAGCGTTATACGTGTCCGCAAATTATACGTTTCATTGAAGTGCTCCTTTGTAAACCACATTTTTTGTTTTTTGGTCTAACGTTAACACAAATAAAGCGGATGGTTTCCGAACTCCTGAACACGCAAAGTATAAATGCCCATGTGAAAAACAATGATTTTCTAAATTTATCCCGCAAATACTAAATGGTTTTAAGAGTTTAAACTACAAACACAATACCGGTTTGTCACATGAAATTAACTGAGCAGAGAACAATGAGTAGCCTTCAAACAATGTATCATACACCGGCACCATCTACTTAAAATATTGATTTGTAGTACTGTTACGTATCAGAGATGGCGCTGTATGTGAAAAAAGATTGTCCCGCTTTTCTGTTGAAAATTTTCCTGAATTTTTTTTTGTTATAAACCTCACGGAGTCAGAGACCTTTCCAACGAATGCAAACCCCTGGAAATCGGTTCGATCGTTCTGGAGTTGCGTCAGGAAGAAAGAACGGACTTATTTTTATATAGTAGATTTAAGACTTGCGAGTATTAATTTAAATGAAAGTAATATTTTCGGAATACTTTGGGTATTTTATTATTTTTAAAAACACCACACTCCCGACAACTCGTCTGCCTTAATCATGGTTGCTGACAAGTAACCGAAACGTCGGGTGTATATATAACAGTTTTTAAAATAATAAAATACGCGAAACAGTCCGAAAATATTAGTTTCATCTGTTTATATAGTACTTACAGTTGTATTATTCACCGAGACGTACGAATCTCAGCACACATCTCGTACATTTAATCTCCAGCTCCTTGTCCTGGTGTTGTTTGAGATGGTCCATGTAGAGGAGCACGTTGGCCGTCAGCTCACAGCCTTCAGCGTACACTGGAATCATCTGAAGACAGATATACGATGATTTTAATTTCTTCTACGTAGTAGTATACTATTTGATGTGACCTCTTAAAATTAATATTGAAACTGAAATAAATGAATTCCTCCTTACGAAACGCATGTTTATTTAAGCCGTTTTTAAATTACTTTAAGAGTTTTGAATAAAGAGCAAATATGTTCTATAAAATTGTTATTAAGACATGAAAATTTGGTTTATTTTGTTAAAAGCCCTTTTACTATTTAGGCTTATTGAGCTATCGTGTCTCGCGCCTGAGCGGCAAATGTCATAATATATTATAATATAATCGCAAAACAGTATGAGTAATCACTAGTAGATACTCACAGGCTCTACTTCATCAGCAGGTTTTGGTTCTTCCCTGACGGTGTTGGCTCGTGCTAGTTCCTCAGTTAAGTACGCGCTTGTGTGTTTGTGTCACGAGGAGATGAGAAAGAATGTCCGTGCCTGGAGTAATATTATATTAGAACAACAAAGTTTTTCATACAGAATTGCAAATATTTACGAACTGTATACAATTTTTGCGTCGTGAAAATAAAATCTCTTAATACTACATACTTGTTTAATTTAACGATGCCGTCTGGGGATTAAAATATTAATATTTTATTAGTTACTATAGTCATTGGGTATTTGTATATTTTATATTGAACTATATATGCTGCTGGTCTAACAGTTAATTATACATATAATTTATAAAAGATAATGAAAATATATTATATTGATTGATATCCTATAACCAGTGTAAACTGACTTATGTCTGTAGAGTATTCGCAGACGCAGTATAGCGTGGGAGCGGGTCTAGGAGCGGCCTCCAGTGAAAGTGAGCCGGCGCAATATCCACTGTGTCTCAACATCGCTCGGTAACATGATGTAGCATATGGACACTTGCTGCGCGACGTGCGACCGCTGTATATTGAGAATATTAAAATTATACTTTAGTATGTATTAAACATTTGGTATATTATTTATCTAATCTTTCTTCATTAGAAAATATAGAAATATTAAAAAGATGATATCACCATATAATAAGGGCTACTAAAATAACATTTTTTTTTTGTAAAAGTTAATGAGTGTTTTCAACACGATAAAGGAAAAACTACGTCTCTTTACTGACATTCAATAAATCTGATTGTATGCAATGTTTGCAGCGTCGTTTTATCAAGTGGTTATACTAACAGGAAGTGTTTGTCACTGTCAAGCGGCGTGTCACACTCGCGACACAGAAGACCCTCTTGTATGACCGACGTCACACCTTCATACGTGTCGCTGCTGTCGTGACACGCGACGTCCTTGATGGGAGGGCGGGCTTTGTTCTGAAAATAATATATTATTATATAATTGCAGTTTGTTAATTGTAGATAAATAAGTAGCAGTAGAGTTATATGACGTACATACATACCTTGGGCAGGTTAATCAAGTGCTCAGTAGAACACAGAGGTAGAACCTCCTCGAACGGGTTGTGGTCTCGAATCTGATGCTCTTTCAGTTGACCTGAAAAATATTATACGTATTAATGTGTGTATTGAACTCATTTTATTGTAAATGAAACTAATATTTTTCGGATATACTACGCGACTTGATTTTTGATAAAAACTACATACTCCTGACGTTTCGGCTACTTTTCAGCAACCGTGATCACGGACAGACGAGATGTGAGCGTTTATTTTTATTGTATAATGAGACTAGTAAACCCGGCGAACTCCGTTTCGCCACCAGGCTTTGTTTTATGTAACATTTCGTTTGGTGATTAAAAGATGAAGAATTTTTTATTGTTTTATATTTGAAAAGGAAAATTTTAATTTCGTTTCACAACAGTAATGAATTCATTTCGATTACAGAAATGTAGTATTATTTAGTTGAACTTCTCTAATTAAATAAAAGTGAATCCAAAGTAGATACCGAATCGAAGCGTTATACGTGTCCGCAAATTATACGTTTCATTGAAGTGCTCCTTTGTAAACCACATTTTTTGTTTTTTGGTCTAACGTTAACACAAATAAAGCGGATGGTTTCCGAACTCCTGAACACGCAAAGTATAAATGCCCATGTGAAAAACAATGATTTTCTAAATTTATCCCGCAAATACTAAATGGTTTTAAGAGTTTAAACTACAAACACAATACCGGTTTGTCACATGAAATTAACTGAGCAGAGAACAATGAGTAGCCTTCAAACAATGTATCATACACCGGCACCATCTACTTAAAATATTGATTTGTAGTACTGTTACGTATCAGAGATGGCGCTGTATGTGAAAAAAGATTGTCCCGCTTTTCTGTTGAAAATTTTCCTGAATTTTTTTTTGTTATAAACCTCACGGAGTCAGAGACCTTTCCAACGAATGCAAACCCCTGGAAATCGGTTCGATCGTTCTGGAGTTGCGTCAGGAAGAAAGAACGGACTTATTTTTATATAGTAGATTTAAGACTTGCGAGTATTAATTTAAATGAAAGTAATATTTTCGGAATACTTTGGGTATTTTATTATTTTTAAAAACACCACACTCCCGACAACTCGTCTGCCTTAATCATGGTTGCTGACAAGTAACCGAAACGTCGGGTGTATATATAACAGTTTTTAAAATAATAAAATACGCGAAACAGTCCGAAAATATTAGTTTCATCTGTTTATATAGTACTTACAGTGGTATTATTCACCGAGACGTACGAATCTCAGCACACATCTCGTACATTTAATCTCCAGCTCCTTGTCCTGGTGTTGTTTGAGATGGTCCATGTAGAGGAGCACGTTGGCCGTCAGCTCACAGCCTTCAGCGTACACTGGAATCATCTGAAGACAGATATACGATGATTTTAATTTCTTCTACGTAGTAGTATACTATTTGATGTGACCTCTTAAAATTAATATTGAAACTGAAATAAATGAATTCCTCCTTACGAAACGCATGTTTATTTAAGCCGTTTTTAAATTACTTTAAGAGTTTTGAATAAAGAGCAAATATGTTCTATAAAATTGTTATTAAGACATGAAAATTTGGTTTATTTTGTTAAAAGCCCTTTCACTATTTAGGCTTATTGAGCTATCGTGTCTCGCGCCTGAGCGGCAAATGTCATAATATATTATAATATAATCGCAAAACAGTATGAGTAATCACTAGTAGATACTCACAGGCTCTACTTCATCAGCAGGTTTTGGTTCTTCCCTGATGGTGGTGGCTCGTGCTAGTTCCTCAGTTAAGTACGCGCTTGTGTGTTGTGTCACGAGGAGATGAGAAAGAATGTCCGTGCCTGGAGTAATATTATATTAGAACAACAAAGTTTTTCATACAGAATTGCAAATATTTACGAACTGTATACAATTTTTGCGTCGTGAAAATAAAATCTCTTAATACTACATACTTGTTTAATTTAACGATGCCGTCTGGGGATTAAAATATTAATATTTTATTAGTTACTATAGTCATTGGGTATTTGTATATTTTATATTGAACTATATATGCTGCTGGTCTAACAGTTAATTATACATATAATTTATAAAAGATAATGAAAATATATTATATTGATTGATATCCTATAACCAGTGTAAACTGACTTATGTCTGTAGAGTATTCGCAGACGCAGTATAGCGTGGGAGCGGGTCTAGGAGCGGCCTCCAGTGAAAGTGAGCCGGCGCAATATCCACTGTGTCTCAACATCGCTCGGTAACATGATGTAGCATATGGACACTTGCTGCGCGACGTGCGACCGCTGTATATTGAGAATATTAAAATTATACTTTAGTATGTATTAAACATTTGGTATATTATTTATCTAATCTTTCTTCATTAGAAAATATAGAAATATTAAAAAGATGATATCACCATATAATAAGGGCTACTAAAATAACATTTTTTTTTTTTGTAAAAGTTAATGAGTGTTTTCAACACGATAAAGGAAAAACTACGTCTCTTTACTGACATTCAATAAATCTGATTGTATGCAATGTTTGCAGCGTCGTTTTATCAAGTGGTTATACTAACAGGAAGTGTTTGTCACTGTCAAGCGGCGTGTCACACTCGCGACACAGAAGACCCTCTTGTATGACCGACGTCACAGCTTCATACGTGTCGCTGCTGTCGTGACACGCGACGTCCTTGATGGGAGGGCGGGCTTTGTTCTGAAAATAATATATTATTATATAATTGCAGTTTATTAATTGTAGATAAATAAGTAGTAGTATATATAAGTAGCAGTAGAGTTATATGACGTACATACCTTGGGCAGGTTAATCAAGTGCTCAGTAGAACACAGAGGTAGAACCTCCTCGAACGGGTTGTGGTCTCGAATCTGATGCTCTTTCAGTTGACCTGAAAAATATTATACGTATTAATGTGTGTATTGAACTCATTTTATTGTAAATGAAACTAATATTTTTCGGACATACTACGCGACTTGATTTTTGATAAAAAACTACATACTCCCGACGTTTCGGCTACTTTTCAGCAACCGTGATCACGGACAGACGAGATGTGAGCGTTTATTTTTATTGTATAATGAGACTAGTAAACCCGGCGAACTCCGTTTCGCCACCAGGCTTTGTTTTATGTAACATTTCGTTTGGTGATTAAAAGATGAAGAATTTTTTTATTGTTTTATATTTGAAAAGGAAAATTTTACTTTCGTTTCACAACAGTAACGAATTCATTTCGATTACAGAAATGTAGTATTATTTAGTTGAACTTCTCTAATTAAATAAAAGTGAATCCAAAGTAGATACCGAATCGAAGCGTTATACGTGTCCGCAAATTATACGTTTCATTGAAGTGCTCCTTTGTAAACCACATTTTTTGTTTTTTGGTCTAACGTTAACACAAATAAAGCGGATGGTTTCCGAACTCCTGAACACGCAAAGTATAACTGCCCATGTGGAAAACAATGATTTTCTAAATTTATCCCGCAAATACTAAATGGTTTTAAGAGTTTAAACTACAAACACAATACCGGTTTGTCACATGAAATTAACTGAGCAGAGAACAATGAGTAGCCTTCAAACAATGTATCATACACCGGCACCATCTACTTAAAATATTGATTTGTAGAACTGTTACGTATCAGAGATGGCGCTGTATGTGAAAAAAGATTGTCCCGCTTTTCTGTTGAAAATTTTCCTGAATTTTTTTTGTTATAAACCTCACGGAGTCAGAGACCTTTCCAACGAATGCAAACCCCTGGAAATCGGTTCGATCGTTCTGGAGTTGCGTCAGGAAGAAAGAACGGACTTATTTTTATATAGTAGATTTAAGACTTGCGAGTATTAATTTAAATGAAAGTAATATTTTCGGAATACTTTGCGTATTTTATTATTTTTAAAAACACCACACTCCCGACAACTCGTCTGCCTTAATCATGGTTGCTGACAAGTAACCGAAACGTCGGGTGTATATATAACAGTTTTTAAAATAATAAAATACGCGAAACAGTCCGAAAATATTAGTTTCATCTGTTTATATAGTACTTACAGTTGTATTATTCACCGAGACGTACGAATCTCAGCACACATCTCGTACATTTAATCTCCAGCTCCTTGTCCTGGTGTTGTTTGAGATGGTCCATGTAGAGGAGCACGTTGGCCGTCAGCTCACAGCCTTCAGCGTACACTGGAATCATCTGAAGACAGATATACGATGATTTTAATTTCTTCTACGTAGTAGTATACTATTTGATGTGACCTCTTAAAATTAATATTGAAACTGAAATAAATGAATTCCTCCTTACGAAACGCATGTTTATTTAAGCCGTTTTTAAAATTACTTTAAGAGTTTTGAATAAAGAGCAAATATGTTCTATAAAATTGTTATTAAGACATGAAAATTTGGTTTATTTGTTAAAAGCCCTTTCACTATTTAGGCTTATTGAGCTATCGTGTCTCGCGCCTGAGCGGCAAATGTCATAATATATTATAATATAATCGCAAAACAGTATGAGTAATCACTAGTAGATACTCACAGGCTCTACTTCATCAGCAGGTTTTGGTTCTTCCCTGATGGTGTTGGCTCGTGCTAGTTCCTCAGTTAAGTACGCGCTTGTGTGTTGTGTCACGAGGAGATGAGAAAGAATGTCCGTGCCTGGAGTAATATTATATTAGAACAACAAAGTTTTTCATACAGAATTGCAAATATTTACGAACTGTATACAATTTTTGCGTCGTGAAAATAAAATCTCTTAATACTACATACTTGTTTAATTTAACGATGCCGTCTGGGGATTAAAATATTAATATTTTATTAGTTACTATAGTCATTGGGTATTTGTATATTTTATATTGAACTATATATGCTGCTGGTCTAACAGTTAATTATACATATAATTTATAAAAGATAATGAAAATATATTATATTGATTGATATCCTATAACCAGTGTAAACTGACTTATGTCTGTAGAGTATTCGCAGACGCAGTATAGCGTGGGAGCGGGTCTAGGAGCGGCCTCCAGTGAAACTGAGCCGGCGCAATATCCACTGTTCGCCAGGTCTTCTAGTTGTAGATAAATATGATATACATACAAGTACATATTAGTATACAACATGTAACATAATTAACGCACACCCTGAAAGTGATTTGTTCAGAATCGGAATCTGCATTGATTTTGATAGTTTTATATGTAGGTCATTTTTTTTCTCAACTTTAGATAAAACTAAGTAAATTACAGTCATCCTACACACAGCTATCTAAACACTTCATACAAAAGAAAATGGATCGTAAGTCAAGGTATTAACATTATTAAATTAAAATATTAAATTAGTAATCATCATTCAATTAAAGAAAACTGATACTTGTTTCAAGGCTAAAATAGTATTTTACAAATACCTACGCACGCACAGCGACAGCCGGCACACATCAAATACCTACGCACGTGTCCATTGACCTCCTAGATCATCCGATTTTACGCCACTCGACTTTTTTTTGTAGGGTTGAATTAAATCGCTAGTTTATAACACAAAGACATCAAGTGCCGAGGAACTAAAAAATAAGATAATAACCGCCTTTGTAAAAGTGAAAAGTGACACTACAGTATTATCTAAAATAAAAGCATAATTGCGAAAACGGTCATTAAAGTGCATTGAACAAGGCGGTGGACATTTTGAAAATGTTTTTAAAACGACAACGCCGTGCGAGTGCAAATTAAACTGTAAGTTTGTTTATGATCCTTAAATTATTGTTAATATTTTGATTCACACCATTTAAACACGCCCACTTTATCGTAGGTATTGTGGTGTCTAATCAAATCACGCGTTTTCAGCTGTTTAATAATAATTCTTATTTACAAATTTATCTTAACAAATCAGTAATTATAAAATATTGCCTTCACATTTAAAAGAGAATTCAATGTCGACAATCTAAAGCCTGAAAAGTGTGATGGAAAGAAGAATCATAAATCATAATGTAGTTATTTCGTATACTTATTATTACCTACTTCTTATTATAGTCGGACGGCACTCGGAGAGAGGGGCGCGGGCGCGGCGAGTACATTGTGTCTGTCTGTGTGTGCGAGTGCAGCAGAGTGTTGGTGAATAGCTGACCATATTATTTGCACGAAATTGGGATAACTAATTTCACAAATAAACAATGCTAACGCACATATAAATAATATTTGGTGTATGCATTGCGTTTATATTATTATATTCTAATTGGGGTGTTTGAGGGTGTGCGTTAATTATGTTACATGTTGTATACAAGTACCAATAGAGTAATATGACGTACATACCTTGGGCAGGTTAATCAAATGCTCAGTAGAAGACAGAGGTAGAACCTCCTCGAACGGGTTGTGGTCTCGAATCTGATGCTCTTTCAGTTGACCTGAAAAATATTATACTTTTAGAAATCAGAAGCAGATATATTAAAAAAGAAACAATTTTAACACTTGACCTAGTTATTTAGTCTCGAAAAGAAATTTTAACAACAAAATTTATTAAATAGAAAGAACAAAATCCTAAACTTAATAATTATTAAACGCTTTAACAAAACTACACGACCGGTGTTTGCACTACGAACGCCAAGAGCCAAGAGACAAGTGACGCGTGGCGGTTTGAATGCTTCTTTTATAAACAATCGTGTGGGTAGTTCTTTTATAAATAATGACGGTGGTAAGCTTTTTGCTTATAATACGTATTAATGTATGTTATTGAACTCAGTTTATTGTAAATGAAACTAATATTTTTCGGATATACTACGCGACTTGATTTTTGATAAAAACTACATACTCCCGACGTTTCGGCTACTTTTCAGCAACCGTGATCACGGGCAGACGAGATGTGAGCGTCTATTTTTATTGTATAATGAGACTAGTAAACCCGGCGGACTCCGTTTCGTCACCAGGCTTTATTTTATGTAACATTTCGTTTGGTGATTAAAAGATGAAGAATTTTTTATTGTTTTATATTTGAAAAGGAAAATTTTTATTTCATTTCACAACAGTAATGAATTCATTTCGATTACAGAAATGAAGTGTTATTTTTACAATAAAACCTTAACTAGAGCAAACTAATTATTATCTTAAACCAAAACACCTTAAATGAGTTAAATTCTATTTACAATAATTCAAATCGTGTTCACAACATACTTTCCCGCGTTCAAAGACAACAAGCCAAGCGTCATAGCTCAGCCATGAGGACATAATGAAAGAGAAAGAAAGAGTGTGAGACAGAGAGAGAGATATGTATAGTAAATATCGCTCTTCAAACTATTTTTCGACCTTTTGTATAAAATGACGAAAGAAATGTGATAAGTAAAATTGTTGAATCCACAGACCTGTATATACATATATATTATATACTTTACATATTATGTATACATTTTGAAGTCAAAATTAAAAAAAGTGAAGTTAGTTCAGCCATTTGATTTAAAGAATATGACTTACCTGGAAAGTTTTCCGAGAGTTACGAAAATTTACACTTTTATAGATTTTCATGTGTTATGACGCAATATCAACTTTCTCACCTCGTACATTAAGACACTCGTGACATTTTTCAACAATGATCAGACAAATACCCTTTATAAATATTAAACATGATAAAAGAGATCCAAATCATATTTTTCTTTAGCACGCCTTCATTGGTCGTCACATCGCATCCGCATTATACGAGTAGATCAAGGTATGTATACCTATATGAAATTCAACGAAGCACATGAAAATGCAAGAAAGTTTGTCGAAAAGCACGGATAGTGTGCTCCGTTATTTGAACGAAATGTCCTGCTTCTTGTGATAATTCTAAACTTCCATCGTAATGAAGTAGCAAGTAGACTTAAATTGTACGAAATTATCCCCACAATTATTTTATATAATTACCTAGATACGATTTTCTTGTAAACAGTATCTGAAAGGGATTATTATCAAAAACCTTCTTTTGGGTGTTATTTTTTATTTTTTAAGCAAAGATACGAGTTTTTAAAGTTAAATTTCGGTACAAACACATGAATACATAAGATTTCAAATGTTCAAAATTCCCGGGGACCTTACCAAGTAACAAACTATATAACTGCAATACTTTATAAATCGATATGTTTTAATAAAATTTCACACTTTAAGTTAAACGTGCCTTAATGAGTTTAAAATAATTATTATCTGAACACAAAACACAAACTAACTAACAGAACAAGAAAATCTCAAAGAACTCAATTTAATTTGCAAAACACAAACCGCGTCACTACTTTCCCGCTCAACAGTTATTTTTTTTTGGTTATGTTCGTTCCGTTCAGAAATCAGAACAGGAAAAGAGAACAAAGCCCATACAGCCATGTCTTTTGTATTTTGTATCTTTAATTATTTTTTAATGTCTTAATCTCCTTTTTTATTCTTGACGCAAGTTTTTATATCAGGCCTAAGCTATGTCTTCTTTTAATTTTCTTCTTAAATCATTTTTTTAAATTTAAGGCCGAAGCCATGTCTTCTTTTAATTTTTCTTCTTGGATCATTTTTTAATTATAATTCCGAAGCCTTGTTTTTAGTAATTTGTTTTTTGTCAAATTCTTGTTTTTTTTTTTGCATTCCGTTTTTTTCAATGTCAAGTCCTTGTAATGTCATTTTTAGTACAATAATTAATTTGTCAAAATCGATATAACAGTAAAATTCTGAAAATAGCTGAAATACCTGAAAGCAAATGTCTTAAACAAAACGAACAAATTAGTATAATATACATATGTACAAATAACAATTAGATTTCATTTATAGTAGAAACAATAAAGCCATAAACTGGCAAGAAGCATTCTTGAATGCTTAGTATTTGCTGAAGGCAGCGCGGGATTTTATTTATAATAGGGAATTACTAAAGTTTTGGGTTTTATTTAAAATTAAGTTTAACTTTTAAAAGATATATTAACTGCAATAAATAAGTTGATATAGGTATTTTACAATTCCTAACTCTTTCATGGTTAAGTTACAAGTAGTGACATCTATGTTTTACATTTAAAAGTAAAATGATTTTGAACAGTATTTTAATTAGGAAAATTTGTTAAAATTTAGTGCCTTCTTAAGTTAAAATACCATTAATTAATTATGAATTAATAAATATTTTCTTAACAGTCTATTAAATTATATTTATTTGTTATGGTAATCTTACATATAACGAAATCATTGCCTTTATTGTCTAAGGAGCTTATGTCAAACGTCAAATGAGAGATCAGAGAAGTGTTTGTTTTTGAATTTTAACGGCGCACCGGCACCGTATAGTTCTGTAAAGTCGGTTCAAATTGTTTTATTATTTTGTTACTAATATGTTATTGTGAATTTATCAAGATGGATAACTGTGACGACATTCGTGACGAGGATTTTATCGCGTTTCTTCATGGATTAGGTGTAGAGACGTATAAGAAGTCTTTTGAGTGGATGTTAAACGATCTAGACTTTTCTGGAGTTTTTCAGTGGATTTACAACAATTTGGATCATTATAATGCATTAACTGCTAGAGAAGAGTGCAGGTTAAGTATTTCAGATAACGCAAAACTAAAAGTCGTCTTAGTAAAATCGACACGAATATTGTGTTACGACACTTAGTTATGAGTTCTATAACTGTACTAAAAAAAATAGCTAGTAGTAATAGACATATAATTTAATTTTTAATTTAAACATTTTAATCTTTATCATTAACAGATATGCAGAGTTAGAGAAGGAAGGAAAATTATTCTCACGTGAAAACTTATAAACACAAATCCAATCAATACAAGATGATTTCGAAGGTTTAGTCCTAGCTGGGGTTTAGATTCTTTAGAGGACTCTAAACTTGATATTAAAAGGCAGAAAGAGAAGCTTGCAATGTAACAAATTCATAAAGAAAAGCTTAATGAAATGATCGCTCAAGAAGAGTAAGTCATTATCATCAACTGTATACATTTTAATGATATTTAACATAGTGGAAGCATTTAAATTGTTGTTTAATTAAAAATTATATATGAATAAGGATCCTAAGCTTCTCAGAAATATTTAACATTAATTATTAAAAACACATAATCAATATTTATACATTTTTACGTCTAGTAAGAGGTCCTCATACTAGATATTGCTAGATTAGAAACAGTACAGAAACAATGTAATCAGGATGTCACTACAGCTAGCGAGCAATGATTGCAATTGGCTGAAGAAGTTGAAAACATTACCAGTAGTGTTATGAACAATACTGCAGAGGTTTTGAATGTTTATGGCTCCAGCATCAATGATAAAGTATGTTTAATGCTATTGATGATTATTTGTAATAGTATACTTAAGAAATCATTAGTAAAAAAATAACTAGAATAACTATTAAGGTGACCATATGAGTATAGCTTGTATTTAAAAGCATACATTAAGTATCTTTGTAAGTTAAGACTTGGTAATTCTTAGTCAAATGACCAAAAGTTTTGGCCTACTTTATTTTATTAACTTCACTTAAGTATACAAAGCTTTGTTCTAATAACTCTTTTACATGACAGTGAACTTTTTTCTATTTTACAAGTTTATTATGTCTTTATACATTAATACATTTATATTGTTACACTTAACTTGTGTTAAAGTCATAATTATGTTATCAAAGTATGAAAATGTATCATATAATGTTATTCAACATATATTCCAGGAATTATCAAAACAGTTCTTTACATTTGGTCCTCTGGAATTGTATCGACAGACACAGTCACTGTTTAAGTCTCATTTTGATTTGACACCAATAAGAAGTTCAACGACCGCCAAACAGATGTAAATGAGGATGATTTACGAACAGCCCTCATTGAAGCTAAGGATATGGAGGAATGGTAAGGTTTTCTTATAATATACTATATGATATTTTATATATATAGATTATTAGATTTTCCCTTTAGTTTGAGCTAGGAATTGGGCATATAATATTAAAAGTAGATATGTGGATGTTTTAAGTGACCTACTTTTTTATTGATATCTTATTAAATTTTAGATATACATATTACTGTATAGTTTTATCAATATCTAAGCAGTAAGTTTTTGTGTGAAAGAGTATTAGAAATCTATATACACTTACAAACATTTATACTTTTTTGGGACTATTTGCAAATCTCATAATATATCTTATTCTTATGTTGAAACAAATGAATCTAGAAATAAAAGATTTCCCAGTCTATCTTGTGAAATAGCAACAAGTAACTATACAATCAGTCACCCAAGTTCTTCAATATGAATAATAAATTTTCTCATTCTATATTTCAGACTCTCTGATGCCGTCTGTACATACATAGAATCCAAAGCTGAGCTGAGCGGGGAGCTTGCCAAGTTGATGCTTGTGTCTAACTATAGTCATGTACATTCAAGTGAAATCACGTATGTATATAAATAATATGGTTAATTAATAAATTTCATTCAATATTCACGTAATTTAATAACGCATATAGATATTGTAGTTAAAATTCATAAAAAAAATAAATGTTAAAATGTATAGAATCTTCTTCTTAATGTTCTTTCTAATTACTCAGAGACGCACCTTCACCAATTTTTTTTTTGTTTTCTCCGAGAAAAGCTCCAGGCACTAGTTTAGTGAATCCTTAGATTTTGGTAGAGAACAATTTTTTTTGAACATGGGTTTCGTTTTCCGACCCTAATTGAAACTGATTGTCCAATCAAAATAATTTTTGATAAAAGTTAAACACCACACCAAACAACTAAACTATCTCAAAATTCTTGACGAGATCGGACATTAAGTTGCTGAAATTATATCCATGAATGACCAGAGTATAGCATTTTGCTCGTTTCACTCAATAAATTTACTAACTTATATTTCCAGGGTTTGCTCATTGGAGGCTCAAAGTGCCATCAGTTTACTGGAACAAGAGGAGTGTATATTGGAGCAACAGTTACTGTCCACAGTCAAACAGTACAGCGAGGCTTGGAGCAGGCTGGCTGTGTCCACAAGTACTACCCCCGCTATGATGATGAGGAGGTCAGTATAAATTGGTGAAGTTCCTTCAAATATTTGGCATAATAAACCATGAAGAAACTAAAATGTTGGTCTATTTGTTTAATATTTTAAATACATTGATATTTTTTATATTATCTATCATTATTTATATACACATTAATTTGAAAAGAATGAAGTTACTATAGTATATAAATTCGTGATTTTTGTATTGTGTTGAAGCAAGACTCAATGACGAAACCTAATATAATAAAGTGATCTACGTACATTGTTCTTGATATCATATTTTTAACAATAACGACAAAGCAGTCTTAACAGCAGACTAGCTCAGTGGTTCCAGAAGACATTAGTGTTTTAAATGTCCGCTCCCACATATGATTGCAAGCAAACTGTGCGTGTAATATTCCTATCACGCCTAACAAACGCCCTGATAGCCTTGAAGACATGAACCGATTTCTAAAAAAAAATAGCTAAGAACACTCAACCTTTCAAACAAAAAAACCGCATTAAAATCGGATCATCCGTTTGGGAGCTACGTTACATCAGACAGACACATACACACACACAGACACATAGACACGTCAAACTTATAACCCTGTCGTTTGTGCGTCGGGGATTAAAAACACAACAGTAATGAATAAAATTAGTAATGAATTTTGTATTTATTTTCCAGACAAATCTACAAAGACCTATCATACCTAGCGGATGTATGTCAGCAGGCTGTAACGTTAGATCGTCTTGTGTACTACGCATTAAGACGGGAGCTACGTACTATGGAAGATGTAATACAGTTCGCGGCTCATCTACGCTTATATTTGATACAGGAGAGCGAAATAGTTGCTGATAGGATCGTGAGTATATGCTTTTTAAAAGGCTACTACTAGGGATACAACCTATTAAATGACTTGGGCCTGTCCAGAACTCACATTAACTCATTCCTGGAACATACTTCAAAGGCAGTCCTTGTAGGTTCTTTTCAAATTTGGTTAGGTAGAGAGAGGAGCTTGGACAGTGGAGGTGGAGCGTTTAACGTTGAACACTGTTGAAGCTCCTCTCACTACATAGATGGAACAGGCACCCGCACGGTGAATACATTGAATGCTAAGAGGTTTCGTCTCTATATAGTTTGTATTGTGTTTGTAATTAATTGATATACACCCAAATTTATTATTTGGATAAAAACTTTTAAATAAGGATTATCATATAAAGGCATAGATAGAATTTGTTTTAGGATCAAACTAAAACGGTTTAGTGCTGCCATCTAGTTAAGCTTAAACACACATATAGTAAAATATGTCTAGATTTTATGTTTTAAAAATTAATTAAAAGCATTATAATTTTATTCTGACCTACTTTATTTAAGTTTCTGATGTGTTTTTAAGTTTTTTAAATAATTCTGATGCAATTAATTTTATACATATTTATTTTTTTGACATATAACATATATACTAGTATGTAATTTATAATTTTTCAGAAATCAATGACTGATATATGCAAAGAACAGGAAAATGTTGAAAGAAATCTACAAAAATCAAACATTTTATTTCAAAGTTTGTCTTCAATACTTGGAGTAAATTGTACAGATGTGTTGTTATATGTTAAGACTTATAATGAATTGATGAGTAGAGGTAGCCAGTTGAAAGAAAATATAACTGAGGAATATAAAAGAAAGGAAAATGAATTGATGCAATAGTAAGTATGATTTGAGTGTAATTTTATATAAATATATATTTTTTGTGTCTTAGGAATTAATCTAGGTAAAACTACATATTTACCAATATAACAATCATTTAACGAGACGATTTTAGAAAAGTTATTGAAAAATACTATAACTTTTTTGTATAATCACAAAAAGAACATTTTTTGATAATCATTTGGGCTTGTAAAATAGTTTTTTTAATAATCTCAAATTAATAATTTTAAACGGAGTAATAGATGCAAATTAATATGTATTTGACAGAAATACTCCTCTAAATACAAAATACCGTAAATTTTATGTTCAATCACCGTTTGTTGTATATATAATAATAATTATTTAACGAGACGATTTTAGAAAAGTTATTGAAAAAACATATGTTTATGTGTAACCACAAAAAGAATATACCCTTTTTGCCTGCTAGCCATTAACTAAAATATTTTATGATAATTAGTAAATTGCCCCCTTTGCCAGAAGTAATGCGACATGCGATAGGGTAACATAAATATTAAATTTCAACTATTATACAACAATAAATTTTCCTAAATAATTAATTTAGTTTAAAATTCATAAAATATAGTCCTATATCATAGATTTCTTAAAAGGTCAAAAATTCCTTAAGAGCTCAGTTCTTTAGGCCGAACCAATTAAATGAATAAACTTATGTATTAACATTCAACATACTGACTTAGTATTAATAAACATATATATAATATTAATAGCTAATACAACTGTTACTTCCAAGTGTCCTATATATATATACTTTTTTTCAGTAAGAAGTCGTCGGCCCACCTAAGATCCTACATATGTATATGATGGTTGTACAAAACAACCAAACTGCAACAACACAGTTATTTCAGCCATGAGACACCGACTGATACAAGACAGAGATGTTGTGGATGAAAGGATCGTTGAAACAAGTGTTATGTTCAATGATATTAAGGTAATGAAAGATACTTACCTAAGTATCTACTAGTAACTAGTACTTAACTAAGTATCTACTTAGGTAACTTCTTTTAGATAACTTCTAGTAAATTAGATAGTTACTTATGTAACTAGTATTTACTATCAATATATTAAGATTATGGTGTCATAAAGTGATCACATTGTGAATTTTAATAATAATATTTGAATGAAACTTATTTTTCCTATTTAACTACGAGTATTTTATTATTTTTAATGGTCGAAAAGATGTTTACCGTTATCACGGTTGGTGATAAGTAAAAATAACCTCGAGAATATGTAGTTTTTAAAAATAATATAACAACGCGTATGTAGTAATCTGAAAATTTTTAGTTTTTATTAAATGAATATACGCGAAAGTCTTAGATCTCTCTCTCTCTATATATATATATATATATATATATATATATATATATATATATATATATATATATATATATATATATATATATATATATATATATATATATATATATATATATATATATTTTAATTGCTTTTAAAATACAAATATATATATACATATATATATATATATTTGTATTTTAAAAGCAATTAAATTGACTCTCATGACAAAAAATTATAGATAATAATTTGAAATATTGAAATTATAATTATTTTTTCAGAAAACGATAAACATAATATGAGGAAGTTGTGGCAATGGTTTCTTACGGACCAGTCAAAGCTGTTAGCAGCTATCAAGAATATAAGAGGATGAATATTGTTATACTATAACATATAATAAATAGGTTTAATTATTGGTATAATTTATTTAGTATTCTGTATTTGTTTAATCAGTACTATATATTTTTTTATTACTAGTTTTTGCTCGCGATTTCGCGTTATTTTTGGAATTAGTAACATATGTATAGCTGACTGGGCGAACTCTATTCAGTTTCATTTAGAGTTGTTTTTCTCGTTGCGAAGGTCAAAATAAAGATGATTCATATTGAACATAATTTAATTATAATTTATTCAATAACATAAGTATAGGAATATAATCTTATGGTACATACATCACATTGATACAGTAAAAAAATATAAAAATGGCTATACATAGTACAACCTCAGTGAAGCACCGTTTAAAATATTATAAATTAGGTAAAAATGTTCTTCATTACTTAAAATATCCTTAGAGTACAGTTTTTTTGTAATTTTTTATACAAATTTTCAGTCCCAAGTAGGTCTTGGTTTTTTTCTAAGCAGAGTGTCTGCCGGTGATATGTATATCGGATTTGTAAAATCAATTTCTATATTCTCTGGTATCGTTTGAAAGCCCATTCATTTAAAGGTATAGCAAAATGCATAATAAAACCAAATAAATACGTTAGAGTTCCTATTTCGTAATTGATACTGTTCTGAGACTTATTCATAACTGTAAAAGTTCAAAGTTTGTTGGACGATGTAAACTTGTAATACTCGTATTAATAGTCAATGTTATATAGTTACCAGTTAAGTTGATCCTAGCTATGATATCCTCCAGGTGTTGTGTGTGTAGGGTCGTTCTGACTGTGAGCCGATCACGATAGAGACTGCGACGATGACGGATGGAGCCGCGGTTCAAGAGAGGCAGAGTGAACACCGTCTCGGATAAAGGAGTTAGATCCGAACCGAATTCCTATAGAACGTATATTAACTAAATAAATATATACAGAGTTTTTTTTAAGCTATGGCTGCACTTGCACTGTAGTTGTGGAATATTATGCCAATGTCATACGAAGTTATTATACAGTGTGTGTACGATATACAATAATTATATGGATTGAATTTAAAATATGTTTAGTAATCTGCAGTCGTGATCTTGATGAGAATTGATTGCACTGTGTTTGGTCTTAGATATACAGGACCGCTTAGAGAAAAAATGTATTTACTGAAATAATATTCGTCATCAATTTGTTAAGTAGTTTCGTTGTCAGTAATTTGGAATATTGGTTTTGCTGAAACAAAATATTATATTTACAAGTTTAAATACTCGAAATAAAATTTTTACCCTTTAGTATATTATTTACTATATAACACTAAAGTAATATTATAAAATATATACAAAAAAATAAGCGTTTTATTATTAGATAAGTTGAAAATTTCAAGTTCTTTTCAAGGATTACTTTATTGTTTATTAATAAATAAACTGAGATGATATGATATTGATTTGATACAATTGAATCTGACATAAAAAAAATTAATGATTTCTACTAGTAGGTACTTACTATGTATGTGAGACGAAATCTTAAGATCTCGGAACTTATTTTTATTCAAATAAATTTGTCTCATATTTTTTTGTCATGTTAAAGATATGTGAGAGTAAGTAGTAAGGTGAATTTTAAGACCATTATAGTCAAGACCATATTAGTCAAGACCAAAAAAAGATCCACGAAATTGAATATGGGCAAAAATAAAAAGAGACAAATAAATATAAAAAAGGTAGGATTTACTTACTATAGAAACTTATTTGATTCTAATACAAAAAAAGTGTTGGGAGTTTCATTGTAATTTAAATAATAAAAAATACAATAACTTCAATTTATACGAATTACATGTTAATAAAAATGTGGGGCTTAAAATTCAGTAGATACTTTGCTTTTTTAAAAATATTGCTATCAGTATCTATAAACAATAATCAAGCAATTCAATCAGAATATTTATATATTTAATGGTGATGTTGGATCTTTCGATTAAATATATGGGAGAACATATTATGTTATGTGATGAGAACAGCTGTTTAGATTAAATTGATAATAATTCTAAGTAAACTCCATTGAATATGTTATGATGGGTTAACGAAATAAAGTTTAAAAGTGATATGGTGTGGAGTTCAGAAGAAGATAATCTTACAGTTATGGCTAATGCTTTGCTTGTAACAGTTTTACCTTACCGTTACTTTTTTAAATCGCAATTTACATAGATGTTTTAATATACATATCCAAAACAAAAAAATTAAATAATCCTCTACATGATTATAGTCTTATTTTATGAATGTAAAAAAACTTTTGTCTATCATTTGGGAAAGGTAATCAAACATTATTTTTATCATACCTATACCATTTAATATTCAAATATATAAAACCATGAATAATTATACGTTCAATGATAATAAATACTAATTAAGAATTTCTGTAATAAAGAAGGTGCGAATTTTTAACATTCAATGTTATAGTTATAAAAGAAATATAATTCAAATATTTTTATATATTCGTATATGTATATCAATAATAATTTTCTGACGACATTTGTACTTAGTTGAGGAATAGAATTTAAAATGTGATACTTTAACCTTATTTTGCAAATAGTTACATAAATAAATTAAAATAAAACACATACATATTTAAATGAACAAAGAACCGATTGAAAATATACTGCCTCTTTTCATTAAAATTTTTTTGTGCCTTTTAAACATTATTTTGTTAGTGACACTATATGAAAAAATCTATGAATCTATTTTTAATTGTGTTTTTTATTCATTATAATATGTAATTTAATATTCTATTATTTATAGAACGTCTGTATTAAGCTAAGAAATTTTTTGTGTTTATTCATACTCAAATCGAATTTATGTTACCTTGAAGAAATTTGTAAGAGAATGAAAACGCTAGCCCTCTATGGTCTATTCCTCGGCGTTAAATCTTGCCTGGAATTCTCCTTCATAGATGAGTTAAATCTCTTCCCCTTAACCAAAGTACGCTTGCAGAAGAATTCTTTAAGAACGTTTGTCTTTCGAGCACTCCCTCAATCCAGAACCTCTTAAAATGAGTCCACCCAGGATATCTTGTTCGCAAGCTTTACATGGGAATTAATAATCGGCATAATGATTTGTCGTATAATTTTATAGGGACATATAATTTTCAGAAGTCGAGAAATATTTAATCTCTGAGACAAAGATTGAATTGAAAGAAACTTAATTAATTGGAACATATTTAATTGCATTCATTCACTAGTCCTCAAATAATATTATAGACGGTTTTACTACTTTTTTGGTAGCGTACGAATTATTTTCAATAAGTAATAGTATGTAATGACATAATAAAGTAAATTGGATAGGACTCATTAATCAAAGTTAAATTGACTTTACGAAGATAACTACAATAAATCTATAAATGAACAGTGAACACCGCTCTTTATGTGATTGAATCACCAAATTATGTTTTATGTATAAAACATATTATGTATAAATGTTGTATTAGTCTAGTATAAATAAACATTCAAGGTTACATTAATAATTCACATTAAGCTGAAAATTTGGGAAGAATGTTGGAAATATTCTTATAAGCAATTTCTTTAAAATCACTATAGATCCAAGGCATGCAATGTTTTTTCATTAGCAGTTAAATGTATCAAAATATCTGTATTTTGCATTTTCCATTGTAAGTTTTATCATACAAATAGGTCAGACAAAAATTGTTCATCATACAATAATGAATAATCTATAATTATTTTTATTCATATATACGAATATGAAATTTGGGATAGAAACGGTCAATGATTTATTACTTATAATAATTTAGGGTTTTAAGAAAAAGAACAATGCAGTGTAATCATTTATTCCGATTGTAATTTCATGTATTCACATGGCCTCTATTGTATTGCGCCATTTATGTATATTCAACGTTTGGTAAACCACTCGGTGACGAAACATGATGTACATAAATATATATATGTATGTTTAAGGAAATTGGGTTATTACTAAATAAAAAGATATTGTTTATTTTTAAATCTAATAACACTTTTGTAAATAAGACTATAATTTTGATTATTATGACTACTTATATTCCTGTTGAATTTTATAAGGCTACAAAGGAACTGTCGACCTTATTAAAGTTCCTGTACTTTAATTTTCAATGTCAACAAAGTTTAATGTTTGGTTTGTCTCAGAGTATTTTGAACAGTTGTTTGTCCAAGAACGAATTATATAGGATGGCAACCAGAGGTTTCAGAAAAACTACTGACATAATTATACAGGGTGACTGGTGAATTACTATCAATATTTAAGGAGAATACTCGGTACATGATTCTCATTCGAATTATGTAAAAAAAAATAGGTACTTAATTTTTGACAAAATTTCCGTATAAATAAATAAAGTGTTGACACGTTCCAAGTGTTCCTAGTGTGGACGCGTACGGCGGCGTGCTGATACAAAACCACGCCCCCGCTGCGTATGTGTGAGTGTGTGTGTATACCTAATCTGTAGGGTGTTCACACGATGCGTAATTAATTACATAACTTTTGGTTAACTTTACTTAGAAGTTTATTAATATTTATGTTATATTAATTTTTATTTTGTCATATATGATCGTCAACTACCACGTCCTCAAATATCGATAGTAATTCACCAGTCACCCTGTATATATTAAAATACGAATTAAGTACATGTTGAAACTTATAACCTATACCTAAGAACTACATGATTGCCCCGATGTTAGGATTACAATGGCATTCTATTGCTTGTGTGGTATCAGGAATCTTCTGGCTCACACGGCTTGGTGTTGGTTTCTCGGAGTCAGCGGCGTCATTTGTCATACGATATTTTACCGATACAAAGATGTCGCCCCGGCGATATGATTTTTTTTTCTTCATATGTAGCGCGTACGTAACAAACGTGTCATCTCAGTTTTAATGTAAATTAACAATATAATTAAAAGAATTATTTAATAATGGTCTTTTAAGCACTTTGATATATACTATTGTAAAAATAATGCTCTTCGTCCTTGTAATTTATAAAAAAAATATTCTTCTTCTACCTGGCAATTTCCCAGCTAAACCCGGGGTCTGCCTTACATGTTGTGAATAGTTTTGGCTATTTGTTTTTACGACCGGCCGCCTGCCTGACATCAACAATCTTTTGAGAATCAGCATTAATCAGTTATATCTAAATACTATTTAGAAAGTATATATGATTCGGAAAACTCACATTGGTACTTGATCGGAACAGGATCGAACCCGGGCCCTAGTGCATGAGAGGCGGGCCTTTTAACCACTAGGCCACCACTGAAAGTACAGATATATAAGTAGTTCCTAAGTTTTCAAGTTTTTACACAAGTAAGCAAGTAGTTGCTTGTATGTTTATTTCTGATTTAATGTTTAAAAACGTTAATTTTATTTGAAGATGTTCGAATGTCCCAAAATATCTTTATCAAAAATTTATTGAATATCCATTGCGCTTATCCTTACATTAGAGTTGATAACAACTTTCGTTTCATATAATTATGTACCGTTAATTAACAATCCTGTTGCAAAGTTAATTCCCAAATTACTTTGATCTGTATATAAATTAATATGATAATATAATATGATAATTATATAGGGGGCAATCTTAATCCAACTTGCTCTTAACTTGCAACAGTAGGTTGCTGTATAACATTATAAAATTGAAATTCGTGATTATTGCAATTAGTAATGATGTTTTGAAATACTTTGTTGATGCCTTCAACTTTTAATGGGATACAGTTACAGAAATTCGTAGGAAATTAAATTAATCCCCTCGATTCGTCGACAGGTACTCGATTAGTACCGATAGTAAGAAATCTTAAGTTCTATCGTTCAGCATCGCATCTCTTGTGTTTGTTGCCAGTTGAAGTTTCTTAACATAGCGGCATAGAAGCGATGATATGAGACAACCGTTTATATCGTCGGCAGCAGGCGATCTGAGAATTACTTTCAATGTTATGCGGAAAAATTATACATGTATTTGTGCCATAGATTAGATGGTTCGATGGAAAGCATGTCGGAATAATGATAGCCCATAGCGCACGTATCTGACTTGTAGATGCAGAGATAATTGCTTCAACGATTGTCGTATCCAAATGAGTATATTCTATTTCTTGTAACTTGAGTTACAAAACTTGCGAATACAGAAATATATCTGTTCTGGACGCCTGAACACTAATACTTTGCGCTTTTATATTGCTTTTCATATGTATTCTAGGTGCAGATAGTGTAAATAACATACCATCAGTATTCCGTTGAAAAAAATAACTATACTCATAAATAAAATTTGGGCGTTAACATCAAAATTAAAGCGATATTTTTTAGGTTTAACAAAAATTGTTGTATTTGAGTAGAAAAACAGGAATATAAAGCTTAAAGTCTATAAATATTGGATTAAAAAATAAAAAATAGATGACCATATCTTTATTGAATTTTTACCATTAACGGTAATCAAATGTTTTAATCTACAAATACATTACTCGGGTAAATATATTATTTAAGTATGTAGAATTAACAATCGAGCTTGACACGAAAAAATGTCCAATATAAGTGTATAATGGGCCTCGTATTAGAAATAATGACCCTTGCAGCAAATGCATTTGAACTTAATATTCCCTATTATTAGGAAAAATTCAAATAAAAATTCCAATTATTTATAAAGTCATGTAAACGTGATTTGAAAACCTGTTTTTACTATAGCGTTACATGAGATCGTTATTGCTTCATGTGTACAGTTAACTCTTATAATATGTAGATAAATTTTAAAGAAATGGTACAGTTTATCAGTTAGCAAAAGCGAGAAAGACATACTGTAGATGATTATAATTTAGCAAATATCTCGTGAAATCTACAACTAGTATAATTAAAAAAAAATTACATTATTTGATATTTTTTTTAAGTTTATTACAAGAGAGTGGGAAAGGTATTGATGGACAAAATTAAGCTTTGACCAATGATTCCTCCTTGTACCCTTACAAATTTGTTGACACCATTACTTGAATCAATGCTTTTGTCATTAAACAAAATAGAACTTAATTGAGTAGATACTATCAGTTGACTTAAAAGCAGTTAGTTGATCGACACTGTAACAATAATTGATACATTTGTAATACCTGTCCAACCGTCTTTTATTTTATTTTAATAAGCGGTTTTTGAATGCACGGAAGTCTATTGGCATTTTCTAAAGTGGTATGTAAATTAAAAATATCTTTTAATTGTAAAATAAGTAATATTCGACTATTGTTAAAATTTTTACGTAAAACACATTGATTGTGTAAAACTCCAAGACCCTAAACATATAAACGATTTTACACATTTTATCAACTGAAGAAGATGAATAATGGATATTTTTTTAAGCTTTATAGTACAAAAACAATGTGTATATACATATATGTTCAGTTCAGTTCATATATAAATGTGTAAGAATATAAGGTATATACCAAAACATACGGATGTCAGATGTATAAATGTATCTGTATCATCATTCATCCAGTATACTTTACATATTTTATCTTATTAATTACTGGTTCTGGACTTGATAACTTAACTTATTTGGAGGGTGCATGCATATTATTATTCTGTGTGTTAATAGACATATTTCATTGTAGAAAAAGCCGACGGGACAAACTTGGATATTGAGCGATTCGCTACTGTTTTTGCTGCATATTTCAAGAGTGTGTGGATTGGCACCAATACGATTTTCTACAAACAAAACATTCGTTTATTTTCCACGCTGGTTGCAGTGTTTAAGCATCTTCGTTGTAGCGATTATTCGTAAGTTAATAATATAAAAAATACCAAAAATTAAAAGGTTTTCAGGCAGATACTCTTTACACTTTATATATATATATATATATATATATATATATAAAGTTTCTCTCATTTTAATCCTGCTATCCCTCGGAACTCCTATAAGAAGGTTTGTTTTGTATTCGTGAAGAAGGGTCCTCCTTCTGTTGTTTCTAAGAAAAAGTGTACATAATTATTAAAAGAGTGTACATAATTATCTTTAGATGTCTTAATTCTATTTAATAAAATATCGATTTTATTCAGATAACTTAATTCGATTTAGCTGATAATTCAAAAATACACCTCAATATTTTTGGATTTGATCAGGTCTTGAAACAGAAGTTTAAGATAACAAAGTGTCGTCCAAAAATTTAGGTCACTAAATATATGTTACATTTCAAAATTTTAATTAACAAGTTCCTCCTTTTAAAATAAATAATTTAGAATTATAATGAGGAAGAAGAAAACTCGAGAAACTCAACTCAGCTTATAGTTGCTTTTCAGTTGCCCCCCTGGTACAAATCCTGCCACTTAAATGTTAATATACAACAAGCACAATTTTACAATATTTAAAACAGTGTACACAAATCAAATAATTACTACTCGGACTAAGTAATGTTGTAAATCGGTTCTCCAAATATAAATGTTATCATTTTGTTGTTTTTTAAGCTTTTCTTAAGCTTTTTAAATTGAAAAAAGTTGAGTTTCTTTTTAACTACCTTAAATTTTCTGCAGAGATGTAAATGTCTAAAAAATATATGTATGTGCAGTTCCATAAAATATTTACAAAACAAATTAAGATAAAAGACTAACTATACTATACACTAACTATAGATATAACTAGTGCAAATTACAAAAATACATATAATATGAAAAAAATAACAATAATATTTCAAAATCCCTTAAATTTAAAAATTTAATTAAGCTATTTTCGACTCGGATTTTTGACAACTAAGAGGAAATTGCTTGCATTTTCTGTTAAATAGAATTGGATTAGAGACAGATTTAATTGGTGGCGGAATGTCGTTCCAGCATTTGCACGATGTTTACAACTAACACTGAATATTCGGCAACTACAACAACAAAAATTTCAATTAAGCTCAATAGCTTAATTGTAATTTTTCATAATTAGAATATTGAATTTAGATGGAAGGGTTAGGGGGGGGGGGGGTTGATTAAGAAAATTAACAGCCCAGCTGTTATCTTATAAAACTAAAATGGAAGCAAGTT
Organism: Danaus chrysippus; assembly: GCA_916720795.1. Lineage (NCBI taxonomy): Eukaryota > Metazoa > Arthropoda > Insecta > Lepidoptera > Nymphalidae > Danaus > Danaus chrysippus. The sequence goes on from CAKASE010000069.1 coordinate 107,979, forward strand.
ATTGTTCAAAGTATTCAGTATATCATCAACGACATTGAGTAATGTCGTAGTTGTTAATCCAGAATATTGAGGAGTTATTAGATTATGGTTTTCAAAGTAAAAGGACATCTGGTAGTTAACAACTTCTTCAATAATCTTGAACAAAAGTGGGGAACACTAAAAGGTCTCAGTTTTTTATATTATCTAGCATCGGCTTCTTAGGTATTGGTTTGATGTGAGCTGTTTTCCAACACAGTGGATATTTACATATATTCCTGAATGACGGCAGTTAAATCACATCAAGTGGAGCTTCTCCCTTTTTTGTGCTTAAATATTTTGCTTTTAAAAATATTACAAGCAATATAAAATAAATACTCACTGACTAAACCATAACGTAAGAATTATTTATTGTAATGTTTATAATGAATTATGAATATTGAAACAAACATTGTTTTTGAAAATAAAATAACATAATATTAAGTTTGTAATAAAATGACTGTTCGTTTTATAATTTTTAAATGGCTGCCTTTATGTTTTCCTTTTTGTGGATTTTTAGATTTGAGTTTTATGAATTATATGTACGAACATATTATAATTGATTTCATAAAAAGTGGTCGAAAAAATTTGTCTGGAAATATTATTAGCATAATCTATGTATTATATACTTTCTATGCAGTCTTTACAAACGAAACAAGAATTAAAAATTATTTGAAATATGACAAGAAACTCAAAAAGGTATGTATGAACTTTATCTGACTGAATATACTAATAAAAAAAAATACATGAATTCAATTCTTGATAGATCATCCGAAGTTTACGCACTGATAAAGTATCGAACATAACAAAGACACATGTTGGGCTGTTGATGTTTATATTCATTGGAGGTTTCGGTTCACTGGTTCTTGTGGATTTAGTTTTAAATTTTGACAGTAAGATTATTCTTGATATATTATTGTATCTACTGTTTTCTCGGCTTGAGAGTTTATGATGTCTTTAAATATTTATTTAGTAAATAGCTTCTCATTTTGTTCAATATCAACCCTACTAGGGGTACAGGGTTGATATTTTTTAAATCTTAGTTAAAGTAGTCTCATAAATTATTATCTAAATGGGAAACTTTTTGTACAGAATCGAACTTATGGCATGGGCCCTTTTTATTGGAAACGATTGTAATAGATATTCTTGAGATACAATTTGTGTATGTCGCTTATTCCATCGGTATCACATTTAAAGTTATCAAAGAAGAACTTCAAATACTACTCCGTGAATTGACTGATCTACCGTATGTATTTATTTTTCCAGTATTATAAATTACGGTAACGGTAAAAGATCTTTTATCTTATTATTTTAAAGCGTTTATGCCTCTAAAGAATTGTTGTGATAATTTTTACTCTAAAAACAAAAATTGGTCACCATTTTATATAAAAATTTAGAAAGGTTATAAGGTTTTATAAAGTGTAAAAGTTAAAAATTATTAAATTGCAGATAAAATCTAAAAATATTGTCATATAACAGTGGAGCCCTAAAATAAATATTTTTTCTAATTCGTTCAGATGACTTAACTTTTCACACTGTTAGCAGTTTTTAGTACAATTCTGTCTAATTATATTTTTATTCTTCATACACGATAAAAAGGTTTATTTGGCGTTATAATTATCTTTAGCACTTTATTCTAGTGACATTATCTTACCTTTGGAATCGAATAATGGTCACAATCATATCATAGGTAAGTTTAAACCCTTTATTATTAATAAAGAGAAAAAAAAAATAAACAGTACACTTGAAACTATTATATTTGAACATATAAATATAAATTTAATGTTTAATTTGTAAATTTTCATAGATACCATCGGTTTGAGGAGACAAAACATAGCAGAAAGGATTCATCGAATTCAATCCTCCTTTGTATCAACTTGTGATGTTTTAAGAGATTTGAATAACTCTGATAATGTTTTGTTACTTTTACCACTAATATCATTCACCTCCAATATTGGTTCTACGTTATTCAACATTTATGCTTTACAAGACGGTAATACTAAATATAATTTATTTTTACTGTCAATAATTTATTTTTATAATACTTAAACTCATGAGACTAGGAATAAGTGAGTAAATTTTATATTACTATAATTCGCAAGAATAGAGACACTCTTACGTTGTTTTTCGAATTCAATAAAATATTAATTAGGAAAACGAAAACATTATACTAGAATTAAGATACAAACATAAGAACCAGATAATTAAAAATATGAATGGCTTAGGAACTTCTTGTTATTTTTGTAAGCCGGTTAATGGTAGAAGCAGATTCATTGCAACTTGAGAATGATTATAGAACGATCTGTGTTGTTGTGTAATTGACATAACGTGATGAATTTTATAAATTAATACAATTATTAGATATTATCTTTTAGCAGACGGATCAAAAATGTATGTGAACTTCGTTCTTCAATGCTTATGGCTTGTGTACCATACGTCTAAATCGATGTTGCTTATAGAACCCTGCCATTTAACTGAAAAAAGGTGATTATGTACATATATAGTTTTGTATTAATTAATATATAGTAGGGGAGACCAGAACGGTGTCAGTGGTTTTACTCCAGATTTTTAAAGGATTGTTAAACTAGATGCTAACAAGAAAAATGGCTCACTTAACTATTTTAAAATTCTGGTTAGAGAGTGTGAATATTTAAAAATTGTAAAAATGATATTTTTATGATTTTGGGTAAATTTTTTTCCTAGAATAAAAACGAGCTACTCGACCGATCATTTCAAACTTTAAAACGATATTTTTTATTTATGATCCTCGTATTTTTTTGTTAACTTTAAATTATTCACATTTTTTTTCTGTATATAATGAACTTATTATTTTGAAATCTAATACCCAACTTGTTTCCTATACTGTATACTTTCTTTTACAACCTCTCTTCCAACCTTTCTCTTACTAACCTGACCGACTGTTCTAAGGGTAAATAAGTCTACATTGAAAGATCGTATTTGGTAGAAACATTTCATAGTGTATGAAGAATCTTCCCTGATATAAATTGGTACGCTCGGGTCCCAAATACAATCTCCTCTTCGACTCCCCTACTATTAATACATACTATGAATGAAATCTGTTAACTCTCAGTACAAATATTTGACGAGGACAACTCAGAATTAGTATGAGTAAAATAGTGAAATATATCTATTAATTACAAAAATATCACGTATTTAATAAAGAGCCTCTTATTTATGTTTATTCATTACTTAGATTCGAGAAATACAAGCGTTGGTGAGAATGATATTGTGTTTTGTGACGTCAGAAAATGATCCAATTCTACATGAACTAGATACGTTGTTTAAACAGCTTATATTAAATGATGTACGTTATTCAGCACTAGAAGTGTGTAACTTGGGAAGACATCTCATACCGACGGTTTGTGTATACAATAAGTATAAAATGATTTTTATCACTAAGAAATATTATTAAGAATCTGTGCATTGAAGACATAATGAAGTTACCAAAAGTAAAAGTAGTAGGAAAATGAAATATTTACATATTTTTTAATAGGTTTTTCTTATATGTAGTTGTTTTGAATAACGATACAATACAGTTTAATCATTTTACTAATATTACAGATTTTTCAAACTGTTACGACGATTGTGATTGTAAGAAGCCAGTTTTATAAAAAGCGTTCTTAATTTACTTGTATACAAATTCATTTGTACGGTAAGTAAAGAGGTTTTAGACATTTATTATTCTCATGTAGTTAATTTACTGGTCATAAGAAATGAAAGATTTCAACTACTATATGATTATTTTTATTTCAGATAATTGAGAACAAAAACGTAACACAAACATACACAGATAATCTTGTACAGTTTGAAGTTACTCCAATGAATTAAAATATTGTTTGTAGCTTATTTAAAATAAAATAATTGTCGGTTTAACATAAGTTTCATACAATTATTTGATTATTTTATTATTGCTGAACTTGCTTACAATGATTCATAAAAAAATACAAATTTCGTTAGCAATTAAAAGCACATTCATTGCATCGGATGTTAATTTTCCTTATTCCAAGAAATTATCTTTAATCACGTATTATACTATCCAGATAGATTTTAAACGCTGTTTGTGTCAGTATTTGTATACAAAAACACTGTTTAAAGTATAGCTCTATGAAGAATTGGTCTATATACCTGGATTTCAAGTTTTGAGCTCTTTATTTCTTCATGAATTACTACAAAACTTAGTTTATGGTTTCAGAGCAATACTATTTAAATATTTATATGTATTGAACAATTAAATTTTGTTTTATTAGAAAATATTTAGAAGGTAAAGTTTTAAAAGTTTCTAGCAAATCTTGAGGTACATCTGTTCTAACAGATTAAGACAAGGCAGCACTTTCCATCACTGCACTTGTTCTTTTTTTACAAGGTATAGAATTGTCACCACTTGGAGAGTACTATTCTCAACTTGGTTCAAGGTCACACAGTTATTTACATCAACGTGATTTGATAAAATTAACAAGTAATTTGAATTAAAATCAGTTGTACTAAAATTTTACTTGTTTTGACTCTATTTGTTTTATCATCCTACAACAAGGAATATTCAAAACTATTAATCAAATCCCAGTCTCATCGTCTGGGCCTTATAGCCTAAAACAATTTTCTTGCACAAAAGTTACGCCAGCACCACATCCACAATGACTCTTAAATTGACAATAGGCAACATAAAAAACTTGACAAAAGTGAACTGTGCATGTACGAGTATGCTTCACTATCTTCTTGTCACAACAAGTACATAATGTAGTTAATTTTAATATTTTATATATTAAAATTAAGCACTAAGCTTTTAATAACAAATGTGTATAACAATGTGTTTTGGGTTTTTTAACGACCTGAATTTCCATAACGATTTATTGTAAGGTTAGACCTTTTTTATTAAAGTCAAATAAAACAGAAATATTTTATTTCAATCCAATAATATAAAGTTGTAGGTTTAACAGTTATAAAAAGCTAAACGATCAATAGATTTCATGACTAAATATTTTTTATTTTTCGTTGTGCAACAATGATCATACACTCAACACAGAAATTAAGTCTGACATTAAGGTAACAGAATATAATTACATTTATATTAGAACATAACATTTAAAAATCAAATGCTTTTAAAATATTTATATAACACTATTTTTGGAATACACAAAAATAAATACAAATATTATGATAAAAAACACAAAGCTAATAAATTAATTCATTGATTCTATAATCGATAAGTTGATTGAAGCGTAAGTAAGTTCTTCAATGCTACTTATTTCTAATTCACTAGACTCTAATTTAATCTCAATTTTGTTTCCCAAAGGTACTGTAATGTCTTACATTCTAGTGCGATAATTTTTTTTAATCTTTGAAATCGTCTTTGAGTCGTAATCAAATTAATCTAAGTTTACTTCTTTGAACCTAATCACATCAGTAATATTTAAACCTATTATAAAACTGTGCCTACTAAATTTCTATTCTAAAATAGTTTATTAATTAATTATCATGTTTTAAAAAATTTAGATTCATACCATACGGGATGTAGGGTCGATATGGAACACGTAAGGTCTCGATTCATGGGGCCCACACGGAGCATCTGAAAGGGTGAACAAATCTTAAAGGGTGAACAAAAAACTGGAACATTTGTGAAAAGACCTTTCAGAAATACTCTTTGAATCGACTGTAACTGTTACAGTAGACTCTTGGGTATATCTTTTCATGTCTCACCAGTAATATATTTACAGCTACGGAAAGTTTTTTTTTTATTACGTATTGGAGCCATAATAATAGGCTATCTGATCCTTCAGAAAGGTGTTTTATGTTTCTAACTGTTTTATCTTCATCACAACAAAAAGCACGCTTATTCTGATATACTAAGGATTTTCCAAAGTGGGTCTGCTATAATAGTAAACTCTAAGAAGCGGACAACCACAAACCATGTGGTTAATATTTGACGTAATACCAAAAAATATCATGAAATTGTGGACCTTGTTTACAATTTCTTTGATTATACTCCCAAACTTTTTGTAATACACCATAGTTTTAAAATTCGAATGAAATTATTAAAATACTTGTGATAATTCCAATAATCTGAAAAAACAACAGCTTTCATTATTGTAGACTCTTAATAGAAGATAAAAATTTCTACAAATATATTTCAGTTTGATAACAAAATCATACCGCTGGAACGAGAGGCCTTCCTACGTTGCACATTTCGAAGGCTGTAAACTTAACATCCCATAACACTAAGTGTTGAAAAAAAGTGTCCACTTCATAGTAAAGTGGATCATTGTCAGACATCACACAACTCATCATCTCTGCCACCAACAAACGTGTTTTATTTACCTGGAATATAATTATTCGTCCATATATATTCGTTATTACGAACAGGTTACGAACTTGCAACCTTCGGAACATAACGATAATGCTACTGCACTATTCCAGAGGATGCAGATTCGAATCCTCTTCGTGTAAATTAATTTAAAGTTGAAGAAGAAAGATAAACAAAGGCAGAAAGTAGGAGAGAGAAAGACAGTGAGTTGGTGGATACCAAGCACATGTGCATAACATTCTTGCTATGCAGAGAAGTAAACGCGTCATAAAATTAACTGATATTCATTCTTTTAATATATGTTAATTTATAAAATATTCAATTTTTTTTGGTTCATATGATACACATAAAATGTAATAGGGTCTGTAAGAATTATTTACATTACATAAGAAGTTTCACACTTTTTATTTTATTTATGAAAATTTAAATTTATTGCTACACGATGTTATTAAAAATATAGTAATTACCATTTTTTGTATAAAATAAAAAGGTTCAACTAGCATCATTACTTGTACCGTGTGATACAAAAACCATGTACACTGTAGAGCGAGTTTAATGTCATGCAATAAATCATCTGCAATTTCAACTACGTGTAAATATATGTATATTCGTGGATCCTTGATTTTTTTTATAATAATTCCAATTAAAATTTAAATAAATAATAAAGAATGACATCCTTATAACGAAATGGAATCAAATACCGAATAATGCATTTAAAATTTGTGAAGACATGCATGATTTGATAAAATTTTCAGCAATATAATAACCTTGCCCCATAGGTTTATTAGAGGTAATTATTAAAGCGGACAAAATATAAATAATATAAATATTTCATTTAAAAAGTATTTCAATATAATTTTAATAATGATAACTGTAGTTGCAAAAAAGATAAAATGTTATTTAAAAAAAACTTTTTTTCTTTTAATAAGATACTTGCCCGATTCACAAAAGATAATTTAATACTGGTTGTCATGGAAATAAAAAATGAAAATTTAAATTCATACCTTCTAGTGTCAAGAGAATGCTATATATCGTGAATGCAATAATGAAAGTAAAAGACACAAGTAACAAAAATAACAAAAAGTTATCTGAGGTATTGAAATCCTTTAAAACATCACATGTTTGAACGAAGGACTTTTTGATTTGACTGATCCTCTGCGCTGTTAACTGCCTTTTAAAACTGTTGCCATCTATAAATTAATATGTGAAGAATATAACAATAACCTTAACTATGTATTAATGAGACAATATTCGTATTAACGTACTCTGAGGTGTGATATCGACTGCACCGATCCTATCAATGGCTGCATTTATTGATTCCAATGTTATATTTAAATCCCTTAAACAGAAATTATAATGGTTTTAAAGAATTTATTCTTGTACCTAATGCTAATTTTACTGATTACTTGAAATTAACTTTACAATGTTGTTTATTAGTTTATATGAAATATAACGAACAAATAAATACTAACGATGTACTGTCAGTCATTCTAGATAGTTCCATTTTTAGTTCTGCTCTGATCATTTTAAATGCAACGCTAATGGAATTTGCTATATTCACAAATTGCAGCTGGAGAAGATTTATCGCAGTAAATTGAATAATGATGCTATAATAAATGGTTATTTGGGCTGAAATTATATATAATAATAAAAATCTCATTAAACAGAACATCATGAAACATGAATTTCTAGTAGTTTAATATCAATTTCCTGAAATTAAAAAAGGGGGTTTTTACTCCTGAAAACCCCCTATTTCATTCTCAGACTACACAACTGTAAAAAATAAATTGAAAGGGCATTTTCAAAACGATGTCGAATGTAATTTTATTAAAACGGACATGATTAGATCTTATTGTAAGAATTAAAATTTTTCTTATAATACTTACAGCCGTATGAATAGACTATGCAATCTATAACCATGAGGACCGGTAGTCCAATCACAAAAAATATCATTAATATGACGTCACGCATTGCCAATTTTGGCATTTCTTTACCAGTGTTTAAGCATCTTATAGCCTAAAATGATTTTTGTAATATCAATTGATAGTTATTTAGCAATTACTAAAAGTAAATACCATACCTTATGTATTTTACTTTCATATATCAGATAGTTTTTAATCCTCAGTTCATTCTTGACAGCTCCATAAAGAAATATAATCATATTTATTATTGTTTGAATTCCATAAAATAGGAATCTTCTTTGGTAAACACTGTCTGTACCAATTGTTAAGAAATCGTAAACCTTGTATAACAGAAACAGTTCTAAAAATGTAAATATAGACAAATATTACAATTTGAAAATTAATAAATAAGATAAAATAGACCATTTAATAGGCTGTAATTCATTTTTAATATATTATTTTCTATAGTTCCAATTACACACTTATAAGTCTTCAAATATTATTCTCCTTTGAATTTTATTAAAACTATTTTTATGTTTAAATTAATTTTTTTTTGTTTTTATTATTGTTTTATTTGTTTTTATTTGTTTCTTTTTTATACATATGTAACAATTAAAGTAATATAATTTATTCCATTATAAAACTTTATTATGTTGTACTGTTCTTTACAGATGTTCAAAGATTTTGTTACTTCATCCTTAAAACATCACCTTTTAATAGTAAAAGTTTAAACTTTTAACAATATTATATTATTTATGCATAATATAATATTGTTAAAAGTTATGTGACTATTTAAAGTATTCTTTGAATTAGAATAGGTTTCCAATATTAATAAACACAAGTAAGGATTCATTTTGTGATTAAAACAAATGTAGTAATAATTGTAGTATCAACTAACCAATGATTGTAACGGCAATGATATTAATAATTTTGAAAGAACGTGGAAAGCAGCAACCAGTTCCATATGATGAAAAACGTATCGGAGCAAAACAGCAAAGTCTTGAAAGGTGTAGAATAAATCGCCAAGAATCACTCAGTATCAATCTGCGTGGTGATGTCATTTTCTGTAATTATACATAGTAAACAAGATTTACAGTTTTATATAAACCTAATAAAAAAATTGGCAAAATAAAAATAACTGAAAAATTTATTTCATTAAAATTTGAATTGTACGTCGCCGAGCCTCGTCCTATCCACCTCCAAGGGCTGTAACCCCCAGCCCGAACCAAGACCCCACAATTAGGTTAAGGCCCTACCCCCGTGACTGATTGCACCGGAATACACCGGTGGGCGATGGAGTCGTCACGACCTGAGGCCGAAAAAATAAAATATAATATCCCTAGGCAATGTTGATATGTGAATTATAATATTAAAAATGCAAAACTAAAACTTGTTTAAATAATATTTTTTTTTAATTAGTATCTTTGTTAATAAGTCAAAATTGCAGCTAAATGAAATTTCCTGATAGCACCGGGAGTTTTTCATATCTTTTACACATGAATTGTTTTATAAAATGATATTGTTTATAGAACAATTCGTATAATTTTTTTTATGATATTCATCGTATAAATACGATATTGTTTGTGACTTTATTGTGAAAGAAAAACGTTTCAAAGATATGAATAATATAATAATTAATTTCATTTTATTTTCGGAATACTTACTAGTAAATATATTTTTTCATGTTTTTGAAACTGTCATTTATTTTAAAATAATTTTCTATACCTACGAAGTTTAAACGATGTTTAACTCAAAATTGTATACATACATTTGAAATTAAAATTATATAGAAATATATAACGTTTTAAAACGCGTTAAATAAGTGAGCAGTACTCATTAAGGATCCGTGGATAATGTACTAGTCTTATGGTAATATTTAACAATTTAGATAATATCTAATTATATTTTTTGTACCCTACAAGTTTTATCCATTTTAATGGAATTCAAAGTACATTAAGGGTATTATTATATGTATTTGTTACAAATTATAATTATAGACATTTGTATACATCTCTTTATAATAAACCTACGCTCATAGTAATTTTAATAGACTTAAATCATGAGGCTACTTCTATAACTAATGTTTTATTACTGGTTTCACCATAAATAGTACTTTTTTTCCAAAATTAGTTATATTTGTTACATTGTCCTTAAAAAAATTATAATATAAAAAAGCCACAATTATTTTCCAAAAAAATATATTTATATATATTATATAAAAGACGTGTTTGTTACAACAATTATTACCTTTGCAGATTCAAGGACAAATTTACTTTTGAACAGGTTCCTTATTGTCAGTGCCGGTCAGTTCCAATAAATTTTGCAAATTTGTTTCATGAGTGATTCAGGAAGATAAGTTGATAAGTTGTGGAACAGTTCCAATTATTTTTCCATCAACACAAAGTAATGGTTACGTTATTCAAGATCGCATTACGTGTATTTGTATATACATGTCTGTATTATACATATATAAACTTATGCTCATACATAATACATATAGCTGGAGCAAAAGAAATTTTACTTCAGTGTTGTGGTCTAAAGCACACTGGTTTCATTTTTTTTTCTAAGTTTTTTTTTTTGGGTCCATCTAATAGTGAACTATATTCTATAATACATTTTTTTATTTAAAACACATAAAGAAGGGATTTTGAAAACCCATGTAATTCACAGTTTTAAACTTCTTACCTTTATTTTGATTTTATGATGATTTTGAACGTTTTCATAAAAAATAAAAATTTTAACATAATATCAAAACAATAGTATCGAGAGGAGAGGATATAAAATTCAATCACTAATTTGGATACAAATAAACAGGACAAGTCAAATCAAAGTTTTTAATAAAACAATATACCATCTGCATACAAGACATTAGTTACATTTACATAATTTAGTTTTATCCATAAATCATTGTTAATTTTAATCATATCTAGAATTAAAAATATTATATTATCTTATTATTGCAAATTCTTATCTGTTATCTTAGTGCAAATTCTAATTCTAGTACATTGATATCGATTACCAAAGAAGGCTATTGTATCTTAACTTGAGAATAATAGATGTGCAATATTGTTAGGAATAAAGAAAATCAATATAAAAAGTGACACAAAATAAAACAAATTTGTAATAATGAAGAAAAATTGCCTTAATTACTAATTTTTGTATACAACCATGATTACGTTTTTCAAAATTTTCCTCAAAACTCGAAGAACATGATTAAAATTGTTGTTATAACTCCAATTATCTGTGAAAACATAATTTTTATATTATAAGTATGACAATGAGATAAAAAAATACTCATTTTTACCACTATTCCACTTGAAAGCTTTGGATTGATGAAAAACTATACCGTAGGAATAAGCGGCCTTCCGACGTTACATATTCCTAAGGGTGTATAGTGAACATCATTCAATACAAGATGTTTAAAAAATTCATTAACTTCATAATATATTGGATCACTTTCAGATAACACACAACTCATCATATCAGCCAATAGTAAACGAATTTTACCAACCTAAAACCATTATGACACTTTAATACTTCATAGCAGACGTTTTAACTTAAAGAGGCAGTATTTACCATTTTTTGCACGAAGTAACAAGGTTCAACAAGCAACATTATTTTTGTTGTGTGGAAAAGAAACCATATTAATTGTAGAATGAGTTTAACGAAAAGAATTTCATTTTCTGAAACATTAGAAACATTATTTCAACATTGATATTTAAAATGAATAATTAATTTTAAAAAATAAACAATAAATAAAATACCACAACAACAGTAAAATAATTTTAATGATATCCTGTTAATGATAGGATGTGACCATCTGAAGTGTTGTTGTTGTTTTGTCCTTCCAATTTAAAATTTTTTTTAACTATAAAACTACTGATCCTATAGTATGGTAAGGAAAAAATAAGACCAAAATTAAAATACAAAACTCTTCGTAATGATAGTATGTTGTGTGTCGTAAAAGCAATACTGAAAGTGAAAGATGAAATAAACAAAAATAACAAGGTACTTTGTGAACTATTGAACTCTCTTAAAACATCGCACGCCAGAATAAAAGATTTTTTTAATTGGTTGATCTTCTGCGCAATTATTTGCCTTTTCAAACTGTTTGCATCTATGAAATGAAAAAATGGAAAAATACATGTGTAGTGTAAGTGTGTAAATTTAATTGTTTTAAAGAAATCTTTGTACTCTTTATTATTGTTAATAACGCACTTGGTTGTTTGAAATGGGAGGTACCGATCGTATCAATTACTACTTTAAGATTCTAGAGGTATATTTAAATCGCTGAAATGGAACAATTTTTTTTATGCTAAAGGGGGCAACCGAGCGGACGGCTTACCTGATGGAGGCAGTACCATCACATCTTCAAATCTACTTTGCTGATATCCATGGGCAAGGGTACTACCTCCATCAGGTAGTTCGTCTGCTCGATTCTCACCTATTCCCATAAACAAAAATTATTATTAGAATGTACTCTTGCAATGTATATTTTTAATAATTATGTATAAGTACGTAAGCGGTCCCATAATAAATTGGCCTAACTACATATATAATTATTAAGGAAATGAAACGAAACCAATTTTTTTTTCAATATAATCATCATGAATACTAACACACTTCGAACATCTGTGAATAAATATCTCTAAACTTTCTTAAAAATAATGAAAAATTTTATCCTCCAAATGATCGAAAAGACCCGCTTTTACTTCATTACAAGTCCAAATACAAGGCCAGTTCATTATGGGAACGACTAGGTAACTATAATACTTAGGATTAAACCTTGAACATAAGTAAATATCTCATTTATTCAGGCATTTAGTTAAAAAAACTAACCATGAATTATCAGAAATTTTAGATAGTTCCATTTCCATTTGTTTCCTAATCAATTTAAATGGGATGCTGATGCAGTATATCATATATACGAACCGCAGCTCTAGAATATTTATCGAAGAATTTTGAACTAACATCTCGTAATTAAAGTTAAATAAAGCTGTATGTAACAATATGTAATAAGATTATAATATAAAAATCTCTTGGCATCGAATTAATAAATACACTTGTGCTTTGATAAGGTTCGGAGAATATCTATCAGATAACAACTCAATTCTCCAACATAAAAGTTGTTAAGTATAAATAGCAATAGAAACATTCAAAAGCATAAAATATAAGATACTTTTGGAATTTCTTTTCTCATGCAGAATTAATATATAATTCGAGAATAGTCTGCGCCTATTAATAGCATTTGAAAATTTTAGGTATCGTTATGCTCGTTATCAAGTTGAGTTTGATTCTCTGATAATAATTCTTTATTACTTTGTAGGGATACACTATGTTTAGTGTTGGGACAGAAGGTTTTTTATCTTCTATAATATTTTATTTTAATAGTTAATTTTCTTGTTCTCTACATACATTATCGAATATCCCAGAATGATTTCCAATAGTAGTTCTACACTATTAAAACCTTTAGTTCTGAATAATGTATCTGTATTATATCCATATATTAGACTTACGCTATTCTTTTTTCTTATACTTTATAGATTGTTATACTTTGTATGTTGCAGAGTCAAGTCAATCGTATTGACGCTCGTACAATAAATACTGTCATTATCCAGTATCAATTAATAATTATAGAATTAATTTTAGAAATGGTCTTCATTTGGAATGACAATTTAATCGTTAAAAGAAAGATACAAATACTTAAAGCAATATAGATGAATAAAATGAAACAAATACTTACAGCCACCGTAAATAATAATGCCATCAAGAATCATAAGGACTAAAAATCCAACAACAAAAAGCAATATTAAAGAGACTGCATGTATTTTTGATATTTTCTGTTCTTCGGTGATTTGTAAGACTCCCATTATCTAAAACAATTTTTTGAAGTTATATTTGTCACATAATTTAAATATAAAACAAAAGGAAATAACATACCTCATATATTTTTTTATCCTTCTTACACTTGTAAAAGCCCCATACATAAATATAATCGTATACAATTGTACTTCAACAGTTTTAAATAAGAAATGTTTACTTAAACTATTTTCTTCTTCCAAAATCAATATGTATTTATAAACCTTATGTGAGCAAAGAATTTCTAAAAAGTTGTAAATAACCAAATCATACTGGAATTTTTATTATAATTTTTTTATATTAAGTACATATTATTTTACTTTCCTAGACATACTTATGTAATAAAAAGGTTTTTATTTATTTATTTATAGAGTCTGACCTTAACTTTTTGTAAAATTCACACATATCAAGGAGCTGTATTATGATAAACCATTTTAATCTGCAACTTGATTTTACCAAACAAACAAGCACTCAAATTCTTTTGAATTGTAATAATAACTGAATTTAGTAGAAGTCTTATTACCAGTAAACTAAATATTGATTTACTATAGAATTCGTTTTGCTATTAAATATATTGTTGTTAAAATAATTGCCCTTTGTGACATATCATGAGATTTATGTAAATGTGTACATGCGTAATGCGTATATACGCATGTACACATTTACATAAATTTGTACATTTACATGAATGTAATATTCTATTGAAAAAAAAAATACATATTTGGTTACCACTTAACTAACAATAATAAACTGTTACTCAAGTATTTCTTAGCATTATACGAGATAAATTGAGATTTTTTTTTATTATAACAAAATATATAAACAAACAATATGAAACTAACGGGTTACGATAACAGCGATTAAATTCGTAAACCTCAATAAACGTGGAAAATAGACATCAGTTCGGTTGGGAGAAATGCAAATTGGAGCTACGAAGCTGATTCTTGAAATCAGAAGTATAAATCACCATGAATAATTTAGTACCCAGTATTTCTTTAATGGCATTTTCTGTAATGAGAGAAAAAAACATTAGATAAAATATTAGAACTGATCAGAAGTCTAGTAATATTCTTTTTTTTAAAAATGAACGATTTAAAAAAATCTTGACTAACAATTAAGATATTTACAGGTTAATATGAATTCATAAGTGGTGAAGGCACTATCTCAGTAACGAACGCTTTAAATAGAGCTTAATTTTAAGTTGAAGATAATATAAAACCAGTTATTAAACTAAAAAGTATGCAGTGAAATAAGTTGTGAGATTGGAAATGTTCACGTCTCTTTATTTCATAATACCCTGGATTTTTGGGGAGTTCTGTTGGATGAAGATCATCTACATTCAAAACATTTCTCTTAAAACATTCGATCTTTAATTTATAGTATTCTAATGGCAATAGATTATAAGGTTTGTGAAGTGAACACTTACCACGATGAGAAACGTTTTGCTGGCATAATAAAAATATACTTTTGTATAGAATTACTACCCCTTGTACTTACTACTTGCTAATGACAAGAATAATAGGTATTTACATAAAATAGAGTGATTAATGATGTTTGCTCAGATATTTGTCGAAAGTTGTTTGTTAGAAAAGTTTATTCTGTTAAGATCATTTTGACGTCTCAAAAATTGATGAACGCCTGCTACAATAACGAAAAATCATAACACGTTGTCACATTCATCTAAGCAAAGTGAACAAGAAATAAAGATTCTTGTCTAATCAATTATATCAAAATGCAATTATTTAGATTAATTCAATTACCTAATAAAAATATGAAATTATTCAATAGTTTCTTCCGATAAAATAATAAGGTATAATCATCTGTAAACCGAATTTAAAACACTCAACTTGTTTTCAATAGGTATTACTTATATAAATGTTTACTTTTCATTAATCAAATTGTTATTAAAATGTTATTTTTCCTGATTCTTAGCATCAGTCTCACTTTCCAAAGAAGTGGGGTTTTTTTTAGAACCATCAGGTTATTTAGGTGTCAGATAAAGAATATGCAAAGGATTTTTGTGAGACCAGTGTAACGAAACAATCGTCACAAATTATTTTTAGTTTTAGGAAGATCCAGGAGCTATGTACATACCTCATTTAACACTATAACACGCGTCAGCTAGGAGCCCCTTAAACCTACATCTTGGTCGCAAGTCCCAGGTACTGCTAAAGGTCCTCTCTCTGAAACGCGATGGACCCGACATCCTCACGGTGAATCCATGGAATGTTGAGAAGTTATGTCTCATACTCTATATCCAAACACTTTCTGATAACTACTTTTTCTAGCAAAGTTTTATATTTCCTTGATAAATTCTATCCAAACATTAAGATTTTAAGAAAGTTTACTGCTGTTACTGTCTTTATGTTATTTTAATTTTCTTTAACTTTTAAAAAATTGACAAAACTTACATTTAACAATCTTGTAAATTTGAATCTATTGAAATCGTTTCAGAAAATGATACTTTCACGTTTTTGGATAATAAATGACACATTGAAATTGAAAATCGCGTTTTTAAAAGTTTGTTTTTTTAGTCCAGTTCACTTTCCTTTTGACCGGGCAACTTTTTCTTCGAACAACTTCCTTTCTCCGTTTTCATAAAAAAATTCAAGTCCACTTTCTTTATAATGATTCATTAGCATTTTGCTGTCTGTATTAAAGTTACAACTATTATCTCAATCAATGGTAAGCGAAGACATATTTGAGTGATAATATGACTGATTGTCAATTAGGAGACAAAGTATTGTTTTAGTTTGTATTGAATTCAATGTGTAGCTAAAGTATTATAGAAACTCAAACTCAAACTCAAACAACTTTATTCAATATAGAAGTATTACACTTTCTTATTGATGGTCATTTGAGACTACCACTTTTATAAGTCTTGTTAAAAAAAAATCTGAAACGGACATTATATGTTGATTGAATTCCAGAGCATATCAATTTAATTAGTTGTTATCAAAATATTATTTTCAGATAAAGATTAAAATTTGGACTTTACTATAAATTCAGATAAATAGTCACTTTTTCAATTCCCGTAATCAAAATAACAAAATTATTTGAATTCCATAAATGTATGTAACAACCAAAAGGAATAAAAGATAACAACCAAAAGGAATAAAAACATAACCTTAACTTTTGATTATACCAGGATGAAGCAAAATACATAAATAGGCAAGTTGAAATAATGAACAAATAAGGTAAAAACTTCAGGGCATAAAGTTTGGCCTCCTCTTTTGTTCGTGAATATCTATTTGATTCAAAGTGAAATTAATTTATTACATCGGGAAACATGTTTTTTTCTTTTATCTTTTAATATTAACAATTCTAAACTTTTTCCTTTTTAGAATCTTAACAGATTAATGTAGTCAAACTGTAAATTTGTAATATTTTATTGACTTAAATTTAAATTTGTCTCAATTTTCAAATCATTAGTAATAAATTTCACTGAAAGTTGTTACTGATGATTTGAGAATTGATTGTTGAAATACAAACTTAAATAAATTAATCAATCTAATTAGTACTACTTAAAATCCTTCTTTGACTTTATATGCGAGTATGTTGTTATCGGAATATATAGAAAATACAAACTTTGTTAGATTTTCAATTAAATTTTCAGTACATTCAGTTAATTATATTGACAAGTATGTATATAAAATATATCTACAAGTTGATGCAACAACCGTTATTGATATAACTGTTGTAGGAAAAAAAGATATCTTTTCAATTAACTGAAGTGATACAAATATTTAAAAATAAACTACCTATTATGAATATACTTTCTAAATAAATTTTCTCCAATCCGTTCTAGTTCATATACTGAGATTTAAGGCTTTTATGAGTATTGATTTAAATAAAATTCATAGTTTTCTGAATATACTACTCGTATTTTATTATTGTGAAAACTACATACTCCCGAAGTTTCGGTCACTTTTCAACAACCGTGATTCTAGTCAACTACGAGCTGTGAATATTCACATCTCGTAATTGACTAGAATATCATGATCTGTAAATATTCAATCTCAATGGAATATTTTAACTCTATATACTACACACTTGTATGATATAATAGTTGTATTGTTTATATATAATTTTCTCGGCAGAAGAATTTGTATGTGCTTGTATACAGATAGGTAAAGTATACTTGTCATTCGTATCTGTATATTTTCATATATATTATAAATGTAAAAAAATTATTACTTAACAAAGGAGATCATTCTTTTTGGGCCTTTTTTAAAAGTGCCGGCCAACAAAAAAAATGGTACATATTTGTAGAACATTTGGAACAATAGTTAATATGGCGCAAAAGTTGTAGGATCCAAGATATATGTAGAAGTTATACAAGTTTCAAGATTCATCATTTTGGTACTTTATTTTTTTCTGAAAGTGCCAGGAAACATAAAATAATGATTGATATTGCTACTCGTAGAGTTAAGCTTCTCAAGCAAATCATAGCCATAATCTGTTAGATACCTGTCGTTTTTATGTAATACTAGCGAAACCGACAGACGTTGTTCCGCCAAGTATCTGAACGCATGCAACACATTTCTTGATGATTTTATTATTTGTCTAACCTAATATGTATATCGGGGTGCCATTTTTATATATTAAAAAAATGGGCCTAGAAGCACTTTTAACTGATTTTGTACCATTTCATGTCGGATTTGATCATATGACGTGAGAGCAAGTGGGGCAGAGGAACCTCATTGTGCCAGAGCGATAATTTTTTAATCCTGATAGTCCGATTGAAGAAAGAAAGGCCATCTCTATACTTGATGGCACTTCATATATTTACGGAAGAGCACTAATTTCTTTTTTCAAAGAAAATCTTATAGCAACCATAACTTTCGAAATCTTTTAAAGCCTTTTTTAAATATTTGTTGCAATGGAACCATAATAGCGGTAGATGGCCCATCTCTGCAACAACCTCCGATGCCCAGATTTTAAATGATGCACTGAATAATGTATTTCACTGGTTTTACCGGCCTGGTGACATTTTTATATTAGACCGTGGTTTTAGAGATGCTATAGGAAATCTGGAGTCATGCGGTTATGTACATGCTCTGCGCCACTTGCTCTCGCGTCATATGATCAAATCCGACATGAAATGGTACAAAATCAGTTAAAAGTGCTTCTAGGCCCATTTTTTTAATATATAAAAATGGCACCCCGATATACATATTAGGTTAGACAAATAATAAAATCATCAAGAAATGTGTTGCATGCGTTCAGATACTTGGCGGAACAACGTCTGTCGGGTTCGCTAGTATTACATAAAAACGATAGGTATCTAACAGATTATGGCTATGATTTGCTTGAGAAGCTTAACTCTAGCAATATCAATCATTATTTTATGTTTCCTGGCACTTTCAGAAAAAAATAAAGTACCAAAATGATGAATCTTGAAACTTGTATAACTTCTATATCTTGGATCCTACAACTTTTGCGCCATATTAACTATTGTTCCAAATGGTTAGTTCTACAAATATGTACCATTTTTTTTTGTTGGCTGGCACTTTCAAAAAAGGCCCAAAAATGTATGAAGCCTGAATGATCTCCTTTATAATGTTAGTCGACATAAATTTGTAGTCGACATTTCATTCATGCTTATTATGAGTGAGTTCGATTCTTTGCCTTGTAATTGAACATGTTAACAATAAAACAATCCTGTATTTAATATACAGAGTTTAATACGGAAATACTTTTTAAAAAGAAAAGAAATAAGTAAATATACTTAAGACAGCTGTTGAATAACATATTGTTTTTATTTTTTGTATTAATTGACTGATTCATAGATTTCAATGATTATGAATTACACAATTCAAATAAGACAGTCATCATTGACTATTTATCATTCCCAGGCCTATATTCTAAAGAATAACACGACACTCGGTGGCTGTCTCTCCAATAATTAAAACAATTAAGCATTGTTATAAATCAATATAAAGATTTAAGTATTGTATTAATATTAAGTGCAATCTGTAAAAGGTTACCTAAAATTTGGTTCTCAAATAAAAAACCCTTTATATTTAAGTAATATCTATTTTTAAACCCTTTCCCGTGCATAGAACTTGACTAAGTCTTACATAATTTAATATAATTTGAATGAACCGTATGATCTCTCATATTATCAAATCAAACATGTACTGAAAGATTAAACAAGAAATTCGTGATGAAATACAATGTTGTAGTTTAATTTATTCTACAATTATGTTTTAAAATGGTTTTCATTAAGTTACCAAAATTAAATATTTAAAAAAAATATGTATTATAAAAAAATCAATAGAAGTTATTATGTAACTTTTGTTATAAAAACGGTACATGTTATATTAATATTTTATTTTTCAAATTTATAATTATGCTTTTATATTTATGATAATCATTTCACAATAGTTAAAACATTAATGAGCTTGCTAAGATTGAAATCAACTTGACAAATATGCCTAAAATATTGTAAAGTATTTGTCGCTTTAAATATAATTTAGTATGTAAAAATAGTGTAAAACTAACCAATAAATAAGGGAAATTGGCAATTATTCTAACAGGAGAGAAGTGAACGGGAACGGAAGGAAGGTGGAGAAGTAACAGACGCTTCAAACTATAGATAGAACCATAACACTGTTTTCAAATAAACATTATCTACTATAATTGCAAATATATATTTTCAATCAGTATTGCAAATAATTGGAAATTGTATTGAGGTATAATTATTTCAATGCTCGATACAATGGACGGACTAATAATTGGTAACGAAATTTTTGGTAATTTTGTAATCATTATGAGCAAATTAAGGGGCATATTCCGAATTTTAAGATTTTGAGTCCTAGTTTTCTAGTTGCATTTGATCCTATATACATTTAGTTAACCTTTAAACAAACATCAGCTCAAAAATTCTTAAGAGTTAAACAATATTGTAGCTATATAAGCTGAGGTATACGAAAAGTATGATTTCCACACTATACAACACACATTACAAGATATCACACCCGATTCAGTTCCATCTAGATAAAGTTTAAATATATTTAAACTCTTAAATCACGGGCAGACGAGATGTGATTACGGTTACTGAAAAGTAGCCAAAACTTCGGGAGTATGTAGTTTTTTTACAAAAGTAAAGTCGCGTAGTATCATACGAAAAATATTAGTTTCATTTAAATGAGTAGAACTTCCTAAAATCTTAAATTTCATCAGCCTTATTACCTTTTAATTTCAATCAGTTTAATTAAGCTTAAAATATTATTACTCCGCGTACTATTACATCAACGAGCCGTGTGACTAGTCAAATGTCTTTGTTCTCGATTGTTAAAACGACATGTCCATGTTAATACACAGGATAGGTAAATCAGAATAAAGTCATGCTATACGGACCGAAAATTTCACAGTACAGATTGTAAGAGGGGACGGGAAACGGTCCAACAAAGTATTAGAATAAGGACGCTTACAATTATCAAACGGATCCCAAGTACGCTTACCTGGGGAACGTATTATGGTAAGAATATTATATTAAAACGACAATTATTTTATTTTAAATAAGATGCACACATTATTTTGATTCTTTTAGATAGCCCCAAAATGTTCATGATTATTTTAATAGATATATGTTATTACTACGTCTGTGCATTCAATTATCTGAAAAAAAATAATGTAACTGTTAAAAACATTCAATTCTTACGATTCGACAATTTATTCCATGATAAATATATTTCTTAGTCTTTTTTACTTACCGTACAAAGGAACTTTTATTAATTCAGAACCTTACTTTAAAACTGGGTTCTTACAACGACAATCGTTGTAACAGTTTCAAAAATCTGTAATATTACAAAAAATATTAAGCTATATTGTATGATGTATCGTTATTCAAAACACCTACATATAAAAACTTTAGTTAAAAATATGTAGATATTTAAATTTCTCTCTATTTGTACTTTGAGTAAATTTATTATGTCTTGAATTCGCAGTTTCTTAATAATATTTCTCAGTGATAAAAAAACATTTTAATACAAACCGTCGGTATGAGATGTCTTCCCACGTTACAAACTTCTAGTGCGGAATAACGTACATCATTTAATATAAGCTGTTTAAACAACGTATCTAATTCATGTAGAATTGGATCATTTTCTGACGTCACATAACACAACATCATCCTCGCTAGCGATCGCATTTCTCGAATCTAAATATGAATTAACATAAATATTATGCGCTTTTTGTATACGTGACATTTCTGTAATTTATAAATATATGCCTGTATTACTAGTACTAATTCTGAGTTTTCATCGTTCATTCTATAGATTGACAGTTAACAGATTTTATTCATCTTATTAATACATAGTAGGGGAGGTCAAGATAGGATTACATTTATATTAAATTTGAATGTCACAAAGAAAAATAAATCTTTAGTTTGAAATACTCGGTCGTTTGACAATTTTTTTTTCATTCAGAAGGAAATTTACTTAAATATTATTTTTTTTTATTTTTAATATTCATACTCGCTTCCTACCACACTAAAATAGTTAATTTTTCATGTTAACTTCAGGTTTACAGAATTCAATAATCCTTTAAAACGCAGGAGTAGAAACACTTAAAGATTTCTGGCCTCCCCTGCTTTAAAATAAATAATTATTAATAATTAAAAGAGGAACCGAAAATGTTTCGTATGAAGTGTGATGAAGCAAGCAAGCAAGGCTATGTATATACATAGATAACTGACAGATCTTGTCCAAACTAATTATTTTATTTTAAATGTATTCAAAACTATATATAAGAATAAAAATATATGTAATTTGAAGTGTTATTAAAGAATGGTGATGTTTCAAATGAATGGATTGTACATTTTAAAACAAAAAGCAAAAAAATGTTTGATATTATTAAGTTAAATTAAACAAAACCATTTTTCGGGTGAATCAATAATAACAGTTCGTTGAGAAAAACTATATATACAATTAGATTAATTGGTGTTAAATATGATGGTCAAAAAATTATTTAATGAATACGTTGTCTGTAAAGAAAAATAAAGAAATTGTAATATTGAAGAATGCTCTTGTGAATATTATATATTTATGATATGTATCATTAACTGCATCAGACACAAATAGTTTTATCAATACCCTATTATAATCGTGAAGAGAGAAGAGAAAGCTTGATTTGCGACTTCCGAACCTGTGAGTGTATTAAAAAAGTGCAATATATTTACTTATTAAACACTCCACATACCTTACCAGATTTCAAATTGAATAAAGAATAATAATTAGTCTTTAAGCCATTTTTCTTCCTGTTTTGCCATAATTTTAATGTCTTTCTTATAAAGAATTTACAGAATAAAGAAATAGTATACCTTTTTTTCCGTTACATGGCAAGGCTCAATTATCAACATCATTTTAGACGTGTGGTGCACAAGCCATAAGCATTGAAATGCGAATTGCACGTACAATTCTGATTTATCAACTAAAAATTATTAATATATATTAAATAAATTAATTCATAAAATTCTTAATGATACGAAAATCCAACAACAGCAGGGATTGTAACAAGTCATTCTCATTTTGCAATGTTTCTGCCTTTAACCGACTTACAAAAATAGCAAGAGGTTCCCAACTGACGAAAATTTTTTCAATTTCCTAAATGATTTTTTTTTGGATTCGAAAAATTATTGTGATAGAGTTACTATTATTGGGAATTATTGTTATGACTTTCAAAAATTAACAAAAAGGATTACCGTTTCGTAATGCATATAAGTTGAGTAATGTAGAAGCAATATTGAATGTGAATGTCACTAGTTGTAAAAATAACAAAACATTATCAGAGTTATTCAAATCTCTTAAAACATCACAAGTTGATATAAAGGAGTATTGAATTTGATGGATCCTCTCTGCTATGTTTTGTCTCCTCAAACCGATGGTGTCTACGAAAATTTAGAAAATAAACATTTCATTTAAATTTATACGTCCACATATTATTCTGTCAATTTTACTGGTTTTATTTTCTCGTCTTAATTTGTTTAAAAAAAGTTTTTTAACTTACCAATTATATGATTGTGACTATTATATGATTCCGGAGGCATGATAATATCTCTATAATTGTTAACAGTAATTAATACTTCAAACACATTTTTTTCTCGTCGATAGTCAATAAAAATATAATTAAATAGAGGTGAAATTTTATATATATGTATGTATGTATATATGTGTGTGTGTGTGTATGTTTCATATATAAGCGTTTTAAAATTCAAATTATGAGAATCCTTTAAAAAGAAGAAAAAGGTTTCCTGATATATGAGAATATACTTAGATTGTATGTGACATCATTTACTTTTGTTAACTTAACACTCTATAAAACCTTCGTGTATAAGTTTATCATGTCTTGTCTTGGTGAACAAATTTTTGTTTTATCTTTAAAAGAATTAAGAAAGTAAAACCAAATAGTGAAAATGTAGAAAAAAGAGTATAAATCTGAAAAAATGTTGAAAAAAGAGTATAATTACGGTAGATCAGTCAATTCACGGAGAAGTATTTGAAGTTCTTCTTTGATAACTTTGAATGTTAGACTGATGGAATAAGCGAAATATATAAACTGTATGTCAAGAATACCTATTACAATCCATTCTAATATAAAGGGTACCTGCCAAACCTTCGATTCTGTAGAAAAAAATATATTTAGGTGATAATTTTTGAGATTATTTATAAAACATTAAATAAACTCTTAACCTGAAGAGACAGTAGATGAAACAATACGAAGAAAATAATCTTACTGTTCAAATGGAAAGCTAAATCCAAAAGAATCAATGAAACCGTTCCTCCAATGAATATAAACATTAACAACACAACGTGTGTCTTTGTTATGTTCGATACTTTATCAGTGCGTAAACTTCGGGTGATCTATCAAGAATTCAATATATGAATATTTACTTTAGATATATATAATATTAATAAAATTATATTAATAAAATTTATACATACTTTTTTGAGTTTCTTGTCATAATTCAAATAGTTTTTAATTCTTGTTTCGTTTTTGAAAACTGCACGGCAAGTATAAAAGAAATACATAATGATAATAACATTTCCAAAGAATATTTTTCGACCGTTGTTCATGAAATGTGTTATAGTGACGTCATACATATAATTTAAAAAAACCAAATCTGAAAATACAGAAAACGAGAAATATAAAACTAGCCATTTAAATATGAGACAAAACCAAAAAAAAATACTAAACTATTATCATGCTTCAAAGAACCTATAATCATGCCTTTGTAACTACCAAAACAACTTTTGTTTCGATATATACTCGTATAAATAATTATGTATCACAATTACAATAATAATTCTTAGCCATGTGGTTTAGTTGGTAAGAATATTAATTACTTTGTTTGTAATATTCATTTATAATCAAAATAGTCACGTACAAAAAAGGGAAAACCGCCACTTGATGCGAAGTAATTACAATCATTTAAGACTACTATCCTACAGAGGGGAAACTTCTGAGCATTCCATGGTTTCATCGTGCAGGTACTGTACGGGGTCCACCACGTTAGAATGAAAAGAACTTTAACAGTGCAACTATAACTGCTCAAATTGTCATGATTTATAACTCAACTAGCAAAAATGTAATTCACTATTATGTATTTAGGAGTAAAAGACAACTTATTAAGTACACTAAGGAGACTTATTGCCGTTGATGGAAGCCTTTATGAGCAGATTAATATTAAAAAAAACTTGGTCATCTAATTCACGATTTTCTCACCTACCAAGTCACTTACATGATAAAGTGAAAATTCGTTTTAGGTCATGTAAGATGCTTTATAAGTTAACGGATGCTTAAGTACTCTCCTATTTAGATTATTAGGATGTATATGGCCCGTGCTCATTAAAGAGAACTGAACTAAAAAAACCAGTGTACAAAACTCTTATATAATCAACTAACAACTGTACTTAGTCCGAGTAGTTTAGATTTAATGTTTTGTGTACATTATTTGAAATATTTAAAATTTGTGCTTATTGTACATAAACTTTTGAATTGCAGCATTTATTCCAGTAAGGGCAACTGAAAAGCTAAGTTGTAAACGTTGAGATAGCTTCCTTGCACAGCAAATCTGAATTAATTATGATAACTTTTGTTTTCTTACTACAATTTTTTTGTAAAATAAGTAAACCACTTAGTTTATATGGGAGTAACTTGTTAACCAATCTTTTGAAATATGTCACATATTTAGTGACCACAATTTTTAAGGACAACAGTTTGATGTCGTGAATACTCCCAACCAGGACTTTTTTCAAAACTTCTGTCTCAACATCATATCAAATTCGATAATATTGAAGTGTATTATGGAATGATAAGCTATTTCCAACTAACATATCTAAAGAAAGAAAGAAAGAAGAAAGAAAGAAAATGTTTTATTTGTGAACATCTTTGCGAGACAGCAATAGCATAAACAGAAATAAAAAAAAAAAACAAAAACATAAAATATGTAACAATACAATTAAATAATATCTAATGAAAATTATATAACAGAAGGTATAAATAAATCAAAACAAAATGCTGCCTACACAGCAGTATGATGTCACAAAAAGGAGAATCACTCAGCATATGAAAAAAATAATAATAATGAAAAAAAAAATTACAAGTTTGAATAAATAAATATTTCTTTTTATTTACTTAAGATAATAATATAATGTGGAATTGCCAGGAACGACAGCGCTGATTTTCAGTGATCACCTTATTTTTGTACGTCAAGCGAACGACATTGACAATAGCCTAAAATATTATATCGTGTAAGAAAAAAAAAATACATCATTCTTCAATATATACTAATTAAAATACTATTCTAATTTATATCGTATTTTAATATAATCTCAAATGAAATAATATTACTTTTGAGAATTTGTATTTATCGTTGGTATTTTAATTACAATGAACATATAATTACAGAAAGTCGCAAGCATGTCGGGACGTGCACCGAGTTGATCCAAACCATAGTATTACTCCCTACTGTATTACCTACCGTTTAACAAATATCATAACAATTAATTAGAAGTTAAAATCTCTTCACTAATTAGTCTAACCACGTCTGGTCAATACTCCATTTTGCTAATGGAACATGCACTGTAAGGTGAGTAGATGTGACTATATATTTTAAATACACATATATATACATTATACATATATAAAATTATATAGAATTATCATAGTTATGTCATATATATCTATATATACATAGACAACCACTCTCATATATAATAATCATTAATCACATACAAACACACACCCAGGCATATATATTTATACATTTAGGTTTATACATTAAAATACAAATATATTCTATTTAAAATAAACATACTGTGTATATAATATATAATAATAATAATAACAATAATATAATATAAGTATTAAATAAACAAATGCAATTATGCTGGCTAACAGTAAATTATATAAGTTCTAAAGTATACGCAAAATTAAGTTTACATTTAAAGATTGCATTCGACATCTCACAATTGTTGTATATATATATTACTCGTACCTTTAAAAGCAAGAAATATAATTAAATATGATAATAATTTGTCATTGTAATTGCTATTTAGAAGTGTCATGCTAACACAAAGCAAAAACTTAATAATAAATTTTAGATGAATATGAAAAATGAATTTAACCTGCTTGCGAATTAATTTTGTTAAATTAACATATTTAGTATATCCCTTAATTATAAGTAATAAACTAGTCTTATATGGACTTAATATCAAATGACATTGTCTCCAAAAAACTTAATAGTGTCCTCCAATGTGCGTATCCGACGAGTTTCGGAGTCTCCATTGCGACGAGCATAAATGCGACCTCCTCGTGTCCAGATATATCGCCATCCATCGCTTCGACCTAATTCACGTGTTTTATAAAATATATGGCGATTCATCGGAGTGAGGCGTTCGTTAACATAAAACCTCTTAGCTTCAGACTCGACAATTCCCGATGAGTCACAACCGCGGCGCACGCGAGCGGCTCGTAGCATTTCGTCGCGGACGGCGCGATGGGCGAGACGCACGATAATCGGCCGTGGCCGAGTTTGCCCGCTGTGATCGGCTGTAATACAATCGGCTGACAATGTCGCGTTCCTCCAGTGACGCCCCAATTTTTTTAGCAACTAGAAGCACTATATTGGTTGAATTTTCGCCACTTTTCTCCTCTAAACCCGAAATTTCGATATCGTTCAGCAGGTTCTCTTGGTCACGGTCACTCAATTCGGATCGTAGTTGGGCTATTACTTCGGTAGCATTTTTGTCGACTATTCCTGAGTTTCGCTCGTGATTATTTTTTTCTAAATTATCTAAGCGTTGCTCGACGCTATCTATTCTTTTATTAAACTCTGACGTAGTCGTACTAAGCCGCGACAGCTCCCTGGTTACCGAAGAAAATTCCAATCGCAACAGCCTTATCTCGTGGGCGAGGGACTTTTCAGAATTATTTTCGTTAGCGTCTATGAAATCTTCCTCTGCATTTTTTATATCTCAGCTGGGAGAGGGATGGCTACTGGCACTCGCAGGAATGGTGCGCTTCGTTCCTACTTTGTAATTGTTGCATAGTAATTTTTTTGGTAATAGGGTCTCCAGGCTTTATATTAACGCACATTCGATGAAATAGCATAGCGCATTTGGTACACTTGGCGCCATCTATGATTGCACTTGTTTAAATTTAATTTAGTTTTATATAGCTATGCATGAAAGTAAATAGTTCTTAAATTTTCTCGTTTATTATTATTTTATAGGATCTTTTTTTGGTTATTAATCATTTAAATTTAGTTTTATATTTAGTTTAATTGTAAGAAGGTACGACAAGTTAACTTTCCACTGTACACTATATTATGTTTTTGTATTTACATCTCTTATCAATTTTGTGTTTAAACTTGTCACACACAGCACTATCATTCACAACTGGTTTAAAACAATTTGTAAACTCATTAATTATTATAACTTAAGAAAAAACCGTTAAAGACACACACTACACGTCCACACGCCTCAATCAACCGGCCAAGCCCCTAAAGACTACCATGTGCACTCTGAATTCCCTGGAATCAACAGAAGCAGGAACCTTCTTCATGAAATCCCAATAAACCTCCTTATAGGAGTTCCAGGGGGTATAAGAATTAAAATGAAAGATACTTGTAAGCTACTACTAAGGTCCACATTGAGAGTGTAAGAAGTATCTTGCTCGAAGGCCTTTTAATTTGTTCTTATTATTAATATTAATAACTTACGAACAATCGCTACTATGAAGATGCTTAAACACTGCAACCAGCGTGGAAAATAAACGAATGTTTTGTTTGTAGAAAATCGGACTGGTGCTAAGCCACACACTCTTGAAACATTCAGCAATAACAGTAGTGAATCGCTCATTATCCAAGTTTGTCCCGTCGGCATTTTCTATAATGAAATATGTTTATTAATATATAGAATAATAATATGTATGCCCACTCTAAATAAGTGAAGTTTACAAGTCCACATCCTCGTAATGACAAGATAAAATAAGATATGTAAAATATACTGGATAAGATATATTTACCAAAGCCTCTTGCTACACAGTATTTCTTTATTTGTAAAAGTTAAAATTTTAACAAATTATCCGTCACATATGAAACAAGATTTCTTCAATTAATGAGATGTGCAAAATAGTTAATTAGTTTCAGGACAACATTTACGAGAATGGATATGGCTGTAATAGAATCTTGTTTGCCAAAAAATCCTTTCTGTCATTTCTAGTTACCTGTTCCGAAAGTATTTAATGGCTTTATATCAATAATTATTTAAGCCTCCAAAAGAAAAACAAGCATTAAAATTATACCTGTTGAGCTTCTTAACTTTTTACACAATCAGTTAGTTTTACGAAAAAATATGGATCATGTGCAAGAACATTAAAGATTTTACATATATAAATATTTTGCTTATTTAAAAGTGAGGCATTATCAATTTACATACGTCTTTGCCATAGGAAATGCTAATAGACTTCCGTGCACTTCAAAAGGCTCTAACTAAAATTATTTTAAAAGACAGTTGGACAAATATTACAACAGTATCTATAATGATTGTTAGTGTCAGGCAACTATGTACTTTTAAGTCCACTGATATTATCAATTTATAGAATCTCAATTAGGTTTCATTTTTTTATGATAATGGCATAGATTCAAATAATGGTGTCAACAAATTTGTTAGCATATAATGTGGGGAATATAGTTTTAATTTTTATGTAAATTATTCCTTGCAATAGGGAACATTAGGTCGGAATTCATTATTATATTCATATTTCAAGGGTCATTATTTCTATATTTTATTTCTTATACGGGTCCCATTATCAACTTACGTAGGAAAATTGATCGTCTCATGCTCGATTGTTAATGCTACATACTTTAATATTATATTTACCTAGACATTGTATTGGTTGATTAAAACATTTGATTACGATTAATGGTAAAAAATCGATAAAAATAAAGATATGGCTATCTATGTATTTTTGTTCGATGGTATTCATTGAAACTTTTTTTGCATAATCCAAGATTCATAGACTTTAATCTTCATAGTCCTTTTCTTTCTACTCCAATAGGACCATTTTTGTTAAAGTTACGAAATTCGATTAAAAATTTTATTTTTTGTTTTTTGACGTTCTAATTTTTTTAAAGAGTATGGTAATCGTTTTCAACGGAATACTGATGGTATGTTATAAACACTCCTAGCAAACTCCTCGTGTACAAATATCTATGATAAGTATTTTTTATCCCAACCTCTTAATTTATTCATTTACAAGTTGCAAGTATTACAAGAAGTTTAAAAATATACTATTAAAAATACAAATAAATAATACATGTAAATTAATTTGTAATCGCTGAAAAAAACTGTCACTCAGATATTTATTACTATCCTTTGCTAAGTATTCTCTCGCTTAAAAATAGACAGAACGAACTTCGAAGAAAAGGATATTAAAGAAACAAAAATATTAAGTATGTAGCTCACAAAGGATTCAGAACTAGACATTTTCCAAAATTTTCAGAATTTTATGGTATTGAGTATGGTATTGAGCGGACGAGGAAGTTGAGTATTTTCACAAATCGAAACATCTATTTTCTCAAGCTAACGTTAATAGAAGTGTTATATTATTGCGGTCTATGCATATTTATTTCCATTTATTGTTCATAAGACCAACGTTGGAGTCAAGAAATGAAAAATGAGTGAAGTTGAAAACACTTATTTAATGAACAGAGAGTGGAAAAATTATGTCTACTATTTTAAAGTGAAAGCTTAGGAACTGTGTATATTTCTTTATTGAGACAACCTTATTCGTTATCGTGTATATATTTACCCAATAATATTAATGTTTATAAAGTACAAGGTTGGAGATAATTAATTATACAATGGTATAAATAAAAAATAGAAAGAAATGTTTTTAAATACTTCCTTTAATTATCTTGTTAATTTATATTAAAAGTGATACTGCACTGTTTTGGACAAACAACAGAATAAAGATTTTTTTAGTAGTAATCAAACTTCTATATATATGTATCATATGTTTATATCATGTTTCCATATATGTATATCTTGTTTCATCACCAAGTGGTTGACCAAATGTTGAACATAAATGGCGAAATGCAATAGAGGCCATGTGAATACATGAAATTACAATCGGAATGAATGATTAGACTCCATTGTTCCTTCTCTTAAAACGCTAAAATATTGTAAATAATTAAGCTTTAATGGTGTCTATATTAAAACTTATATAGACACCATTAAATATATATCAGGATATTTTACATATGTATAAATAGCAATATAAATAATTGTAGATGAACAATTTTTTACTCACCTTATTGTATAATAAAATTTACCGTTTAGCTGGAAGAGCAAAGAACCGATTTTTGCAACATTTGACTTTAAGTAAAGAACATTGTACGCTTGGAATTGATGGCGATTTTAAAGAAAATGTTTACAACATTCATGACAAATTTTCAGCTTTGTGCAGATTAAAGTAAGCTTGGATGTCTATTATAAACATTATATATGACCTTAAAGTTTTGAGAAAAATCATTATGCAATTAATACCCATGTAAAGCTTGCGGACCTAAACGTTCTGGATGGACTCTTTTTAAGAAATTTCTGGATTCGCAGAGCGCTGCAAAAGGCTAACGCTCTTAAAGAGCTGCTCTGCTAGACGACTTTTAATCAATTAGATTTCCGGTTAAATCTTTGGCTGACCTAATAATTTTATAATGTATAGAATAACCAACACTTTATATAAGTTAAAATTTGGTCGGCAACCACAAAATACAGAGAACAACTTAGCATTTTTTATAACAAAGTTTCAATTACGTTTTCTTTCATTGCAGGATGGTAGGTAACGTTAATGAAAATTTCTCAAAAAATATTCTATACCACGGCAATGTAGGATAAAATCTTATACCTTTCTGCATTTCCGATTTAAGTCCCTCTGCTCTGTGAAATCCGAGATATTATATAGTCTTACTTTTGTATTTACTAACAAGTATTTTATTACATAATAAGATACATACAAAGACTAATTTAAGATACTTATACTTTTTATTATATAATTTACTTTAGTTTATATAAATTTTAGTTCCATCACTCAATCAGAACAAAAGTATTATTTTACAATTGAAACCATACAAGTTGACGTGTCTATGAGTATTATTTTGAAAAAAGTGTGTTGATTGATTGTTACCGACTGTTTTGGGTTATACAATTGAATAACATGGTTGTGTTAAAATTCAAGACTCAAAATAAAATAAAGATATAATTAAACTAGGAAAAATTAAGTATGAATGGGAACATTATTGTTATTTACCTTAAAAGGATTTATTGCAGCCTTAAGAAGAATTCTAAGGTGAAAGTTTCACATTCTCCGTAAGAAGTTTTTTACAGACAGACGGGCAAACGAGATATCAGCTTTTAGAAACTTTATAAACTATACATATTCTGAATATAAAAAAAAAATATTTAAATAATTATATTATTAAAGTTTTTGCATTTAGACTTTTTCTTATAATTAACCTAATACGTAGAAACGAATGACATGAAAAAATTGAAAGGATGTGAATAATTTACATATTAGCTATACAGACATTTAGGTTAAACTAAATAAAAAGGTTTCTACAAATTATTGTGCAAAAGAAAATCTAGTATTTTTCTTATAGTAAGTGTTATATAGTATTAAACATATATATTATAAGTAAGGTTTAAGCAAATAAAAAGTGAAGAATAATATTAAAGAAAGTGGTTGATTAAAGATAAACTTTATGTAAACAGAAACTTTGTTAATTCGTCTCATTGTTTAATTTATTATTGAATCTGAATGTCTTTCTTTTACTTCAATTACAATTTAAAACTTAACCAAACTAATCCAATTAAAAGTTTATTCCAACAATAAAAAAAATTATGTATGTATAATATGTTTCTGTCTTTTTAATTACTAAGAGTATTTAGATACCACTAACAGACGGCGAAGGAAAACATCGTGAGGAAACCTTTACTTATAATATCAAATTGTAAGTTTGAAAACACCAACCCGTCTTGAGCAAGCGTGGTGATTAATGCTCAAATCTTCTCCCTGTGAGAAGAGGCCTTTGCTCAGCAGTGTGCTCTGATAGGTTGGAGATGATATTATTATAAAACGTGTAGAGAGATATAAGCGAATTTTAAAAATAGTTTCTTTGTATTTTCAGAAACGATAAAAATATTAATCGTTTAGTTAAAAAATAAATGATAAGGGTGTTAAATAAAACTAAACTTTTCATTTTCAAAGAAACAATTTATAGTTTAATTTGAAAATCCTCAACAATATAACTTATTTATATTTCATCTAACATTAGTTTTGTTTTATAAATAAGAAACCAAAAAGAAAAGTTTATACGTCTAGTAGTTACTGGTTTAAAGGTAATATAAAATTTTGCTAACACAAAACCAACGTTTAAATTACTTGTAACGAAACTTCTTAACAAATTTATGTTTGAATATCATTTCGGTAAGTAATCAAATATGTGTACGTAAATAAGCGAATTATATTCGGACAATATACATTAACGAATATTGAAAATTACCTGCTGCAATCTACGTTGCCTAATTGACTTATACATACGAAATAATTACATATCTATTTCATTTAAAATAATGTATATAAAACTATGAGTTGTATTTGAGTTCGTTTGTTTTAGTTAATTAAAACCCCTATCCCATTTACTTAAACAACAAAGAACTTACACGCAGGCGCGATTTTTATAGTTTAAAATTGATACTATTAGAATAATCAATTCCGTTTGTTGTAATCTGTCACATTTTCAGACCTTCCATATGTTACAATTTGAAAACACATAAAAATAA
This sequence comes from Danaus chrysippus, assembly GCA_916720795.1. Taxonomy (NCBI): domain Eukaryota; kingdom Metazoa; phylum Arthropoda; class Insecta; order Lepidoptera; family Nymphalidae; genus Danaus; species Danaus chrysippus. The sequence goes on from CAKASE010000069.1 coordinate 142,424, forward strand.
TCCAAAACTTACGTCGTCGTCATCAGCCTATCAACGCCCACTGCTGAGCAAGGCCTCTTTCTCACGTGGAGAAGGTTTGAGCATTAATCACCACGCTTGCTCAAGACGGGTTGGTGATTTCAAACTTATAATTGTGAAACTATAAGTCCAGGTTTCCTCACGATGTTTTCCTTCACCGTATGTCAGTGGTGTCTAAATACTCTCAGAAAGTACATATGACTCCGAAAAATCACATCGGTACTTGCCAGGTTTGAACCCGCGCTCTCGGCAAAGAGAGGCGGACCCTTTAACCACTAGGCCACCACTGACTTCCAAAACTTACACGTTAGTGGAATTATGTGACGCAAGTTTCTTTTAGATTTACAAAAAAGTTATAGTTATAGTGAGTTATTTCATAAGTGATAACATTTAATTATACAATTTTGAAGACTTATTCATTTGTCACTAAAAAATATAATAAGAATCGGCAACAGTAGTTAGTAGGTGATAGAGTCTAGCTGTGGTCTAGTTACTGCAGCTCGAATATAGGCTGGCTCGAACGGGGAAGTACCACCTTTTCACAGAAGAAGAGAGAGCGTGTTGCCCTTTCCCTTTTTTCACACTTTCCTTCCCTCTCCCTTTTCCCTATCAAGGACGGCAACGCATCCACAAAACTATCTTGTGAATTTTCATGAGCAAAGGTTCTACCTCTATCAAGTCGTCTGTTCGTTTGCCTCATTTAGTATAAAAAAACTGTTTTGGAATTTCTAAATTTGAGCACATAATCCCACATACTCAATATTGTGTTAATTTTTTTTGTCTTTTAAAATAGAAAACATTAAAGGTAAAGAGTTTTCAAGTTTAAACTTTTTTCAATTGTATTCGTAGATTTTTAAGGAAACAAACAACTAACAATAATAACTAACAATAGGTAAATAATAAATGGATTGCTGTGTTCATAAAGAAACAACATTTAATTTACTTCATCAAAGTGGAATCATCTTTAAAACATATCGTTTGTATATAATTTAGTTAGTGTGTATATAATGCTTTGATCCAAGTCTCTAAAATACGTTTGTTCGCTTTGAGCTTACACTTACTTTGAATAATTAAGACATAATGGAATATCAATTTGATTTGTGTAATATTCTGTTGAAACATTGTAGTTATCCCTTGTAATAAATGTTTATTAAATAAAAATTACTCTAGTTGACTACTTTAATTTTACTTCCAGATATTTTAAACTTGTTTTACCATGATTAGAATTGCTCTGACGATTGAAAAGTAATCGAAACGGCGTGAAGATGTAAAAATAAAATGATTTAATCAAGTAGTCATGTCAGGAATATATATGTATGTAGTTTTATTTTAAATGTGTACTCGCGAAAATATAACAAATCATTTCATGTTTAAATATTACGTACCCTTACTTAGAAATAATTATTAAAAAATTGTCAGCCCTGTAGTAATGATGCAAGCATATATTATTTTCATTAGGTATATTGATAAATCGACTTACCAATAACCTCAGCCATCTGTATGATTCTTCCAATTTGTTAATTATAGACAACAGAATCTGTCAATTTTTATTAAGTACCAATAACTGGATACCTGATACTTACTATGCCAAACCCTAAGACACGTATGGGTTATATTGTCAATATGATTACATATTAATTTATAAAAAAAAGCAAGGGCAGTACATTAAAGCTATTCAAGATCATTTTTATAGCAGGTTATTTTATTTCCTGTACAAAATGGAATCATTTTTAGATTATAATTTATAAATATAACATCAAACAATGAGTTTGATTAAGAATTTTCCACAAAAGTTAATAAACTTGTAAATCGAATCAAAAATATAAATAAAAGCTTATCCTCGATCGTAATCAGATTTGGGATTTGTAACTGCTTTTATTTGTATATTTACATTGCATGAAAAAATAATGAGATTAAGTCGCATTTGTGAAATGTTAACATCTATAAAAAGTCTATAAACAGAAACATTTTCATTAGTCTGTTTGTGCAAAGAAAAACTTAGAAAAATCTTTGTATCTATATATTTCTATTAATTGGTTAAGTACTTGATTAAGGATTTAAATAACCAATGAACAATTTTGAAACATATGTTACATAGACTTTGTATAGAAAAAGCCATAAATGATAAGAAACTCTTACAGTAGTCTAAATGGGAATAACTAGAAGAAAAGTTTGTTTAATTAAGTTCTCCTACTTATACTTAACTTCAAAGAGGCAATTAAAAACTAAATAAAGCATCCACTAGGCCTTCAGCTCAAATATTATCTTAGAAATTATATTCAGAAATATAGATTTGCCCATAATACACTTAATATTCAGTTTAAGGTGACAACTTAGGCTTTAATTGGTTTTAAGTTCTTTTGAATCCAAACCAACATAAAGTTATTTCGTATAAATTCGCAATTAGAATTTTTCACAATATTTATTTGACCATTTTTATAAGATTATTTCTAGAAGAGAAAATGGGTGACGGAAATAAAAGTTTCCTTTTCCACAGAAAAAGGATTAAACATTTAGTTACACAATTCATGTTTGGTTGAAGCAAAAGTTTCATGACAAGAAAATATATTGAAACACATTTTATTAATTGTGATTACTTTTTTATTCCGTTAAGACTTTAAACAATTAAAGCAAATTCCACACAACACATTTTCAAAAGTCAAATAAAATTATCAAAATAGTTGTGATGACTCCAATGATCTAAAAATACACAACTTGTTTTATTATTAGTATGTAAAATAAAATTTAAGAAAGTGCTAAGCATATTACGCTTCTCATGGATCAAGATTCTATTAAAATTTTAATATTATGTAAAGGTATACCGTTAATACAAGCGGCCTCCCCACGTCACATATTTCTAAAGCTGTAAATTGAACATCGTTTAATACTAGATGTTTATGAAATTCATCGACTTCATAGAAAATTGGATCATTTTCCGACAAAACATAACACGTGATCTGAGCCAGCAATAAACGTATTTTACCAACCTGAAAAATATACAGTAGTACATTTTGGTACATTATTTTACGAATATCAATAAAGTGATTACCATTTTTTGAACCAAATAACAAGGTTCAACCAGCATTAGTATTTTTATTGTATGATGAAGAAACCATAGGCACTGTAGAGCAAATTTAACCTCCACAAATGAATTTTCTGCAATTGGAGGCGAGTTAAAAAAATATATATACACATGGAGATATATAGTATAAAGGAGTTTTCTATTTTTTAAACATTCAGTTCATATACACCATAATGATAGCCAGAAAATAAAAAATGTTTATCTGTAGTAAGATTATCTATTACCTTATTAATTTTAGTGAATCTTCCAACATGTGAATAATATATAAGTATTATCAGAGCCTTACCTACTTTCTACTTTTCTTATATTCAAAAAAAATATTAACAGTACAACGAGTTGGCTTCAAATGCCACAAACGTTGTCGTTTAAAATTATCAATATGTTTGATATGGAGATGGGGACAAATATATTTTCATACAAATATTTTTTTACAATGAAATATGAAGGTCCTAATAACATTGTTTTGAACTATAATGTTCAAATGAAATAATTTTACTTTTTAAGGTGATGAAGCATGGTTTCGCTTTCGAAGCTACATGTTTGTGTTGTCAATAAAATAATAATATAATACTGGTGAAATAAAAAGATCAAACAACGCATAGTTTATAACTAGTACATACATACCCCAATGTATTAACAAAATATTATATGTAGTAAACGCTATATGGGAAGTGAAAGATATAACTTGCAGAAACAACAAAATATTATCTGATGCATTGAACTCTCTTAAAACGTCACAAGCTTCGACGAATGATTTCTTTATATCACCGATCCTTTGTGCTATTTTCTGTCTTTTTAAAGTATTCGCATCTTTAAAATAAATAAATAAAATAATTATTAATAGCTATTTATATAATATGTATAAGTAAAAAAAGGATCTTCATATCCTTGTATGTCTGTGAGTACGTACTCACAGACAGTACGTACAGACTAAGTACGTACTTAGTAGAACGTGATCAACTATGCCCATAGTGTCAATGGCTGTATTGACAGAATCCAAAGATATGTTCAAATCACTGAAATAAAATTCTTCTTATTAAAATATTCGTCTTAATTGAGCACACTTCCATTATAATTCATTTGTATCAATATGAGGACAATGCACTGTTTGAGTTGTTAACTTCAAATCTACATAATTTATTTATACTAACGATCCACTATTTGACAATTTAGAGAGTTCCATTTGAAGTTGTGTCCTTATCATTGTAAACGGTAGACTGATTGAATACACCATATATACAAACTGGAGTTCAAGAGCGGTAATTAAAATGCTTTGAATAGCACCGTTATATTCAATTTGTAATTTTGCTGAAACAATATTAAGTACTACTGAAAGATTATCAGTTTAATGAATTAGAAATCTACTGTTATATTATAGAGATCTATATTCAATCGATAATAATTGGTAAATAATATGGTTTTGGTTTGGAGACTGAATGTTGAGTTAAAATCATACCATAAAATGTAATGTACGTAAATTTTTTGGCATTCTTTGAATTATATTTTAACATTAAAGTTATGTTAAGCTAATCCTTGATATAAGTTACATTAATGAATATAGGATACAAAAAACAATAACTAGAATTCGACGTTCCAACTATTATATTACAGGCTGAAACTGAACATGGCATTGATTTATTTATTTCTCATTTTCTCTTTATTCATTCATTTTTATTCATTTATTCATTATATGAGGTATATTTTATAAGTTGACTTCTATAATTCTGATTAGTACTCAGCCTTCATACAATTAAAAAAGAAATGGGAAATATAGAATTGAAAATCATCGACTCGATCATGATAATATTCTATTCAATATTGTATATAAGTTTCTGAATGAATTCAATACTCTATATGAACTAATTCAAGTTAAAAATAATAACGCTGAATCGTATTAATGACTTCAATAAAATAATATTTGTTTATACTCGTAATTGGTACGATTACGTCTTAGCCAGACTGAGTGTATTTTATTGATAACCGAAACATAATAAAGAAAATATAATACACTAGTTTTTGCCCGCGACTTCGTCCGCGTTAGTTTCGTCATTAGTAATATATGTATAGCCACTTCTTCCCCACCGCACCTACCCCGCTCCCCCCACGCCCCGTTCGCCTGGCACCGCTGCCGGTATTTATCACCGAAATTGCTATGACTCTGCATTTTAAATCTGTGATATCTTCGAAAATATTTATTTAATTTACATGCTGTAAAAAGCCATATTGATCTTTATTAAATGCACAATGTATTTAAGATACTTAATTGGATAAAGATTAATACTGTATTGCTTAAAATCGCTTCGTAAATAAGCCATTATTTCTCGTACAAAGTAAAGGATAAAAAATGGTTATTGTGGGTTATTCCTAAGAGATAAACATATACCATCACGGACTCTTTTGTAGACCTTTTTAAGTTGTACAATACATTGTTTTGATCTATCTTGTAGGATTCAGTCAGTGTTTACAATGTAAGCGCAAAAAATGTGTTTTTTTACGACCTCACATTAGAAACCTCAAAAATTGTAGCTTATGTGTTATTCTGATGTATAAGCTATAGCCTATCTGTTATTCTGATGTATAAGCTATATTGTGGTAAAGTTTCATTCAAATCCATACAGTAGTTTTTACGTGAAAGAGTAACAAACATACATACATCCATACATCCATACATACATACTTACAAACTTTCGCCTTTATAATAGTAGTAGGACTTGAAATGCCCTACGTGCGGGAAAAATTACAAGAGACGAGCCTGGTACATTAAACACCTAAAAACACATAATGGTGTTGAAGCGCGACAATCGTTGGTAAGTTCTTCAATTATCACTTCGGATAGAGTTGACCCTCACGTATCCCATGGTGAACCATTAACTGGAAACCACCAGGAGTCCATTAACATCCGGACACGTCTTAGCATTCCTAACATGAAACAATCGACTTGGAAAGTTCACGACGACAATTTAGCGGTCCTGTTAGAGCATCCGGGCTCGAAGCAGGAATTGAACTCGCAGGTAGAAACTTTCCAAAATACCGTTTATGACTACTTCAACGAGCAATATCCACCACGTAATCATTACGCTCGCAAAAATAAAGAAAATTCGTTCAAGATAAAAATGAGGAAGAAAAAACGGGAATTAATAAAAAATCTACGTATAGCCAAAGCTCTAGGCGACAACCACCTTAGTCATCAGCTAGCTAGGGCGTTAAGGTCAATCCTTAAATTAATTCAAGGAATATCGGCACAAACTGCAGAATATCGCGGTAATTTTGACCGGGCCAAACAGGAAGTAGATTTCGATAAAAACCCTTTTGAGTATTCGAAAACCATTTTTAAGAAAGAACGCGGACAGCTTCTCTTGACCAATGATCAAATTTACGACCATTTCAAGAGCACATACGAAGTGCCTAAAAGTGTAAGGCTCTATACGGATCCAAACGAACAAAAACCGGAAATTCCTCATATCGATTTTCACGGCATACCACCAACGTTAGACGAAATAAGTAGTCACATAAAGAGGAAATCATCTAAATCTGCACCGGGCCCCGATGGTATCCCATATATAGTCTTTAAAAAATGTCCATCGGTTCGTAAACACCTCATAAATATATACGGCAAAATCTGGTCAAGGAAGCAAATCCCGGAGTGTTTCGGGAAAGCAATTTTTGTCCTCATTCCCAAAAAAGATCGAGTTACCGATCCGAAAGATACTAGACCGATAGCCTTAACAAATACAATATCTAAAATCTTTTTCTCGGTCCTACAAACGAGAATGACGCGATTCATGCTCAGCAACAAGTATTTTAGGCCAAATCACCAGAAAGGGTTTCTACCCGGGATTTCTGGATGCCTAGAACACAACACCTTGCTGTCGGAGAGTTTGAAAGATGCTAGAAAAAGCGAGCGGCAAATTACAGTTTGTTGGATAGACTTAGAGAACGCGTTCGGGTCGATACAACACGAGTTGATGCTATTCGCGCTTAGATGGTATAACTTTCCACCCTTAGTTAGCGATATGATTGCGTCGTATTACTCAAAATTAAAGTTTTCTATTATAACTAAAGAAGGCCCTTCAAAAAGTTTGAGTTACAATGTAGGACTATTCCAAGGGTGCTGTTTATCTCCAATAGTATTTAATATTATAATCAATATCCTAGTAGATAAACTTATCAGCAATGAGAAAAAATGGGGGTATCGGTTTAAGTTCAATAACAAATACACGGAATCCATTTTAGCCTTCGCTGACGATCTCGCAATACTGACACGTCTCCCCAAACACTGTCAAGTACTATTGGATGAAGTGGATAAATTCTGTGAGTGGACGGATGGATTGAGGACAAAACCAAGTAAATGTCACTGTCTGTGTCTTGGTAGGCGGAATACAAGATACACCTCATACGATCCGGGACTATCGATAGGCGGTCAATGCGTTTCTACGGTTACGGAAAATGCACCATTCAAGTTTCTCGGTCGTAAGATTGATAATATAGGTCGTACTCCATCTTTAGAAGGAATAGTAGATAGCTTTTTAAATGATCTCAACAAGGTAGATAGCCAGCAGATCAGTAACGTAAAAAAAAGCATGGATCTACGATAATTACTTAACTTCACGTTTGAATTGGCCTTTCCTCGTCTATGATTTTAGTAAAACCCTTTTATCTAAATTAGATGCAGGCGTCATAAAGATGTTGAAGTTGTGGCTCGGGCTCGCGCTAACGGCTGATTCATCGGCTTTATTCAGGGATCGTAATAGTTTTGGGATGAATCTAAAAAGACCATCGGAGCTCTACAAACACCTAAGAGTTTCCAAGAGACATATCCTGGGAAAATCCCATGATGACGTCGTTACATCACTCCCAAAAGACAATGATGCCCCAGAGCTAGAGTCACGACTTCAATTCCATAAACAATTTATGATCGGAGCGCAAAATAACAGAGTAGGGTTAGGATCAAGTAGGAAAGTCCAAGATACGGATATATTGAAGTCTTTTATTCGGCAAGACGAGAACGATAAATACAAGATCCATGCAATGAGTTTAGAAATGCAGAACGAGTGGTTAGACATGGGAGATTTTTGCATTCCACTAGCACTAAAATGGCGCACCCTAATTCATGACTGGTCGCCAGCCTTGCTAAAATTTTATCTCAATGCGTTCCAGATGACTCTCCCAGATCAGAGTAATTTAGTAAGATGGGGTAAAGGTACCGAAAAAACTTGCTATATCTGCGGAAAGGCAGTTGGAACCGCCAAGCATTTGCTGGTGGGATGTAAGGTTCTCCTGGACAGCGGTCAATACTCGCGTCGTCACGATAGGGTTTTAGAGATCATACGTGAAGCGGTTAGTCTTTCGGTAGCCAGAGCGCAAAGGGAAATAACCACAAACGAGCGATCAATAGGTTTTGTGAGAGAGGGCACCAGGGCTATAAAATCAAACGTCAAGCCTTACTCTATCCTTAAAGCGGCTTCGGATTGGACTATCATGATGGATACGTATGAGAAACAATACAAAATCCCCGAGGATATTTGTGCGTCGGCCTCCAGACCAGACATATTTCTATATTCGCGTATTTTAAAGCGCGTTGTGATGATAGAGCTTACGGTGCCTTGGGAAACCAACATCCCCAAAGACCATGCCATCAAGGTCAATAAGTATTACGAGCTCACTAACGAACTAACTCGAAATAGGTTCGTCGTTGATTTGTACGCGGTAGAGGTGGGAGCGAGAGGTATAACAGCTAAATCTCTCTATAATCTACTAAAAGACTTGGGCCTGTCCAGAACTAACATTAATTCATTCTTAGAACGTACGTCGAAGGCAGCCCTAGTAGGTTCTTTTCAAATTTGGTTGGGTAGGGAGAGGAACTTGGACAGTGGAGGTGAGCGTATAACGCGCGTTAGTTAAGGGGCCCCTTAAACCTACACCTGGGTCGCAAGTCCCAGGCACTGTTGAAGCTCCTCTCCCTGCAACGCGATGGACCCGGCACCCGCACGGTGAATCCATTGAATGCTAAGAGGTTTCGTCTCGTCTCTGGCTACTTTTATAAATAAACAGGTGTATGCATTTCGCGTAGTATCGATTTTTTTAAAGAATTAAAAACTACTTACAGTCATAACAATAGATTATACTATCCAAAATCATGAGCACTGTGAATATGCCGCTGAACAATATTATTAATATAACGGCACGTTGTTTTGATGTTTTGTCTTCTCTGCCATTTTGTAAACATTCAAATATCTAAAAAAATGCAATCATTAAAACAATAGTACTTTTTATTTACTTACAAATATATCATACCTTAAATAATTTTTTGTCATACATCATATAATTATTTATTCTTGTTTCATTTTTCACTGTTCCATACAATATCATAATTATATACAATATCGTATTTGCAATTCCAAAGAAAAGTTTTTTGTCCAAAACTTTCTCTTTGTGAACCGATATCCTTTCAAAAACGTTATAAACTGCAACGAGTTCTAAAAAAAAATAAGCTTATTATTTTAATATGAGCAATGGTAACTTCGTACGTACATCGTTAGATATCTAAACTGTTTTAAAATATTTATTAATTGCAAGCTGACACGAAAATTTTAAGTTAACCGAAATATGTATTATATTACCTCTATTTAGATTCTAATAAAAGCTAATATACTTAATTAAAATTTGTGTAATAATCTTCTAGTCTTGGTTATAGACTCATACTATTCACCTCCTTGAGGTAAGCAGTAGAAGGGGAAGGTAAACATACGTCTATCTAATTCAGTTTATCTGAGCCGATATTGCACTTTTTTATTATTATTTTTTTTATGTAAAGGGTGGCAAACGAGCAGACGGCCCACTTGATGGTCAGTAGTTACCGTCGCCCATGGACATCCGCAACATAGGTGTTACGGATGCGTTGCCAACCTTACTTGTGGAGGAAAAGGGAGGGGTGGGAATAAGGAAATATGAGGAAAGGTTGGGAACAGAGAAAGGGCAACCGGCTCTCTCACTCATCGGACGAAACGCACCCATTACTGAATACTTCACACCGATCGTGTGTGAGAGGGTGGTACTTCCCCGGTCGACCCAGCCAGTGTTCGAGCTATAATAAATAAACTACAGCTAGGCTCTACCACCATTGTGTAAATGGACAATTAATTAGCTTTTGAATGCCTGTATGCCTGTATCAGCCTATCAGAAGCCCACTGCTGAGCAAGGCCTCTTTCTCACATGGAGAAGGTTCGAGCATTAATCACCACGCTTGCTCAAGACGGGTTGGTGACTTCAAACTTATAATTTGAAACTATAAGTCCAGGTTTCCTCATGATGTTTTCCTTCACCGTAAGCTTTTGAATAATTCCTCGAATCAATATAATTATGTCTATAATATAAATTGAAAGAATGGTAATATATTGATATATTAAAGACAGTATAAAACTTACGAATGCTGATAACGATGATCGCGTTAAAAAATTTCGTCGAACGTGGAAAATAGACATGAGTCCGATTAGGAGAAAGGCGAATCGGAGCGAAGCAGCAGATTCTTGACAATAATAGTATCACGCACCATGCATCACTCACTGTCCAAGGCTGGGAAGATATCATGTTCTATAAAAAATCAAAATACTGCTACAGATGTATATTTATCTAAGGAAAAATACGAGGAAGCAATCCAATTCTTTTTTCTTTCTTTTCCTAGTTTTAATTTCTTAGTATTTTAAACTTAAATGGTGGAAAAGTTAAATATCTCCCTTACTTCTTACAAAAAATTACTCACTCAGGACTATATATAGAATTAGGAAAAAAAAATCACTCAGTTATATTGAATTAAAATTATAATATGCTTGTAGCCAAACCGTTATTAAACTATAACCTTTTTAACAACAAGAATCATATTGATATTATTCCAGTAATATGGTCATTAGGTCATTTATCATCAGAATAGATCAACTTTAAATATATGTTATTCAACTTCTATAAATCTCAACATTAATGGACTTAAAGCTAAATTACTGATATTATAGCAATCTTTGATCAAACTTTTTTTATGTTTGTCCATATAATCATTTTAAAATATATTCATTTTAATTACTTTAACAACCGGCACGGTGATTTATATCGTTGACTACTTTAAATCCATATATGTTTGGTTTTAAACAAAATTATAGTTTACTTTTATTTAAGGACACAAAATATTTCTAATAAAATCACCTTAATGAGATCTAAGACTTTCGCGAGCATTCATTGAAGTAAAAGTTTTTCGGATTAACTACGCTATTTTAATTGTACTAACTACATACTCCCGACGTTTTTGTTACTTTGCAGTAACTGTGATCACGGGCAGACGAGACGTGAATAATATGAATAATTAAATGCGAAAAATATAGGTTTTAGTTCAATGTTTATTCATATCATAACATACTTTTTTGTTATTTAAGTCAAAGGGGGCAAACGGCTCACCTGACGGAGGTAGTACCGTCGCCCATGGACTTCCGCGGAAGAATTTTGCGGATGCGTTGTCACCCTTGATTAGGGAAGAGAAGCGGAAAAGATGGGAATAGAGAAAGGGCAACACTCTCTCTCACTTATCGGACGAAACGCAGTCATTAAAGGCTTCTCATCTTCGGTGAGAAGGGGCCCGGCAGAGCCAGCCCATGTTCGAGCTGCAGTAATTTGACCGCAGCTAGGGTCTGCTACCTAAAAAAAATATTAACGATTCTTTTAAATCATTTTGTTAATACAAACGGTGGAAAAATTAATTAAAAAAAATAACAGACTCAAGTTTAGTCAATCCAGATATAATATTTAGTCAGTTAATTTTTAACAAAACATTACATTTATTGGATGGAATGACAACGACAAATCAGATAAAATTAAATAGCAAAGTACTAACAAAAATAAATTAAATTCTAAGGACTTATTAAAAATTCCTTAAGAAGACATTCAGTAATCTTTAAGTCTCTGCATAATTATATCAAAGTTTATTTTTATTTCGTAAAATGTTTAACACATACATAAATATCGTGACTTTCAACTATTTATCTGCTTTCATGATAAGTCAGCTGAAATAAACCTTCGCTAGCAAATATACTTTTGCGTGCTTACATGCTCTTTTATACAATATTCAACATCTTACATAACCTGTCTAGCTTCTGTTTGTTTATTGAAACACGCAGAAAAAAAAGTATTTGAAATTTATTTAAATATTCCTCTATATATCCATATCAAATAGCTAAAAATGTATTTGAAATATCGTAGTTTGAAAGCTAGTCAGCAATCAAAATAGTTAGCATAAATAATAATCAATGGTTAAGCTGAGTATTATCATGGAAAAGTCAGTATTGGAATGGGAAATTTTAAAAGTAATAATAGTAGTTGGAAAAAGTATTTCGTCTAGCAAAAGCAGCGCTTTTTTGACAGCAGTAGTTTATATCGCCGTATATTACTTAATATTCAGTGTAGTCCTAATGAATAGTGAACAAACACAACAAAAAATGCGTACATATTTGTTATTAAAAATGTATGCGTATGAGAAGTAAAGACAAAAGAAATAAAACTGACAAAACTGTTTCTTATCATGTTAATATAACAAACATTATGTTACTTGTAAATGTCAAGAGGGTAAAAGAGATTAATAGCTCAAGATACATAATACATATAGTGAAATCAAAGTATACAAATATTTATTGTATATATACATATATTTGATCCATTATTTAACATAATTTTAAAAACAGTGAGGATTATAAAACCTTTTCGGTATATAGGTTAGTCTAATATCTACTGTTTGATTATGAAAACAGTTGTTCATGATTTATGAATAATCAAGTATTTTCTCATGCTATTAGAAAGTAACTTAGCCCCCTATTCTATAGTTATCTAAAACATAAATATAATTCATACAAAGGGAACTCAAAATTAAATTGTGTTTATTTTTCACATAATATGTAAATTTTATTATGTATTTTGGTATCTTTTAGGTAAATTGAATATGTAAAAAATTTCGAAGTAAAAAGAGCACGTATAATTTATATAACTTCTATATATTATAGAACTTTTTTTTTAATATTAATAAACAAGCAATGCAATTTGTTTGTCTACAGAATATTGCAAGTTAAATAATAGTTTACTAAAATTTTATTCCAAGCTGAATGTAAGCTCAGCAAATTAATAATAAAATATAAATTAATGTTTAACCTTTTAATCTATACCATTACAAAATTTGTGCATCACGTACAAACAATTTGATGTAAATGATGTTTAAAATTAAGTGAAAATAATGAAAAAACTGACTAGGTGTCATTAATCAATATATTTTTTCACATTTGATTCAATTAAATACAAAAGTATAGAGTTAGCTTTCTTATGTATTCCAAAACTTTTGTCTTTATACACTTTGAGCCGTAATCACGATTCATAAACAAATTTAATACCTATTATTACAAAACTTTCTTATTTTCATTACTTTAGTATTAGTTTAAATTAATTTAAAAGAACTTATTAATCTCCATTTATACAGAAAATCAGGTAACTTTTCTATAAGACAGGACGTGAAAAAAATTCAAATTTTATAACGTATAGGTTATAAAATTTGAATTTTTTAACTTAAAGACAGTGACTTTGTTTTTAACCCCATTTAAAAAAACATACATAGCCAGAGGAACACCGTTATATGGATAAATAACTCTTGAGTACTAAAATCAACATCTGAATCAGGATATTGATGATACATACAAAAAATATGATGGTATTGCAATCCTAAAAACAAGACAAACATATAGATACATAGTAAAAAAACTAGTACATTTATCGTACCTATTTACTTCGTATTTAATTTTGTATGTAATATATGTTTTAATAAATTTAATATTATAAGATCAATTGCATTAAGTCACATTTGTAATAATCGTACCAAGAACAATAATATATAGGTAAAAGTTAATCTACAGTTATTTAAAACATTTATTGCAATATAATTTCATGTTAAAATATTATATTTATATTTCCATAACTGTTTCACTGAATATTTTAAATACAAATAACGTTAAATCATTGTCCGAAATTTATATATACCAAGTTTATACAGTATTTCGATTCATCAGTATTATTAATAAGTAGTTAGTACTAATTAACGTGGTCTTTATACAAAGTCACGTCCAGTTTTACAAATAATGCAATTATGAAATAAAATTATATTTATTCTGCCCTGAATTCATTACTTAAAAATGACAGTTTGAATTATTTAATTTTATATATATATATATATATATATATATATATATATATATATATATATATATATATATATATATATATATATATATATATGACAATTTTATACTATTATCTTATATTCTTATTTAACTAAATTCCACTTTAAACTAACGTATTGCATTAGATGATTATTATTCTCAGTTACTGGTCTTCAGTGGCATAAGATAACTGCAAAAATGCTTTTTATCAAAATTGATATATATTTATATTCCATCTATTATCTTAAGAGAGTTATCAACAAAATTTAAAGCAAAAATGTTAACCATCAATTTCGCAACTTACTATTCATTAAAAAAGTTTTCAATTTCACATCCTTTTTCATTTCTTGACTGCTAGTCTTATGAATAATGAATGAAAATAAATGAATGTAGACCTCTCGAACAATTATATGTATTTCATATTTTGCCGAAAAAAGTTTATCAGTTCTCTTTTATTTTATATTCACTTTCCTTGGTCTCTTTATTCAATACCATTGAATTCTGAGAAATTCTTACTGATATACGAATTACAATTAATTTTAAGCTTTCGAAAATGGCATACTTATTTATATAAATAAAATATCATTATTTCATAATACGGATAAGAACCACAAGGAAAACATGATGCTATTCAATCGTGAGAATTATTATCCCAGGAAAAAAATACATGATTATTATATAAAAGACATATTTTTGATACTATACTTCTTCAATTTTTAAAGCTTTCAATAATCTAAAACATTGCATATCATATAGGTATATTTTCTTGTTATCATAGAATTTATTTATTATAAAAAAATAATTAAACAATATAGCATAGAAAATTTATTGATATATGAATAATAAATTTTCAGAACAAGATGTAAGGCCAGAAGGCCAGAAGGAAAGCAAACTGGAGCAAAACAACAGACTCTTAAAAGCACAAGTATCAATTTCAATGTGTCGTTTATTATCCAACGATATGAAGGTATCATTTTCAAAAACGATTCCACTAGATAGATTGAAAAAGATTGTTTATGTCTAAATATTTAAATTTTCCAAAAAGTTAAGAAAATAAATATAATATGAAGAGAGCAAAGGTGGGATTTTGTTATGAAGTTTGTTAATCTTTTGGGGATGGGATATAATTATAATTAGTGTTTGACTTAAAAAAAATAAACAACAACAAAACATTGCTTGACAAAGTCCTTATCAGAACATGTTTTGACATAAATTATGAGACGCAACTTGTTAGCATTTCATAGATTCACCGTGTGTATGTCGTGTCTATCGCTTTTTAGCAGTGCCTGGGACTTGCGACCAAGGTGTAGGTGAAAGGGGCTCCTAGCTAACGCGTGTTATAGTGTTAAACAAGGTATGTAAATAGCGTCAGTTTATTCCTAATACTAAAAAATAATTTGTAATGATTGTGTTGTTAATGTGGTCACACACTGAAACAATTTCTCCAACATATATACAATAGTTTAATGTAAAGAGCTCACTTTGTTAATATGGCGGCGTGGGGACCTGGAGACCTGTAATACAGGTATTCCTATACCCATCACGGGCTCCAGTCTCTCCCTAATGTATATTTATATAAGATGATGTGTATATAGTGATCGCAATAAAAAATATGTTATTGTATGATAACACATAGATAAGAAAATATATTTATAAGTCTTTATATTAGTAGGATTTCAGAATACTTATTGGCTAATTGTGAGTACCATTTATACGAGAACCAATTCTGTACATTGGTAATACTCTTTCGCTGCATATTATATGTGATTTATAGGAATAAGTGTTTATATAAAATATATTTATTTTATAAGTATTGCGTTACCGTGACAGAGGTCTCACATAAATCCTCTGCATATTCATTAACTGAAAGCTAAATAACCTGATGATTCTGAAAAATATCACACTTCTGTGGAAAGTGATACTGATGCTAAGAATCAAGAACAATAACAATGAAAGTTACACATTTACCTTCTGTACTACCTATTGAGAACAAATTGAATGGATTTAAATTTTATTTACTGGAGATTATTGTACGTTATTATTTTTTAAGAAGAAACTGGTGAATAATTTCATATTTTTATAAATTGAATTCATCTATAGAATTGTATTTTGATCTAATTGATTAGCTAAGGGTCTTTATTTCTTGTACTTTCAGCTTAGATGGAATGTGACAACGTGTTATGCTTTTTCGTGACTGCAGCCGTTGTTCATCAATTTTTGAGAAGTCAAAATGATTTAGACAGAATAAACTTTTTTAACAACAACCTTCGACAAACATTTAAGCAAACATCATTAATCACATTGTTTTATGTAAATACATAGGATTCTCGTCATTAACAAGTATTAAGTACGAGGGACAGTTATTTTGCTCAAAAATAATATTAATATATTTATGACTTTTAAATACCAGCGGACGTTTCACATCGTGGTAAGTAGGTACTATTCTTGGACATTTAAACAAGACATAGTCTCTTCAGGAAAGGTCATTTCAAAAATCGTTAATAAGTAAAATATTGTTTAGAAAACAAACATTTGTATATATGTATATAATTTGTATATGACTTCATATAAAAGAAATTATTTCCAGTGTTATTCATTGTTAAAATTATCAGATTTTAAGTAATTTGAGGTTTTTTCATGAAACATGTGTTTTTAAGTTTTAATCTGATTGATTATTGCCTTTGATAATGTTACTAATGTACTATAATTGACGTGGATTAAATGTAGGTTTACAGAATAATCATTAGTTATCTAAATAAATACATTTTAATTCATTCTTGGTCACAAGAGTGAGTATAAAATTGCTCAAAGTGCATTCCCTAACAAACTAGTAAGTAATAATTTTAATGGTAAGACTGTCACTCCATTTTCGAGTTACCTTTTGTCATATTACTCGTTAATTGATAAAATTTACAAATTTGGATACTAAAAATTGGGTCTTAGTTTTACGTAATCAGTACTAAAGACCACTTCATCAGAATATATATTTTATTGGAAGCTTATTGCATAGTACGTTCACATATTGTTTCTCTGAATAATTTCTTAACGCTCAAATATTAATATTTATAGAATTAACTTTTATTTTTTTCAATAATAGTTGATTGCTATCTATAAATTGTTTGTGCTCTTCATAAAACATCAAGGCTAATTGCTTTTTTGCTTGTCGACAATATCATCGGCTGCTGGCATAGTTACTGGTTCTATATAATCATTCCGCTTTAAAATTTTTTGGGTTACATTGTCTGTTGAATTCGTAAGGAAAATAAGTCGAAATAGCTGTCTTGATATTAGAGATCATTAGATTTTGCCAAGATTTTAGATGTGTTTGATGCTTAATCTTGGAGTGTGGAATGGGTTCTTAATCAAACAAACTAAAGAAAACAATATTTAAAGTTACTGGGTAGAACAAAAAAACTCCAAAGCCTACGACTATTTTCGCAAAACGATACCTTTTTTTTCTTCCTTGAGTGAAGAAGAAGAAAATCGAAAGAATCTAACTGCTTTTATGTTTTCTTCCACTTAAAATTTGGCTGTATTCCAAGCGTGAGTTAACAAAGCCTTACTGAGATAGTGCGTTCACCACCTATGAATTCATTTTAACTTGTAAATATCAAAAATGGTAGTGAAGCTTTTTGAAAAACGTTCAATTTTAATAAAAGAAGCTTTCTACATTTCTGATCACTTGTAATATTTTATCTTAAGTTTTTTTCTATCATTACAGAAAATGCCATTAGTAAAACACTGGATACTAAGTGATATATGGCGATTTATATTTCTAATTTCAAGAATCTATTTTCCACGTTTATTAAGGTTTATGAATGTAGTCGCTGTTATCGTAACCCGTTAGTTCCATATAGTTTTTTATTCATTTTGTGATAATTAAAAAAATTGCAATCTTATCTTAAAATATTAAGAAATATTTAGGTAATAGTTTATAATTGTTAATTACTTAGTAATCAAACATGTAAAACAATTTTGTTGAACACAATATTATATTCCTTTACTCGTAAACATATTTACATACATAACATACGAGTATGTTCATAAAAGACTTTTTGATAACTGAGCAAACAAATTATAGACTAAACCAGTATTTTAAATTTACTTTACTAAAAATAAAGCCACTAGACTGGGCCACCAATTAATAAAGTTAATGTTATATATTATAGTATAAATCTGAAGGATTTGACTGCTTGTTTGTTTGGTGAAACATAACACAGCTTCTTAATATAGACTGTACAAAAATATTAGGCCAGATCCTATTAAAATTATTAAAAAGATTGTTCTATTAAGTAGGTTTAGAAAAGTAAAATAATATTAATAAAGATGTATTATTCCAGCATGATTTGGTGATTTTGAACTTTTTAGAAATCCTTTGTTTACTTAAGGTTTATAAATATATAATCCAACACCAAAATATAAGTCGGTTTATTTATTTAATACCCAAAAGGATTTTCTTTAGACTATATAATTTTTATATTTTAACTAGCTTTTGCCGCGACTTCGTCCGCGTGGAATAGTGACTTCCAGCAGATTTTTGGTTCTTCCCACATAGTTCCCGTTCTTGCGGGGTTTTCGGATTGGTCGAGTTCCCGTAGAATTTTTAGGATAAAATCTATTTTTTTTTATTCACAATGAAGTATTCTTAACCAACAACATATTTATTTGTTTATTTGAATAAAGATTAATATTATTATGTTGATACAACTTAAACAAATTATTTCGACCAAATTAGGTACCATAAAAACGGTTTTTGTGAGTTAATCTTAAAAGGTAGACATATACTGTCGCGGACTGTTTTTTAGATCAATTAAAGAGCTATTATTCTTTAACACATATTTTTTGTATATCTTGAACCGTTTTCACGCGCACGCAACGGAAGGCTTCAAAGATGAAATAATTTCTCCCGTTTTTTACACATTTACCACTATATCTTTGCTCCTATTGGTCGTAGAGTGATTTTATATAGTCCACAGCCTTCCTCGATAACTGGACTACCAAACACAAAAAGAATTATTCAATTTGAACCAGTAGTTTCGGAGATTAGCGCTTTCAAACAAACAAACAAACAAACAAACTCTTCAGCTTTTTAATATTAGTATAGATGTTAATACAATTTGTTACAGATTTATTTCAAATTGATTACGAGATTGTTATTCAAAACTCTTCGATAAATATTCTAGAGCTGCAATTTGTATACATGACATACTGCATCAGCATTCCATTTAAATTGATCCGGAAACAAATGAAAATCGAACTTTCTAAAATTTCTGACAAATCATGGTTACTTTTTTAATTAATTTACCCTTAATAAATGAATATTTACCAAGTCCGTCCTAAAATTAACTGGCCTAATTCAGTTCTACTTGTTTTAGTTTTATTTCCTTCATTAGTAAATATGTAGTTATGCCAATTCATTATGGATCGCCTACGTACTGCCACATAATCATTCAATAATATACATTGCAAGTGTACTACATAATTAATAAAAATTTAATAAATTGTTTAATTTCAGCGATTTAAATATAGCTCTAGAATCTATCAAGGAGGCCATTGATACGATCGGTATATCCGAATTCCCACAACCAACTGCGTTATTAATAATAATAATAACCTTAAAGAGTATTATAAAATCAAAATTTATACACTTACACTAAATATGTATTTTTTGAATTGTTTCATTTCGTAGATACAAACAGTCTGAAAAGGCAAATAATAGCGCAGAGGATCGATCAAATAAAAAAATCTTTTATTCTGGCTTCCGATGTTTTAAGAAAGTTCAATAGTTCACAAAGTATCTTGTTATTTTTGTTTATTTCATCTTTCACTGTGAATATTGCTTTTACGATATACAGTATACTATTATTACGAAGAGGTTTGTATTTAAATAACATTAACATTGTGGTCTTACTTTTACCTTACCATACGATAGGATGAGTAGTTGAATGTACTTACATATATGTAGTAAAAAAAAAATATGTTGACGTGGAAAGACATTGTACAACATTTCAGATCTTCATACCTAAACATAAACATTATATAATTAAAATTATTTTTTGTACTGATCTTGAGGTGTTTTATATATTATTGTTTATATTTTTTATTATTTATTTATATTAAATTCCAATATTGGAATAACCATGTCACGAATGTTTCAGATAATGAAATTCTTTATCTTAAGCTCTTTCTACAATTAATATGGTTTCTTTTCCACATAACAAAAATAATGGTGCTTGTTGAACCTTTCTACTTCGTGTAAAAAATGGTAAATACTGCCTCTTTAAGTTAAAACGTCTGCTATGAAGTATTAAAGTCATAATTGTTTTAGGTTGGTAAAATGATTTTATTATTGGCGGATATGATGAGTTGTGTGTTATCTGAAAATGATCCAATATATTATGAAGTTAATGAAATTTTTACACATCTGGTATTGAATGATGTTCACTATACAGCCTTAGGAATATGTAACATCGAAAGGCCGCTTATTCCAACGGTATATTTTTTCATCAATCTAACGCTTTCAAGTAGAATAGTAGGAAAAATATACAGTAGAAGCTCTTTATTCGCGGGGTACATGTTCCATAAATATGCCGCGAATACATAAACCGCGAATACGGCATGGTAATTTATATGGGATTATAGGGGATACGTTTTTTTGTCACCTAGGAAGGTGACAAAAAAACAACAAATATATTGTATAAAAAAATTAAGTAATTGAATTTTTTGTTCACTTTAATTTATTATCTTACGGCTTAGGCAATAGTTTGAAGAATTTTGTAATTTTTTCTCAAGCTCTTTCAATTCAGACTGAAAAGCTCTTTCAATTCAGACTGATATATGTACAGCAACCGCATTAGCAATTTGCCTCTTAAAAATGGGACTTCGATCCATAGACGGATCAATGTTCATAAAGAAATCGCAAAGCACATTTGCCATTCTTAAACCTTCACTAAGATTTTTCAAATTTGTAAATGTCACGTTTCCAGTGTTTGTTGAAGCCTCTTCTTCAATGGGCTGTGAATTTAACATTTCCTCCAAGTCGGTTTATTATTGAGTTATAAGGTTGCATTCATTCTGTTGGTTTACATTCTCAAAACCACCGCTCGCTGCAAAGGCTGCATTTGTCAAAGTCCTCGGCGATATCATTTAACAACATACTTATGGTAAAGTTGTAATAAGATCTATTTTACTTTTTTATTAGTCCATATGACAAGTATATTGTGTTAGATACTTATTAGAATAATTTTATTATTATGTATGTGTATAATTATATTAGATCCGCGAATATAGGAATTGGGTAGCATTTTTTGAATCAGCTAATAGTGAAAACGCGAATAAAGGAAGCGCGAATAAGGATCTCTACTGTAATACAAATATTATGTTTTCACAGATTATTGGAGTTGTAGCAACTATTTTAATTTTGTTCTTCGAGTTTTAAGGACAGTTTTGAAAATGTAGTCATGGTTGTATATAAACATGTTTTGTTAAGGAAATTTAAAAAAAATTATTCATTATTACAAACGTGTTTTATTTTTGTCACTTTTTTTAATCGAGTTCCTTTATTCTTAACAATATTCTATGTTTATTATTTTCAAATTAAGTCACAACAGCTTTATTTGGTGTCTGCGGGTTTAAATTTTCAATAATAAGAAAATATAATACATTTTTAATTCAAGACATGAACCTCATTTCTGATTTATTGTTAAAAATAAACTATACGAATGTAACTTCTGTCTTGTATTTCTTAAAAACTTTGATTTGATTTGTCCTGTTTATTTGTATCTAAATTGGTGATTGAATTATAATCCTCTCCTGTCGATTGATTTTACTTATAAAATGTTTATTTATATGAAAACGTTTAGTATCATTGTAAATATAAGAAGTTAAAAACGGGGAACTGCTTGTTTCTTCATAATCCTTTCCTCATGGGTATTTATTGAACAAAAATCTTATATTGTAGAATATACTATTAACCAGACAAAAAAAGTGTAAATATATTTTTAGTTAAAACTTACAAAACAATAGAAAAAGATAATTTACTGATATCTTAAAAATAAATCGGTTTGTCGTAACTACCACTTATCAGTTACATCACGATAATCATTCGAAGACATATAACATTATTTTCTAAAAGCAGTTCATATGAAATTTTACTCAAAATTGTAGACATATTTAACATATAACATTATTTTCTATGGAATAACATATGGAATTTTTTATAAAAATAGTAAAATGGTGAGAAATTAAGAAAAAAATATTCACTTGTAATCTCTAACTCTAAAAGCGGAGTGTTAGAAGATTGATGTAGATGCTAGGTTTGTGTTTGCATGTGGCATCGTAGCTCTCAAAAGGATCAACCGATAACGATATATTTTTTTCATTTGAAAGCCAGTTACTTTGTAGTTCTTATCTATGTGTGGCTAATATCGATCCAGCATAAGAGTATCAATATTTTTTCATAATGATACAACTCATTTTTGTCCTATGATTACATAATCTTTAAAATAATGACAGTTCATGTATGGCTTATTTTCAGTTATTTTGGCTACTTTTTTATTAGGTGTATATAAAACTACAAATACTGTTTCCCATATATAATTACAGAAAATGATATCACCACGCAGCTTGATACTGAGTGATTCATGGCGATTCATACTACACCTTTCAAGACTATGCTGTTTTGCTCCGATACGTTTTTCATCAAATGGAACTGGTTGCTACTTTCCACGTTCTTTTAAGATTTTTAATATCATCGCCGTTACAATAATTGGATAGTTATGGTTCAAGATCTTTATTCTCATAAGAACATACATAGGTTCACTTACATGAGATAAAATAATGTTTCACACATACGTTAATATTTGATACATGGAATGGCTAGTACTATTTAATATTGTCTAATATATATTTTAAGTTTATTTTAATGATGATTAAATTAGAGAAAGTTTGAATTTCTTATTACTCATATTTGTAGACACATGATCGAGCATAGTTTTTGTTCTTGAAGTTTCACGAGTACAACATTTTTCATCACTTTATTCAGTATCTCATATTAATTAAATATCTAGTATCTCATATTAAATAAATATCTAGTTAACTGTAATTAAAATAATTTTAAGTCACGAAATGAATCCTTAGATGTGTTTAGTAATAATATTGGAAGCCTATTCTAATTCAAAGGATCTATATATAGTCACATTATTTTTTATCAACATTACATAATAGTAAATGGTAATGTTTTACAA
Source organism: Danaus chrysippus (assembly GCA_916720795.1). Lineage (NCBI taxonomy): Eukaryota > Metazoa > Arthropoda > Insecta > Lepidoptera > Nymphalidae > Danaus > Danaus chrysippus. The sequence continues at coordinate 166,003 of CAKASE010000069.1, forward strand.
ATTTTAAGTGACAAAATCTTTTAATATCGTAATTTAATATATAAAAAGTTTTGTAATTGAATAAATTATATTACATTAAATGTTACATACATATGTATGGCTAAAACAATATAATATTGATACATAAAAATAATTTCAATAAAACACTAAAATATTAAAAAATATATGAAGACCTCTGAGTGTGTAATTGGAAATATAGAAACGAATTATAGCATAATAAATGGTCTATTTTATCTTATTTATTAATTTGAAAGTTTAATATTTATCTGTATTTACTTTCTAGAACTGTACCTGACATGCAAGATTTATAGCCTGGTAACAATTGGCACGGACAGTGTTTACCAAAGAAAATTTGTATTTTATGGCATTCAAACAATGTTAAATATGATAATATTTTTTTATGGAGCTTTGAAGAATGAAGTGAGGATTAAAAACTATCTGATGTTTGAAAGTAAAATATATAAGGTATGGTATTTACTTTTAAGATTTTCTAAACGAATATTACTTAATATATTAAAAATGAATTTAGATTATAAGATGCATAAACACTGGTAAAGAAATGCCAAAATTAGAAATGCGTGACGTCATATCAATGATATTTTTTGTGATTAGATTGCCGGCTCTCATGGTTCTGGATTGTGTAATCTATTCATATGGCTGTAAGTATGATAAGATAAAATTCAATTCTTATAATGAGATTTAAAACTTCGCGAGTATTTTATAAAATATTTTTTATCCCGTCTGTCCGTAATCACGATAACTTTAAAGTAATCGAAATGTTGGGATTGTTTAGTGCCGAATCTGTAAATGCTAGTTTTATTTAAATTTCAATTCTTATATTATAGAACGGGATAAAAACTTCTCATCGCCACGATGGGGGTTCAAAAAATCATACTTGAAGCTTTTAGTCTTTTAGGTATAAGTTTTCTCACAAAAGTGAGAGAAGGCACTAGGGCTATAAAATCAAACGTCAATCCTTATCATAAGCAGGTCTGGATTGAACTATAATGATGGATAGTATAAAAGACAATATAAAAATTCCAGAGGATATTTGTAGATCAGCGTCCAGACCTGAAATTTTAAAGTCCGTTGTCTTACTAGAACTTACGGTTCCTTGGGAAACCAACATCCCCCGACCATGCCATGAGGGTCAATAGTTATTACGAATTCAATAACGAGCTCACTAGGATTAGGTTAGTCGTACATTTTTACGCGGTAAAAGTGGCAGCGAGGGGAATAACAGTTTAACTTGGGCCTGTCTAGAACTAACATCAATTTATTCTTGGAATGTACTTTGAAGGCAGCCCTAGTAGGTTCGTTTCAGATTTGCTAAGGTAGAGGACAGTGTAGGTGAGCGTTTAACGCACGTTAGATAGGGGTGCCTTTAACATACACCTGGGCCACAAGTCTCAGATGCGAAATGCGATGCGATGGACCCGCACGGTGAATTCATGGAGTCCTGAAAAATTTATTTTCATCTCCTCTATGTAAAATGTGTATTTCACAGAAATAAATACCATTTTTCATATTTAAAGCCTTGTAAGATTGTTATTTGCTTGATTGTTATTTGCTAATGAATTATATACCCCGTGTCTTCATAAAATATGAATATAATTGCTTAGTACATATTCTCTTAAAGATAATCAAACGGTAGAAAAACGAGCATAGCGTTGACGATTATTTTCTTCTGGCGTTGAAAATAAAATTTTCACTCAATTTTATAAATATATAAATAGTTACTTTTAAAAAATTATCAAAGGACAAATTTGGAAGTAGGCAAGAGATTGAAAATGAATGAATGAATCTTGTGTAATTTTGTTGTTTTTTTTTACAGATTTTAAATGTTAACCCCATAATTATGCGAAACCAATTTTTTTATAAAATTTATAATTATTTAATTATTTCATTACATAATGATTAATGCTTCACTCATTAACAATATTTTCATTTTTATTTTAGAAGGATGGCAATTTGATCTGGACTCATTTTCTCTAGATATTCTCGCGATGTTTAATAAAGTTTTCTTAATGAGATTTTTGTTGTTATATTTAGTTTCAGCTAAAATAATCATTTATTATGGCGTCATTATTCAATTTACTGCCATAAATCTTCTCCAGCTATAATTTGTGAATATGGCAAATTCCATCAACGTTCCATTTAAAATTATCAGAGCAGAATTAAAAATGGAACTTTCTAGAATGACTGACAGTACATCGTTAGTATTTACTTGATTTATATTTCATATAAAATAATTATCTATAACAATGTACAGTTAATTTCAAGTTTTCATTAAAATTATCATCACAAGTATTTAAGTTCATTAAAACCATTACAATTTCTGTTTAAGGGATTTCAATATAACATTGGAAGCAATAAATGCAGCCATTGATAGGATCGGTGCTGTCGATAACACACCTCAGAGTACGTTAATACAAATATAGTCTCATTAATACATAATTAAGTTTTATGTTATATTCAACACATGTATAATATTTTTTTAGATAATAATAGTTTTAAAAGGCAGTTAACAGCGCAGAGGATCAGTCAAATCAAAAAGTCCTTCGTTCAAACATGTGATGTTTTAAAAGAATTCAATACGTCAGATAACTTTTTGTTATTTTTGTTTCTTGTGTCTTTTATTTTCAATATTGCATTCACGATATATAATATTCTCATAACACATGAAGGTATGAATTTAAACTTTGTACTTAATTTTATTTTGATAGTATTATTTTATGAACCGGACAAATATCTTAATAAAAGAAAAGAAATACGTTTTCATTTTAAAAAACTTTAATCGAATTACAATGACCAATTAATAAAATTATATTGATATATATTTTTTAAATAGTATTTTTTAAGTATCCGTTTTAATAATTATTTCGATACCCTTCATCTTTGTCTATGTTTCATATCATTAATACCGATTGAAAATGTCGTCATGAAATTTTTTCATCAATTATTTTATCCAGTATTCAGTGTTTCATTGCATTGCATTTTTTTCAAATTATTTGTTTAATAATTTCTATTGAAAATATGTTATTCTCACAATTTGTGGAATCGTTAGAAAAGATTCAATTTTTTTTTAATTTGAATGAATAACATTAAAACATATTCAGGAATACCAAAATATATTTTTACACGTAGCTGAAATTGCAGATACTTTATTGCAAGACATTAAACTCGCTCTGCAGTGTGCATGGTTTTTGTATCACACGGTACAAGTAATGATGCTAGTTGAACCATTTTATTTGATTAAAAAAATGGTAAATATTTAATTGTTAATAAATTTGTTTAGCAATAAATTTAAACTTCAACAATTTACTCTGGAATATCGCGTTCCAGTTTCTGTATCGTTATATTCCGAAGGTTGCAAGTAAATAACCTTGTGGTTATGAATTTTTCAATCCTTATATTCTAATTAAATTAAAATATAAGCTAAATATTGTTTTAATGACAAAAACGTAATTGCATAAATTTTCGTATCGATATTCAAAAAGTGAAAATAATTATATTCCAGGTAAATAAAACACGTTTGTTGGTGGCAGAGATGATGAGTTGTGTGATGTCTGATACTGATCCACTTTACTATGAAGTGGACTCTTTTTTTCAACACTTAGTGCTATGGGATGCTAATTTTACAGCCTTCGAAATGTGCAACGTTGGAAGGCTTCTCATTCCAACGGTATGAATTCGTTATCAAACTTAACATTATTTGTAAGTAAGCTGTATATTTTCATATCTTTTATTTCCACTCTATATAAATTGAAATTTATCTTTTCAGATTATTGGAATTATCACAAGTTTTTTAACAATGTCATTCGAATTTTAAAACTATGCTGTATAAAATATGTAGTTTTCTGATTATAAATGTATGAATCAAACAAATTTTAAGCAAACTGCATTATTTCGTAGTAGTATATCGTTCTATAACAACTACAAGTTTCGCTATCGTCCGCTTCTGAGACGATAGTATTATGGCAGACAGACAGAGTCAGACTACTCGAAACCCTGCGTGTATCAAGTTTAGCGTGATTTTTGTCGTGATTAAGTTAGCGCTGTTTGGTCGGAATCTAAATTTTTATTACATTAGCTTAACATAATAATAATAAATTAAGTATGTAAGAATAGTAATTTAGCACAGTATTATTATTGGTTTAAATATTACTGATGTATTGATTAGGCTCAAAGAAGTAATCTTAGATTAATTTTATTAATACTCACAGACAATTTCAACGATTTATGTTGAAATTGTCTGTGAGTATTAATAAAATATGATATATTTATATTATCGCACAAGAATGTAAGACATTACAATACCTTTGTAAAACAAAATTATGATTAAATTAGGGTCTAGTGGATAAGAAATAAGTACCATTGACGAACTTTCTTACGCTTCAATGAACTTATCGATTCTACAATCGAAGAATTAAATTATTATACTTGTGTTTTTCAATCTTAATATTTAATATACTATATCTATTTGGAAATTGGCATTAATTTTTATGTATTCTAAAAATTGTGTCATATAAATAAGTCAACAGGATTTGATTTGTTAAAGTTATGTTTAATATAAGTAATTGTTTTCTGTCCTTTTAATTGCTGTATTGAATATATAAGCAATGTTGCACTTTGTGAACCTAAGAAAAAAAAAAAAATTCCAGCCACCAAATTCTAAGGATCGTTTGGCCTTTTTATTACTGTTAACCAAACACTTTATATTATTTAATTAAAATAAAAGGTTTCTGCTGCAAGTATGACTTTAACAAGAAATGTCTAACGTTACGAATGATTATTGAAATACATTTTGGTAAAATACACAAATAAATATACACAAATAAATATACACTTTTGTTATAAAAAGTTTATTAATATGTATGTATATTAAAATAATGTATATAATTTTTATGTCAAGAAGATAGTTTAGATGATCAGTTCATGTCAAGTTTTTTATTTTTCCTATTGAAATATTCAATTTAATAGTAATCGCGGATGTGGTTTGTGAATGAAATTTTGAAATTGAAATTATGACGATAAAAACAAGAGTCAAAACTCCCCTTATTCATTTAGAACATTCAGGATAACTGATTTTCATTCAAATTCTTTGTTAATTCATTTTAATTATTTAATAAATTAAGAAAATAATAAAGCCCTATTTCATTCTAAAAGATTACATTCACTTTAAGTAAAGCAAAATTTTAGGTTTATTACAAATGTTTGGGTCTTACTTTGGGTCAACTTAAGTAGCTTATTGGAAATTGACGAAAAAAATAGCAATAGAAAAGTGAAAGAAAAAAGAAAAGGTGAGAGGATAGGAGAATTAAGATTATTTAAAGAGCATGTTTGGATATTATTATTCATTATTTTGTCGGAGTTGTACTGTTTAATAATTCTCTTTAAAAATTGCGGTAAATGATAAGTAACAAGACCAACTGACAGACATTCACATCTCGTCTGCCCGTAATCACGGTTGGTGAAAAGTAACAAAACCGTCGGGAGCATGTGGTAAGTACTATAATTAAATACGTGTAGTATAAACCGAAAAATATTAGATTCATTGAAATGAATAGTCGCGAAAGCTTTAGATCTCATTATTTAAAGGTTTTGCCACATTACTGTATAAATAAAAGATGACATAAAATCTTAACTACAATACGCTTCTAATTGTTTATAACATAATTTTGTTTATCTATGTAGTTTAGATAAGATATTATTTCAACTTGACGATTAAAACTTCTCAGCTTTCCATGGATTCACCGTGCGGGTGTCGGGTCCATCGCGTTACAAAGAGAGGAGCTTCAACAGTGCCTGGGACTTGTGACCCAGGTGTAGGTTTAAGGGGCCTCTATCTAACGTGTGTTAAATAATATTTATAATTTAATATGTTTTGTAATGTACATGGATTTTTTTTCAAATTACAGTTTTAAAGTAGAAATTGAAATTAGTCATTTTAGAATCACTAAGCTCTCGTGTTATATGTTTATATTATTTAATTACAACAAATATTTAATCAATGTTTTTCATACCCTCTTTATAATATATTAAATCTTCGTATTGCTGAAAATATAAAATATCCTTTATTGAAGCTAACAAATCAATAGTATTCAATATTTTCTATAAAAAAACTTCATTTAAACTCATTTCTGTTTAAAGCGAAAAGCCAGAAAATTTTATTGAGAATATGAAATATTTTTTTTAGTTATATTAGATACCACTAAACCTATTTCTCGCTAAAACAACATAAGTCAAGAACTGTTTATCAGGTTTTTTTCATTATTTCTATTAATAAAGCGAAAAGATTATACGCTATTTTAATTTTTTACCCCTCGAATACTAAATTAACCATAAAGAAGCCCTTCAAAACTCGTTTGTGTATGAAACAGATTTTATTGATTTCTGAAAAATTATAATTTTGTAACTTACGAGATTTTTGAAATGACCGATTCAATTATTATATTTATTCCAAAAATTCATCATGTAATATCAATAAACAACAGCAGAGATTGTAATAGAGTTATTCTCATGTTGCAATGAATCTGCTTCTGCCATTTACTGACTTACAAAAACAAGTTCCCAAACGATCCATTTTTTTTTCATTATACTAATTTTTATGTTTATTTTTTTCTATTGTAACGTTTGTGTTATCCCAATGAAAATTATGATGAAATCGAAATACTACTGCGACAGTGTCATTATTATTAATTATTGTAGTTCTGAATAATAGTAATTTGAAACGATACTCACTTATTCCTAGTTTACTGGCTTTTAATTATATAAAAAATAATAACAAGTATTACCTATATGTAATAAATACATGCTGTATAATGTAACACCAATATTGAATGTTAATGACACTAGTTGTAAAAATAACAAAACATTATCAGAGTTATTCAAATCTCTTAAAACATCACAAGTTGATATAGAGGAAGATTGAATTTGATGGATCCTCTCTGCTATGTTTTGTCTCCTCAAACCGATGGTGTCTACGGAAATGCAGTAATTAAACATTCCATTTAAATTTATATACTCAAATATAATGATGACAATATTATGTAGTATTTTTCTTATCCTCTTTCATTGCTTCAGAATAAAGGGTTTTAACTTACCAATGGTAAGATTGTGACCACTATACGATTCTAATGGCAAGATAATGTCACTAGAAATAAGTGCCAACGATTATTATAACGTCAAATATACTTTTTATCGTCAATCAGAAATAAAAATATAATTAATTAGGCAACATTGCTACAAAAAACTACAAACAGTGTGAAAAGTTAAGTCATGAGAACTAATTAGCAAAAATAATTTATTTCTGGGTGAAATTATTTTTATCTAAAAAACAACCTTACAAAATTACTGTTACGAGAAGCTTATTCCTAAATAAATCATAAAAACATTAAATGTACTCTGAACCTCAAAACTAAATAGATGCAAAAATATAAAGAAAAAATCTTGCTGTTAAAATTTAAAACTAAATCCCATAACATAGCTGCACAAACTCCTCCAATAAATAAAATCATCAACAGCACAACATGTGTCTTTGTTATGTTCGGTACTTTATCACTGCGTAAACTTTGTATGATCTATTAAGAATTCAGTATATAAATATATATTTTAGATATACATAAATATATATTCACAAAGATAAAATTCACACATACCTTTTTGACTTTCTTGTCATATTTCAAATAGTTTTTAATTCTTGTTTCATTTTTAAAAACAGCACGGCGAGTATATAATACATAGATAATGCCGATAATACATATTTGCTATCAAAATTTTTCGACCACTTTTTATGAAATCAACCATAATCATGTCGTACATAATATATAATTCATAAAAATCAAATTTAAAATTATAGAAAACGAAAAAAATTTGAAATTTAAACATTAAACAAAACAAAAAGTTACTATATTTAAAATCTTTTATCATGGTATTTTACATTTTTATGATAATTACAATAATAATTCTTAGCGTTATGGTTTAGTTACTAAGAATTTATTTTATATTTTTTTATTCAATATCGTTCTAATGCAAAGGAATCCTACCACATAGGTATACCTACTATATAATACCACCATATAAGTCGATGGTAGATAACATAAAAGAACTTAGTCTCAGACCTAGTCTAATTGGTATTCTGAGATTGTTGAAAAAGTTGTTAACTTCCAAATGTCTTTTTATTTAAAAACAAATATTTGATTCCTTCCCAATAGTCTGGATTTAAAAACTGCGACGCGAATTCTAAGCATGAACAAGCTATTCAAATTTAAATAAAGCTAAGTTATCCATGGACCAAGACAGGCGGAAACCCAACTTTTTGAAGTAAAACTTCTTTACGCACGCTTGACTTAGGGGTAAGCTGGTGAAAGCGTCACGAAAAGTGTGATCGGGCGACGCGAATGAAAGTGAGAGGAAGATATGAGTTACTGAAGATAAATAGAAACAGTGTTGCGATTCATGGATCATCATCATCATCATCGATATCATTGTTATCATCATAATGGATGGATGAATGGATGCATGGATTAGTGCGTGGATGAATGGATGATTTGACTTTCCTTGAATCAACGGAAGGAAGAACCTTCTTCAAGAAATCCAAATAAATCTTAAAGGAGTTTCAGGAAGCATTAGTATTTAAATAAGTATAACAAGGAACACATTGAAAGTTTTAGAGGCATCCATCCATAACAACCTTTTAAATTTTTCTATTTATTTATATTATTAACTTACGAACAATCGCTACTATGAAGATGCTTAAACACTGCAACCAGCGTTGAAAATAAACGAATGTTGTGTTTGTAGAAAATTGTATAGGTGCCAAGCCACACACTCTTGAAACATTCAGCAAGAAAAGTATTGAATCGCTCATTATCCAAGTTTGTCCCGTCGGCATTTTCTGCAATGCCGACGGGACAAACCGAAATACTAAATAATAATATGTATGCGCACTCTAAATAAGTGAAGTTTACAAGTCCACAACCTCTTAATGATAAGATAAAATAATATATGTAAAATATACTGGATAAGATATATATTTACCAAAGCTTCTTGATATATTATATATAAACGAGTACATATATATAGCAGCACAGTATATCTTTATTTCTGAAAGTAAAATTTTTAAACATTATCCAATGCCAATAATACAAAAATTGCAAAATAGTTTATTAGTTTAAGGTCAACATTAACGAGATAGGATTTGGTTATAATAGAATGTACCTTGTTTACAAAAAATCATTTTTATCATTTCTTCTTAAAACCTTTTCTAAAATAAGACCACTGGAAAGTATTTAATGGATATATATCAATAGTTATTTATGCCTCCAAAAGAAAAACAATTGGTACAAGCATTAAAATTATGCCTGGTCAGGTTCTTGGCTTTTTCACCATCAATAAGGTTTACGAAAAATTATGGATCATGTGCAAGGACATTAAAGATTCTAAAGAGCATCATGAGATAAAAGTATATTTTGTATAAAGGTATTTGGATATATTTGGTATGAGATATTTTGCTGATTTATAATTAAGGTATTTTTAATTTACATACGTCTTTGCCATAGAAAATGCTAATATTCTTCCGTGCACTTCAAAGAGCTCTTACTAAAATTATTTTAAGAGACAGTTGGACAAATATTACAATAATAGTATCTATAATGACTGTTACAATATCAGGAAACTATGTAGTTTTATGTCCACAGATATTATCAATTCATAGAATCTCAATTATTCACCATTTTCTTTAATAATAATGGCATAGATTCAAATAATGGTGTCAACAAATTTGTTAGCATACAATGTGTGGAATATAATTCTAGTTTTTATGTAAATTATTTCTTGAAATAGGGAACATAAAGTCCAAATTCATTTATTTCAAGGGTCGTTACTTCTATATTTTATTTCTAATACAACTAACATTATGAACTTATGTAGGAAAAGTAATCGTGTCATGCTTGATTTTAAATGATAATACATACTTTAATATTGTATTTACCCAGCTATTTATTTGTAGAATTAACATTTGATTACAAGTAATGGTAAAAATGATTCAGTTTACTATAGAATTGGAGGCAAATATTTTTTTTAGCTTTTCTAGATAAACTTGTCATTAGGAATCCTGATAATATTTTAGGACATACTGTTCATAGGAAACCCATGGAAAAACTTTGTGTCACAGAGCACAACATCTTTGTGATGCTGACTGCTGAATAGGATTTTATAATTTTATATCTAATATAATGTAATATTTTTACTTTTTATACATATTTTATATAATATATTAAATGTTTAAAATCCTTTTTATATTATCATGTTTTTGTTGTTCTTTTTCTAATGTTTAAATACCAAAAGATACAAATGTAAAGTTGTTAATTTATTTTGTGGAAGTTTGAGTCATTAACAATCAAACAATTTTATACGCTGGGTGCGTGACCCCAGCGTCATCTAACGATACAACTTACGGTGGCTCTTTTAAGAAAATAAACATGTATTGGATGCCAAATAGTTCTTGAAAAAATGAAAACTCGAAAAAATTTTTTTTCAATGTGAAATTTGATATATTACATGAAGCAAATATTAATTTAAAAAAATTCAATGGGTCAGCTAAAAACAGTTAATAAAATAAATACAACAACTAATACAAGCCTCAATAAGTGAATTAGGTTAAGACATCTGTCAAGATGTTTATTGTAAAATTTATATACAGTAAAAATTCATTATTCGTATTACAAAACAATCTCAAATAATATATAACAAATACCTAGCTCTATTTAACATAATTATACTTTTAGGAATGTATCTCAATTTTTTTTTTATTTAATTTTGCAGATAAAAAATAGAATTGGTGTTAAGACCGGGTTTTCAATCTATCACACATAATATTATTTTTCAACCACAGACTCTGATAAAGAGTAAAATTTTAGTTTTGGCTAAGCATGTGAGAGATGTTGAAGAACATCGAAAATTAAATCAAAGTTATTTAATTAAATCGAACGTCTTTCGACAAGCGTCCTTCAATTCGACACCTTACACAACATCATTGAATGTAATAACAATTTTTATATTACTTACATTCAAGACTTATCATTGTTTGTATTGTAATAAAATTTACAATTACTATTCCTACTAGTATTTTTGCAATCGACTACACAACAACTTTGATGACCCATCTTATTTTATTTATTTAATTAAACTGACACACGTGTTATTATTATGGTCATCCTAACTAGTAATATTATAAATGTGAGAGTAACTCTGTCTGTCTGTTATGCTTTCACCCCTAAACCACTGAACTAATTTTAATGAAATTTGGTACAGAGAAAGTACTGACCTTGAGAAAGAACTTGAGTTTTTATCCCCGTTTTTTGAAAGGTTCTCTTACAAATGCGATATAACCGAACACCACGCGGGCGAAGCCTCGGGCGGAAAGCTAGTAGATAATAAAGAGCCACCCGTACTGTATTGTCCGCAGCGGGCGCTGACACCGCTTTTATGTCCCTAACTATGCCTTTCTTACATAGCGAATACAGTTAAGTTAGAGTTTAATACATAAGGTCGAATGAGAAAGATGAGGCAGTAGTAAAAATACTTAAGATAGGTATTGTTAAACATACAGTTTTTATTTTTGGTTAATAATGATTATTAAATAACTACATAGTTGCGTCGATTCAAATGACGGAGTCATAAGAGTCATTCCCAGCGTCAACGTCAGCGTCAAGTCAGCCAATAAGAGTCATTCCCAGCCTCATATTATAAAGAATTACATAATTCTCTTCTCGGTGACCGTCTTTCCAATAATTAAAACAATTAAGCATTGTTATAACAAGAAGAAGACACTCTCATGTCGCATTAGTATTAAAGAATTGTTGTATTAATATTAAGTGTATTAATATTAAGTGCATGGTTCTTTAATAAAATATCCATTATGTATAAATAAAGTCTATTTCTAAAAAGCCCTTCGTTGTGCATAAAACTTGACAAAGTCTTACATAATATAATACATATAATAACTGTACGTTCTCTTACATTATCCAATCAAATAGGTACTGAAAGATTTAATACGAAATTTGTGATGAAATATAATGGTAGTTTAATTTATATAAAATAATGTTTTAAAATGGATAACATTAAGTTACTAAAATTAATTAAAAAACTCAGATACAATACAATTACTATTGTGACGTTTTTAAATATTTGAAAAAAATATGTATTATAGAAAAAAGTAATTTGTTATAGAAACGGTACATGTTATAAAGAATATTAATATTTTATTTTTCAAATTTATAATTGTGCTTATATATTTTTGATAATAATTATTTAACAATAGTAAAACATAAAACATTAATGAGCATTGAGCATACTAAGATTGAAATCAACTTTACCCTTATACCTAAAGTATTGTAAAGTATTTGTCATTTTAAATATAATTTAGTATATAAAAATAGTGTAAATATAAAACTAATCAAGAAATTTGGGCAATTGGCAATAGTTCTAACAGGAGAGAAGCGAACAGGAATGGAAGGAAAGTATGGAAGAAACAGACTCTCCAAACAATAGATAGAACCATAACACTGATTTCAAGTTAACATTGTCTCCTATAATTGCAAAAATATCCTTTGAATCAGTATTTCAAATAATTGAGAAATGAATTGAAGTTCAATTATCTTAATGCTCGATACAGCAAATTGAGGGGCATATTCCGAATTTTAAGGGTTTGAGTCCTAGTTTTGTCTTAGAAAATCTTAGATCTCAGATTAGAGATCCCTTAGATAAAATTTAAACTCCTGTATATTTGCGTTTCAATGAAACTAAGAGTAAAAACATATTACTAATTTTAAATTACCGAACTCACTGGAAATTTACTTATATTGATTAATTTTGTGTTTTATTTACTAAATATATAAATTAATATTATTTTATAACTAATTATACCTGTAATATGGGTGTTTGTATTCCAATTTTATTTATTGCAGCTTCAACTCTTTCTTGTCGTCAGCATGTAAACTTTTCTCTTTTTTCAGTCTAATATTTTTACAGCATATTAGCAGCCTCATTGCCTTTATTGCCATTTAATTTTATTAATTTTATTCAGTTTTCTTAAGTTTTAAATATTATTACTCCGTGTAATATTAGGTCAATGAGTAATTTTTTTATGGGAAAAGGGGACTACCGAGCAGACGGTCTACCTGATGGAGGTAGTACCGTCGCCCATTGATATCCGCAACGTACATTTAGGGATTTGTTGCTGCCTTGGATTGGGGATACGGGGAAGGAATGGTGTGAAAGGGTGGGAAAAGGCAAAGGCCGTGTTACTAGTCTTTGTTCTCAATAGTTAAAACGACTTGTCCTTGTTATTACACAGGATAGGTAAATCAGAACAGAGTAATAATATAAGGGACAGAAGATTTCACAGTACAGAGATTGCAAGAGGGGACGGGCATCCAACAAAGTGTTAGAATAAGGACGCTTACAATTACATATAATCAAACGGATCCAAAGTACCCTTACTTGGGTAACTTATAATAGTAAGAATATTATGCTAAAATGACAATTATTTTATTTTAAATAAGATGCACACATTACTTTAATTCTTTAAGAAAACCCGAAAATGTTCATGATTATTTTTATATATGTTTTTACAACGTCTCTGTTTTCAATTATCTGAAAGAAAATAATGTAACTGTTAAAAACATTCAATTCTTACGATCCGATAATTTGTTACATGAAAACTATATTTCTAAGTCTTCTTTACTCACCCTACAAAGAAATTTTTATAAATTCAGAACCTTACTTTAAAACTGGGTTCTTACAACGACAATCGTTGTAACAGTTTCAAAAATCTGAAATATTACAAAAATGATTAAGCTGTATTGTATCGTTATTCAAAACACCTACATATAAAAACTTTAATTAAAAATATGTAGATATTTAAATTTCTCTCTATTTGTACTTTTAGTAAATTTATTATATCTTGAATTCGCAGTTTCTTAATAATATTTCTCAGTGATAAAAAAACATTTTAATACAAACCGTCGGTATAAGATGTCTTCCCACGTTACAAACTTCTAGTGCTGAATAACGTACGTCATTTAATATAAGCTGTTTAAACAACGTATCTAATTCATGTAGAATTGGATCATTTTCTGACGTCACATAACACAACATCATCCTCGCTAGCGATCGCATTTCTCGGATCTAAATAATGAATAAACATATGTTAATATTATGCTCTTTTTATATACGTGATATTTCTGTAATTTATTAATATATGCCTATATTACTCATAATAATTCTGAGTTGTCCTCGTACATTTTATACACTGACAGTAGACAGATTTCATATATATAGTATTAATAGTAGGGAGGTCAAGAGAGGATTTCTGTTGTGTCAAATTTGTATGTCACAGAGTTGGAAAAATAAATCTTAAGTTTGATATACTCAGTCGATAAACAATATTGTTAATAATTTACTTAAAAATTACTATATTTTTTATATTCATACTTATATTATATTAGATACATAGTTTATAAGATATAAACTATGTATCTTATTAACATCGGGTTTACAGGATACAAGAATAGTTTAAAACGAATAAAACTTACAGCATTCTGGACTCCACTACTATTGTAAAGGTTATTAATTAAATAAATTAATTAATTAAAAGAGAAACTGAAAACGATTCGTATGAACTATGATGAAGCCAGTTTGGGCTATATATATATGTATAACTTACTGATGTTGAAATCACATGCAAGATAACATCATGAAAGCAGAGGTGACTAAAGAAAAGGGAAAATTTTTGATGAAAGTAATATTATACGGAAAATGGGAATTTGTCAGTATGTTTATATATTTGGATATCTGGTCTTCTGTATCTTTAGAGGTATGGATGTTTAGCTGTTCGGCTGTTTGGCTGTTTGGGTGTTTGGGGTTTGAAAATGTAGGATAAACTTAAGACAAATAAAAAACGTCATTAGAATAATAAATAATGGAATAAAAATCTACATAATAATGGACATTTATGCAAACCTAAAGTTTCATTTCATCAAAAATAATTGTATTCAAAAATATATATCACAATAAAATAAATATAATTTGAAATTTTATCAAAGAATGGTGATGTTTCAAATGAATTTCTTGTACATTTTAAAACAACAAGCAAAAATTTTTTTAATTATTTAGTAATATTAAACTTAAACAAAACCTTTTTTTTTTTCGAGTGAATCAATATGTTGAGAAAACAAATATACACAATTAGATTAATTGCTGAAAAATGTGATGTGAAAAATAAAATATGATTTAATAAAAAGGTTGTCTGTAAAGAAAAGTAAAGGAATTTAAATATTGATGAATGTTCTTGTGAATATTATATATTAATGATATTATAATCGTGAAAAGAAAGCTAACCCAAAATCTGTGAGTGTATTTAAAACGTGAAACATTATTTACTTATTAAACACTCCACTTGCCTTGCCAGGTTTCAAATTGAATATAGAATAATTAGAATTTAAGCCGTTTTCTTGCTGTTTTTGCCATAATTTTAATGTCTTTCTAATATATTTTTACAGAATAGAAATAGTATACCTTTTTTTCCGTTACATGGCAAGGCTCAATTAGCAACATCAATTTAGACGTATGGTACACAAGCCATAAGCATTGAAGAGCGAATTGTACGTACAATTCTGATTTATCAACTAAAAAATAATATTTATTTAATAAATTAATTCATAAAATTTTTAATGGTATGAAAATTAAACAACAGCAGGGATTGTATCATGTCATTCTCATGTTGCAATGCCTCTGCCATTTACCGACTTACAATAATAGCAAGAGGTTTTAAACTGATGATTATTTTTAAGATTTGCTAAATGAATTTTTTTTTGGATTCGAAAAACTACTGTGTTAGAGTCACTATTATTGGGAATTATTATTATGATTTTTAAAAATTAAAAAAAGTATTACTGTTTCGTAATGAATATAAGTTGAATAATGTAGAACCAATATTGAATGTGAATGTCACTAGTTGTAAAAATAACAACACATTATCAGATTTATTCAAATGTCTTAAAACATCACAAGTTGATATAAAGGAGGATTGAATTTGATGGATCCTCTCTGCTATGTTTTGTCTCCTCAAACCGATGGTGTCTACAAAAATTTAGAAATTAAATATTAAGTACATTTTAAATTTATAGTACACATATTATACTGTCAATTTTACTGTTTTTTTTTCTCGTCTTTATTTGTTAAAAAAAAGTTTTTTAACTTACCAATTATATGATTGTGACTATTATATGATTCCGGAGGCAAGATAATATCTCTATAATTGTTAACGGTGATTATTACTTCAAACACAAATTCTTCTCGTCGATAGTCAATAAAAGTCTAATTAAATAGAGGTGAACTTTTATATATATATATATATATATATATATATATATATATATGTGTGTGTGTGTGTGTATGTGTGTCATATATGTATAAACAATGTTAAAATTTAAATCATGAGAGCCCTTTAAAAAGAAAAAAAGGTTTCCTGATATATGAAAATATGCTTAGATTATATGTGACATCAATTAATTTCGTTAACTTAGCACTCTATAAAACCTTTGTGTATAAGTTTATCATGTCTTATCTTGGTGAACAAATTGTTGTTTTATCTTTAAAAACATTTAAAAGAAAAATTATCAAAAGTTTCTTCTTTAGCTGCTGGCTTGCATAAAAATAATAAAATCGTTGAAATTTTCTATGTTAATAAATAAACTGATAACATATATACATACGGTAGATCAGTCAATTCACGGAGTAGTATTTGAAGCTCATCTTTGATAACTTTCAATGTAATACTGATGGAATAAGCGAAATATATAAACTGTATGTCAATAATACTCATTAAAATCAATTCCAATATAAAGGGTCCCTGCCAAACCTTCGATTCTGAAGAAAAAAAATATTAAGGTGATAATTTACGAAACTATTTATAGGAAATATTATCAATTAAATATCAATCTATCAAAAGATTACGAAAACCCGTTTATTAAAGGAAAGTATCAAGACATTAAATAAACTTTAAACCTGACGAGATAGTACATAAAACAATATAAAGAAAACAATCTTACTGTTCGAACTGAAAGCTAAATCCAACAGAAGCAATGAAACCTTTCCTCCAAGGAATATAAACATTAACAACACAACGTGTGTCTTTGTTATGTTCGATACTTTATCAGTGCATAAACTTCGGGTGATCTATCAAAAATTCAATACATGAATATTTACTTTAGATATATATAAATATTATAATCGAATTTATCCATACTTTTTTTAGTTTCTTGTCATAATTCAAATAGTTTTTAATTCTTGTTTCGTTTTTTAAAACTGCACGGCAAGTATAAAATAAATACATAATGATAATAACATTTCCAAAGAATATTTTTCGACCGTTTTTCATGAAATGAGTTATAGTGACGTCATACATATAATTTATAAAAATCAAATCTGAAAATACAGAAAACGAGAAATATAAAACTAGCCATTTAAATATGAGACAAAACAAAAAAAATACTAAACTATTATCATGCTTCATGATTTATAACTCAACTAGCTAAAATGTAATTCACTATTATTTAGGAGAAAAGAAAACTTATTTAGCACACTTAGGCCTCTTACTGTCGTTAATGGAAGCCCTATGGACCAGATTAAAATTTAAAACAACTTGGCCTTCTATTTAACGATTCTCTCAACTTCCAAAGTCACTTACATGTTAAAATTTTTTTTAGGTCATGAAAGATGTTTTATTAGTGAACAAATGTTTTAGTACCCTTTTATTAAGATTAATGTGATATCGTATATGGTCCGTGCTTGTTAAAGAAAACTGCAGAAAACTCTTATATAATCAATTAAAAACCGTACTTAGTCCGACTAGAGATTTTTTCTGTGTACATTATTTTAAATATTGTAAATTTGTGTTTATTGTACATAAACTTGTGAATAGCAGCATTTATTCCAGTAAAGTCAACTGAAAAGCTTAGTTCTATAAGTTGAGTTAGCTTCCTTGCAATGCAATTCTAAATTAATTATGTTAACTTTTGCTTTTGTTACTACAATTTTTTGTAAAATGAGTAAACCACTTATTTAATGTGAACTTTTTTCAAAACTTCTGTCTCAACATTATATTAAATTCTATAATATTGAAGTGTATTATGGAATGATAAGCTATTTCCAACTAACATATCTAAAGACTACCATGTGCACTCTGATTTCCCTGGAATCAACAAAAGCAGGAACCTTTTTCATGAAATCCCAATAAACTTCCTAATAGGAGTTCCAGGGGGTATTAGAATTAAAATGAAAGATACTTGTAAGCTACTACTAAGGTCCACATTGAGAGTGTAAGAAGTATCTTGCTCGAAGGCCTTTTAATTTGTTCTTATTATTAATATTAGTAACTTACGAACAATCGCTACTATGAAGATGCTTAAATACTGCAACCAGCGTGGAAAATAAACGAATGTTTTGTTTGTAGAAAATCGGACTGGTGCTAAGCCACACACTCTTGAAACATTCAGCAATAACAGTAGTGAATCGCTCATTATCCAAGTTTGTCCCGTCGGCATTTTCTACAATGAAATGTCTTTATTAATATACAGAATAATAATATGTATGCGCGCCCTAACTAAGTGAAGTTTACAAGTCCAAAACCTCTTAATGGAAAGATAAAATAAGATATGTAAAATATACGGCATAAAATACATATATTTACCAAAAATTCTTACGGTACTGTATTTCTATGTTTTTGAAAGTTAAAATTTTTTAAAAACGTCCATCACCAGTGAAAGAAAATTTCTTCAATTATACGAAGTGATCAATTCAATTCTTCAATTGAAAATAGCTTGTTTACAAAAATTCCTGTTTATCATTCTTCTTACAATTCTCTATTCTGAAATATGGCTTTTCAAGAATATTTTATTTTATAAACAATTACAATTTTAAGGAAAAAAATTAAACAATGTTTGTATATGGATCATGTGCAACGACGAAGGTGCATTATAGATTTTCAATGACTTCATTAGCTCAATATATATTTGGTATGAAATATTTTTGCTTATTTATAAAAAAGCACTTTTAATTTACGTACGTCTTTGCTGTAGAAACTGCTAGTAGACGTCGGTGCACTTCAAAAAGCTCTTATTATTTTAAAAGACATTTGAAAAAATATCATAACAGTATCAATATGATTGTTCCAGTGTCATACAACTATTGTGAAGTCAATTGATATTATCAAGTCATAGAAACTCAATTATGTAGTTTTTATTTAATGACAAGGGCATAGATAAAGTAAGATTGTCAATAAATTTATTAGCTTACAATATGGGGAATCATCGGTCAAAGCTTAATTTTACCACCAAAACCTATAATGTCTTTTTTTTCATAGCTGTCACGAAATATTGGTTAAATTATAATGTACAATAGTTCCTTCTCACTTCATCTAACTGATAAAATGTAAAATTTCTCTAAAATTGCTTGTATATTAGAAGAGTAAATAATATATAGTTCACTTTAAATAATATATAGTTTGTGTATACACAAGGCACATACAATGACATTTAATGTAAGAGTGAAAACGGAATTTCAACTCATGTAATAATTTTTTTTTATAATCTTAATTTTATATGTTTCATTGAACATTAAGCCTAAATGCATTTGCTTCAAGGGTCATTATTTCTATATTTTATTTTTAATATGAGTCCCATTATAAACTTATGTAGGAAAAATTTTCATATCATGCTTGTTTGTTAATGACACTACATATTTTAATATTATATTTACCCAACTATTGTATTTGTAGATTAAAACATTTGATCACCAGTAATGGTACACAATTCGATATAATAAATATATGTCCTTCTATATGTTTCATAATTTATAAACTTTAATCTTCAGTCAGTCAGTGGTGGCCTAGTGGTTAAGGGGCCCGCCTCTCATTGCCGAGGGCGCAGGTTAAAACCTGGCAAGTACCAATGTGCTTTTTCGGAGTCATATATAATTTCTGAGAGTATTTAGACATCACTGACATACGGTGAAGGAAAACATCGTGAGGAAACCTGGACTTATAGTTTCACAATTATAAGTTCGAAATCACCAACCCGTCTTGAGCAAGCGTGGTGATTAATGCTCAAACCTTCTCCATGTGAGAAAGAGGCCTTGCTCAGCAGTAGACTTCTGATAGGCTGATGAAAATCTTCATTCTCCTTATTTTTTCTCTAATACAAGAATTTTTGTTTATGCATAGAATAGTCGCCAAATTTTTTTTTTTGTATCGTTCCAATTTTTTTATGAGTATAGTTATTGTTTTCAACGTAATACTAATGGTATGTTATATACAATATCAGCTCCTAACGTATAAATATCTTAGATAAGTATTTTTATTACTGTCTTATTAGTTTTCAAGTTAGAAATACATATTATAAATAAGGTTCAAAATATTCTATTAGAAAAAAGACGTATTAATATAAAATAAATGTATTCGCCAAAAATTTAAATGCAACTCAGACAATTTATCTATTTCTACATTGCTAAGTATTATTTTTCTTAATTAATCAGTCTATTTACGACTATATACATAAGTCAGAAGGAACTTCGAAGAAAAGATTATTAAAGAAATTAAGTATGTATCTCATAAAAGAATCGAAACTGGACCTTTTCCAGAATTTTCAGCATTAAATGTTATTGAATAAAAATAACAAGAAAAGTGAATAATTATAAAAGAGAGCCGATAAACTTTTTTCAGCAAAATATGAAACATAATTGTTCGGAGTGGTCTACACTCATTTATTTTCCATAAGACTAATCGTTGCAGTCAAGAAATGAAAAAGGATGTGAAATTTAAAACTTTTTTAATGAACAGTAAGTTGCGGAATTGACGATTAACATTTTTGTTTTAAATTTTGTTAATAACTCTCTAAAGATAATAGATGGAATATAAATATATATCAATTTTGATAAAAAGCATTTTTTGCAGTTATCTTATGCCACTGAAGACCAGTAACTGAGACAGAAAATAGTAAACATCTAAAGCAATACGTGAGTTTAGAGTGGAATTCAGTTAAATAATAATATAAGATTATAGTATAAAATAGTCAAAAAAATATATATCAAATTAAATAATTAAAACTATCATTTTTAAATAATGAATTCAGGGCAGAATAAATAAAATTTCATTTTATAATTGCATTATTTGTAAAACTGGACGTGACTTTGTTTAAAGACCACGTTAATTAGTAATAACTACTTATTAATAATAATGATGAATTGAAATACTGTATAAACTTGGTATATATAAATTTCGGAGAATGATTTAACGTAATTTGTATTTAAAATATTCAGTGAAACAGTTATGGAAATATGAATATAATATTTTAACATGAAATTATATTGCAATAAATGTTTTAAATAACTGTAGATTAACATATATATTATTGTCCTTGGTATGATAAATACAAATGTGACTTTATTGCAATTGACCCTATTATATGTATTAAATTTATTAAAATATTATTATATATAAAATTAAATACAAAGTAAATATGCTAGATATACTAGTATGTATATGTTTGTCTTGGAAGTCAGTGGTGGCCTAGTGATAAAAGGCCCTCCTCTCCTGCCTGAGGACGCGGGTTCAATCCTGGCCCTGGCAAGTAGCAATGTGATTTTTCCGAGTCATATGTACTTTCTAAGAGTATTTAGACATCACTGATTAATGCTGATTTCCAAACAGGCTGTATGTCAGGCAGACGGCCGGTCGTAAAAACTATTAGCCAAAACTATTCACAATATGTATGTAAGGCAGACCCTGGCTATAGCTAGGAAATTGCCAGGAAGAAGTATACATATGTTTATCTTGATTTTAGAATTGCAATACCATCATATTTTTTGTATGGTTTCAGAAATGTCCTGATTTAGATATTGATTTTAGTACTCACAGTTATTTATCCATATAACGGTGTTCCTCTGGCTATGTAAGTTTTTTTTAAGAAAGTTAAAAAATTCAAGTGATATAAATCTATACGTTGATAAACTTCCATTACGCAAAACTTTGTCCTATCTTATAGAGAAGTTAAGTAATTTTCTGTATGATTGTAGATTAATGAGTTCTTTTAAATTAATTTAAACTAATCTTAATAGTTACGGAAATAAATAAGTTTTGAAAAATATTAAATTTGTTTATGAATCGTGATTACGACTCAAAGTGTATAAAGACAAAAGTTTTGGAACACGTAAGAAAGCTCTAACTCTATATTTTTGTATTTAATCGAATTAAACGTGAATAAATATATTGATTAATGACACCCAGTCAGTTTTTTTTATTATTTTAATTTCATTTTAAACCTCATTTATTTTGTAATGGTATAGATAAAAAGGTTTAACAATAATTTATATTTTATTTTGAATTTGCTGGGCTTACATTCAGCTCTTAATTAAATTTTAATAAACTATTATTTAACTTGCAATATTCTGTAGACAAACAAATTACATTGCTTGTTTATTAATATTAAAAAATAGGTTTTATAATATATAGAAGTAATATAAAGGCAGGCCCTGGCTAAAGCTGGGAAATTCCCAGGAAGAAGAAGAAGAAGAAGAAGTAATATAAATATACGCGTTCTTTTTACTTCGAAATTTTTTACATAAATAATGTACCTAAAATATATCAAAATACATAATATAATTCACATTTGTGAAGAAATATTTTTTTTAACTTGTGTTATGTTTGTATAAATTCTATTTATGTTTTAGATAATTATAAAATAGGGGGCTAAGTTACTTTCTGATAGCATAAGATAATACTTGATTATTCATAAATCATGAATAACTGTTTTCATAATCAAACACGGGATATAGTATAGACTAGCTACTACTCCTTATATATATATATGACTACATATATTTATATGTATTGACAAGGTTTTATTATCCTTACTGTTAAAATTATGTTAAATAATGGATCGAATATATGTATATATATACAATTGAATATAAATATTTGTATACTTTGATTTTACTACATGTATCTTGAGTTATTAATCTCTTTTACCCTCTTGACATTTACAAGTAACATAAGATTTGTTATATTAACATGATAAGAAACAGTTCTGTAAGTTTTATTTCTTTTATTTTTACTTCCAATACGCATACATTTTTAATAACAAATATGTATACATTTTGTGTTTTGTTTGTTCACTATTTATTAGGACTACACTGAATATTAAGTAATATACGGCGATATAAACTACTGCTGTCAAAAAAGTGCTGCTTTTGCTCCACGAAATACTTTTTCAAACTATACTCATTTCTTTTAAAATCTCCTTTCCAATACTGACTTTTCCATGATAATACTCAGCTCCACCATTGATTACTTATTTCTGCTTACTTTTTTGTATGCCGACTATCTTTCAATGTACGCTATAAATTCATTTTTAGCTATTTCATATGGGTATATAGAGGAATATTTAAATTACTCTTCTATACTGCTTGTTTCAATTAGCAAACAGAAGCTAGAGTAGCTATATGAGATGTTGTATATTGAATAAAAGAGCATGTTGGCAAGCAAAAGTATATTTGCTAGCGAAGGTTTATTTCAGCTGCCTTATCGTGAAAGCAGATAAATAGTTGGAAGTCACGTTATATATGTATGTGTTAAACATTTTACGAAATAAAAATAAACTTTGATATAATTATTCCCAGATTTAAAAATTACTGATTGTCTTTTTAAGGACAGTTTAATAAGTCTTTAAACTTTATATATATATATATATTATTTAAGAACACAAAATATTTCTAATAAAATCACCTTAATGAGATCTAAGACTTTCGCGAGTATTCATTGAAATAAAGTTTTACGGATTAACTACGCGATTTTAATTATACTTGTAACTACATACTCCCGACGTTTTTGTTACTTTGCAGTAACTGTGATCACGGGCAGACGAGACGTGAATAATATGAATAATTAAATGCGAAAAATATATGTTTTAGTTCAATGTTTATTCATATCATAACATACTTTTTTGTTATTTAAGTCAAAGGGGGCAAACGGCTCACCTGACGGAGGTAGTACCGTCACCCATGGACTTCCGCGGAAGAATTTTGCGGATGCGTTGTCACCTTTGATTAGGGAAGAGGAGAAAGAAGGATGGAAATAGGAGAAGGGCAATCGGCACACTCACTCATCGGACGAAACGCAGCCATTATAGACTACTTCACGTTGATCTTCTGTGAGAGAGTGGTACTTCCCCGTCCGAGCTAGCCCATGTTCGAGCTGCAGTAATTTGACCACAGCTAGGCTCTTCTACCTAAAAAAATATTAACGATTCTTTTAAATCATTTTGTTTATACAAACAGTGGAAAATTTTATTGAATAAAAAAATAATAGACTCAAGTTTACTCAATCCAGATATAATATTTAGTCAGTTACTTTTCCAAAAACATTGCATTTATTGATGGATTGACAACGACAAGTCAGATAAAATTAAATTGCAAATTATTATCAAAATTGAATTAAAGTTTAAAGACTTATTAAACTGTCCTTAAAAAGACAATCAGTAATTTTTAAATCTGGGAATAATTATATCAAAGTTTATTTTTATTTCGTAAAGTGTTTAACACATACATATATAACGTGACTTCCAACTATTTATCTGCTTTCAATATAAGGCAGCTGAAATAAACCTTCGCTAGCAAATATTCGCTAGCAAATATATAAATCTTTGTATATATATATATATATATATATATATATAAATAAAAACTATATTATGTATAACTATCTTAGTTAATTAAAACCCCTATCCCATTTACTTAAATTACAAAGTAGTTATTCCAGACACAATTTTATAGTTTAAAATATATACTGCTGGAATAATCAATCATGTTTATTGTAATCTGTCACAGTTTCAGTACTTCCATCTTGACAATTAAAAAATACATGAAATTAATTCAATACCTACACTTTAGTGGAATGATGTGATCTAAGTTACTTTTAGATTTACAACAAAGTAATCGTTACAGAAGTAGTGAGTAGTTTTATAAGTTGTTATAAGCACGTACGAGCTACATAAGAAGAAAAAAAAGAACATCGCCGGGGCGACATCTTTGTATCGGTAAAATATCATATAACGAATGATGCCGCTGACTCCGCGGAACGAACACCAAGCCGTGTGAACAAGAACATTCCTTACACCATACAAGCAATAGAATGTTTCCTGGAACCCCTGGTTGCCACCCTGCGTAATTAAGTAATAAAATTTGTATACACATATTGTAATGCATTTGTCACTAAAAAAAATTATATAAATTGACAACAGCTTTGAAATTGCTAAATTTGAGTACGTTCGTACGTTTGAGTACGTACTCAAAAATTTAATTGAAATTCCATTTTGTTTTGTCTTTTAAAACAATAAAAACAAACAAATAATAAAATCATTGACGATAAAGATTTTTCACGTTTACAAACAATATTATTTATTTCAATGTTTTCATAAAGTGAATTCGTTTCATTCCTGTAGCCTTCCCATTTTTTATATACGTTAAAAATAAATATATTTATATACTTTAAAAATAAATACAGTGCCTTGTTCAATCAAGGGACAATATTTAATTTATTTCAATTAAACTAATATTTTTTGGATAGGTATACTATGCGACTTTATTTTTGTAAAAAAACTACATACTCTCGACGTACTCTCTCGACGACGACTTTTTAGCAACCGTGATCACGTGACGTAAAGAGATGAGAATGTCTGTCAGTTGGTCTTGTTATTTGTGACCTACGGTAATCCCAGGATCCCAGGTATTTGACATACTGTTTTTAGGAAAGATCTCAACATCTAAATTACCTTATTAAAATGGAATCATCGTCAAACCATTTTGTTTGTATCTAATGAGTTTAGTGTGTATATGTATATATACGAGTAATATACAAGTCTCTGAAATACGTTTGTTCCCTTTGAGCTAACACTTACTTTGAATATTTAAGACATAATGGAATATCAATTTGATTCGTGTAATATTCTGTTGAAACATTGTAGTAATCTCTTGTAATAAATGTTTATTAAACAAAATTACTTTAGTTTAATATGTTAATTTCAGTAAATCATTTTATTTTTTAAAGTACGAAATTATATGAAGTAAGCTATTCATCGCTTTTAATGCTCCTGTTACTACTTTCAGACACTTTCAACTCGTTCGACCGTGATTCGGATTGTAGTGACGATGGTTAAGTTATCGAATCGGTGGGAAAACATAAAATTAAAATTGTATATTCAAGTAGTCATATATGCACTGTCTTTTTAAATGTGTATTCGAGAAAATATTTTATTACAGTGTATTTAAAAAAATATACAGATTTCTAAAATATTATCAACCCGGGAGTAATTATTCAAGAATATTATAATATTAGATCAGTCATTCGGTAAATATTTAAAACAGTTATGACTAAAATTTGACATATTTATAATTGGATAACTTGATTACTATACTTCTTCTTCTTCTACCTGGCAATTTCCCAGCTATAGCCAGGGTCTGCCTTACTTGTTATGAATAGTTTTTGGCTATTTGTTTTTACGACCGGCCGCCTGCCTGACATCAACCCTCTTTTGGGAATCAACATTAATCAGTGATGTCTAAATACTCTTAGAAAGTACATATGATTCGGAAAAATCACATTGGTACTTGCCCGGGTCAGGATCGAACCCGCGCCCTCGGTGACGAGAGGCCGAGAGGCGGGCCCTTTAACCACTGAGCCACCACTGACTTTGATTACTAGACTATACTATACTATATATGTCTTGATATAATTTAATGGCAAAATTTATTCTTATTTAAAAAAAATGAAAGATAAAGTTGTATCTAACCTTTTAGAATTTGGAGTTTCCAGTTAGGTGTTACACTTGTATAATTCTGGGATATAAAATAATTCTTGTATGTATGGAAAATCTTAATTTCATAGTTCGGATTTTAGTTAATGTCATCACAATACTCGAGATTGTGATTCGTCCAACAAATAAAAACGGTTATATTGCCAAAATATTCCACGATTCCAGTGCGAATGAGGTCTAGTTTAAAGAAATTAATGACATATATAATTAAAATGATTATAACACAGCACAGTCATAATATTGTATGTATCACACGATATTCTCAATACGTTTTTGATAACCAAATATTGATAATTAAAAAACAAAATTAATAAATCAATCTACCAATAATTTTAGTCATCTATATGGTTCCTGCAAGTTGTTAATTACGGTGAACACAGTCTGTCTACATTTAGTAAGTACCAATAACTTTTGCCATTTCTATGTCGTACACTTAGACACGTAAGAGTTATATTGTCAACATTTATATTGATATCTTACAGGAAAAAATGTTAATAAATTAGAGCATTTCGAAATCATTTCTGCAATTAAATACGTATTTTCGTACGAATTGGATTTCTTAAGTTATTATTTGTTGAATTTCTTAAATTATTATTTATTAAGTCAATATTAAATATCACTAAAAATTTTTGATGGATAAAATACAACATGAATAAATGTTTGATTAACGTTTCCCTCAAAATTTAATAACTTGTAAATTGAATCAAAAATATAAATAAAAGGTTATCCTCTATCATAATACAATTTTTGATTTGTAACTGCTTTTATTTCTGTATTTACGTGGGATGAAAAAATAATGAGATTACGTTGCATTTGTGAAACGCTAACATCTATAAAATCAACATCTTCAATGGTCTGTTTATTCAAAAAGCTCTGTTATTAAAAAATCGCGTACTAAATCCGAAAATATTAGTTTCATTTAAATATAGTTATATTATTATTTATTTACACTGAAGTGGTGAAAAAGTTACAATACCTTCCTTACTTCTTACAAGAAAATCAGTCATACAAGACCATATACATATAAAATTAAAAAAAAATGTTAATCAGTTATATGTACTTAACATATAATATGCTTGTAGATACACTATTATTTAACTATAACCTTTTTAACAACAAGAATCATATTTACATTATTCCAGTTTTATGGTCATTAGGAATTTATCATCCGCATAGATCAACTTTAAATATATGTTATTCAACTTCTATAGATCTCCACATTAATGGACTTAAAGCTAAATTACTGATATTATACTAATCGTTGATCAACATTTTAATGTTTGTTCATATAATTTAACCGGCATAGTAATCGATATCTCTGTTTACTTTAAATCCATATATGCTTGGTTTTAAACGAAATTATAGTTTACGTTTACTTAGGAACAAATAAATATTTTTAATAAAAAATTCACACACAAGTACAATGTTTATTCCATCATACCATTTCTATTAATGAGGTCATAATATATATTTTTTGTTCCTAATGCTTCTCGTCATTACAATAATTGTTTTTATGTTCAAGAGTCAAGAAAGCATTTAGCAATTTAGTGATTGAATTTTAACCCTGTCTTATCGAGAGAATGCCCGGTTTTTAGTAGAATATTTATATTTTTATAAAAACATAATCGTATTTAATATCACTGTAAATGTAAAAAGTTAGAATAGAGAACTTGATACGCTTTAAGATCCCTTTTTAATAAGTTCACTATTTAATAGATTCAAAAAAAACTTTAAAAATAAGTTAATATTTTTTTATATTAAAGTTTATACAAAAGTGAAAAAAAGGTAATTTATAGACATCTTAAATTAATATGTTATGTCTTAAGAACCAGTTTTCGGTTATATCACGCTTATCATTCCGAGCTCGTCACATTTGACATTTGACAATCACAACATTAAAATATTTACATGTTGACTCAAGTTTTGTTTATATTGTCTAAAAACCATCAACGCAATAACCTGAAGCTATGTATAAGATGTAAAGGTTAAAGGTGATTAACAAAATAGAAACAAAAAATAAATGTTATTCAAACAACAAAGTCAGTCACACAAACCTCAAGAGTGATTGTTAATAAATTAAGTACCGTATGTGTCATAACAGTAGAAGTGTTATCATAGTTTTCCTCGAACATCTATAAGAGAGGGTATCTGGAGAAAGTGAATTTGACAGTATTAAAGGAATAATACTCGTATATTTAACGTGTTATAAATAGACTCGTGGAGAAATATCTTTTAGGTCTTCTATAAGAATAATTCCGTGTGTAAGCTGGATAATGTGGTAAGAGAATCTTTCTTAGTCAATAATGTCTTATTTTTGAAACTTAAATCTAATGTGTAGAATGGAACGCAGACCTAAGCGTCATTAATTTTCATTAATCATTTGGTTAGCTTTCAAATAACACTATTTCCAACATGGTATCAAATATTTCATATTCGAATAGCGGACCTTTAGAACGCCTTTTATTTATTTTAAGTAAACATCAAATAAGGCTAACATGTGAGATAGATTATGTAAAAACTATGTAATACCCATAGTAAATGCACAGTAAAAATAGATTTAATAAAAACTTTCACATTGCTATCTTCAGAGAATTTAAACATATCTTTCCTGATAAATCTATCAAATGTTTTGTAATTTTCTACAGAAAACAGACAAGTTCCCCAAAGTTGAAATTATATTGTTCTATAGATTTATTTTTTAGAATACTATATATGTATACATTTGTTTTCGTTGCTTATTAATTTTACTTCACTTATTACGTTTCAGTTATTTGATGTTTATAGACGTTCTACTATATAAAAAAAATCGTAAATAATTTTCGTCTATTTTTTTCTTTCAGAAACCAATAATATATCAGTAGTTATAGAAGTAGCACCATGCTTTAAGTCCATTAAAATAAGTATTACCATATGTGTATTATAAAACCATATATACGCATGTCTATATAACATAAACAAATATAATTATATCCTTAATGTACTTTCAATTCCATTAAAATGAAATTATGGAGTACTAAAAATATAATTAGATATTATCTAAATGCATTGTTAAATATTACCCTAAGACTAGTACATTGTCCACGGATCGTTAATGCGTTACTGGTCACTTATTTAACGCGTATTAAAATGTGTAAAGGAAAGTTTGAGTTATAAGACGCGATCATAAGCATAAGCTAGTAAAAATGATCTGAAACTATAAAAAAATATTAGTTAAGTAATATCCGACCCAAAAAGCGGGGTGTTATAAGATTGATGTAGATGCTGCGTGTCCCGTATGTGGAATGGT
The DNA here is from genome assembly GCA_916720795.1 of Danaus chrysippus. Taxonomy (NCBI): domain Eukaryota; kingdom Metazoa; phylum Arthropoda; class Insecta; order Lepidoptera; family Nymphalidae; genus Danaus; species Danaus chrysippus. The sequence goes on from CAKASE010000069.1 coordinate 196,219, forward strand.
AGCTCTAAAAGGGATCATCCCATTTCAATGTTTTCATTTTAATTTGAAAGCCAATTACTTTGCAGTAGTTTTATCTATGTTTGCCTAATATCGATCTAACGTAAGATCACTTTTTCAAAGTGATGCAACTCCTTTCTGTCCCATGATTACGTGATCTTAAAATGACAATTTATGTGTGGGCTATTATTAATTAAATAATTTTTCAGTTATTTATGTTTTGCCATGTTTTTTATTAGGTTTATTTAAAACTTTAAATATTGTTTTCCATGACTAATTACAGAAAATGATATTACCACGCAGCTTAATACTAAGTGATTCATGGCGATTCATACTACACCTTTCAAGACTTTGCTGTTTTGCTCCGATACGTTTTTCATCAAATGGAACTGGTTGCTACTTTCCACGTTCTTTCAAAATTTTTAATATCATCGCCGTTACAATCATTGGTTAGTAAAAACTGTAATTAATATATTTTTCAAGTCACAAAATGAATCCTTAGTTGTGTTTAATATGATAATTGGAAGCCAATTCTAATTCAAAGGATACTACATACATACATATGCTTTGTATAGTCACATTATTTTTAGTAAATATGATATTATGCACAAATACATATATTAATATAAGGTAATGTATTTTAAGAATGAAGTGATAAAATCTTAGAACATCTGCAACGATCAGTAAAGCATAACAAATTTTTGTAATAGAATAAATTATTTTACTTTAAATGTTACATACTCGTATGTATGGCAAAAACAATAAATCATTGATACATAATAAATATTTTAATAAAACAAGGACATTAAACAATAAACGAATACTTTTAAGTGTGTAATTGAAACTTTGGAAATACATAACATACAAATAAGGAATTATAGCACTATAAATGGTCTATTTTATCTTATTTACTAATTTTCAAACTATAACATTAATTTGTTTTTACATTTTTAGGACTGTTTCTGTCATACAGGGTTTACTATTTCGTAACACTTAGCACGGACAGTGTTTACCAAAGAAGATTCTTATTTTATACCGTTCAAACAATGTTAAATATGACAATATTTCTTTATGGAGGTTTCAAGAATGAACTGAGGATTAAAAACTATCTTATGTATGAAAGTAAAATATATAAGGTATGGTATTTACTTTTAAGAATTGTTTATGACTGTCAATTAATATATCAAAAATAATTTTAGACAATAAGATGCTTAAACACTGGTAAAGAAATGCCTAAATTAGGAATGAGTGACGTCATATTAATGATATTTTTTGTCATTGGACTACCGGTCCTCATGGTTATAGATTGCATAGTCTATTCATACGGCTGTAAGTATTATAAGAAAAATTTAAATATTTACAATGAGATTTAAGGTTTGCGCCTTTAGCATAAAAAGGTCTATTGCTTAATCCATATACAATATTGACGTTTTTATTTTAGAAGGATGGCAATTTCATTTGGACTCATATTTTTGAGGCATTCTCGCGATGTTTGATGATGTTTTTAATTAGATTTTTGTTATAATGTATTTCAGCTCGAATAACTATTTATTATGGCATCATTATTCAATTTACTGCGATAAATCTTCTTCAGCTGCAATTTGTAAATATGGCAAATTCCATTAGCGTTCCATTTAAAATGATCAGAGCAGAACTAAAAATGGAACTATCTAGAATGACTGACAGTGGATCGTTAGTTTTTACTTGATCGTTATATGTATTTCAAACAAACAATTTATATATAATATTGTAGTGTTAAATTCATGGATTTATTACAATTATTATCACAAGAATTTAAATTCATTAAAATATTATAATTTCTGTTTCAGGGATTTAAATATAACGTTGGAATCAATCAATGCTGCCATTGATAGGATCGGCGCAGTCGATAACACACCTCAGAGTACGTTAATATGAATATTTTCTCATTAATACATACTTAAGTTTTATGTTATATTTGACACATATTTATAATTTTTTTAGATAACAACACTTTTAAAAGGCAGTTAACTGCGCAGAGGATCAGTCAAATCAAAAAGTCCTTTGTTGAAATATGTGATGTTTTAAAAGAATTCAGTACTTCAGATAACTTTTTGTTATTTTTGTTACTTGTGTCTTTTACTTTCAATATTGCATTTACGATATACAGTATTCTCCTTTCACTAGAAGGTATAAATTTAAATTTTGGTTCAGTTTTTTATTGCTTCTCTTTATTTTGTCAAATAGGTTTATTATAGACTGAAATTTTTATCAAAACATGCATGTCTTCACGAATTTATTACAATTTTAAAAAAAATTAAGTAATATCAAAATATATTTTTACACGTATTTGAAATTACAGATGATTTATTACCGGACATTAAACTCGCACTACAGTGTACATGGTTTTTGTATCACACGGTACAAGTAATGATGCTAGTTGAACCTTTTTATTCGATTAAAAAAATGGTAAATACTTTATTTTAAATTTTCTAATGTAGAATAAAAAAGTGAGGGGAGTGGAAACTTCGTAATTATAAACAGTTTATATCTGCCTTATTAAATTATATGTATATCAAATCAACCAAAAAAATTATGAATATGATAAAAAAAATTACATAGAACATAGAACAAAAGTATGAATTTCAGCTAATTTCACGATGCTCACACTGTTTGATTCGCTGCATAACAATAAAAGCCACATGTGCTTGGAATCTACCTACTCACTCTCTTTCTCTCTCCTACTTTCTAATTTTGTGTATCTTTCATTCTCTCTCCCACAGCTTTACACATTTAACGCAATGTCTGCAATAGTGCAGTTGCTATATAATATATATTTGCCAATAATTATATTCCAGGTAAATAAAACACGTTTGTTGGTGGCAGAGATGATGAGTTGTGTGATGTCTGACACTGATCCACTTTACTATGAAGTGGACACTTTTTTTCAACACTTAGTGCTATGGGATACTAATTTTACAGCCTTCGAAATTTACAATGTTGGAAGGCCTCTCGTTCCAGCGGTATGATTTTGTAATCAAACTTAAATGTATTTGTAAATTTTCATATCTTCTATTTCCACTCTATACTAATTGAAGTTTATTTTTTCAGATTATTGGAATTATCACAAGTATTTTAACAATTTCATTCGAATTTTAAAACTATGCTGTATAAATTATTTTTTTCAGGATAATCAAAGAAATTGTTGTTGTATACATTGTAATTGTAAACAAAGTCCACAATTTCCTAATATTTTGTGTAATATGTTTGTAATACGTTGAATAGAAACCACGAGGTTCTTTATCATCTGCTTCTTAAAATAGGGTCTAGTGAATTAGAAATAAGTAGCCTTGAGGAACTTACTTACGCATCAAGGCATTTATCGATACCGTCAAAGTATTAAATTATTAGCTATGCGTTTCTTTATCTTAATATTTAATGTATTGTATTTTTCAAAAAAAATATTTATTTCTATGTGTCCTAAAAATTTTGTAATATACTCGTAAGTATTCCAACAGGATTTCATTTCTAAATGTTATGTTTTAACATTAATGTAATTATTTTCTGTTATTTTAATGAAGGACTCAATTTTTGTGTTAAGTATAAACTCAACATATGGATATATAAATTCTATGGATCTGTTAGCCCTTTTATTTTTTTAAACCTAAAACTTTATATTGTTGGATTAAAATAAAAGGTTTCTGCTGTATTTGACTTTAATCGTTATAGAATTTCATGTCGGTAATATACCCGAAATATAAAGTGAAACTGATTTATCTGTTATAAGAAGTTTTGTAATATGTAGATTAAAATTAAGCATATTATTTTTAATGTTAGGAAGATAGTGTAGTATATCACAGTTTACATTTTGTCAAGTGTCTTAAGTTGCCTATAGAGATCTTCAATATAAGAGTAATTGCGAATGAGGTGCAGGCCTTAAATTTCTGCGAGAAATTTGTTCTTAAACCATATATCCCAAATTGAGGTATTGGCGCTATGATATATAATAATTAATACTTTTGAAGATTCCTCGTTGTAGGACGACAATTTAAATTGAGTCAAAACAAGTTTAAATTCAGGGCAACTGATTTTAATTCCAATTCTTTGTTAACTGTATCAAATTAATCTCAATAACCTCGAAGCAAAGTTGAGAATAGTACTCCAAGCGGGGTTAATTCTATACTTTGTAAAATAAGAACAAGTGCTGTGATGTAAAGTGCTGCCTTGTCTTAATCTATTAGAACAGGGGTCTCTAAAATTTTGCTTGAAACTTTTATAGCTTTATTTTCTACATACAAAAAGTATAAGTATAATATAACAAAATTTATTTTCTCAATATGTATAATAATTATTTAGTTTTGTTCTGAAACCATAAACCAAGTTTTGTGATAATTCATACAGAAATAAATATCTTAAAACTTGAATACCAAGTGTATATAGACAAAATCTTCTTAGAACTATACTTAAAACCGTGTTTTTGTATATAAAAGCGGACACAAACAGTATTTAAATTGAGGATTGTATAATAATACATAATTAAAGATAATGTAATAAGCCTGAAATGAAGGTATCACAGAAACTTGAATGCTATGACTTTTTAAATTTATTTTTTTATTTATACATATGTATATGTATAATTTTAGATATGAGATAAAATCGTTGAAAGCTTTATTATTTAAAATATTTTAGTGTTTTAAGAGAAGTAACAATGCAGTCTTATCATTTATTCCTATTGTAATTTCATGTATTCACATGGCCTCTATTGCATTGCGCCATTTACACTGAACGTTTGGTAAACCACTTGGTGATGAAACATGATGTACATATGTAAGTTTGATAAATTCTATATAAAAAGGAATTCCTTAATTTATAATTTAATAATACTTTTGTTAAACTATAATTAATTTAACTAATTATTAGAAGTATTTATTATCTTATCTAATGTTGTAAAGCTGTAAGGGAACTATCGATCTTGTAAAATATATTTTTAACTTAAAATACTATATAATTTTTCCTTATGTATAGTTTCTGTACTTTAATTTTCAATGTACAAAGTTTATTGTTTAGTTTGTTTCAGAATTGTTTAACAGAAAACTGATATTTATCAAAAAAGGTGCAATCTCAGTTTAAATGTTAATTAACAAAATAATTTAAAAAAATAATTATAGGGTGTTTTTAACATTTTATTTTATACTGCTATAAAATTAATGCTCATTTATATACTTTATAAAAATTAATATAATTGAATTAAAATATACATGAAAAACGAATAAGTTAATTTCAGAATCCAGATATATACAGAGTTCCTAAGTTTTCGCTATGAAATAGTATACACGATAAACGTGGAGGGCAAATACGGGGGTTTCGTGATGAGATGCAAAGTTTCTTTGCAACTTATACTCAAATGGAGGTTGCTCCTAAATTCAACTTACAAATGCGTAGAAGTCACTATTACACTATGTCAAACTATGGAATACTTTTCGGCCTTCCCTAATGTACCTACTGTTAGCAATTTTCGCTCATAAGTTACGATCCAAATTAAAACATAAGCAATTATTTTAATTTAAATTATTATTTTTTTAATAAATTCTTATTGTTTGCACCTACATTAGAGTGTATCCATTTTATAGCCTTTAATAGTTTCAATAAAACTAATATTCACCGGCAGAGGAGATAACAGTTGTTGCAAAGTAATCGAAACGTCGGGAGTATGTAGTTCAAAATAATAAAAAACGCATTGTAGTCCGAAAATATTAGTTTTATTCAAATGGATACTCATGTAAATCTTAGATCTCATTATGCTTTTAAAAGTTATTAAAAAAAAATAGTTACCATTAAACCGATCCAATATATTATCCCTTACACTCTTATACATTTAGGATTAATAGTAGTAAATATAAGTTTAAATTAACTTAATTATCAGTTAATTTTTGGAACAAACAATACATTTTATAGTTTTCCATTACTTTTCCCTTAAAGTACAACGATATACAATAGGGTCCTTCAATCTTTTTAGGCACAATTTTATTGTAGTAACAGTAGCTTATAATCACATTAGGTACATTACATCTAAGGAATTAAGCCATAAAAAAGACTTAAAAGGTACAAAAAAGCCTGAAGCAAAAAATGAAGTATATATTTATGTACATCTACATATACAATATCTTCACGGTAAAAAAAAATGCATATATGCTTTAAAATGTAAAAATTTAAACCCATAAAATAATAATGCTAAAACATGAAAGAAACCTTTCGACGAAAGTAAAAGTTACATATATTTTTAATTTTATTTAATTATTTAGAAAGGTTAATTTTAATTTGTAAATGATCAAAATATTCAAAAATATGTTATTACAAACTTATTGCGCCTATCTTTACGATAGAGTTGTTTAAAACCTTTCGTTTCATATAATTTTATACCGTTAATTAACGATCCAGTTGAAAAGTTAATTCCCAATTTGTATGTCTGCTTTGATCTGTATATAAATTATAAAATGAAATTAAGTTGTTATTTGGTGGAACAAAATATTTAAAGTCAAATTTTTGAAAATGTGGAATAAAATAGTAATGAAAACATTTAATTGGTATGAACAATATGTAATAAAACATTCTAAATGACCCCAAACAAAACACAAAAAGATTTTAAAAAATATGTGAGTTTCTTACTTTCGGATAATCCTCAATAATAATAATGAGCAAATGCATAAAGTTTTTTCATCTCAAACTTTATTTGAAACAGTAAAATGTTGAGAAAGAGATAATTTAAAAATTACTGATATTAATTAGTAGACAAAGGCTATGTTTGAATATTGATTAATATTAACCGAAACACATTGCTTTGTTCTCGTATATGCTTTGTATGATCTCTGACAACTTCATACTGTTTTGGTATTTCATACAATCAAATCATTCCGACACCTTTTGAGCGTAATTTCAAAAATTAACACCAGGCAAAATTAGCCCAAACTTGATACATTCTGGTATTTGACATGCGTTCCTAATTATATTACTTAATGCAGCTTCAACTGGCCAAAGCATTATAATTATATCGCACGAAATTTTAAACATTTAATGTTATATAGTCAGTGGTGGCCTAGTGGTTAAAGGGCCCGCCTCTCGTTGCCGTGGGCGCGGGTTCAAACCTGGCAAGTACTAATGTGATTTTTCGGAGTCATATATACTTTCTGAGAATATTTAGACACCACTGACATACGGTGAAGGAAAAACATCGTGAGGAATCCTGGACTTATAGTTTCACAATTATAAGTTTGAAATCACCAACCCGTCTTGAGCAAGCGCGGTGATTAATGCTCAAACCTTCTCCATGTGAGAAAGAGGCCTTGCTCAGCAGTGGGCTCTGATAGGCTGATGACGACGACGATGACGATGTTATATACAATCAAGTATCAATGTGATTTTTCGGAGTCATATGTACTTTCTGAGAGTATTTAGACACCACTGACATACGTTGAAGGAAAACCTCGTGAGGAAACCTGGACTTATAGTTTCACAATTATAAGTTTGAAATCACCAACCCGTCTTGAGCAAGCGTGGTGATTAATGCTCAAACCTTCTCCATGTGAGAAAGAGGCCTTTGCTCATAAGTGGGCTTTGATAGGCCGATGAGGATGAATGTTATACACAATCGCAATAAGAACGTCCTATTTATGTACCATTATATTATATTATTCAATTTGTACACCTTAATCACCCTAATTTTCATTCTTATCATCGTAGATTTTTTTGTTTTTGGTAATATCAAGTCATGTATTTTTGAAATAAGTACATATAATTTGGATTATTTTTAACTTCACCTTTTGTCATTTCAACCAGACTTGATGTCTTATCGCTTAAACGAAAAAGTTGCTTTAACATCTAAGACAAAGTAATAATTTTTAATGTGATCCTGAGATAGAAAATAATTTCATTGTTTACGTTTATCAATAATAGTTAAATAACCATGTAAATTATAATCCAGATATTCTATAATAAACAAAAACTTCAGTAGATGTCTTTAAAAGGTATAGTAGATTATCAATTAATATGGAAATAACAAGGCCTCTTAATTCACCAAGCTATTACATATATTAAGAATTATGTCGATTAAATATTATTCACATTGACATCTCATCTGCACTTGATCACGGTTGCTGCAAAGTAACCGAAACGTCGAGAGTATGTAGATATAAAATAATAAAAAACGTAAAGTAATCCAAATAATATTAATTTCATTTAAATGAATACTTGCATAAGACTTAGATGTCATCAAGCAACATAATTGTTATAATACCAATGATATTAAATACAGCATCAGCTTTTAATTTGAATATATTATTTTTTCAATAAAAATTTTCATTATTTCTACTTAAACTTATCAATGCAGACGGTTGATGAATATGGCGTTTTACAGAGCAGCGAAGGACAAAGTGCTACATAAATTATAGACATTCTCTGGCAGTCTTTAAATAAATTTTGTGCTAGATTTTTAACTTGTTTCTGATGCACACGTAAAGCAAAGAGTATAAATTTAGTTTTCATTGTTTTAAATTCTTAACTCCGTTATTTTCCCCCTTTTACACATCAGAGCTAATAACATTTTGAAAAGATATGCCAAAATATATATGCTCTGCAAATATATGTTTGTAATATTGATATCAACATTACAATAGTTTATTTCATGTAAAATTATCTTCCAACTGTACCTATGACTATATGACAATATAATATATAAGATATATTTTATATATATGATATATAATCACTATTTAAATCATTAATATTTAGTCACAGTTATAAATACTAAGAAACGTGTTGGAAACAGTATTCAATAATTAATTTAACTGTAACTTGTTGCAACAAATGCGCTAACATTACCGATTTAGGGTAAAGAAAAATAATATCGTTATTTATCCCAAATGAAATGTGTTTGACATTTTTTATCTAACTATAAACTTTAATATAAATCCTAAAATATTTATAATCAAAATCCTGTTACGAATTTTATAATGCAGGAAATGAAGCCGAAAATGTATATAATAAAATTATTTTATTCAGAAAAATGTAGCTACTAAATAATATGATATCATTTAAATATAATTTGCAATTTAATTTCATACACAGAACTCAGTTAATCGAAAATTAATTAATTACTATATGCCTGGAACAATACGGGTAATATAACTTGGTGTGATATTTATGCTATAAAATAATTTAAAAATTATTTTCTCTAGACAATTTTTTGTCAGAAACATTACGGAGAAAATATTTATTAAAGTAATGAGAAATAGAATTTCGTATTTTCTATTACATATAATATAGCACTATTAAACAAGACGTTTTAGCAGCAATGTGAGGGAGAGATTTCAGAGAAAATATTTCTCTAGTGATTTTCCCCGCAGATACGGTGAAAGCCATTAGGAAGAAAATGTACAACAGGCTGAGGTAACCAATTAATTGTAAACCGTTATTAAAAGTAAATTTTCGATAGTTTTTATAGTAATAATAACAACTTATTTGTAACAAGGTTAATAAAAAAAATATATATCGATTTGTATTCATACATTACTGCCATATATTAACTACTTTTATTTAATAGAAAGAATTTAAAAAAGATTACACTTCAATATTTTTAAATCATATATAAAAAATCATCCGAAAAATTATTAAATATAATTATACAAATAATGAGAAAATATTATAAAATTAAATGAAAGCCGTTAAGTTATATGTATTTCACTTTTTTAAATTCAAAATATCAAATTTAAAATTACAGATTTTTTTATAAATATTATATATCAAAAGAAAAATTATTACATCTCCATGTAGACTACTCTTCCGACCATTTGTATCTTTATGGGGACTATTTGTCTTGAAGTATGTTTTATTTGTCGGGTTATACGAAGAATCTATTGAAAATGTGTAAGACAGTTATAGAACAATGTAAAAGACAATGGACACTAATAGGAACTTTTCGTAAATTGAATACGGAACATATTGTAGCATGAGGATGGTTAATATAATTTTAAATAAAAGAAAATCCATATTGTTTCTTCACTAGTAGTTAATTAAGGATTCAAAATGATGATATTAGGTACTTAGTGTGTATTTCATGTCTAAGAGGATTAACAATTTGAAAAAAAGTAAAGACTAAAGTAACACTTGTCAACTTACACAGAAATATATTGCTTTATTATAAAAAATATTGTTTTTTAATAAATAAATAAAATGAATTGCTACAATTTTATAAATAGTATAGATAAATTTGGGAAAAATATTTTATTTTCAAATTATAAGAAAACTGTTCGTGGGGTTTTCACATCAAATCAGTTGAACAATTTGTAAATTGGAATTTTTTTTTGTTTGTTCGGTAACAAGAATTACATGTCGTATTATTGTATCTATGCAGTAAATAAGTGTTGATACAAGTAAATTACTACATATAAATTTTCATAAAATTCAGAATGAACCTTTGTTTTCTCTCATTTTCTCGTTGAAATTTTCGTTCGGAAATTCAAGTTTTATTATGATTTTTTGCTGAAAAATCTTGAAAGACTAGTGAGAATTGAAAAACTTCGAAGAAATTTTCTAGCTGCAATATTTAGTAAGAGCAAATTTGTATCCTTTTAAAGACGGTTGTTTTTAATATTTTACTAGTTTCTCGGTTATAGTTTTCTCTTCTATGAGCTTAATTAAAACTTTCCTCGTATACTTTTCCTTAAAATGTCCATGATTTTAATTGCTTTTTAATGCAAATAAATTAATTACTGGAAGGTATTACGTGATGAAGGGGTATTTTCTCCTTGGATATGTACCACTTTTGTACTAAAACATGACATCTTGTAAGTGCAATGAAAATATTAATTAAACTAAAGACATTTCGCTTGTAAATAAATAGATATTGATGATTAAAATACTTAAAGGTTTAATTTAGAAGAGAAAAAATGGTAAACTAAATTTAATTCATCTTAAATGTTATCTATATTTTTAACTGATTTAACCACATATTTTATAGAAAATGAATACTGAGTTAAAAGACGTTTGAAAGTTTTATTTATAAAGTGGCCACCTAAGAAAGGTTACCTAGTCAGGTTATATAATCTTTAATATAATAAATAGTTTACAATTCCAAGTAAGGATAAGAAAAGCAAGAATATTCTTTCTAGGTGAAATTGTCTGTACGTTTATAGTTATCGACATATGTAACTGCTTGAGACGGTACAAGAGCACTAGTTGATGAACATGTCAAGTATATCACAGAGTTCCAATGAATATTTAAATCATTTGATGTCAATCAATTGATGTGTTTGTTTTTCCGTATAAGACAAAGTAAAGGAAGTATGATAAGGTTTGTACTAGCTTTAAAATAGTTAAGTAAACAATGATCAAATTAAGAGTTTCATTAGCAGATTACAAAACAAATTTGGTATGTATATTTTATAAGAATTAAATTTATATGACAGAAATACTACTTGACTGATGGTTTTTTGACTAAACTGCACCTTGTCATAAGATACGAATTTCCTTAGCCTGAATTGCAATCAACGTTCTGAATTTTATGATAGCTAATGATTTGCCCTCACTCAGTTCAGAATTCAAACCTCTAAACTTCAGACTATTGTTAGCTTAAAAGAACTGTCTACTTCAAACAACGAGGTTACATTAAGCATCTTAAAAATCTTTTGAGCAAGCAGTGGCAAAAAACAGTGACTTTTTTTTTTTTTTTCTACGAGGGGAATCTTTTAAAGACTTCCTGCCGCGGGGGAAACGCGACAGGGGCATGTGGGATTTCCACCCACTAAACCACCTCGACGTTCTCTGCGCTGTGCGTAGACTAGTGAGCGGGAACGGCAAGCCATACTTCCGCTCACTACGCACGAGTCCCGAAAGGGACTCCGCCATCGGCAGGGGTATCAGTGGCTGACCACACCACCCCTCCGACTCAAGAGCAGCGTGCCGGGAACGCCAAACACGCCGCTCTTCCTCTAGCCTATGTTACCCGGACGCCGGTTCCCCACCGACGCCCGGAGGCTTCCTCACTGGGGAGGCAGGTCGCGAGCATAAGCCCGCTGCCTTCGACCCAGCCTACGTCGGCGCAGCGTCGCCGCCGGCGCCGCTGCGCCGACGAACGCAAAACGACGCAACGACGCAACGACGCAAAACGACGAACGCACTGTTTTTTGCGGCGACGGCGCAAAAAACAGTGACTAATTCTAGAGTATCAAAGTCAAACAAATTGAGAGCCTATTCAAAAGGCGAAAGAAACAATTTGTAATATAACGGTTTTTTTATTATTTTATCTGAGATTTATATATGTTGTAATAAATTTGATTTATCACAAAGCTGCGTTAAAAAAAAATTGTAACATAACTTTTAGCTGAACTAGATTTATTTATGTTTCACCAATTTACAGATAAATCTTTATAATATCTATGAAATTCCCCATCTTACTTATAGATGTATTAAAAGTTTATCATTTGTTAATTATCTCTGAATTACAAAAGTGTTACGAGTTTCTTGGAGTTTAGATAAGCAGACTTGTGGCTTTGTGGCTTAACCTCAATCTTAAAACTTATTAGTTTCTTTTGGTAAAAAAACCAAAAATGTTTGTGTACTATCTTATTTGCAATTCTTCAAAGTTAAGGAAAATATTCATTTGAAATTTTCACACGAATAAAACAGTATAATATTGACTATATTTTAATATTCAACTAGCTAATATTGGATTACGCTTGTACCTCGTATTTCCTTGAATCTGATTACTGTAAAATAATTATAGGGCAGGTATAAAAACAAAAGCTAAGATTTATTTAATTTCATCACATATATAATATAACACGAACACCTGTTACGGAAAGTTATGTGACTAATCCTCCCAAGAGTACTTACTACTTAAACGAAAAAGGATCTACGAATTAGATTAGGGTACTGTCAAATATAACTGGGCTTTGGTCTTTGTCATACGATATTACATCGGTTAGTAAGTGACTCATTTTATAATGATTGCTTTATAAATGAATGAAAAAAATAATAGCGAATGTGTCGGCAAAGTGTTTCGATGAATCCAATAAAATTAAAGATACTTCTTTTTAATTAGGGTTTCGACTGAAGTTAACAGGTAAAAATCTTTTGTCACGAATAAGTAATCAACAGATAACAAAGCTAATAGAGAAAATACATTCATCAAATTCATATTTCATTCAAAACCTCCTCCGTCTCCTGTAATTCGATTTGTTTGTGAACAAAGATTTTAAAATATAAGATAATTTGTCATTCTATATACGAGTATAGTTAGCGGTGTAGCGGGCACGTTAGAATTATTAGATTTAGACTATAACACGAGTAATCATAATTCATAAGTGAGTAAAATCGGTGAGTAGCGTCATGTTATAATATCATCTGATAGCACATATAAAATGCTTAATTGCTAGACTAAAGTACAATTTAGTAAGTTTAATTATGTCCCCTATTATAAAACTATTTAAAATATCGAATTCTTCTAATTGCGTTATTTTTTAAATAAAATATGGTGTAAACTTTGTTTTTTTTACAAAAAAAAGACTTCTTAAGAATTCTATTCTTTAATTTTGCCATTATTTATTTGATTAAGTCGCTATTTAATAAACTAGTTGAGTAGTTAACTTTTCTTTTTTTTAAATATTAATTCTCTGTGGTTTTAACATGGTAACAAAATGGACCTAATCACTGTAATATATTATATTTTATACATTACCTTACTAACATAGAAGTTTGCATCGGTACACAATATACGAAGCTTTTGAAATATGTCCTACATAAATCTTCGCACTCAAATATCAACATATGTAGTATCAATGTAGGTCTATGAATAAAATAAGCGCTGCAGAGTTGTGACACACAGTTGAAATAAGGCTATAGAGTTACTCTATTGACAATAAAGTTGAAGATGATAAGAAAATAAATAAAAAGAAACTTAATCAACAGAATAAAAACATATATCTAATATATTGTGCAATTGTTGCACATGTTCGCAGAAACCAGTTTAAGTTTGAGTTAGATAACTTTTAGATTACTGTAATATCTTAAGTCGTTTTTGTTTAAAATGATAATTACTCTAATATAGCCATATTGCTATATTTGGTGACTGATTATATCATGTTAGGACTTCAGTAATGTGTTCTATATTTCGCTAATGTTATATTACTTAATTTATAAGAATTTTTATAATCCATGTTTTTATTACATAGAATATAAGGTAATTTTATTTAGCATTGTCAGTTTTCAAATTTTAACAGACTATCTAATGTCTATCCATTATTTTGTTTACTTACAGGCTAATCCAAAATAACGTTTATATACAAGAACTGATTTTATACGATCCTTCCTAACCTTTTATTTAAAAGTGAATTGTACTTTAGTTTTTAGACATGATGATTTGTATATTTTACCTATAAAAAATATACACATTACCATTGTTGTACATAATATACATATACTTTTAAAACACGTGTACCATGTGTCCGATAAAAATATGTATTATCTAAATCAAAGACATAAATAATTAATACTATAACCCAACACTATACTAACCAATTTACGAGATTAGTATAAATTAGTGCTTTTAGGTACAAAGTAAAGTGGTTGTTTGTGTACAACCTTCTGCCCTAAATTGGGATCCGCTCGCAACTGTGGTGATTGATTAAAACATTATTAGCAATTGTACAATTAATGAACTCAACGTCATTTATTCTCTCTGCAAATATGTGTCATTAAAATGGTGGACTTTATTTTGAACTAGCTGTGCCCGCGACTTCGTTCGTGTGGAATAGTGACTATGAGCAGCGTTTTTTTAAAATATATACTTATTTTTATTTTGGATCATAATCACAGTCATTTTGGGTAGTTCATTTAGTTATGTATGTATAAGCATAGAATAGTGTTCGACGTGATTCTTTAATTTGACATAACTTTTTTATTTATGAACCGATTGACATGAAACAAACACTAAAGCATAACTGAAGCATATCACAATATATTCGTGAAAACCGCATCTAACTCGGATCAGCCGTTTCTGAGATTAGTGTGAACAGACACACAGACAAACAGACAAAAAAAAAGTAATTACATTTTTGGGTTCGACATCGACATAACAATAAGCCCTGCTATTTTTTTTATTTTTATTTTCAATTTACAGACAGCACTTTTCTACAATTTTATTATATGTATAGATAATCTTGTCTCGAAACATATTTCATAGATCGATTATTAAATTAAATAATATACATGAAGAGCCGTTTAATAAGGTAGAAGCTACCTTTATTAGTATCTTCTAATAATATTACGATGATATACAAAACTTTATCAACCCATATTATATTACGAGTATAACTCGTGTATTATAAAAAATATTAAATAAAACATGATAGCAGGAGACGAAATGACAATTAATAAACAAATTTATATAACAATTTTATGTACGGCAAAATAATTGTTTCTGAAGTACCATGCGTTTGTTACAAAAAACAAGTCTGGAATGAGATGTAGCGTCATTGTTTTTGAAAAAAAAAAAACTGATTGAGAATTGATATCATGCTCATAGTTTACATAAACGTCATATTTTATTACTATACTTTTATTTTGATTAAATTTCTATGGAAAAATCTATTCCTTGATTGACTTTTGTTGCGCACTTCGAAATCATTTTTTAAATATCAAAGTACAAAGTATTTTTGACAGTTCACTTTTTAATTTGTTATTCCCTTTTCCTAAGTTACATTTTATATCCCACTATGTTTTTCTATACAACAACGTTTGACAATTTTGGTGATCAGTTTATTATCAATTCTTTTATTTGTCATATAAGCGCACGTCCTTGAAAGCACCAGTTGTCATGACCATATCAAAAAATACTGCCTGGAACACTTACGTATTTATAAAAAATTCAAAAAATTCATATTTTTAATACGTTCTTGTAAGCACAATTTTGATTATACATTGCTTCTTTCAAATTATATTGTATATTTTGAGAACTAAAAGCGATGTAATTTTGAGATAAAATCAATACACGCAGGTTTTTTTACGGTTTTATTGATCTTAAAAATATCAGAAAGTTTCATTTTCATTTTTCTTATTCAATTTAATATTTTTCCTTAGAACGATACTATAATACTTCAAACAACTTTAATATTAAAGACTTTTATTTATAACAACTATTTGAAATAATCTAAACTAAATTTACTTACAAAGTACATATATGATGTTTAGGTCCTAAATTGTATACATAAACAGATTTTAAATAGTATTCAAACAATTCAACAGTACAACATTAAAATTTACACTAATTGATTGGACTAAAAACAATACATACTGTGTATATTTTTAATATAATAAATTAACTTCTTTCATTGGACTTTGGAAAGCAATTTGCTTTCTCGATTTATAACTTAGATCTATTTTACTATTATCCAGTTAAACATCTGCTATTCCTCTTTTCATTTTACAGAGAGGCATTCCTGTATCTCTCTGTTATTTATTACATGTACCATAATTTCGTTTTTATTTTGTTGCTAATAGTTAAAATTATCACAATCAATCATTGTTTCTAAAACAAAGATCTAAAGCTTGTAAAAACTTTCGTATATTTCTAAAATAAGTAATAGACTCAGTAGTTATTTTTATGTTGATTTTTAAGAAAGTTCTGTTTAAGTGTGACATTAATTCACAGAAGATAACATAAGGTAGAATCGTCATGAAATGTTACCAGCTTTCATAAATTAATTAATTATTAGTATATTAAATATTTATTTTAAATTTATTATGAGTGACTTATTAATGTCAAATGGTTCAAAAATTGCTTTATTGAAAATGTTAAAATTTATTGAACATTTTAAATGAAAATAGTTATATGGATAATTTTCATTAGCAAATATCGTGAGGGTAGATGTAATTTATTTGTGATAGGATAAAAACAAAACTAAATAATATATTTACTAACTAATGCATTTTAAGTCAGTTCGCTTTTTTAAGGACTGTATTAATAAAGTGTAATCGATATTCATTTGTTATCAGAACTATGAATTGTGAAATAAGACATTAGTAACAATGTGTTTGTGTAATTTGATGTGGACGCTAGATTGACTATACAATATACATACTTTCAGTAAAAAAGTTTCGTAAAACACTGTCACCGCTGCGTTTAACTCTTTGACAAACTTCGGATGAAGATTGACTCGGTATGATTTTATTTTTTTATTATTTTAACACAATATCGATATACATATATATTTTATTGATAGACTTCTCCTCGTTCATCACCAGTGATTAATTTGATTTAAGTCATCTATCCTATTATTAAAAAAGAAACTATTCATAAACTTCTTTCTAAAAATACATTAACACTACATGATAAAACTGGTGTTTAAGTAGACGAAAATATAGATTATTTCTTTGGTGATTAGGTTCGACGAGTACAACTTTATCACAATTTTACATTTACTAAGTAACAACATTCAATTTTAGATCCGTGATTAAACAAACGCCATCCAATTACTCCTTAGAATTGTTATCAAGTCACTCCTTACATATACAATCAGATCCTAACTATATGCGTCTGGCTTGACATAAGTTATTGGGCTGATAAAGGAACCATTAAAAAAATTGAGGCCATAAATAGTTTTTAAAAGCGTTTGAAAAACAAAAAAACCGATTCATGAAGAAACCAAGAAATCCATTATATTTAGTATTTATTCCATAAATATTATTTTAAATTAAAACCTTATATTTAGTTTGACAACCTTGTGAATTTCTTTTGTTCTAACTTATTTTGATAATAGTTTAATTTTAGTCATAAACATTTGCCCCGGCCTTTGTTCGCCCATATTACTTTTCCATATACCTAATTAGCAACATATTGATTACTATAACGCGTACCTATGTATATGTAGCCGTGGGTTTTTTCAGGATAAAATTATTCAATCATCTCACTTATTTTAGCAGTTATATAAATGGAAGTAACTAATAATTAAAATTTATTTTATGTTTATATTTTATTATAATGTTTTACACAATTTTATAAACAAAATAGGTAAATTATATTATAATCTTATTTCAATGTATTTAGTGACTTTATTAACAATATTACTATAGTATTATTATACCTTTGTTAACAGGATGATATGGAAGAGTTTAAACCGTTGATACCAGACATTCAGGCTGTTAGGAATCCTGGAATGAAAGAACGACGCTGGAATGAGTTCAAGGAAAAAGCTAGTATGTAAAATTCATACATAAGTAATTTTGTAACGTTTCGTCTCCTAGCTTTTTTTTAAAGCAATAGAAATTATCTACGGTAAAAAAATTCACTAATTCTGTTGAAATAAAGCTATGGTTTTTAAAAGTAACACCATTTTATTGGTTTAAATGATATATTTTACATACTAGCTAGAAGCACCAGAACCTATGATTGACTTATATATTTTTTTGATATACTAACTAATATGGTATATTTTCCATAAAAATATGAAATATATAAAATGACTGGTTGAAGTCAAATAAAATTTTGAACGAAGATGATTATTGTTTTAATAACATGAATATTGAAATATAGGTATTTCTGTAGCAATGAACGAGAAGCAGACGTTTACGATGTGTCTGAAGCAAGGAGTGGCTCAACATGCTGAATTGATAGCTGGGATTGGTGAACTAGCAAGCAAAGAGTATGTCATAGAACAGGCGCTCGATAAAATGCTTAACGACTGGGCGGCCAAGACGATGGAAGTGTCTCCATATAAAAACACTGGTATAACATTAGAAATATATAGCCTCATGTCATTATTGCTTGTCATTAATTTGTGTTGGACTAATTTCTAAGATAGGTATTTAAATAAATTGTCCTAAATTATGTCAAAGCAGTACTGTATAGTGCTCAAGTTTGAGAATTAGTAGAATAACGTTTTATTTAAATAGTTATCAAGCGTATATAATCTAATTTACAGGCACGTTTATAATGAAGATTGCTGACGAAACTCTCCAATTATTGGATGAACAACTTTTAACTACACAACAATGAGGATTCAGTCCTTTCAAAGCATCTTTTGAGCTACGAATACAGGAATGGGATGATAAGCTTCGGCTTACAAAAAAGGTGTTGACGAATGGATTGAATGTCAAAAGTATGTTTTAAAGTATTTCTTTATATATATTATATTGTATACATTGTGTACCATAATCTATATTATTATATAAAAGGAGTGGATGTATTGAGAACCAATATTTACGTCTGAAGATATATCACGACAATTACCGCTTGATGCTAAAAAGTACGGCACTATGGAGAAAATATGGAGAGGAATTATGTCATCGGCACCAGCATGTCCAAAGGTTTATTTTCCTAACTGTATTTGGCAAACTTTCAAACGAGTTTTAAACTTTATACACACGATATTTAGTCACGTGTAGCACAGTTTAAATATTAATAGTATTTTTTAAAAGCTTGTTAATATTCTAACATGTAAAATGTTTTAAATATTAGGCAACTGTTACACATGCTTATTTCAAGCATAAAAGCATGCTTTAATTAAGCACGTGCTGTTTACTAGCATGTGTGTTCAAGTGTTGCTTAAAAAAAGCATGCTTATTTAAAGCATGTGTAAATGTAGCATTAGTTTTATAACTAATGATAATATATTTATTTTGTTTATAGATAATGATTAAATGTCCGGATAGCCGTCTTCTAGATAGCCTGGTTGAAGCTCGTCATTTACTGGCTGTTGTATCACAAGGTCTGAATGAATATATGAAACTTAAACGTGTACGGTTCCCGAGATTCTTCTTCCTTAGTGATGATGAATTGCTAGAAATATTATCCCAATCTCGCAACCCAAGAGCATTGCAACCCCATCTTAGAAAATGCTTCGAGAATATTGCTAAGGTACCTAATTATATCTGTCTTCTGATGTGTAATGTATGTGTTTATTTATTATAAAAATAGTACATATTTATGTGTACATTTATGTTTATATCTATATATGTATAATATCTAAATTGACTATTATAATTTTTGTATTAGAATTTTGTTTGTATGCTTATATGTAAATATAATTTAAATTTTTTCCTTTTCCTTTTTATTATACCTACACCACATTCATCCCTTTTTAATTTCTCCTTTTGGTAATAAATAATTAAGTTATAATAATTATAACATTCATGTATACTATGTTTGTAAGCAGAAATAATTACTTTTAATATAATGTTTCTTAATTTTTTGTATATAATACCGTCAGGTAACATTTGAACCGGATCTAAAGATAACTTAAATGCATTCAAGTGAGGTGTAATCGAGGAGTTGATGTAAAAATTTTACCCTACTTCAAATGTCGAGCAGTGGCTACTTCTACTAGAAGACACTGTGCGACATACAAGTGAGACGAGATTGATTTATTATATATATTTTTCCATTCAGATTTTATAAATTTATGCAATATATTGTCACCTGTACGGAAAGTAAAATGGTGAATGAACAGTCATATTTACTACTAAGAGAAATCCAATTACATTTTGAGCTTAAAATTATCACGTTTAAGCAATAGAATATAACAAAGAAATATAGAAACATACACAAATGTTAAACTAAATAAACTATCTGGCATATTAGGTATATATGATAATTAATGAAATAACTGTATTTTATTCTTAGTCCGTCTGACCTTGGTGGATTCAATGGTAGAATAATGGGAGTTACCTCGTGATCAGTGGGTACTGCGATGGCCGGGGCAGGTTGTGATTGCGGGATCACAAACAGCTTGGACGGCGGGAGTTGAACAAGCTATATCATAATACAGAATGGATGAATACTTTGAAGAGATGCTCAAACAGGTAACGTATTAAAGAGATCTAAATATTGTCTTACTACTTCATGATACATAAAAAAGACGGCGTTTTTTCTATAAAAAGAAATATAATCACATATTACTTTATACTGAAGTATATAATAAGCAACATTTTTCAATAGTTGGATAGTCTTCGTGCCTAAGTTAAAGGTGAACTAACTTTCTTCCAACGCGAAGTTTTATGTGCCCTGATAGTTATCGAAGTGCATGCTCGTGATGTTACAAAGACACTAGTTGATGAAAGTGTCAAGAATGTTACCGAATTCCAATAGATATGTCAGTTGAGGTAATGTTGAGTTTTTGGTTATAAAAAGATATATAGAATGATAGTTTGATATGGCTTTAATCGGACTTCATAAGGCTTTTCTACTAATTTAAATATATTTATTATTCATTTAGTTGGACTTTAAATACAATATAATCGATTACAATTGAAAAGAATTTATTTAATCTTTTGAAAGTTTCTAGTTTCATAATAATTCATTACGAAACAAAAATTTTTTTTTACAAAAATTCAGTAAAATGCAATTGCAACAACTTTATTAATATTATCTGGGAAATAGAATTGATATTAGAATCTTTGTTACAAATTAAAATAGAATTTATTTCCATTCAGGTATTGTCAAATCGTAAAAGGAATGATACCGCTTGAGGAAGGTGAATTACCAGAGATATATCAAGACGAGGAAAGATTACACACTTCATTGTACTATCGTCAGTTCAGTCAGAATAAATGTGACTTTCGCGCACTGAATTCTATCTTCACTTATCAAAACGAGTACTTGGGAAATAGGTAACTCATTTATGCCATAGATTTCTTTTCAATTATTACCTACCCTTAATGTTTAACGGTCAAGATAAACCATTTATTACGTGTCAGGGTTTACAATAATTTTGTCTCGACTGCCTATGTTCATGGGATCCTATGCTCCGATGATGACACTTATATATGTGTTTTTTTTCAGCGGTCGTCTGGTCATCACGCCGCTAACTGATAGATGTTATTTGACCTTGATGTGCGCAATGCATCTCAAATTCGGTGGTGCACCGGCAGGTCCCGCTGGTACAGGAAAAACTGAGACAACTAAGGTTAGGTTTATTTTTAATTTTTGCTGATATAAGAACAAAAACAAAATATTGTTATATATAGCTAAGTACAAGTACATGTATATAGTTAACACTTGTCTTCTATTGATTATGTGGAGTTTGTTTATTTCCAGGATTTAGCCAAAGCACTGGCTGTTCAATGTGTGGTATTCAATTGTTCAGATCAGCTCGACTATATGGCTATGGGAAACTTTTTCAAAGGACTAGCAGCGTATATATATATATAGTAATACATTTAAACTTGTGTTAAATTTTATAATTTTTATGAAAATATTTCAGATCCGGTGCCTGGGCTTGTTTCGATGAGTTTAATAGAATTGACATTGAAGTTTTATCTGTCGTCGCTCAACAAGTACCTATATATATTTAAATAATAAGATCTAAGACTTTCGCGTGTATTCATTACAATGACACTAAAAGATTTGGATTACTACGACTAACTATTTTATTTTTAGTAACTACATACTATACCATAGTATATTTTGCAGCAAAGTAACCGAATCTTCGGGAGTATGTTGTTTTAAAAATAATAAAAGACGCATAGTACGCATTCGGTATATTTCTCTTTCTAAACAGGCAGAACGGAATTACCAGATAATCTGAAAGCATTGTTCCGTCCTATTGCAATGATGGTGCCCGACTACGCTCTTATAGCAGAAATTTCTTTATTTTTATATGGTTTCTACGACGCTAAGATTCTGGCAGGAAAAATTACTACAACGTTTAGATTGAGCTCTGAAAAATTGTCTTCTCAGGTAAGACTTAATTTTATTTAGCTGGGACTATTAAAGCAGATAGAAACTTGTGGGCCCAAAATGTAATGAGTTTAAAATGGATTTAAAAAATTACTTAATTTTTTTTCGTATGAAATACGAGTACCAAAAATCTACATAAATTCTCAATCTTCAAGCGGAGAAATATGCAAATAATTGTTTTTATGAAGCAATCGATTAACGATTAATTAAATAAAAAATGATTATTCGATTATTTAACTACAAAAGATAAACTTCACTCCTAGTTTTAAACTTACAGTAACTTCATTTAAACTACACCATATATGTCTACAATTCAATAAAAATAACTTTTAATAACGTGTTTTAAAATAATAATAATATTAAATATTATTTCAAAACATCCTTTACGATTATCGATTCCATATCGATCGAAACATTCAGTATATAGTCTATGGCAACATGACATTGACACTTAACCATTACTAGATGCATTGTTATCTGAGTCTGACTTGTTTCGTGTTTTTCCATTCGTTTGGAGTGCTTTTCCGATTATTTTACGTTTTCAAAAACCACTGCTTTGTTTTTTACGGACTCCGAACCCGTCTAACGTTTTACGACCCCTGCTTTCACATTGGACACCGATGATCGCCTGCACGTTTGACTTGGAATTGTTAATTTGGATTATTTCGCCGGCTTGTGGATTGGATATTACTGAAACGATGGATCGCTGTGTGAATTGTGGGATAGCAACTAGTAACATTGTACCCTCGACACAGTTCCTAGACGATATTTTAATTATTATTGAAGAGGAATAAAATATTCCATTAAAATTATTTGTTTTATTCTATGACTTTTATCACATAGTTCACTCCTGTTCCTCGTAAAATTCCATACTTTTTACCGATATCTGTATGTCTTTGAGTCTTTCTTGCCTTGTTATATCTTATCAGATATTCTCTTCTAAATAAAATTATTATTTTTCACATACTTTTAAGTGTATTCAGCTAACCCTTAAAGACAATGCAATGTAACCTCACTTTTTAATTAATACTACATATTTTCATGTTTTGACATTGAGGGCCCAGAATAGTATGCAATACTTTCGATCTCGTTTATGTAGATATAAGTAAAACTTTTTACATATACATAATTAAAGTTAATCAACAAGAAAACTTTAAATTATTGCTTATTTTTCGTGCACTTAACTGCATAACAGTTTAGTTTGTTATTTAGTGTGTAAAGCTTATAATTCAATATCTGGTATATAAGGATATTATGTGAAATTATTTTTTATATTATTAATGTTTCTACTTCAAGTTACCAAATACCTATGTGATAAAAATAACTTAAAAGTAATGTTATCTGTGTTCCAATTTATTTTTAATTTTTATTTCAAAGTAGGACACTAAAAGATACAAATACAATTGTCTCCCGATTTTAAACCTTATTGGATTGTGGATGAGGTACATATTTATTTATTGCAAAAAGGAGCACTACGATTTCGGTATGCGAGCCGTGAAGACAGTTATCCTTGTGGCCGGTAATCTAATACGTCAGATGCCCGACGGAGATGAGAGACAAATACATAGTATTAAGAGCATTACGAGATGTGAATGTACCCAAGTTTCTAGCTGATGATCTTGTTTTGTTCAAGGGTATAGTACCTTATAAAGCATATATATCTCACGAGAATATTATCCCATGCTGTTTTCAATATATTGGTAAAGAAACGAACATACGTAAGTGATATTAATCCTTTGGTTGTGACATTTTTATAGGTATTATATCAGATTTGTTCCCAAGAGTTGAAATTCCGATAGTGGACTATGGTATCATGGAACAGTCCATAAGAAATATGCTTATCAAAAGGGGCTATGATGACTTATACAGTGAGTTATTCTTGATAATATTTTATCTTTTTTTGGGCACAAAATTGTTTTTTAACTAAGTGTATCTTATATACATATGTGGTATAAATTTTACAGCTTAATTTTCAAAATAATTCAGTTATATGAAACGACTGTAGTGCGGCATGGTCTCATGTCAGTTGGTCCTGCAGGAGTTGGAAAAATTAAGGTTCATTATATATTTATAAATTATTATTATTACTATTTCCATTCCAAGAAAATACCATAAAAAAACTAATGAAAATCTCGCAATAAAACGATTTTTACATTATTATTTATAGTGCTATGAGATACTACGTGATGCTCTAACACCTATAAAGGGAAAGTTAGCACTAGATGGATTTCCGTTCACTCCGGTTCATACGTCAGTAGTCAACCCCAAGTCTATTACCATAGGACAATTGTATGGGGAATCTGATTTGCAAACTCATGGATGGTAAATATATTAATAATGTTCACACCATGGTAAGATATGAATAATATGGGAGGACAAGTCAAGACATTCTTTTGTAATAGTTTTTCGATGTAGATATGTAGTGTACCCCGTAAATTTAGCTAAAAAGAAGAATCTATTTGTTTTTTGGGAAATTTAGTAGTTCAGTTTTTAAAATATCTTTTTTTCCATTCAACAGGACTGATGGTATTCTTTCAAGTCTGGTTCGAGCTGGAATCGCAGTTGAGGATACTGATCGTCGCTGGTACGTGTTTGATGGACCTGTCGACGCTGTGCTATAGAAAATATGAACACTGTAAGTTTCATATTATATTTGTTTGAAATTTTCTTTATATATTTTTAGTGAAGATTAATTTTTGGTACCCTGATCTTTATTGGAAAGTAACCTCTACATCATTTTGCGTTTTTTTAGGTCTTGGCTGATAATAAAAAGTTATGTCAGTCATGTGGAGAGATCATGAAGCTAACTGATCGTCAGCGATATTTGAAGTAGCTGATGTAGCCGTTGCGGGATGGTATATCTTGATACACAGGTGGTAGGTTTGCCTCCACTAGTGAATGCTTAGATGAAGAGTAACCTTCCATCGGTTAGTATCTTATTTCTTTTGTAAGAAATCTAATACAGGCTTATTATTTTTAAAAAATATATTTAACAGATTGCAGACAGTTTCCGAAAAATTCTTCCTAATCTCATAACAACATATCTAT
Source organism: Danaus chrysippus (assembly GCA_916720795.1). Lineage (NCBI taxonomy): Eukaryota > Metazoa > Arthropoda > Insecta > Lepidoptera > Nymphalidae > Danaus > Danaus chrysippus. Next base: position 221,966 of record CAKASE010000069.1, read on the forward strand.
ATCCTTCGTTAGCATTCTTGAGGTCTAAATGTAATGAAATTGTTGTTTTATCGATTCGGCCCTAGTACTTAAAGTCCTGGAACTCCTAGACTATAGATTGAGACCTCTTACTGGTAAAGACGACAGACCACCTCCCGGAGCACCATTTTTAGCACTCATGCGTAAGTCGACCAAATAACATTTGTTCAGACGATTTTATAATATTAAGAAGCAATGTTTCCAATATAAGTCTTTATCACAAAGCGCGACTTTCACCGTGTTGGGTTATCTGGCCATTAATATGGTCCGTGGGAGCCACTTGTGATCACAACGGTCGGGCATTGTTTTCCGATTTCATAAGAAATCTTATGACGCAAAACGAAACCAAGCCTCCATTCCCCAAGGAAGGGAGGGTGTATGATTACACGTGAGAATAATTTTAAGATTTTTCCTTACATGTTAAAATGCGTACCATGATTTGATTGTTTGTTATTAATAACTAGCTTTTGCCGCGACTCCGTCCGCGTGGAATAGCGACTTCCGGCAGATTTTTGGTTCTTTCCACATAGTTCCCGTTCTTGCGGGGTTTTCGGAATGGTCGAGTTCCCGTAGAATTTTCAGGATAAAACCTATGTTTTTTTTTATTCACTCTTAACCAACAACATATTTATATGTTTATTGGAATAAAGATTAATATTATTATGTCGATACAACTTAAACAAATTATTTCGACTAAATTAGGTACCATAAAAACGATTTTTGTGAGTTAATCTTAAAAGATAGACATATACTGTCCGGGACTGTTTTTTAGATCATTAAAAGAGCTATTATTCTTTAATACATATTTTTTGTGTATCTTGAACCGTTTTGACGACGCATGCAACGGAAGGCTTCAAAGATGAAATAATTTCTCCCGTTTTTTACACATTTACCACTATATCTTTGCTCCTATTGGGCGTAGCGTGATGTTATATAGCCTACAGCCTTTCTCGATAACTGGACTATCCAACAAAAAAAGAATTATTCAATTCGAACCAGAAGTTTCGGAGATTAGCGCTTTCAAACAAACAAACAAACAAACTCTTCAGCTTTATAATATTAGTATAGATTAGTTTAAAAGTAGCTAGAAGTAAAAGTTCCTATTTGAATTGGGTTTGTATATTTTTATAGGCTTCATGATGGTGGTTTCACCGATCCTACTGAAGATGGTGAACCAGCAAACCCATTCTGGTACAGTTTGATGGAAAATCTTGAAGAATATGAAGTAGATCCTGAATGGCAATATGCAGGTATATAGCAGCAACCTCTTAAAACTTAAAATAAAACACATATATGAACTTTACTAAAACTGTCGTCCAAAATTATAAAGCTGTATATAATATTATGGGAGTCAAGAAAATATCTATTTTTGATTAATACGTATAAATTCAATACAATCAAACATAAATCTTAAGATGGGATAAATTATGTTTAATTTATTAGATATCGAGGTACCAACGCTAGATAATGGGAGAAGCACAGCGATTCTGGGATATAAGATAATAAATTACAATCATGTGATATGTGTCGGCCTTACCGGCACTAGCAAGACTGTGACGATAAGTTCAAAGCTATCTCGAGGGTTGCACAAGAATTTATTTGTGAATTCCTAGTGTTTTCTGCGAGGACATCGGCTAATCAGACTCAGGTAACTATAAAGATTAACGCTTACAGCAATTCACATCTTTCAATTAGATTCTAAATTGAATGCTAATGACGGATAGTTTTTGATAATTTATAATAATTGTTTTCATAAACTACAATTTAGATAATTGTGTAAAAATGTTATATTTTTTACAATGTCTGTGTGAACTGATCTAATATAATAGGCAAAAAAACTAAAATAATAATAATAATAATTTGCTTTCTAGTGTTTTCTAGGTACTAGGTTTTATAAATTAGTTCTGTATCCAATTAATAATAGTTTATAAATTTAGTAAGGACATCATAGATAGTAAGTTAGAACGCCGTCGTCGCGGAGTCTTTGGTCCACCGCCTACAAAGCGGCAGGTCTTTTTCATAGATGATCTAAACATGCCTGCCTTAGAAGTGTACGGTGCCCAGCCTCCCATTGAACTTCTACGGCAGTTATGATTTTTCTGATAAGAAAACTCCATAAACTGCTGTAGAAACGTTTAATGCGCGTTAGATAGGGGCCACTTAAACTTACACCTCGAAGACCGAGGCACTGTTAAAGCTAGTCTCCCTACAACGCGATAGACCCCCACGTGAATGATTGAAATGCTGACAAATTATTGTCTTAGTTTGTTCATTTCCTATCGCAAATAGTGACATTTTAAATCAAAGTTAAACCGTATTTTTGAGTCGACTGTTTCATTTGTCAGTTTATTATAAATATATATATTTTTACTAACACAATTCTAGTCATGTTGAGTTTTAAGATTTATGAATGGTACTAAATATTAATTATTTATATACAAGAATAAAATAGTCACGTTTAAGATATACTCGTAAATACACTGTTTTAATAAGCCATATAAAAAATATTTGAACCGTTGTTTTCAAATTAAAATGATTTAAGTGAATAGTAAAGAATTATAAGATAATGTCGTTGGCATATTACATTATTTCAAATTTATTACATTCTGTATACAACATCATTATATAACACATCTTATTTCAGTCTAATACTTTTAAAGAAAAAACATTTTAGAATTTAATATGTATGAAATGCATCCTAGCATTAAAGTTGACCTCCTTTTTAAATTCCTATGAATTCAAATCAATATGCTCTCATACAGAACAGAGATTACATACTTATTCTTGGTGAACCTCATGTATACAATTCTGGAAAGAAGTGATTTGTAATTTGTTTAATGACGAAGGTCCTACAATAAATAATAAGATTTTGTGTTGAACCGCGAATTTGTAAACATAATAAAAATAATATCGTTTGCGTATCATCTACCGAAGATATAAATAAAGATTCGTCTTTGTACAACGTTGTTTCAATTTCTTAATGATTTTACTAGGTTGGTACGACCGTACAAATATTGGTGAATTTAAGACTTTGGTTGACGTGAATATGGTAGCAGCAATGGGACCTCCAGGTGGGGGTCGTAATCCTCTCACTATGAGATTAATGCGACATTTTCACTATATGTCATTCACTGAAATGGAATACAATAGCAAGGTGAGCTTTAGAATATATTGATTTACGGATTTTTTACTATCAGCAAAATAATTAAAAACTTGCTCGATTTGTTTATATGGTATATTTGATCGCTTTTGTCACTTCATGCCATTTTCTTATTAGCTGTTACATGTAATTTTGTCAACAGGATAAGGTACTCAAAAAATTATTCCTATAATTCCAGAACGGAATATTTAACAAGATCTTAAAGTCTTGGACGCGTAATTTCTAAAATAATGTTTCAATTAGAGAGGATGCATTTCTGAAGAACTTCATTAAGGTGTTTAATTCCTTAGTCGAAGAATTATTGCCTACACCAACTAAGTCACATTACACTTTTAATCTTAGAGACCTTAGTAAGGTTTTCCAAGGAATGTTGACGTTGGACACTCATCACGTAAAGGTGGGTATGGGTAACAGTATAAAATGTATGAAGCACTTAATAACTTATTATAGAAAAGTATAAACATATTGCTAAAATTACCGCAGAACGAAGACGATGTGATAAGATTGTGGTATCATGAACACCAACGTATGTATCAAGATAGATTGGTCAATGCAGAAGATCGGGATTGGTTTGTTACGTGCGTTGGTTTTTGAAAAATATTTTGTTTTATCCAAAACTTCCAAACAAAAAAAAACTAAATTTTTCACTGACAACATTGTCCTTAGGCTATTAAATAAAAAGATCACCACTGAATTCAAAAAGAAACCATCTGAGGTGTTAGGAGGTAGATGGATGTTGTTTGATGACTTCATGGACATAGGCACTGATGATAAAAAATACGTTGAAATTGTTGATCAAGAAGAAGTAAGTTGGAATAATAATTTGGTAAATACAAAATGATATAAAACAAATATATTTTTTATAGCTGGATGAGGTGTTAGCTCACTATCTCGATGATTATGATTTATCTTCCACGGCTCCTTTGAATCTGGTTTTGTTCGAAGATGCTGTAGCTCATTTGTGTCGTGTCGCAAGAATCATGAGACAACCAATGACCAATGCTCTCCTATTGGGAATGGGTGACTCTGGTAATTAAAAACTAATCTACTAGCTTTGTTTTGCTGGGAAGATTTATTATTATTTTGTACTGTAATATACGACTTTCGACTGTGAAGTCATTATACTATATAGTTAAATAAATTTGAAGCAATTTCATTCATATCTTACGTGTAATAGAAAAAGAAATATTTCTGTTCTTATTTAACAATAACATTTTTCAGGACGTCAATCATTATCCCGGCTAGCGGCAAACATGGCCGAATTACAGTGCGTGCAGATAGAAATAACAAAAGCTTACGGACAGTCAGAATGGCGAGATGATCTCAAACAAACTATGATGAAAGCTGGCGCTGAAAATAGGGGAATAGTATTTTTATTTTCAGATGCACAGGTTAAGTGGTTTAAAAGTTTAACAATAATTATTACCAACGAAGCGGCAGTACTCTGCGAAAATTTTTAATTGTTGATTCATCAAAATATTAGACTTTTAGTTGGGTGTACATTAACAGTCAAAATACAAATAAACATGGATATAATTATGTTTTTTAAAAATGTTTGTTTGTGATAAGGCCAATGTAATGAAATAAAATGTGTATTTGTATTTATTTGCGGGAGTATTCATAATTACATATATATATTTTAGATTAAAATGGAATCATTCCTTGAAGATCTAAACAATATTCTAAGTTCTGGTGACGTTCCTAATATTTGTGAAGCCGAAGACCTTGATACCATCTTCATGTCAGTCCGACATACTGTCATGGAAATGAATCTAACGGCTACTAAAACAAACCTCTTCGCTTGTTATCAACGTAGAGTGAGGAGCAATTTACATATTGTTATTGTTATGAGTCCTGTTGGAGAGGTTTGTCCATTTTTATAATTTTGTATCATAATATTACTATAAGGCTATTTTTTATTTTAATTAATGTTATCTCTATCTCTATCTCTGCTCAAACCATTAAAGGTGACTTAGTTTCATCTGAATTCTGACAAAATAGAATTATTTATTATCGTTTTACTTGGTTTTTAATAAATTAAAATGTAACTCATAACAAGAAAATAAAATCTCCTTTGCTTAGAATACTGTTAAGTCATAATTGTATATTTCAAATGAATTACTTTTCTTTTAGATTTTCCGAGCTTCGCCTTCGTCAATTTCCTTCTTTAGTCAATTGTTTTACTATAGACTGGATTAGTGAATGGCCGAAGTCAGCCTTGGAATCTGTGGCAAAACATTTTTTCAATAACATGTCCGAGCTCCAGACAACTGATGAAGTCATTGATTCTTTGGTGGTAAGTTACAAAAGAGAGTGCCGTTTAATTGAAATTAAATTATAAATGTTAAAATTTGTCCTATTTTCTAAGTATACTTTCGTGTTAAGGTTTTTAAGGCCACATGAGTATTATTTTATAAATATTGAATTATTGGGTATTCCTGGTTACCTAATTAATTATTTTATTTATGCTGGTTGTGGAATACAACTAACTGGTTTATTTAAGCAATAAAAAAAATCAAATGTTAGTCAGTTTGCTGTTTCGCTCATCAAAGTGTGGTAGACGCCTCTGCTCTTTTCTTGGCGCGTCTTAACCGATTTAACCTCCTGACCGCCTACTTCTTACACGTTTACGTTTTTTCTTTTTTTCATAATTAAAAGATGAAAATATATTGGATGCCCCCTATTTAACACTGATATTGACTGTGGAATTCAGATTCATGGAACTGGGACAATTATCAGGAATAAATAGTTAATTAATAATAATGAATTGTCAATCGATGAAAAGTTAAAACAAGGGGTTGTCTGTTGATTTTGATACCAAATTTTATTTTTTTATAATTTAGATAATTGTACTAACCTCATTGTAATCGGTTTAGAAGAAGTTATTATTATTTAGAGTTAATTTTTGACTAACAATGTTAAAAATTAACTCTAAACTAACTCGGGCTTGAAATATTTTTATATCTGTTGATCGATAAAAAATTGTTTCTAAGACAATTTTGTGCTTTTATGAATATTTTTTTAAGAAATTGGTGAGTTTTGTTAATATAGTAATTAAAATGTTTTATTTTTCCATTTAAATATAAATAAATTTTAAACAAAATTGACATAAAAAGTAATATCCTTTTATGTTATTTGAGTAGTACAACCCTATTACAATGAATTTGTCCTATATATAGGACGTAGACGAAATCAAAATTTTCACGACATAATTTTTTTTATAAAATTATTCATGTATTCTTGGACCCTAAGTAGCAAACTGTAAAAAAAATTTAAAGAAATTCCATAAATCCAACATTCTGTAGTCAGGAGGTTATAGTAGGCCTTAGAAATTATAACTGAATTATTACTTAACTTTCGTACAATATATCGTGATATAAATATAAATTTATTAATGCGATGTAATTAACAGTAAAAATGAGTATAAACTTTCTAAATTTTGTAATAATTTCTTTCTCATCTTCAAATCTATTTTAATACTAAAAAAGAATAAAAATTCAGAAGGATATGAAATGATTTGTATTTTTGTTGATAAATTTGATGTCAGTTGAATTCAATATGGGGATTTTTTTTTATTTTTCACATATAATTCTTTGATATTATATCAACATATTTTTATGAATGAGAAACTGTTAGGGCTCTGTATACTACACTGTCTTTCATATAAGGTTGACAATTTACGATATGAGTGAATATACTCGATCTATACGTATTATATACCATATTGTTTGGGACCATCAATATTTCCCTAAAATTGGTTACGTTTCAGAATAAGATTGCGTATTACTTTTACTTAATTTTTTACCAAACACCGAAATTTAAACAAGTTATCATAAATAGTATATTTTAATAGAAAACTTAACACACAGTAAGTAATAAAAGCAAAATTTTCAATCATGATATGTATATTTATGACAATTCCGAGTTATTTGAACTGTTTTGTTTGGACACAACAATTTCAATATGTACATATTTCTTTAACACTCTCATCCAATCAGTCACTCATATTGATTGATTGGTTTCTACAGGTTTTTATTGCGTGACGAATATTCGTTCAAGTAGGGGATTGTAATAATATTATTAATTAGTAAACGTCTACACCATAAATATGTGTCTCACTTGCTCCAATATTTGAGCTCCAAGCTGAAATCTTGTGGTATTAAAATTCCTTTTTTTAATGTAAGAAAAGTTTTATTTAATGAAGACATAGATTTTTTATATAAAAATTATTGAATAAGTTTATAAATAATTATGTTAAATTTAAAAAGATGAAGAGCACTCAAAAGTATTAACACACAATTTTTACCCTCTGTTGAACATACCAACAGTGTATTTTGTAAGAATATCCTTAAATAATATTTTAATTATCCATATACTTTATGACAATATTTTACTAAAGAAATATGTCATTGTAGTTACAAAACTAATGAATTTTTTTTATAAAAGCAAAAAAAAAATAAAAAATCCGTGGTCTATTATTTTGTGACTGCAACATTTAATTTTAACAACTTGGCAGCGTTGGTCACACTGTAACTTTTATGGGCTATCAAAAGTCATATTTCCCTGCCACTAATGCACAATGGTCTTTATTTATTAAGTTGAAAAGTTATAACTAATAATGGCGGCTACTGAATGCATGATACTATTATGTTTGATTAACGACAATTGATATCTGACGTAGTCAATAACTTGTGGAAAAATAAACGAAATGTTTTTTAATTTCTTTCATTTCAATAAATATTTAATAACCAATACAAGAATAACAAAATGGTTGTTTAAATATTTTATAATCATTTAGAATTATATCTTTTTAATAAACAATTTGTATGTAAGTGTACTTAAAAGAATAGGAAAACAATTAAAATATATTTGATTGGAGACTAACCATCAATCTTTAAAAGATGTACATATCATTTTATTTTTAGCAGCGCTGAGTACCTAACATCTTTTGATAAAAGATCTCATAGCAATAAGCTATAATAAGCATCATAACTATTATATAAAAAGTGTAAATATAAAGTTGACATAGCAATAAAATTAAATGTTTAAGTTATTTAAATTTTTAAATAAGATACCCAACAGGATCTAGAAACTTCAGACCTTATAAGGTCAAACAGATATCTTTTTTGTATTTAAAAATCCATTATATACAAAATGACTTTATCACACAAATAAAGAGTCATTAAAACAGGTCTATAAATTAAGGCATACTGGCATCTAAATGCCAGTATGAGAAAGATTTGTCTTTTGGAACGATGGATGTCAATGGTTAGTGTGCTAACTATTACTATTAGTAACGTGTTGACCAAAAGATGTTAAATTTATCTTCTACTATAATTGCTTTGGCATAAAAAAAAACTTACTAAGAATTAAAGTCACGGTAAGCATAAAAGTGGTTAATTCTTGTTATTTTTAAAAATACACGACGTCAGTTCAACTCATCATTTGATAAAAGTTAAGTAAGTTGTTTCAATAAACTTCAGGTTTATCACAACAATTTAAAAATCAGTTAACTGATTTTACATACATTGTACATGGGTAAAGATTATTATTGGCTAAATCGTTTATTGTCTTCTTCTACCTGGCAATTTTTCAGCTATAGCCAGGGTCTGCCTTACATATTGAGAATAGTTTTGGCTAATTGTTTTTATGACCGGCCGTCTGCCTGACATCACCCCTCTTTGGGAATCAGCATTAATCAGTGATATCTAAATACTCTTAGAAAGTACATATGATTCGGAAAAATCACATTGGTACTTGCCCGGGCCAGGATCGAACCCACGCCCTCATGTATGAGTGGCGGGCCTTTTAACCACTAGGCCACCACTGAATATTAAATCTTTTCTTGTATACATTTCATAATATAAATTCTCAAAATGTTCTCCACTTTACAGATAAAATAGAAAAAAAGACGATAAGAAAAAAAAAGGAACAGAGGGTTTTTGGAGTTATTGTTTACTTTATGGAAGATCTTTGTCATTTAAATCTACTGTGACACGGATAAAAGAAGATTTTTACTCATAGAATTACAATAAGCTCTTACTAAAAATAGTTTTTCGTTGTCTTTTTTCGAAAAGACTATTAACTTTAAACGTTTAGGGAAACGCTTAATATAGAACGAAAAGTAAATAGGTAAGCAAATCATATAATATATCCTAACAACCCCGTCATAGTGCGCTAAAGTTTTAAGGTCGACTCGAAATTTTAAGTTATTTTTTCTATCCTCAGAATTTGTTTTAAATGTTTTCCTCCGATACTGGAACAACGATAGTTTGGTGGAAAATAATATAATTGGTTTTTTTTCTGTAACTGAAACTCCCAACAAGATAGATGTGATTGGAGAAGATATCGACAAAGAAATCCAATCATTGCCTAGGGAAATTTACTTATGTAATGTTAAATAAAAGAATTAAAAGAATATATTAAATATGGTTGTCATAAAACGTTACTTAGAAAACGCGTTTGTTATGTCATAAAGAGAAGATACGTAAACACGTATCGTTTACGTAAAGGCATTCGTTATCTTATTATTAATTGTATAATAATAATTCATATATTAGATTTTATAACTACATTGTATGTATTGTGCTCTGTAACCATATTAATTAATATTCTGTTTCTTTACATGCTAAAATATTGACAAAGACTGTTCTATTGGCCCGAAGGCAAAGTCCTATAAATAAGTACGATGTTACGGTTCATATTGAAATAAAGTTATCGAATTTTTTACAAAATAAACTTATTTTAATGATAATTTTTTGAAATCTAATTCTGTATATTAAAATAGGAATGGCTCTTTTTAAACAATGTTTTGAGTTTTTAGTGTGGAACAACTAGTTCTTATTTATATCCTCTTATATACTCGGTATATGTGTCAAAAAACTTTCATAAACAGATGCCTTATTATAACCGTGATTAAAGCACTAATTGTTTTTTAAAATATTGTATTTTGGCAATTTTAATTGTTTATTAATAACACAGAGTAAAGGGAATCAAACGAAGCTTGAGTGATTAGCGTGAAAAGTGAGAGATGTTTTCTTATCCCTTATTCAGTTTATTAGAGTTCTACTATGGGACTACTAGGGAAATTCTCTTTTTATGTAAATTTGTTTCTAGTAAACTTTGACACAACATTTAAGGGTTAAAGTATGTACTAATATTTTTGTTTAGTTTTGTCATCTCGAACTATAGATTTAGACCTTTCAGATAATATATTTGTAGATGTATTATACATTGTCCTCTTAAATTTTTACATGCTTATAAATATGTTTTATGTCATGATATCAAACTTTTAATTTTCCTTTTTCCTGAACAGATATTGGAACATGCGACACTTTAATAAATCAATCGAACACTTTTTCCGATATAGGCATTACGCTTCTAAACATTAATAACTATGATTGAGGATACGTGACCGAAATACTGATTTAATGGCTACTAATTTCAGTAAAAATTATAGCTATAAGAAGAAATAAGAAAAAAAATATAATGATGCTCAGTGCAAAATATAGGCACTTAACCCATTAAAATGATTATTTCTTTATAAAAAAAAGATACTGTTTAAAATAAATATATTACACATAGCTTAACTTTCTTTTATGAATTATTTTCACTTATTTGTAGCATAAAATTTCATCGGAATTACCTTATTTCATTGAATCATAGATATGCTCAAATCGATTAGTTTCGGAAATCGGAAAATTGTACGAATGAGTGAAGGTATAAATGCTGTTTAGTCAGGCGTTGCAAACTATTGTAATCTCAACATTGGCCTTGGAACTTTGCCGAGTGCTTTTCTTTTTTTCTTAGTGCCTTGACGGGCTATAATGAATTCAATTGATGGGCGCAAAAACTTAAGCAATGTATTTATAAAATCAGTTTAATAAAATATAAGTATTTACGTCACAGTTCAATATTCGAAGCGTGTACTTGTAATAAGTTGAAATAAGTCATTTATTATAAACGGTTAATGAATTTTACTTCAAACTTACTTACGATAAATTCCGTGAAACAGATATTATATTCATTTGTTTAAGAATTATCGAAATGCTTTGCTAGCAAGTATATATTGTAAGGAGAGACCTTTTTTGCTCCTGAAGAATTTCGTATTATTTAATGAGGAAATTATGAAGAACTTAGGTAATAATGCGATAAACTATTATATTTTTAACCAGCAGGAAAGCAATATATTAATTTAAATCGTTAAAAAGATATCTTAGTTTGTGTTAATTTTATTTTTGGCTTAATTTTTAATTTAACGTGAGGCTGAAGCCTTTAATTTTGACTTAATATGATGTGCAAAAAGATATAATAGAGAAATGATGTAACAAAGTTATATGTATAATCGTGACCATTATTATTATCATATGAAAGCCAAAGCGTGTAAAATTGACGTTAGGTAAAATTTTTATTTAGCCAGCGTATAGAATACCGTGGGGTGTGAATTATAAATCAGGGTTAGACATGACGGTCGGTGTTCATTTAATGTGGTAGAACCTACCTGCGATCAAATGATTAGAGCTCGAAAATTGATGGTTTGACCGGGTAAGTACTAACCTTTCACTGAAGATCTTTGCCTTTTGCTGAAGATTGCCTACTTTTTTTGCAATGAGTGAGAGAGCCGGTTGCCCTTTAAGCATAGGCAATAGTACTACAACCTCCCATTAGGTAGGCTGTCTCTTTATTTGAGTGATTTAACGTGAAAAAAAGGAATGGTAAGGAAAATTTGTTGTCTTTCTAACCAGTTTATGGACGATAATTTTAATTGATAAGACTTATAAGTAATTTGCATACTTTTGTCGCAGGAAAAGCGTTTAGACCGATCGTGCATCTTTGTAGATTCTTTGTGAGCTCGCTTGCACGATCGGCTAAAATGAAATGAAACATGAGCAATGCGTTTTCGTGCATAAGGTCAGCGTTCATCGATTAATAAGACTTTGTCATAAAAAAATGTAGTAATAAAAAGACCTTATTTACTTTTAAATACTAAATATAAAATTTTAGAAATCAAACTATACGATAATATCATTTTTGTTTTCTTTTTTTCAAACATCGTTATTTTGCAATCATGTAATTAAATACATGTTATAGTAGTGATACTGTGGGAAATGCCACGAGTGATATTGTATATGCAAGATTTTATTTTTTTCTTAATTTTTAATTTTAAAAACTTATGATACACATAAATAAATAGGTGGTCATTCAGATGTACACATAGAAATAAATAGATATAAATAAGTAGGAATTCCATAGATGTAGATATAGAATATAGATAGGAAACAAAGATCATTTTATTATGGTTTTTTACTGTTTTTACAACACATATTTTACTTTTTATAAATGTTTATTCCTTTATGTATTGTATTACTTACAATTAATAAAATGATAATAAATCTATTTTTTATGAATAAAAACAACCGTATTTTAGTTTTTTCAAGCTATAATATGTAATACATATTTTTTAGATCATTATACAACTTATCATTTAACTAGCTTTTGCCGCGACTTCGTCCGCGTCGAATAGTGACTTCCGGCAGATTTTTGGTTCTTCTCACATAGTTCCCGTCCTTGCGGGGTTTTCGGAATGGTTGAGTTCCCGTAGAGTTTTCAGGATAAAACCTATGTATTTTTTAAAATTCACAATGAAGTACTCTTAACCAACAACATATTTATTTGTTTATTTGAATAAAGATTAATATTATTATGTTGATACAACTTAAACAACATATTTCGACCAAATTAGGTACCATAAAAACGGATTTGTGAGTTAATCTTAAAAGATAGACATATACTGTCGCGGACTGTTTTTTAGATCATTTAAAGAGCTATTATCCTTTAACACATATTTTTTGTGTATCTTGAACTGTTTTCACGGCGCACGCAACGGAAGGCTTCAAAGATGAAATAAATTCTCCCGTTTTTTACACGTTTACAACAATATCTTTTCTCCTATTGGTCGTAGCGTGATGTTATATAGCCCACAGCCTTCCTCGATATCTGGACTATGCAACACAAAAAGAATTATTCAATTCGAATCAGTAGTTTCAGAGATTAGCGCTTTCAAACAAACAAACTCTTCAGCTTTATAATATTAGTATAAATTAGAATAGAGAATTGTAGAAAATCATGAAATAAATTTTCGATAACTCCTATATAAAAATAAATAGTATTGTTAACAATCATAATATAAATGTTTCATTATCCTCATTCATAGAAGTTAGGATATTAATGTTATTAATGGTAGAGGCTTAACTTCAAAATTGCGATATCGGATTCCCGATGACCATTAAAGTACCCGAGAGCTTATATGAGTTATATCGGGACATAACTAATATGTTAGGAAAAACATTAATTATATCGAAGAAAAATCTGTTAAATCATGCGACTAAAAAATTAGTTATATGTGATCAAATATTATTTTAAAGATTGTTTTTGGATTATAAAATTATAAATGCATAATTTGGGTTCTTATATAATAATTTACAACAAAATTATAAAAATTATACATTACCATTAATTTGAAAGGGGTTGTATTTACAATAGAACTATATAATTTTTATGTATTATTTGACATATAAATAGGTATCCGCATGTTTTCCGCAGTACCATCGCAGACCTCAAAGCGTTTTACTCTATGTCAAAATTTGAAACACGTCCGCACTGGCCAGCCGCAGATACACATTAAAGGTCCATTGCAGTGCTGTTATTAACGATCGATTCACTTTTTGTGCTTCTTTATAAATATTTTAAAATTATCATATTTTTTTATATGATAATACTTCGGGTTTATATTGATATTATAACAGTATAGACTGTAATTGGCAAATTGGTTGATAAATTCATCGTTACATATAAAATTACTTAAAGTCTGTCATAGTAGCGATTCTTTTTCCCACTGTTCATGCTTTGCGTGATACAAAAATGATTTTGTGTTTTCATCTTATTTATCTTTTAAGACTATTAAGGGATTTAAAATGAATTAGGAGATTGCAAGTTTACGAAAACCCAAGTTATAATTTCTCACAACTTTGAACTTTACGAAATAACAAAATTAAAACTAAGATTTTTAAGGCCGCGGGTTCACGGTGGATGCAGGCCGCCTCCGACCGTAGCACTTGGAAGTCGATGAGGGAGGCCTATGTCCAGCAGTGGACCTCACATGGCTGAAGATGAAGGTGATGATGATAGGATTACGAATAATTAGGAAGTATTTATTATTAATTACGGATTTTATTATTTACGGATGTTGACAACTGAACTCATAGATCGTTTCACATATTATCTACCAGGTGGCACTACTCACGTAACATCGTACTACATATCTCAACACTAAATAAAACTGTTTATTTTTTACTATTATTGTTGGTATTTTTTACTTATTCGTCTTAAAGAGGTGTAATAAATGTTTCTTATATCTGTAATCTTAATCAGTTTTGTATCCTAAACACCCATACAATAACGAAACAGGCATGGTGAGATGTGTTTATGATCTTTATCTCAAAATTGGAGGACGTTGAATGAATACAGAAGCACTTTGGTTAGATAATATTAATTTAATTTTAAATATATTTTATAAATAAACTTTCTAAGTAATAAGAATAAGGTGATATTAGTTAATCATTTAACATAGAGTTTTATCATAGTATAGATAAGAATAATTTTAATGAAGCACCCCTCCTCAGTTTAAAGATTGTCATAAGTTTATTTAGCTTTGTAATTTGACACAGATGTTAATTCTCACTAGTCAAACATAAAGCTTTATCGATGAGGATGAGTATAAAATACCAAGTTGTTTGAAGAGCGAAGGCATCTGTAATGAACATTGGTCAATAATGATAAACTACGTCTGATATATCAGGTGTACAGCGATTAAATGAAATTGAATTTAGGTGACGAGGTACTCTAAGATTTCTGCGGTTCTGAATTGATAGCCAATATAGTTGATGTCTGTAGCTAGAGACAAGATCTAATTTCCACGTCTCGAATATAAATCTGATATAAGAGCTGAGCAAACGATAGTGTTTATGGAGTGAAATTTCATTTCAAAGAGAAAAATAAACACCGCCATTCAATTGTAGAACGAAAAAAGGAATTTGTAAATATGTTTCGATTTAAATTTCTTTCAATTGGACATCCTAGATAAAGGAATTGTCTTTGTAAATCCCTAAATCTTCAACATGAGTTTAGTAGGAAAAGTTTAGTAGGTTTTTAAATCACGTTGGGTAAGATGCTATATAAATTTTTGTCAATTGTAGGAAACTGTAACAATAACATTGTCAAGCCTTTGAGCAATCCAATAGCCGTGCTAAACGTATTGACATCACAATGCTCATATAACTGCAGGTCACCAGATAGATGGTAATAAGTCAGGACTGGTGGCGAAAATAAAAAAAAAACAGCAATAATTGAATAATATTCAGTCAATGATAAATTTTTCGATTCAACGTTAAAATAATAATATCAATTACAGTTTCTTAAAACAAAGTTTAATTGTATCGAATGTACATAATTAAATTTCTTAATATAATTCTGATATTCAAAATAAATACACTCTATTTACAGTAATTATATCAAATTTTTAAAATTCTCGAAACTACAAAGAGGAAGTGCATTATTTTTACAAAGTGACGCCTTTTTGATTTTTTTCAATAATTGGCCGCAATTCAGCGCATAGCGGTAGCTCAACCGGGTTAAAGCAAATTATTACAAAAGAAGACAATCAACGTTCAGAAGCATGCAAAGAGATTTGCTTAAATAAATTATCGAATTTAATAAATTTAACTATACAGCATGACCACAGACCTCTTTATTTAAAGAAGTAATTTTCTATCTTCTATATATATAAAAATGGATTGCTGTTCCTTAGTCTCGCTAAAACTTGAGAACAGCTGAACGGATTTATCTTAATCTTAGTCTTGAAATGTTCGTGGAGGTTCAGGGAAGGTTTAAAAGGTGAGAAAAATTGATTCATTTCCGGGGAAACCCTAAAAACAGACATTTCTATTTCCCATACAAATGTTTTCTTTGACATTAGATTTGACAACTAACTAATATGTCAATCATTCTGTTCGACTGAAACAGGAAAAACCTGATTATTTAGGGCCTCTAGGACGGAATAGAGTTCGCCCGGTCAGCTATACATATATTACTAATGATGAAATTAACGCGGACGAAGTCGCGGGCAAAAACTAGTAACTCATAAATAAACTCGCTTATTTACAATTTAGTGATTGGCTTTCAAAAACGAATAAAACTAAAATCGTAATAAATTTATAAGATGTTATGAAGGCTAATAAATGATATTTCTATTATCAATTAACTTTAAGTTTTCTTGAAATATTGTCACAAAAAGCAGTGCTATTTAAAACTTGCATAGATTTTTATGCACCTACACACAAATCTTGCATACAAGACTATTTTTGACAGGTTTCTTTTTATGGCGAATAGACAGAGAGTAGAAGTGTTTACGGTCACATTGGCTGACAAGATCCTATGGTAGAAAACGTATAAATTGTTTCTGTTTACTTTTAATAGATGGCAGTTGTACCAAATCATTAACCGAGTTGAATTATTATTATCGTTGAGCCGTATTAAGTGATGTGTCATTTAAAGTATAAGTTAATAAAATATAAACTGTAGATGTGTCTCTTTTATGATTAGGATCTGGGTACTTATTAAAGTGAATGAGGTGCACGGTACTGTGGAGGTGAAGATATTAAAATTGCATTTTGGTACTCTTTCTAGACACATATTTTTCTTGTCATATCCTGTCTGAGGAATTTTTAATTTTATCCATTATATATTTTTTTAATTTAACGTTCATTAGACTTTTACGGTAATATACATTATTTCATAGCTTCTTTTTAAATAAAAGGACATAAGTAGTTAATATATAATGAGATCTAAGATATATATTTTTGGATTCAGTTAATGTAAAAGACACTCCATTAACGCATAATAATGAACCTACATGTACTTGAATGGTTTTAATTAAAAGGCACAACGGAAAGATAATTAAAATGGTAATTAATACAGCCTTTTGACTTCGCACATCATTTAATTTTTAATAATGAAAACAAGTTAACTGTTATTCCATATCTGTTTTGGAATAGCTAAAATGCTAAATTATTTTTACTTATATACATTTTCATAGGTCCAAATGTTGTTAAACTTTGGCTATCCTTGTCCTTTAAATTATTAAAAATATATAGTAAAAATTGCTTTGTCATATCAAGTTTGTTTCTAAAATAAAATTTTTGATTAAACCTAATTCCTATAAGTTGTGAAATACCCAAAATATTTTCGAACTTTTACTCAAAACTAACTAATCATTCTGACTTTTGATGGATAATCAGAATGTTCACTATTCCTATAGATGCTCTAACAACTCTGTGCAATTTTATAATATCGACCGGCTATTATATATTCTAAAAATGCTTCTCATATTCTTATTTCTATTGTCATTGATGAAATTCTCCACCAAGTTCAACAAATGAAATGAGATTCTAAGAAATAATAATATCATTTTGCTCTGCTTGACTATCAAATGCTGTTGTGAACTGCTTTAATCTTTGAAATTATTTATTTTTTTCACATAATTTCTTAAGTGTTAACTTAATAATTAATTTAAAAAATGTAAGCTTTTTAGGAATTATATTTTATTGATTTGATTGATTAAATTCAGATTGTTTGAACAGCAGACATTTGTAAAGCACCACCACTATCAGAATTTCTTCTTTGAAAAACTATTAAAGTCAGACAAATTCCTCACTGAGGACAAAGAAAAATATTGTGGAATATAGTATATGTATTTTTTATATTCGTCTTAAATTCATAACTGTCTGGTTAAATTTGTATTGATGTGTCTCCCGGAGGACCACAAGCTTCACGTGAAAAGCATGGTAGTGGTACGAGTCAAGCGTTTGAGATTCGATACGATATTTCTTTCCATATTTTCTGTGACGGCAGATTTGCTTCTGTACGGGAGATACGTCGAGAAGTATGAACGCTATAATAAATATAATGTAATACTTTATTTCCTTCACTGAATCCATACAAAAAAAGTAAGGAAATTCAGAGATCCTTTTCTAGTGCCATTACTATAGAACAAGCGGATTTATACAAACTTGACTGTGACTGTGGCTTGTAATACATTAGACAAAGAAAGAGGAGCATAGACGCAAGGGTTAAAGGGCATAATATTTCGGTTATTTAAAAATAGATATGCGTTCAAGTGAACTGTGTATATGAGCTGACCTGTGTGTGAACATACAATAGACAAACTAAGCAATCAGGTTACTACATCAGGATTAAAAAGAAAACTCATAAAAACTGCAGTATCCAAAACTTACTTTCGTTTCAAAGTGTACACGCGAAAGTCTCATA
This sequence comes from Danaus chrysippus, assembly GCA_916720795.1. Taxonomy (NCBI): domain Eukaryota; kingdom Metazoa; phylum Arthropoda; class Insecta; order Lepidoptera; family Nymphalidae; genus Danaus; species Danaus chrysippus. Next base: position 240,528 of record CAKASE010000069.1, read on the forward strand.
TAATTAAATAGATTTGATTGTAAGGCAGTGCTATGAATAATTTTTGTGTTAAATCTAGAACTGAATTTTTATCACTCAATAAATTTTCTGTAAAATGCAGAAACGTATTATCACTTTTGTTTTAATAATATCAGAGCTTGATGCTCGGTGAGAGCATAAAAGCTTGCTAACATTATTTTATTCTTCACAGTATATTATGTTACGTTGTATTCCGCTACTCTAATTAGTTCCCTCCTATGAAGGTTGATAAGGTTATAGCTTTATAAAATTACATTAACATGGTCCAATATATGAGAATTATTAATAGCAATATTTTCATGATTAAACCACATACTTTTCAGATTGACCTTTGTTCTTTAACATGATGTTGACATGAACAAATTTTATTAATGAGAATTAATTTAATCTATGTATGTATGAGTTCTATTAAAACAACAACAAATCGGGATAACTCTCGAACTGTCGCCATTAATTTATGTATACTATCGTTTGTGAAAATGTATTTCTTGTCTATTGTAAAAATAGTATCATAATGAAGTTGACCATGAAAGACAAGCGTAGAAAAGAATTTATTCTTTTCTTTTTATATGGTTAACGAATTATTATACTTATGTATTAATTTTAAGTACTTTAAATATTGGTAAATTGCTTAGATACTATTTTGTAAGTGAAATTATTTAGGATTATCTTATTATTTTAATATCGTTATATATCGTTTTGATAAAATTATACTTTATGCTCCGTATATTTTGAATTGTTAAATCTCTTTCGTAGGAAAGTTTATTATATAAAGTTTAATTGCTAAGAAATTATTGTCATTTAATATGTTCTATTAGTTTGATGAAAAAGGATAAATTTTGACGACTAAATTCACTCTTTAAAGTACCGTCAAAAACTGCAGATTTAATCAAGCGTCAATTAATTATCATTAGGCCTGTATTAGTATACTGCGACCACCTCTTTATGTAACTAATTTACGCCATTGAGTTAGCTTAGGAAATACATAAAAAGGTTTTGTGTAATAAATTTCTGAAAATATTTAAGATCCAGTTTTTAATTGATAAAATTATTTCGACTAATATTTTAGTAACATTACATTCGTTGTTAGTATAATCTTTTGTTCTTACGAGGATTTAGTTTTAAACAAGTCAATCGTTGGCTGAGTACCCAACTTAAGGTACTAAATGTAACATTATTTTATTGAGGAGATCTCTTTTGATTATCTTAGAATTAAAAAGGAAGTTGTGTGATAGTCACAACAACTAGACGAAAAAGGTCAATAAGTTGTATTATCTTTCACTTTTTTTATCTATATCCGCTTTATTTGTGTTAAAATAAGACCAAAAAATGTGGTTTACAAAGGACCACTTCAATGAAACGGATAATTTGCTGACACGTAATTTAACGCTTCGATTCGGTATCTACTTTGGATTCACTTTCATTTACTTAGCGAAGTTCAACTAAATAACACTTCATTTTTTAATCAAAATGAATTCATTACTGTTGTGAAATGAAATAAAAATTTTCCTTTTCAAATATAAAACAAAAAAAAATTCGTCATCTTTTAATCACCAAACGAAATGTTATATAAAAGCCTTCTGGTGGCGAAACGGAGGTCGCCGGGTTTACTAGTTCTAAATATATCAATGAATACAAAAAGCTACTATTTGACCTACTTTAACTATATTTTAATCACTGTTTTTTAAATATTAATTTTAAGGTATTTTATCAATATATTTATATAAAATTAGGAAAATGATTTATATATTTATTTCAAAATTGATATTCATCGTTATTAATGTGTTACTTATAAAATAATTTCAATTTAATTATCAGCGGGTTAAAAAAACTAATACACTTACTTACGTACTCCATTTTAACATTTTCTTTAACCCTATGAGAATGTTAGTACAACGTCTGTGGTTTATATGAAAAGGGATAATTTCATGCCGTCCCTCCAAACCTTTCCTTCAATGTTGGAACAACCTTAAACTTATAAAGATTATTCTGTATTCAAGTATTTTGTTTTCAATCCACTCCTTACAATATTAATTTTATTTCATCATGCTTTTTTCTTATGTGCGTTGACAAAGAACGGATTTCAATAGAAAATCCATTTCGTTTACAAATTACTGAGAATAATACGAGTATTGCTTGATTTAGAATTGTAATTCTTGTATTATATTATCTTGATTTAAATGCATTTTTTTTTATTAAGGTCGTCTGTGTCATTGACATATTATTGAATAAGGAACAATGCCTCAATAAATAATGAAAACTCCTATAAGTTTATCTAATTTAGGCTAATTTAAAACATATCGGATAAAATTTAAAAATTTATTTTAAACATATGAAACATATCTAGGTACTATTTTTGATTGCTTTTACTATGTTTTATACACATAGGTCTGAAATTTTTACGGTCACTTTTTTAAGAAAATACTTATCAACACCATAAACATGATCATGTATGTTATAAAAGTAAAATGTTATGACTAGTAATTTAACTGTTATTCCATTTAGGCTAAAAGACGAGGTATGTTGGATAATAGGTGATTTTGCACTATGTATCCTTTTGCTTCTCTTTCCTATCTTACTTGTAAGGGATATGTTTAAAACTAAAATAAAAGTAAGATTTCCTATTTTTTATCTTCTTTAGACCTACATACTTCCGATATTTCGATTCCTTTGTCGTTACGGTGATCAATTTTTTTCATTTCTCCCAAAAATCTTAGTTTTATTTAAAATTTAAATGAATACACGCAAAAATCGAAGATATCATTACTTTTAACTATTTAGTGTTACATTTTTCAGTAACTTAAAACTTATTGTTTATTAGAATAAAATGAACTTGAAAAATAAACTAAAACTTTGAATAGAAATTTATGTGTGTATTTAATAGGTATATATGTGTTTTCTGCTTTCTGTTATAACATCAATTTCATTTATTAAAAATTAACGTCACAGCTTGCTTAAACGATATTCGATATAAATTAATATACATATAAAAAATAAAATATGTTTTTATTCCCAGTGAAATTGAGATTTCAAGGAATATTTAAATATACATTTTATACTTTTAAATTTCATTTTAAATAAATGGTAATCATATTTTTTTCATTTTCATAAAATCCTTTTTTACTTTTTGCTATAGACCCGCAATAAAATACATATTATAAATTTTTCAAGTGTATAGTTAGTATATAATATTTTATAATTAGAAATTATTTATTTTACGACTTTATAGTTACTTAAAAGATATATAAATTATGATCATTATTAAGAAAAAGAAAACAATAAAACTATATTTTAATAAAAAAAATTAATGATATCAATAAGAAATTATTTTTAGAAGCTAAAGGTATCTTTATTAAACTTATTGTTCTGTAATGGGATAAATAAATAGAGTATTATTTACATTTGCCTTAAAAAAATCAAACAATTTATAGACGAAGTTGGGGGAAATAATTAGTAATTAAGATAACAACAAACTAGTTCCACGATATTAGATCAGTCACAAAATTATCCCCTCAGGGGAGTGTAATAGGGTAACAACTTAGAAGATAATAATAATGAGTTACGATTTACTTGCAGTACTATTAATGAAATAAATTATACATCGCTACTATAGTCTGTCCTTTTGTAAAGAATTTTGTTAACTATAACTCCAGTAAAATAAATAAATGGTAAAGTATATTGTGTTAATATAGTCTACCAAAGCAATTATGTATTACTCATGCTTAGGAATCTTAGTTAAGGTAACAATAGAGTGGTAAGTGTACTAACTTTGACTTCACAGTGATATAAAAGAGTTTTTAAATATTTTTTTAATATATTATGTAAAAATAAATATGTTTTAATTCTTTTAATTGGTTTGGTTTTTAAAACAGATACTTCATGATACTATGGTTACTTTGAAGTTACAATAATTTAATTAAAAGTTTTCCTTGTCTTCCCTCCCGATATATTTGTCATTAAAGACAAAATTTCTTTCTAATTGTAAGCATTTTGATAATTAATTGTTGAAGTTCCTCTCAGATATCATTAAACTCCTTTAATTACTTACTTTTATCTATGAATTTATTAAATATATTCGCTTTTGTTTATATATTCCTTTCAGGAATTGTTTATGTAGGAAATAAAGTACTATAACAGTAATTTTATCAACGTTATTATTGTAGCGAGTCCTAAGAAAAAATTAATAAATTTCAAATTGTTGCTGGAAAAGTTTCAGGCGATAATATAAACATTATTTTTACTCGTATTCTAACAATCCGATGAACCAATTTAAGAATTCACAAGTTTGTTGTTGTGACATACAAAATTTTATTTATGAGATAACTATAGAGAATAAAGCAACAAATACCTAATAAAGCATTCTATTACGATTCTATATCGATTTTGCGAATTAAAAAAGTATTTGCGCAAACTGCTAGATGGCGTTTGTGGTGAACCAAATTACCTTTATTGTGCCAAAGTTTAACACCAGTATAAAAATAATTAATTGTTACAACTTTACAAGTGTCATCTTATCATAGAAGAATGCCCACGAAATATCAATATACTTTACTTTAAAATAGATATACATATTCCACTTAGTTCAGCCTAGTAATAGTAATAAAATTCTACAGAAACCACGATGAGTACTTTTGCAAAAAAAAAAAAAATAAATATGAATATAAAATAATTTAAATGAATTTATTTATATAATTTATTGAAAGGTCTAGATTTTAAATTAGTTATTAATATTATTCCTTAATTTCTAAATCATTTAAAACTGTTTTCTTCAATAATGACACAGTTTTGAGAATGAAATTCTTGTTCACCTTTTATCAAACCAACGCAGTAACGTGAATAGTTAATTTATGTAGCTTTGGTTTAAAAAATTCAGCTCCTAAGAAATCTTTAAGTGTAGATACAATTACTTATATTCTGTTATATTTTAAAGTAACCATTTTTTTATAAAAAGAGTAGCTACTCCTAAGTAAGCTTACTTGGATGTATAAAATTGAGTAATTATAAATTGACCACTATTATTTTGATTTTAACTTTAATTATTACAATAGTGTTGAGTTTGCAGGAATTGTGAAAAGAAACGCCGTTTCTTTTACAATATTAAAAAGTTTAAGTGTTACTATATGTTTGAGAATAGGAGATAGTCAAAAGGACTAATCTTATCGTTATCAATGATTTGACTGGAGGTTAGAGTTGAAGTTAACAAATGAATAATGTTCTCAGTAGAAATTTATTGCAAAATAAGAAGTAAAAATGAGCACACTCTCACTATAAGCGACCAAGGTTTGGTTAAGAAATCTGAAATATGGTTAAATTTACAAAACCAAATGTATAAACGCATACATAAATTCTAAATTATCTGAGTACGTTTAGTAATTATTATTCAAAAAAATAATAAGTAATTTTGTTTCGTATGTACCAATACGATATTTAATAATCACAATTTTTACAAAATTAACTTATTATTATTATTCAGAAAAATAAGAAATGTTATACTCGTACTAGTGTGAACAGAATACATAGGCGTAGTCTCTGTTGCTTGCCTTTTTATAATCTTTGATATTTATTATAAGGCCTTTTTATACTCTTTGATATTTATTACCAGGAAATTTCAACTCAATGATCTAAAGCAAAAGGATCATATTTCACTAAAGATATAAGATATATATATGTATCTAAGCTTTATTTACAACTATAAAACAAAGTGACGTCATATACGCTGTGTCACATTTGCGTGTATTCAAAGTCTCTTAACAGCTAGGTATACTTTTTTCTATTTTATATAATTTTACTTATATAATTTACGTCTTAATCGTACCATTTCTTTATAAAATATAAGGGAAAATTATCTTAAATAATTGTAAAAATATTTAAAATTTAACAGCACATTAAAAAGAGTATAGCTTAAATTTGTACCATCTATGTATATAATATATAAAAAAGTGTGATTGAATAGGGGCCGTTCAAGTATTACGTAAGCACTATGGAGGGGCAGGGGGGTCTTTGCTTTGCTTATTTTGGATGACATGGGGAGTAGGGGAGTCTCGGTATCGATTAAGTTATCGAAATTATCAATTTTTAATCGTCACATCGAGTAGATCCATAAAAAAATACAATTATAATTTTTTTCTGGGCTTATATTAAAAAAATATATAGTAATTGATAATGATTTCGTAAGTATGGGGGGAGGGGGTAAGAGCTTTGCTTACTTTTGCTGACAAGGAGGATGGGGGGGGGGGGGTAAATATTGTAATAAATCTGCTAACGTAATACTTGAACGGCCCCATATACATTTATAAAAAAACTAAGTAAATGTGGAATAAGAAAAATGTTCAGAAAAGATAAGACACATCAAAAAATATTCACTAAAAGTTAATATTTTAAGAAAACAGATCACCAAATTGACTACAGTTAAAAAACATTCAAAATTTACCAATACCTACTGAAATTGGTATACGCTATAAAGTTGGTAACTCTAGCAGAAATCTTTTCTGTTTAACACCACTTAGATATGATTTTATGTGTACCTATTGCGATAGATTGTGTTGTTTTAACTTTAAATACATTTTCTCAAAACCTTTACAGTAATTTTGTACGTGAACGTAACCAGTCTTAATATAGGAACATAATCCCATACTTTACCAATGACTCTTTTTACTTTCCATAACATTTTTGTTTACTAGTTCTTAAATAGTCACCCATTAAATAATATTTCATATTTACGGGCGCCGATGACACATGTTAGTAAAATAAATGTGCAAATGAATACATATTAAGAACACTTTATCATCACCACAAATAAAGAAAACTTTGTCTCTTCTTTAGTTTTTATAAAGACCCTGTAAATTAACACTTTTAAATTTTTTGTTTTTATTGTACTTGAAGCGACTTAAATGATGATGCTACAGTTTTCGTGAGTTTGCTGCTTCGAATTTGTTATCATTTTCCAATCCAAAGTGTTGTTTATTACATAGTAAAATATATAAGATAATATAAAAGTATATGAAATAAAAATAATGGGGTAATTCATATCTAAAGAGAGGTCAAACAATTTTTCGGTTGACTTGATAAGCATTAGCAAAGTACATAATATCATATGAAGACTAATTTATTCTAGCATTGTCTAAAATATTAGTTGATATTATCATTCTCTCTACAACTAAGCAAAGTTCATATCAAAAAATATATCTATATTAATAAATAGGAAAGATTTGTTTGTTTATTTGTTATGAATAGGCTCCGAAACTACTAAACCGATTTCAAAAATTCTTTCACCTTTAGAAAGCTTCATTATTTCCGAGTAATATAAGCTATATTATATTTATCTATATTAATAAAGAGGAAAGATTTGTTTGTTTATTTGTTATGAATAGGCTCCGAAACTACTGAACCGATTTCAAAAATTCTTTCACCTTTAGAAAGCTTCATTATTCCCGAGTAATATAAGCTATATTATATTTAAATAGAAATTAGAGATCCTTACTAAAACTCCAATAATGTAACCCAAGGTGTAAAAAAATGATCTGAAAAATTCCTTACGTCGCGTGCGCTGCGAAAACTATTGATGATAGAACCAAATCATTTACTACGACTTTATAGAACTCATTATCATCTACAAAAAGTGTTGCGACAGCATATGTCTACATATTATAGTTATGTCACAGTAAGCGGTTTATTATTCTAAAAATTTAATTTATATGCCGCCGCTTGAAAAGGCTCTTTATTTGTACCTTGGTATTAATCCTTATCAAAATAAATTACTTTATATTCAAGACGGCTCCAAATTTATGAATAACAAAAATCTATCTTCTATTTGTAGTGTTCTTTATTTGTTTTGGCTAAATATTAATAATTGACAAAAAAATTCGAACACAATATGTACTTCAAAGATAATTTATTTCTACAACAAGCCAATAGATTTCGTCTATTTCGATCAATGTCACAAACATCTAATAGAATCAGATAATCGTGATTACTCATATTTTTCTTTGTAAATAATGAAGAGGACATGCTAATATGGACGTAAATATAACTGTGACTGACTTGTAAGCCTTAATTATTGAAACTAAATTAATCAAATGTTCATATGACATTACTTGTCAGAGATATCTTAGTAATACATTAATTTGTAGCCTAAGGCAAGCCAACTCTCTTAGTATGTAATCAGTTAAAGGATTCTTGTGTTTTGTGTGTAAAGTGATATACATAGTTTATAATATGAATAATACTAAGTTATTGAACACGCTTTGAAATAATATTGCTTCAAATTAATATCATTATAGAAGACAGTATCGAAATATATATGTACAATATACATAAATTTTCGTAAGCAGTAAATAGTTTAATTTAAACGAGTTTATGGATTCACTAAAATATATTGGTTATATAAAATGACCCAAATTGTTACGAGCGTTACCCGGAATAAATAGGTTTATTAAATAATTTTATTATGTTAATAGTTATTTTAAATATTGCCATATAAAAACAACGTTTTAATAATAAATATTGAAATATAATACTATTGTTATATTATATTTATAAACTTTATTTTTTTACTTTACATATGGTTCTAAATTCATTAAAAATTGTAAAAATTACATTTTCATATACATAAACGTACTAAAATGGACTAAAGAGACATTCGGGTGCTAATGTACATATTTGCGTAATTGGTTTACTGTATTTTCTATAACGCTTTAAAGTTCTAATATTTTTATATATTTGATACATGTATTGTAAACCTCTAAGGTTATTAAAATTATTTTGTACAGTTACAAGATCGAAGCGATTATATAAAAAAGGGAATATCGCATTTCCTTTTAAGAATAATTTAATTAATTAGTTATATATACAACCTTATTTTATTGAAGGGATAATAAAATAGTAACGATAATACTTAAAAATAAATAATAGTCTAAAAATACATTCTTTACTTTGCCATTAATATGAATTATATGAGAATGTTTCTGTATATACATATGTAGTTATGTATGTATACAACTGTATATATATTGTATAACTGTATACAATATATACAGTTGTATATATTATATATCGATTGTTTGTCTTATTTGTAAGATACTAACAATAGTCACTTTAAAATTTTCTATTTTCAATACCTTTCATTCAACATTTATCTATCATAATTCATAAATTGATTATATATGGCTCTATAAATAATATGTAAGCAATATAGGGCATAAGTAAATATATATCATTATTATATACTTAACTTACTATTAATTGCTATTATTTCATTTCATATGGTTTATGGGCGTTTGGAAGTAGCCTTTATTTCAATTAATATTTAATTTTATGTTATTCAAGATAAATAAATTCCATGATTATATTGTAGATCTTTGTTTCAATAGGTTTTATAAACATTGATAATTTTTACATTTTAAATTAATTAAATGTGAGTGTTTGACTTCGGAGTTTTATCTTTTAGTTTTCTATTTTTTGACAGATTATAATAATTTTAAACTATCTTTAAACATATATTCGTAATACGAGTATAAAGGCTCAGATATCACATGAACTAAAAAGCATATGTTATCTTAAACTGAGAGAAGTTTGAAATAGAGTAATATTCTGAGTTCAAAATTCATTCTGTGGTTTTAGACAAATACAGAGAAACTTTTCAAACTATCTAAAGCATACTTCAAATTTAATGCTTATATTTGGATAAACGTTTCCGTTTATTTTATCAAATAGCTACTTATCACTAATTACAATAAGATTTTTTTTGCGACAAAACTCAGCATTTGAACTAGAGATAAATGTCTAATGTGTGTGTTGCAGGTGCTGGTGTCCATCCAGTCGCTCATCCTGGTGCCGGAGCCGTAGTTCAACCGTACGTACGTAGCCGTAGCCGGGCTACGAGCGGAGTCGCGGCACATGAATAGGCAACAGCGCCAGCCTCGAGTACAACTCCAACAAATACCAGGCGTGCGTGCGCTGGGCCATGCTGGACCAGCTGCGGGCCTCCGAGCCCTGCTTCAATGAGGTAAGGATAACTACTTTTAATAATAATTAATAAAGTAAAGATTACAAGCTAAAGCTTGTAGTCTTTACGTTTAGTTTCCATGGACTATTATTTTTATGTGTTTGAATTATGACTTATGAAAAATATTGTACTAAACTAAATATTATACTTATGAAAAATACGGAGACAATAAATAATAATAATAATAATAATAATAATGAAAAAGGTTTTCTGACGTTACTTTTCATAACTTTTATTAAAAAACACTAAGAGATTAAAAGTTAATGTCAGAATAACTTGTTATCTCTTAATGACGAAATTTTTTAACAAATACTATATAACACTAAAAGTTGCAGCAAAGTAAGTACATATTAGCAATAAATTTTGCATTAAATATTTTTTCGGAATCCCAATTAATATTGGTAAAATTTTCTGTACACTTGAAGAATCTTTGTACGTTTAATTAAATGTATAACAATATTATTTTATAATTTCGTTAGAGGAACTTCCTAGTCGTAAAGATCGTGAGAACAGACGGTCTTCAAACTATAAAGTTACTATACTACTCGCTGAACCTTTTAATGCTCAATAAAAAGAAATGTTAGTTATCTTTGATCTTAGAACGACCCATAGTTTAGAAAACTAATCTACTTAGTCCTTTTTAGTGTTTAATTACATAAAATATCCTGTAACAAGTTTCGTTCTTATGTATTTTTTGTATATTGAAATTTATTTAAAAGATGCATATAAAAACCATATGTTCGATATAAATGAAAGAAAAAACCTAATTATCAATTATTATATTAAAAAAAACTTATATAAACATATTATATAAAATACTTTTCCTTGTTTATGTAACTTCTATTGTAGTTTTTTTTATTAAAAGAGTGTATTCTGTATACCCGAACGAAATAGTTTTATTTAAATACGTTTCTTTTCGTTGAAGTTGGTTCTTTTTTATCACTAATTGTCTAGTGTCTAGTAAATTATTATTATCATTGTCTCAATCTATTGTAACATATCTGAATATTCTTCGGGTTTTCACTTTTAATTGACTTTCATATCTTGAGTCAATATCACTTTAATACCCTTACATAATTTCTTGCATCTTTTAACATAATTTCATTTTAACATAATTTTATATATATTATAAGTATCAATGAGTCAAAAAGATAAAAGTATTTTGAGTCTTGACCTCTTCTGTGTTTAAAATCTTTGTAAAATAAACCATGTGAGATAGGAAATGAAGATTTGTTTAAATGTATTTCAGACTTCAAATATGAAATGGCTATTTTTACCTACTATTACAAAAGAGTATCACAAACTAATGTTAATGATGTACTAAATAGATTTAGACTACTTCTTACAAGAATTGTATAAACATTTAACTATTTAAATTAATCTATCAAAATGAAACGACTATATACCGATTAAGAGATTCTCTCTATATTGAACAAAATAAATATAATGGAGAACTGTGTGATTTGTATGAAAATTAATAGAACAATATATTTAAAAGCTTCCAATTACCAACTAAAGCTAATTTCCTGTTTAAATTAAATAGGTATTTGTTTATAAATATTATTATATTTTATATTGATATTGCATTTATTTAGAAATATAATTATTGTTAACTATACATTTCATTAGAGAAAAATATTAATTTTTGTGTGTGATGAAAAATTGTAGAACATATTTATCGGATATCGTATCTTCATATATGTTTGATATACAGAAGGATTCCCATAATAAACTAACATAAATCAAAGAAATAAAAATTATATATCTCTTATGATTAATGAAAGGTTAGCGGAGGTTTCCAAACTGCCGTTAAATTAAATGAATATCGGTTGTTATAATTAATCATTCACAGAAACGGTCTGCAGCGTTCAGATAAAGTAGAAAGTAACATAAATGTTTTTTTTCATACAATTAATAAGTCTGAAAATTACAACATTAATGTTGTTATAATATGCATATATTAAATTTTATTTATTGTGTATTCATTATTTATTGTGTATTCAATAATAAAATATATTTAGATTGAATTTTTGTTTTGCAATATTTTATCGCTGTTTTCTCTATTATCAATCATTATATTTTTTCAAAATAGGAATAGTGTTAAGGACTTTATTTCTTTCATAATAATCAATCTTTACTTCAATTATTTCAAAAAAACTAGCTTATAGAGGCTAATATCTGGAATAAAATGAATTAATATAACAAACGCGTTTTATATAACATTAAAGACTTTTTTACTTCTTAGTTTTTGTAAAGTCACATTAATTAAAATCTTGTTGTCATTTTCATCTCGTATGCCCGTGATCACGGTTGCTGCAAAGTAACAGAAACGTCGGGAGTATGTAGTTAAAATAATCGAAATTGCGTGGTAAATCCAAAAATATTAGTTTTTCTTAATCCATGCAAACCCGTAATAGTAATGAAAGTTTTTTAGATTTCATTAAGTGAATGCATCATCATAATGACCACAAACCCAAACGCATGAAATAAGTAATCGAAAAAAAATTATTAATTTCATTTAAATGAATAGTCGCGAAAGCCTAAGATCTTATTATATGAACCCGTACGGACTGGAAATCGCCAATTGAAAAATGTTAACGCCGTAATAGAACTTTCAAATAATCTATACTTTTAACTGCAATGTTGAATATATTTTATCCTACGATATATACAAAATGATAGCTAGTCAATGAAATGAAAAGGGTTCTACAGCTGCCAAGTAAAAAGTACAATTTAGCAAGTTTTTACGTATCTAGGTAATGGAATATGACAATTATTTTTGAATAGTTGATATGATTAATTGAATAAAATATTGAGAAACAGTACGACCTAAATATAAATAAGAATGTATATAAAATTAATAAATAGTAAGATAAATATAGTTTAATTACATATTTCTTTAAACAATAGCCAAGTAAATTGAATAACAAAAAATAAATGAGCCATTGTAAATAAATTACTTCCCAGAACTATGAGCTAAGATAATTACAGTTATAAAATATTTTTCTATGTTTAGTAAAAAAATTATTATTAGTAATATTTATTACAATACGATTTTAATATGTACTTATGTATTAAAAAAAGAATGAAGGCAGAATGGTAGAGTGTACTATGTGGTCATGATTTCCTAGTGCGTTATAGGCCACATTGAGATAATTTCTTACTTAATCTTATTTTTGAGATATCATCTAAGCAATCTCTATTCCTAATATTTATCCAGCTACTCATAAAATAAACCTCACAAACTGATGTCCGTAACTGCCTTTATTAAGACAATTGTATTCCCTAATTCCTTGTTTGTTAGGATGTTAATTAAGAATATTAAATGAAATTAACGATTTTATAGCCTTGAAACTTATGAGCATATAAACCAACTTGTGAACATTTTGAACATATAATTTGATACTTATCTTAGCTGAAAATGATCCGTACGTTAAAACAAATTTAATGAAATTTTCATAAAGAAAATTTTTTATGTAGTAGTAGATTATTGAATTTATTTACAGTATAAGATATTTTGCAAATTGCGTAAATGTTATTAATATTATCGGTAATATAAAAGGTTTTTTTCAACAATTTAACAATTTACCATCAGTGCGTGCAATAAGTATAATTAACAAGAGCGCGTCGTGTGCGATCTGATTCCTATCAATTCATCTGTAAAGACTTTTAGTAGTTTAACTATTAATTTTATTAATTAATTAAGACCTTAAAAAATAGACGACAACAATAATTATAGTTCAAAGAGAAATTAAACTATATTTCTATATATTATTATTATTCTATGGAACATATTGAGTATAAGTCAAAGTCCCATGCTCAATAAGACCTGTTAGTTTTACAAGAATATTACGGATATAGGTTAAAAAGTGTACAGAAGTCGACTGTTGTCGTTTAAGCTTTCATATTTTTTTTATAGTAGTAGCAATCTTTCTCTATAAGAATATCGGTAGAAATTTTCAATGAAGAGAGTACATAAATATCTTATACACACATTAAACGAATACTTCAATCTATGTAAATAGAGACCATTGTACGTTAGTGTCAGAAAATTTTAAGGTGGTAGAGCCCAGCTGTGATCAAGTGATTGCAGCTCGAACATGGGCCGGCTCGACCGGGGAACTACCACCCTTTCACAGAAGATCGACATGAAGTAGCCTTAGTGGCTGCGTTTCGTTCGATGAGTGAGAGAGCCGGTTGCCCTTTCCTTTTTCCCATCTTTACCTACCCCTTCCCCTTTCCCTACCCTTCCCATTTTTTCTCCCCATCTTCCCAAATCAAGGGTGGTGACACATCCGCAACATGTCTTATGTCGCGGATGTCCATGGGCGACGGTACTACCTCCATCATGTAGGCCGTCTGCTCGGTTGGCCCCTTAAACATAAAAAAAAGAAAAATAATTTTTATAGCCAAATAAACTTGCTATATATAGCCAACGGTGCCAAGTGGTTAAAAATAAATATTATAGGAACTGAATAATCGAACTGAGAACATTAGGCCACCACTAACTTTACGTTCAGTTTAGCATTTTTTTTTAAATATTTTTTAATATTATTTACACTCAACTTATAAATGTGATCAATGATAGATATAAATTTAATGAAGGATATAAAAGTTTATTTCGACGTATGTTCTATAAAAAATTACAAACTAAAATCTATACCCAAGCCTACATATGACACGAGGACAGGATAGTAATAAAATAGTATTTCTCTTCTATAATCTGGAGTCATATCCAGGTAATGATGTTACGAACACAATAAATCTCTAACTTTATGAAAATCGATATAAAGGTACACAAACAATACGTTTTTTATATTTTCATGAAAATTTTGCGTACCTATACGACACTGATTTTTTTTAATGAAATTCTAATTTTAGTTACGGATGACAGAAAATGACTTCTAAATTATTAATTGTCAATGCAATACGTTTATGGTTTTATTGCAAATATTATTGGTGTTTAGTCCGTGATAATGATCTTATTTTGAAAAAACCTATGATAATTCTGTGACTTGGACATTTAATCTATGTGTCGAAACACGTAACCGAGATTTTGCCTACGAGGTCTAGGGAAACGGGGCTTTGCTATCAAGATGTTTGGGAGTGAAGAAGGTTGCAGACGAGCATATAATGATATAATACAGTCTCTAATTTAATGTTTACACAAAACAGGTGAGAAATGTTTTCTTTATTATTAGATTCAAATGTTTTAATCTTAGCACAATAATCAGCTTGAATTCTGTGATTGCTATTGCATTGTTTTCAGAGACAATGAGACATGTGAATTGAGAGTATAATAGGTCGGATGGGATTATGTACCTAATCTTAGCTCTGTTATCAGAAAAGATTTTAATTAATATTTTTTAAATCTGTAATAAAACTAAGTAAAAAATATGAAAATGTATTGTTAATAAAGCCATAATAAAAATGAATAGTGAAAGAAAAAGTGAAATTTAAATATTATAAATAAAGCTGCAATTGAAATAAAATTTGATAAGTAGTTTACTAATATAACTTAGTGTATAATCGTAATTTACGAAGTAACTTCTTCACTAGTTCTAGTAACACTTAATACAAACTAATCAATTAAGCTTTCAAAGTGATTGCACCACCTTTACTTGAGATACTTACTTTTAAAATCTAAATGTTGAGCTCTTCGCATGTTCAGTATAATTTATGACTATCTCGCTAATATCTTAATATTTTAATTCTGATTAATGCTCAACAACAATTACACTTTGTAACCTTTATCTACTTTATGCATTATGGTATATAAAAAACGGAAGCGTCTGGTTTGAGACATTTTAGAATATGCTTGAATAGCTTTACGATCTGACGTTCGTAAAATGGTTGGATGAAATTACTTGAATAAAATGGCAGTAAGAATTGTACTGTCCATAAAAATTGGTAGTAGTGGTATTTGATATTTAATCCAATTTTCAAATAATAAGTATCATCTTTTTAAACTTAAGTCCCGCTTGCAGAGTAAAACGTTCCGCACGTGCCTCGCTTTTCTACAACTACAAATTGATAATATTTCTCTTCCAACACATTTCTTTTTAAATCGAAGAAACTATGAATTGATTGAGGCAATTACATAAAAATATAATAAAATATTAGATCTCATATAATTTTTGAACATTACTGTTTATCTTCTATATATATATGTATATAAAAATGGATTGCTGTTCCTTAGTCTCGCTAAAACTCGAGAACAGCTGAACAGATCTATCTTATCTTAGTCTTGAAATGTTCGTGGAGGTTCAGGGAAGGTATAAAAGCTGAAAAAAAAAAATGATTCATTACTGGGAAAACCATAAAAACAGCCCTTTTCTATTTCCCCATACAAACGTTTTTTTTGACATTAGATTTGACAACTACATAACTAATATGTTAATCATTCTGTCGCACTTCAAAACGCGGAGATTTATGGCTTACACGTAAACTCCAAAAATATAAATTAAAGAAACGTAATAGATATTTCTTGATTCTAGGGCGATACGAAGTTCGCCAGGTCTTCTAGTTTTAGATAAATGTTATAGTTAATCGGAATTTGAGACATTAAATGCAATATGGCAAGTAAACATGTTTAGTTAAAACCTCAAGTTTAGTTTCTTTATTTGGTTCCATATAAATATATTTGTTATTTAGTTTATTTATCATCCTATACTATTTATTATTTTAATTATAAAAATACCTACCATTTATTAAAGTATTATAAAGCAAATTTCATAGAATCATTAAAGAGGACAGTATGAAGTAAAATTATTTCTTCATTACTTTATTTCCATAAAACTGATAAATATATTCACATTTTATCTTATTTATTTCGTATTGCAAAATTAATTAAATTGGATTCTGATAATGTGTAATTGGGATCTTGATGATGGAATGTAATATAAATAAATGACAACATTTTTCTGCTGAACCCCTATCTCTCGGAGTTTAAATTGCATTTTAACTGATATCCCATTGTCTTCGTAGTCCCTATTACAAACGTCATTTTATTGCAAGGTGGCATTTACGATCTATCGATTCAAAACAAAATTCAATACAAGCGAAAAAGTTGTTTAAATGGCTGAAAAACTAAATTGAAAAGTTCCGGAAGAAATCTTAGAGTACGTTACTAAGATCCAAGAGTGTCTTACTGTAGAACTTGTGTTCACAGCCGTATATCTCGTGGATATCTTGACTGTGGAGTCTAGTCTTTTTTCTGCTTAACATCTACATTACTGTATGATACACAAAATTCAAAAAAAATTATCTCTGACTGCAATTAAAAAAGGAACTTTGCTTTAAATGTGTAGGTTGCGTATTATTACGATTCGATATTATGCAATATATATTATTTAATTGTTTGTATACAACTTGAATGTTAACTTTCTTGAACCGTTTTCTTACTCATTTTTCTACTTAGAGCTTCTAGCTTCCTTTACAAACTTATGCTTTATATATGTGGAGATATTAAAAATTCATTCCTTTTTTAAGAAGAGTGACCTCAACATTATTGATGTCACAATTGTCTTTGATCTTAATTGTAGCCAGACTCTCAGGTTACTGAAGGTAACCTCGTAAACGGTTTGACGAATCCCTTATTTCTAGAGGTCTGATCACTGCAACGCCACTGTAGGAAAATCGCGTATGTTTCGTCTCGGAACTTCGTATCTCAGTTATTTTAAAACTGAATTATCCGTAATTTTCTACACATATACGTTTAATATAATAAATAATCATTTTTAATATTATGTTTATTAACTTATTTAAAAAGTAAATACAAATATATTTAAACATGCACCGTGTCAGATAAGGCGCAACGTTTTATCTCCTTGTGTAAACTAATGTATAAAGATTGTAATACAACAAATATCTCGAGAGCGGTAAAGAGCGGTACAGGGTCATGTCTCGTTAAAAAACGAAACCCGAAAACTATACCATCTTCAACTTTATTGGTTAATTTTAATAAATTAATTTATTATACATATAAGTATATATTAAGCGACGTTTTAAAGAGATTATAAGCATTTAAAAAATGTGTAATACTTATACATTTATATCAAAAACTTTCGAGTAATGTGGCGTTGAGTTGTAGTAAAGTATTTTATATGCATTATGTTTTTTTGCGGTACTAGTGTTATATGTGGTGTCCCGAAAAGATCGTTAAGTTGTAGTGACAGAAGTACATATATATGTAACTATCGTACCTTTTTCGATATGGTATTTTAAGAACTAGAACATATTTTTTAAACTTATTTATGATTTATATCATGTTTATTGTCTTAAATGCAAATGACTCTAATATCGTTTTGACACATATTTTAATGCTATCATAAAATACGACTAACATTTTAAAGAATTTTGAAAGTGTAAAAGGTGTATCAAACTTTGTATGGTTGCTAATGTACATTATATGTTATTTAAAGATTGCAGAAACTTAACGTCTTATAAACAGAACATAAACTCTTTAGTCTTACGCGATGACTTAATTGAAAGATAAAATTAATCAGTTTTATTTATAGCTAAATATAACAGCGTGATATCGTTATATAAAGTAGTTAATAGAGTAAAACGTGTGTTGTATATTAGGAATTGAAAATTATTTTCCTTAATATATTTTTTAAAATAATAAAATACGCGTAGAAATCCGAATAATATTAAATTAATTTGAACTTATAACCCATACCCAACACTACACGATAGTCCCAATATGGGGAGGATTATGCCATAACAGATATAACAATAAGAAATCTTTTGGTCGATACCGACAAGTCTTCAACGTCAGCACAGTTCCTTTTTACATAATATTTTTCATACAAGTAAGGCGATGTTCGTGATATTTTCAATAAATTTTGTACTTACGTTAGAAACTAGGTAATTCTTTTCTAAGCAAGTGTATCATTAGAAATTTATTAGATGAAAATAAAATAAAGTTTAATTCACTTTATCCTCGTTCTCATAAAAGGAACAAGCTGCATAGTCACTCTGTATGTGTTAAATCATTGGAAAGGCCTATTCTTACAAAATAAATATTCAAATAAATATAAAAAACAGCCATAACTAAAGCAAAATAAAAGCAGCATCAGTACCTCTATAAAACCGCTTAGGACTTATATATATTGACAATTATAAAAAAAGTTATGCTAAAATTATACAACAAAAGTCTTAAATCCAAACATGAATTTATACTTTTTTAGTACATACACAATAGTATTACAGGATAACGAATTCTCTATAAACTAAAGCTTTCATTGTAAAGTTTCTAATTAATTATTAATTCTATAATAATGCTCTTTAAAGCTAAAATTAATTTTACTCTTCAAACAAAATGCATTTTACTTCAAGGGATGTTCTTTGTAAATTCATTAAAACCTACTAAGTACCAAGTATTAAATTATTATATTCAGAAATTTAGTCGTCTGTAATATTTACTAGAAGATAAATAAATGCATAATACAAAGTAATATTAAAAGCTGAATAATTATTATTTTGAGGTCGATGAAAATATATTTAATTAAACGAATTATTTAAGACAGTGAGTTTATTTTAAAAACTGTAGTGATGTCTCAAATTAAAACACGTTTGTGCATAATTATATATGTAACTTGTCAATGTGACTTTAAATTTTCTGATTTTTTCTCCTGAATTGTTGTATTGTTCAGCAAGCTTTAAGGTATAATTTTATTAATATATTTATATACCTATGAAAACCATATACATAGTTCTAGGAATTTTTTTCCATGGTCTCTTATTATTCTTATATAAATATGCAGTTTTGATGCATTTTTTTACTTTAATTATAAAATTAAGAATTTCAGATATGCTACGCTTTTTTTATTTTGAAACAACTTAGTCTAAATGTTTCAGTGCCTTTGCAGCAACCGTGATCGCGGGCAGACGAAATGAAAACTTTCGTCTTAAAATTTTATTTTTATTTAAATGAATACTCGTGAAAATCTTGGATATCATTTTATTCAATCTTATTTCACAAAATCTTGGTGACAATTCTTGATAATTTATAGTTTTAGGAACATTATGCAAAAAATACTATAAAAGAATACATCGCTATGCAACTATAACGTTGACTATTCGATTTTACTATTAAAAAACGGCTCAAACTGTTTTTAATAAGGCTTTTTAGCAAAACTTTAGGAGACATCATTTGTATCTAATGGTATCTAAATCAATATGTATATTGCTTATGGGATCGTACTGATGAAATAAAAGTTCAAGTATCATTTTCTATATCAAAATGAAACAATATATTAACAAAGTACCCTGAAATAGATTTTAATTTTAACCATTCTTTTGTCCATCTAATATCATTTTGAATATTAATAAAACTTTGAATTTAAAAGTAACGGAATAACAAGTGTTTGTTTGAGAACATCTTTAATAAATACTTTATTAAATAATTCTCTAGAGTTATAATACCGTTCTTTTGCTTGACTTGGGAGATTATTTTAATGCACTAAATGTAACTTCTTTTCAGCAGTAAAATAAAATAAATTATGGTAGTAAGTACGGAGAAAATATAGTTCGAAATTTATTAATATAATGTTTTAGGAGCACATGGTTATATATATATTTTTTATATTTTACCTGCTTTAAAATTTAATTATACCAAATAATTTAATGAGAATAAGTAATTATCTATATTTTTTTCTGATAAATTTCATACTCTTTGGTTTATAATATAGTGGTTTACAAAATCCTTTAAAAATAATGTTTCCTAACACAGTTGTTTGGTAAATTCTAGTTATTTTCAATTCACCATTCATCCTGCACGTTACACTACAGGCACGTTATCTCGATAATCATACGTTTGCTGGGTCCTTCTCATTATCACCATCAAACATGTGCTATGTTCAATTTAAAATTCAAATATTAAATATGCTATGCAAAATACATTGATACGTGCAGAATTCGAAGCTACAACCTGCGGAATATCGCGTTCAGGTGCCTTTATGATTTAAGCTATCTGCCGTCATTGAATAAGAATATAAGTATTCGATATACTAACCGATTTACTAGGGTGGAGGGACTCAATTTATTTTTAAATCTTGTTTAACGTTTTTCAACTTCTTAGCATCAAAAACATATTTTATTTGACGTCCAATAAATCCTTATAAAGGAAAATAATTAATTTGTGGCCACTTATAGTTTTATTTCAGCAAAGTCATCTAACAAAATTTAGTCGTTAATATTGAAATTTTTTGCTGATCAATTAATTATGACTGGCATTAAATAAATATTAATATTTTTGTTTGTCCCTCCATAATGTTTTATTCTTTTCAGTTAGTGCATTAACAAATAGAAGTTACATTTTTACAAGTTCTTCCGAAACCTCTGAAGTAAGAAACCATATTATTTTTATGTATTTCATTACATATTTATTAATCACCAGGAATCAAAGATATATTTTTTCTTGTTAATGATACCAATCATTTATGACAAAATATAGTATCATCGTTTGATAATAATTTTAGTTTTTTTCTCAGGAATTATTTTCTCAGCATAAAAAGTAAATTTGTCTTTTTTGAATATAGAAGTATTCTTGTTGTCCATCAAGTTTTAAGCTTGTACTATGTATATTTCATTTTTAAATGCTAATAATTTTTCAAATAAGAATTAATTATTGCGAAATCCTTTTAAATGGGATGTTTATGGTGATTCTCTTTAGGGGGTTTAGATAAAATATCCTACTTATTCACATAACGATATGCAAGATTTTCGTATGTACACATTTAAAGGAAACTAAGTTTTTCGGATCCTACTCGTTTTTATACTATTTTATATCTACATATATGATACCGACGTTTCAGTTCCTTTGTAGCAACCGTGATCACAGACAGACGAAATGAAAAATACTGATACTTACTTTTCTTTTTAAAAAAATATATATAACTTGTTACTTACGTAATAACCTAAGTGGAACAAATGTAACCCTGATAGTATAGTATATCGTTTTTAATAAAAAATGTTTCTCATAGTTGTCTTGCTACTGTAAAGTATTTTAAAAGATTACATAATATTACACTGCATTCATCGAATGAAGTTCAATGTGCCCAACGAGAAAACTGTATTCTATAAATAGTTATGAAGTCAGAAAAAAGTACAGATAGTGGTTCTCAACATTGCCAGCAGGTTTAGTGGCCCATTTATTTTACTACTCTTTCGATATCAAGTAAAAGGATTTAGGATTCAGATCAATTTTCATTTGTTTTTGATTTAGTTATCTTAAATCATTCATTTGTTTCATGATTCAATGTATTTACAACTACTCAAAAGATATAAAAAAAATCAAATATAAAAATCTGATGTAACGAATATTAAACAAGAATATTATTTTATTTTCGAGTTGAAAATGTGGTTTGAAATTTCTTGTAGCTGAAATTCAAGATATCTATATACACCTGTATTATTAATACCCTCGGTAGACAAGTTCTCTGCAGGATATAAATGTAGTGTCTGCCATTACGGCAGAGGTAGTTATTTTGCTACTTATAAAATTCGGTTTTCATACAATTCGGTTCATTTTGTATAAAAAACTATTTCATCTTGTTATCCTTGATAACTATAGTCGATATTGTTTATAGAATGACGAAAATATTAATTGGACGATTGAAGTTATCATGATTTCTAAAACAAAAATTATTTGAGCCCCTTGGTCCTTGGTTCTTAAATAGAGTAAAATAACTTGGTTCTTAAAGAAAATAACATATTGGACCTTTAGTTTAAAAATAAAAACACTTTTCGATGATCATACATCGTAATACAAATTCAAAACAGCACCTGTATTATGCTGTGAAGTACTATAAAGATGATTTAATTCTTTTGTAATTAAAACCAATGTTCCTTCTTTGACTTCATCGGTAGAAAGTACTAAGTTTTCTAAGATATATATTATGTATTTCTATTGTTTATTAATAAAAAAAATCACAAATAATTGTTGATAAATAAAATAATATATTATAATACCTATAGGCAGCATAGTAAACAATAGATTTCAAATCAATTACTATTGAAAGAGCTTATGTCAATAATATAAAAAATATATACTCAGCCATATCAAAAAGAATCGCAAATATTGAGTTTCTGCCGGTTACATCTATTAAGTTTTTATTTGTTCTTGTTTTTAATTTATTTACATGTATTCAATTGGGACAATTATTTTGACAATTTCGATTGAAACATAAATTGTTGTGTGCGGATACAATTTCAGTTTAGAAATTAAAGCATCACTGCAAAACATTATTAAAGTAATGAGCACATGTAAACTGCAAAGAGTGTGAAAGACGCACGCACATGTCAATAGGACATGAAAACATTAATAATAATATAAGAAAATAGTATCGTCCAATACCCGTTCGAGAGGTTGTTTATATATATGTCTAAACACTAAAACGAATACGTTATTGTGTATATGAATGTGTTATTTATACTAATGTTGATTATTACTTAGGGTTTTCCTTGAATAGTGTAATATTTGGTACACATTATCAAAACTGATAATACATCACTAGTTTATGATTACCAAAAGGATACCAAAACTCCATGTAAACTCAAAAGACCCAAGAAATAGAATCAAGTTGGATTGAACTAAATGCTTTTGTCTATGTAATCTTTGTTTTCGTTAAGAACGTTTCATAAAATACTTGCAAGGTATGTGCAATATGCGAAAAGCAATCCGCCGGTAAAGTCTGGAATTAAGAAATAACTCTTTTGTTGTATTTTAGTTGTAAAGTAACGATCCTAGATACTTACACATCATTAACTGCTAAAATTTTTATACCAAAGGAAAATAAAGGTACAGCCACGTATAAAACTGAATAAAAGTATGAAAGTGTAAATAAGAATTAAAATGTTACAATGGAACTCTGGGAATGCGTGAAATTAAATCATGGTAAGAGTAAAAAAATATTAATGTGTTTTAAGTAATCTTTCTTTTATAATTCCACAACCCACATATTATATTCTCTTTCCTTATTTTTACTTACATATTTGTATTTATATATTCATATACATATATTATCCTTTACGATACTGTAGGATGTATAAAAAACTCATGACAATACAAACAATATTGTATTAAATTGTTATGACACAATTCTTTTCATCAGTGTTAAAAAGAGAGATATTTTGAATGGTAAAAATCCTCATTACCTATTAATGATTTTTATTAACTTAGAAACAAAAACGTAAAGAATTTTGCAATAAAAAAAAATGTTTTATAATGTAAAAACCTATGTAAGTACTGCTAATATGAGACAGTTTTTCACTTATGCTATATCGAGTGACAAAGACCCGAACCTGATAATATTTGACAAGACCCTAATCTAATTTGAGGATCCTTTGTAGGGTTGGAGCCAGGTCCCTTAGAGAGGTTATATAAATAATTTTCAGTAACAGGATTCTGTCAAAGGTACAATACAATATAACTAAATTAAACAAGATTTGAAGTGAAACTGCCATTTTGATACAGTTATTGTGTCCGTGAAATGATCAAATAAAAGAGTAATTCAGTTATAAAAAGTTAAATAGTTTAATAAATTGTCGTAATGAATTTGTTATTTCGCTCTTTAAGTTAAATCACTGATATAATAAAGTTGACACCTTAACATGTTAAAAAGAATAATAAGTTTAATTTACAAGATAGGGAAATATTTCGAATTCGTAAGCCTGATGTTTTGTGAATGACTTTTGTAGTAAAAGAAATGATAAGAGTATGTTGAAGAAATAGAATCTGATTACAATCTAAGCAATATGTAATATTGTTAAATATAAAGGGTTTTTAAACCGTTTAATCAGATAACCAAATATAAAAAAAATGAAAACTACATAAAGCATATATAAACTTAACAAATAGACAATGTTAATATGCCATAGAAGAATATACATACATATATGTTTACACTCAATTTTTTTTTGTTTGCTCCGATTTAATTATGTTATAATTTCCTACTTATTTGAAATGATAGATAAGCTATAAGAAATAACGCTATACAAAACGACAAATAAAAAGAACTGCCTTAATCTACACATAACTCATACAGTCAGTGTCAATGAGATTTTTCAATCCAGAACTGATCTAATTAAAATAATATTTTATCATTTATGCATGAACGTTCATGTCAGCAATAAAACATTTTTGTTTCCAGGTGAAACGTTTAGGATAACCATTGCAATAACGTGCGGGACGGACTCCATCCACAAGGCAAACAAGGTAAGCTAACTAGAAAATAAGTATTCGTACATATTTAAAGCGATATTTTGTTTGCACGTTAATTTGACTAGTTATATTTACAGTCCTGGATTAAACTAAGCATAGATACATTTTCTGTGCCTTCTAATGAATACAAAACAAAATAAAAATATGTTACATTAAATTTCATTTTGTCACAAAATAAATAAATTGAGATAAAAGTAGGTATCATTACTTAAATATTTACTAGATGAAAATAATGAGGATGCGAAGTGAAATTTTAAATATAAAGTTTATACTTGATACCAATTCTAATAATTTAAACGATATTTTTATTATGAAAAAACGAACTTATTATATATTATATATGTACTTATTTAAAATATAGGTTAATGTTGTATTAGCGTCATCCGATTACACTGTGAATACCTAGACCACATAATTTTGTTCTTATTTTATTAAACAAAATATTTATATTATAATTAACAAATACTATGTGGTTATGAAACAGCCTTATTAAAAATAAACACAATGTATAAAATTGTTATATTAATTAGTTTGTTTGCTAATTTTATAAGGGGAGTTAAACATAATATTTTGTAGCTCATAATATGAAATTATATACAAGCATTTGCAAATATGATATTTTAGTCTTTTTCAAAATCATTTTCATAATATATTTGTATACATAGAAAATTTTTGAAATCTTAATATATATTTATGTTTATAAAGTGCTTTCTTTTAAACGAAATACTCCATAACTTCTACGTAATATAGCAAAACTCTAATAACATGTAACATTCACAGCTTTAAACAGCTAATTACAACGATAAGAGACTAGTTGCCTCGGTACAACTTAGCGGCTATGCCGAGAGTGTTCAATAATTTTCTTTTGTAATGTCAAAGCTGTTAGCCGTGCGGCTTTGACACTGTCACCGGAAAAGTTGACGTTATGCTCGGAAATGTATATATTCTTAAATCGTACCTCCAAACCATAGTCACGCTATTAGAAAGGTCACATAAACCCTGCCATAAGCCTGTTTTGGGTCTCTCTTCTAACAGTATATATTATTTATGAAGACTCAAGAAGAAGTTCAAATTAGTTCTCCTCATCTATTAAAGAAACTTTCTAAATGCGTGTTTAAGTTCTCGATTGACTTCAAATTGCATATATTAGGTGAGCGTATACTATTTTCTTTAATTTCATATTCCTAACGATGGTTCTTTTGTTTTTGCATAGTAAAAATATTCTTATCGAATTAAATAGCTTAATAGGTAGCTTATTACGTGGTCTGTCGTACTTGTCAGTAGTGGGGGCAAAATTTATAACAACGTATCTACATATTAATAACACAAACTGATATTTTACTGATACACTAGCTGTGCCCGCGACTTCGTTCGACGTGATTCTTTTATTTGACATAACTTTTTTATTTATGACCCGATTGACATGAAACAAACACTAAAGCATAACTCAAGCATACCACAATATATTCGTGAAAACCGCATCCAACTCGGATCAGCCGTTTCTGAGATTAGCGTGAACAGACAAACAGACAAAAAAAAAAGTTAATTACATTTTTGGGTTCGACATCGACATAACAATAACCCCTGCTATTTTTTTTATTTTTATTTTCAATGTACAGACAGCACTTTTCTACAATTTTATTATATGTATAGATTACTCAACATTTTTATATTGATATTTGCATAATTATATGAAACACATACTTAAGGTGTAGTTTTTAACATTCATAATCGATGTACAGTGATGACCACTTAATTATCATAACCACTCTATCAATTTCAAAACAGCAATTATGATGTAATGATATTTTATACATATCAAGAATTCTATTATTTATAAATTCTAAACAATATATACAAGATATGATGGAAGAGAAAAATCATTCTATAACTATCATTTGGTAGTGGCAATTATAGAAAAGCGCAGTGTTTTATGTAGTAAACAGAGAAAGTAACGTAATATCGCTGTTAAAATTAATTTGAATCTGAAAAGCTTGTATTTAATTTTACTAAACAATTTTAATAATAAAACTTTGTATTTAACTTTACTCTCTAAACCACTCCGTCTCGTTATCCAAGCCTCAATGAGCATTTTGCAATATACATAGTTTTAAGTCAGAATCAATCAACATTTTTTTTTTACTTTCAAACCCTTTTCATTTTAAATTACAAGTTTTATCAAAGTTGTATTTTACAAGTTGCCAGCTATTATGTTTTTATCCTCGCAATGGCTTTCTTATAAAAAAATTCCAAACATTTATACGTATAATTTGTCATCAGCCTATCAGAAGCCCACTGCTGAGCAAGGCCTCTCTCTCACATGGAGAAGGTTTGAGCATTAATCACCACGCTTGCTCAAGACGGGTTGGTGATTTCAAACTCATAATTGTGAAACTATAAGTCCAGGTTTCCTCACGATGTTTTCCTTCACCGTATGTCAGTGATGTCTAAATTCTCTCAGAAAGTACATATGACTCCGAAAAATCACATTGGTACTTGCCAGGTTTGAACCCGCGCCCTCGGCAACGAGAGGCGGGCCCCTTAATCACTAGGCCACCACTGACTGTACGTATAATTTATATGAATGAAATTCTGTTTAGATATAGAAAATATTTTGTTTATATTTAATTATACATGGATTAGACACAGACACAGACAAGATAATGACAGTAAAAAGTATAGAACATATGAAATAACTCTAATGATATTCATTTTGTATGAGATTTTTCTTAATGTAACAAAAAGATGACTGCTAAATGTTAAAATAGTTATTTTATTTGATGTCATTAAAAATCAACTCGAAAAATTCAACGGTCAATTGTTTACAGGTAAAAAATTACAAAAGAACAAAAGCTTCCAAAAGGATACTATACTCATGCTCAAAATTTCATACAACCCACCAAAAACACATTTTGCATTATAACGCTCATTGATTCTTAACACTTAGTTCAAAAAATACGATTTTGAAAATTTTAACTAACACGTCAAATAAAAATTACTAAACACTCATAATATTTATTCTTTTTTATAAGGTACCGCACAGAGGAGATTTATCGTTTTACTATTTAATTGACGATGTGTTTAAACATCTAAGACATAAAGAAAACCGGTATAAAAGAAAATACCTTAAGATCTAACTCGTTATACCTTAGCATGTTCGGTGTTGTTTCATGTCAGAGCTTTCAGTAGTCCTAAACGTTTTTACTCAACTATCGCTATCACATATCAAAAGAGTAATGTTAATAATGCAAAAAAGTGAAGTTATTGAATAATAGTGCGTTACGAGAAAGAATTTTAGTAAATCTAGCACAAAAAGTAACTTACAGCATGCGCTTTGTATTAGAAATAAAGAGGTAGAGAAACCATCAACCAGAAAGAAAAATCAGGAATCCAATAATTACAGTATATTTTAAGTATCATCATTTTATTTAATATAATATATTAGAATTTATGCATAACTTAACATACATGTTCCAGTAAACTCAAGTGTCTTCATAAAAGTATGCGTCATGTTATTCTTTTTATAGTACTTGAAAACTCTTGTTTTAATATATGAAAATGATATTTAATTTTGTAGTTCATAGTGAGTATGTTAAAACTTATAACCTCAATAAATTGTATAAAATATTTCTAACAATATTTTAAAACTTTTTCATCTAATATTAATAATGGTCGAACCAATTTTCATACTTGTCATACATCGGACAGACAAAGAGAAGCATCGGTACAAGGGTTAAGGAACACATTTCAGACGTCAGGAATAGGGGCGCGTCGAAGTCAGCAGTGTGCGAACATGCATTGGACAAACCAGGCCATTACATTAGATTTGATCAACCACATATCCTCGCTCGTGAAGACAGATATATACCAAGGTTAATCCGCGAGGCTATTGAAATTAAAAAACACCCCAATTTCAATAGAGAAGATGGCTGGAACCTATCAAACACCTGGGATCCTCTTCTTAAAAATATAAAATCCCATGTCCGTGACCACACCGCAGTACCTCGAGACACGGTAAGCGCATTTTGCCGGCATCCAGAGCGGTACGCAAGACAATTAAGAAATCGATGGTGGTAGGAGATAAAATGACCAAACCAACTGACAGACACTCACATCTCGTCTGCCCGTGATCACGGTTGCTGAAAAGTAGCCGAATCGTCGGGAGTATGTAGTTTTTCTAAAATAAAACGCGAAGTAAAATCCGAAAAATATTAGTTTCATTTAGAAAATACTACCTTTTGCCGCGGCTTCGTCTGCATGGAATAGTGACTTCCGGCAGATTCTTCCCACATAGTTCCCGTACAATTTTCAGGATAAAACCTATGTTTTTTTATTCACAATGAAGTACTCTTAACTAAAAACATAGTTATTTGTTTATTTGAATAAAGATTAATATTATTACGTTGATACAAATTAAACAAATTATTTCGACCAAATTAGGTACCATAAAAACGGTTTTTGTGAGTTAATCTTAAAAGATAGACATATACTGTCGCGGAGTGTTTTTTAGATCATTAAAAGAGCATTTTCTTTAACATATTTTTTTGTGTATCTTGAACCGCTTTCACGGCGCACACAACGGAAGGCTTCAAAGATGAAATAATTTCTCCCATTTTTTACACATTTACCACTATATCTTTGCTCCTATTGGTCGTAGCGTGATGTTATATAGCCCACAGCCTTCCTCGATGACTGGACTATCTAATACAAAAAGAATTATTCAATTCGATCCAGTAGTTTCGGAGATTAGCGCTTTCAAACAAACAAACAAACTCTTCAGCTTTATAATATTAGTATAGATTTACATTTAAAGACAGTAAATAATATTTTAATATCAAGTCCTCGTAGGGTTAGTAAAAGCCGGGTACAGAGGTTCATATAATATAAGTAATTTTATACTCAAATTACAAATAGACCTTTTCTGTAAAAATAATAATTAGTGAAATTAATCAATATTTCAATAGTATATGTAACTGGTGAACCTATCGTTGTGTGTTATATAATCCTACAAACATAAATATAGTATGTTATTTGGAAGTCAAATATACGAGTATGTTATTTTTAAAATCGAAGGCTATTTTTATTATTGTACAAAGATACTTAATGAAGCTTTATAGTATTAGTTTGACGATTTTCTATTCTTTGAATGTCACTTAAGGGAAGAAATGTAATTTTTTATATAAGATTTTTTACTTGTTATATAGGTTTAAAAATTTCCGTGAGTTTCAGTGATTTCACATAACAATGTCTAAGATTTATGCGAGTCCACTTTTAAATGAAACTATGATTTTCTGATATAGTGGGACATTAATTACAATTTTTTTCATTTTAACAAACGTTTTTCTTAATTGACAGCAATTGTAATAACAATTTAGTAAAATGAATGTGTTTGTCAGTTAGACAGGTTATTTAACCGCTACCCCCAATTATAGCTTGATTTGCTTGCCTATTGAGTGCAGCAGGCAATCGTTAAATCAACCAATGTTGTCACAGGCAGGTGATTTTATGTTTTTGATGACTGAACCTTAGATATTAGACAATTGCGAGCCATATGCTTTACAGAAATTAATATTATTTTATTACACGACATGTCTTTCTTCACGAGCGAGGATCATAGAAAACAGTGTTAAGACAAAAGATAATTATTAGAACCCGTCATTGAGAGAGGTTTCAGTGAAAAGAGTTTTTTTTGCGAAAGTATGAGGGTCTAGTTTAAAAATCACAAAAACAATCGGGTCAAACGATCAATAGCGTTATGTATAGTGGATAGCTCATACGAATATATGAGGTTTTATTGCTGGAATATTCCGGTTTAGTTTACCAAAAACGGGTTCTTCTAAAACAAGGGTAATGTTAACTCATATACTTTCATTGAAATCCGTTAAGGAACTTGGTTATATCGAACTCCTAGCACAACAAGAAATTAATTCGGACCTTGTAAACTCAGATTACTTTTTATTCAGTTCAATAAATAAGACTGTTTTATGGAAATAAATGAATCCAAAAGAGATACTAAAAATTTATTGTGCTAACCTCTTGCATCCAAGTTCACAAAATGGTTTTACTCATTAACGGTTTTACTTAATGGCTCAGTGAACGTTGAGTTAAAACCACAGAATACGATTAGCTATATTTCATGTATACAAGCTATCTTATTATTATGGTTATTTGTTAAACAAAGAGAACATTGGGAACTGATATTGTTTATGAGACATTCTATATATCCTACATTTTATAGACACACTATAGTGTAATAATAGTAATGAAACAATCTTCTTCTTCTATATACATATATAAAAATGGATTGCTGTTCCTTAGTCTCGCTAAAACTCGAGAACAGCTGAACGGATTTATCTTATCTTAGTCTTGAAATGTTCGTGAAGGTTCAGGGAAGGTATAAAAGCTGAAAAAAATTGATTCATTACTGGGAAAACCCTAAAAACGGCCCTTTTCTATTTCCCATACAAACGGCTCTTTTGACATTAGATTTGACAACTAACTAATATGTCAGTCATTCAAGTGAGCGAGAAATTTTCTCACTTTGATTAATTACGTTACGATGCCGCCGAGAAAAAATCTTTAAGGAGGAATAGAGTTCATTCAGTCAGATATACATTTCTAATTCTGAAACTAACGCAGACGAAGTCGCGGGCAAAAACTAGTTACTAATATTTTATTTCTCCACACACCTCAACCACAGATTCGTTTAATTTGTATGCATTCATAAATAATTATTTATTATAATAACTGAAATAATTATTCCATTCTTTGTTAGTTCCTTCGATTAATTGTATCAATATTTATCTTCAAACAACATTTCACAGTTATTATATTGTTACACTGATTTTATAATCTACCTCATTACTGCTTGCTATTTCGAAAGATTTATTATCTGATATAATGTCAATTGTGTAGAATTGTCATTGGATTAGATGATATTTTATTGAGAGTATTTATTTTTATTTTAATAGTAAGGTAACAATACACCTTTGTGTTTGTCCTATATTATAATATGTTTGCCTTTACACCCACGGCAAAGCCAGTTTTAAATATAACCTGTCATACCCTTAGCATGTTGAAGAATTTTTTACTTATTTTTGGCACCACAATAATATTTTTATTATATCTCTTTCTAATCCTATGTCCCCCAGATGGGGCAGAGGGCGTCCACAGTACGCCGCCATCCCGTTCGGTCTTGAGCTTCGCCTTGTTCGCCTTATTGTTTTTATATACATGTTACAAAATAATTAAAAATATATCTTTAAAGAATTATTAAATAAACAGATTTTTTAAGAAATAACGAAGTTATAACCATATTATATCGTATGATGCCTGATAGTATTTAAAGTTGTATAAAATAATGTAAAAATATGAAAAACAACCATAAGTATAGATTAGTAGGTGCGATAAATAATTAATTTATCAATATAGCAGTAACTTCGAGTATAGTAATAACTTAAAAACCGTATTATGCATCTGAATTATTAAAATCTAATTACTGAAGTTTACTAATGAAACACCCCTTAACTGATTTACCAATAACGTAGAATAAATAGAATTTACAAATTATATTTCTATATATTATATTTAATTTAATAATCTATTTTAACATTTTTAGAAGATCCTGTATTAATGTTTCTTGTGTTGCAATTTTATTGCAACTCAAGAAACCCTTTTAACTATTCTTGATCTTTTTCGAAGGTAAATGTTTATACTCAATACGAAAGAAATAAAGCAAGAAACTACACTAAGGTAATTACAAAATATTATCAAAGTTGACACAAAAAAAAATAATTCTAGACATCTTAACTTTGGGGACGGTTTTAAGAAATCTAATTAAAAAATACAAACAAAATAAACAGCACCGTGTCATATAAAAACTTTAATAAGATAATAAAGTTTATAACTTGGAAATATGAAACTATTTTTCATTAGAGTTACTTTTTATTTATTAAAGCATAACTTTATTGCTATTCAGCATAACTTTTTGATATATATAAATATCAAGTTTGGTGAGTCATATTAAAACTGTAATATCATAGAATATTTCAACTGACCAACCCTTTCGCTTAATATTGGATGTTCTTTCAAACCCTTTCTATTCTCGTCGCGTTTCTTTCAATAGGGAGAAAGTTATATTATGTACGTATTTTCAGCTTTTTAATACTATGATAAATTTATTTATGCTCAAATAGAAGTCAGATGAAGATAGGAATTACTTTTTATATATCTTTTTATTCTAGGAACATTTTTATTCCAAATACAATTAAATGTTATTTGGCTTATTAAACCTCATGAGATACATTAAGTTTGTTCAACCTACGAGTATTTTAAAACAAATTAATCCCTGGACTACACTATAGGTTAATTAGTTAAATCTTGAATGAAGTTCTTGTGAGTTTAGTTCTAAAATGTACTGAATTATTTTATAACATACAGAACAATAATTATGTAATGATATAAATTTTGTTATATTTGAGTATCAGCTTTTACGGTGTCACAAGAGAAAGAATTCGGTTTGCTATTGCACCTTTTCTTGAAGTTTGGTCGAGTGTCTTAGGGGTGGGTGATTATCATAATGATGTCGACTTTGTTAGACTTCAGCGAGTGACGGTCAAACGCCTTATCATTGTGTAGTGTAGGGTTTTAACATCAGAGTCGAAGAGAACTTCTTTAGAGAGTTTCTTGCAAACCCTCCTCGGGATTAAGTAGACTAGCTTTCCGACTTAGTGATTTGCGATATCAGAAAAAGTCTTCGTGTTTCTTGGAGTTTGTAGTTATCATGAGTTATTCAGACTACTGTAGAGTAGGGTTTAGATATATGTTGAAGATTGAGAGGTATGTACGTCCATAATTCTTTGCGTATAATATTTTATAAGACAGTTAATCCTATCTTGTTAAACACATAACAGGTAATCGCAAATTAAATACTTTTATATAGATACTTTAAATAGATTAATAAGATAAATATTTTTATCTCTTCTAATTGGTAAATAATTAAACTTTATCACTATAAATTTCAATTTTACTTTTTCTTATAATCTCTCAGAAACCTTTCAGTATTGAAAGGCCTTTCAAAGGATAAAATCTTTTTTAATATATTGGAAGCATACTACAGTCAATAACACGTTTTAAATTACAAATGAACTTTTTTGTGATATTTCTACGAAATAAAAAAATATACATCAAGTCAAAAAGTAATCGAGAAAATTAGTTATGTCAAATTTATACAAAAATTATAGTAATTTAAATTATTAAAATTTAGTTCATAAACCATTAACACAAAATTCAAAGTCAGGTTGAGCTCTAGAACTACATCTTACAGCAAAAGGGATTTTCCATGTAATAATAAAAAAAGTAATAATTAAATACTCTAATAATAACCCAGAACAAAAAATTAAGTTATAAGCATTTATATAGTTATTAGATAATGTGCTTGTTTCTTAAGTATTAAATCCATCAAGATATAGACAGTAGCTAATGATACAATATTACATACATACACTAAAGCAATAAGTTTCTTCTGAGGTCATTAACTATGAATAAAGTTAGGTTTATTTTTTTTATATTAATATTTCTTAAGTTGGAATATATGTTACTTACAATATTTATGACTCTTTTATGAATTCGTATTGTATTTCATAACTTTACACATTTTATTAGTTTTATCTTTCAAAACAGCATTCCCTTATATTTGGATGTTTGCTAAAATTGCTCAATATGAAATGATTCAAAATATTTTTTCAAGAAGTAAGGATAATCTAAGAAAGTGAGCGATTCTTTAGTGATATATTTAAATGCTATTTTATTGAATAACACAGATTTATTGACGTGATACAGCTTACTTGCGAATAAACCTAACTAATAATAATTAACTTAATTTACTGTTAATGTTTAACTCTCGTCAGTTATTTCAAATTATCAGAATACTTAAAACTATTAATATCTTATAATCACCTATTCGGTTTGCCAAAAAGAAATTTAAGCATATTCTAATTACTGTATTATTGTATCTTTATATATTGCACTTTACCACTTATACCAAAACCGAAAACAGAAAAAGATGCAAATGATTTACTGTGAATAAACAGTTCTTTTAATATTAAAGATTACAAAATGTAAACATCCACAAACATGTGTACGAGGAATTAGAGATTTCCGATGTGTGTGTATTGATTTCAACTCATACGTGTTTAGAAAGGAGGCCAACCTTAATGCAAGCATGCATTTCAAACAGATTGAATTTGAATATTGAAATTTACATTCCTTATTTATGATTGATATTGAAAGTACAACCTTTTGTATTCTTGTGGATAAATATTACGTGTATATTATTAAAATATAGATTCTTATGTTTACATTACTAATATTAACAAGCTCCATGTCACAAAATTGAAGCTTTGAATTTAAAATACATGTATTACATGCCCTCTAGTTAATTATTCCTTCTTCATGAAACGATATTCTCATCGTTGTTGGTTATGTACACGTAGGATTTGGTGTTTATTTGTAAACTTAGGAGTGTTTTAAGATGGGTGTAGATATTTATATGTGCGTGTGTGCGTATATGACTAAGTTTGCATGATATTCTAGCTCTCAAACTGAATTCGATACCTTTTTTAAAAATTTGAAACCCTGTTCTCTTCTAATCATTCTTAGCTGAATTGAATTAGCTATTTTCCAAATAATGTAAAGTATTTTTGGCCTGTGATTACTCGATTAACTGAGTATTACTTATCATTTAAATATAACGTTTAAGATTGGGAGTTTTAAGTTGAAATAAAATTTTATTATATTGAATAATAGTTTTCTTCTTTTACCAGGTTGTGCATAGTTTTTTCTTTTCTCAATAATGACCTCAAGATGGAAATATTGAAAGTTGGGTCCAACGATATCATGAATAAAAGATCCTATTTGCAATGTATATTATTTTTGAGGTGAAAAAACGACAAGAATAGCAACACGGGCATGAAATGAAAATAAAACTAACAAATTGAAAAACGTTAATATCTTGTTTATATATTTGTATGATATTTTTCTTCTGGCAATTTGTATGCTTAGACCCGATATATTATTTTTATTCTAATGGTTGAGGATTTGTTTCTAACACTAATTTTGAATAATCCACTGATCTGCTGATTAATTATCACAATTTCCCTTAAACGTATTAAAGAGTCACTGTAAATAAGTCCGAAAGACCATTCTACATGCATTTTAATGTGTGTTGGTTTAAAATATATTTGGACGTTAGGATTGGTCTGGAAACTTAGAAAATACATTTAAATAGCTCCCACCAATTACAGTTGAAAATCAAGTATCGGACTGTGATATTATGTTTTTTGTTGTCGATATTTATAGCGTCTGACAAAAATTTCTAGGGACAAAAGATTTTCGCTAGTATTTATTTCAAATTATTTGTAAATCAAACATCAGACTATAAGAAATGTGAGCACAATTCTTAGTTACCTGTAGATTCTGATACCTGAAACTTGGCCTTCGATCTAACCTAGCAGATATGTATGTGTACGTTTACTCAACACATTTATTGTAACCTATTATTATATAAGTTAGGTCTAGGGGCCCTGGCATCTTGGACTATTACAATGTTAAAGCTTTTAACCTATTTCACATTTGCATATCGAAATTATTACAATTGATTCATTGTATTGAATATTTACAAACCACACCGAATTGGAATACTGAAGTAATAAAAATAACTGAAACTATAATAATAAAATACCTAAAGAAAAATCGTAAGATGTATATAGTTTTCTAATCAAAAATAAAACGCGAAGTAAAATCCGAAAAATATTAGTTTCATTTAAATGAGTTCTCGCGAAAATCTTAGATCTCATTATAAAATCGTAAGAGTTTTGACATTCCATAATAGGTTTTTTGGAATCTTTAAAACCGTAACTATTTTAGTATTTAAATCCAAAAATATATTTGTTTTTGATAATGTATAATCATCAAATTATTCGACATTTTCTTTTATAACACTTTGAACTTCACAACGTTGTTATTGCAAAAAAAATATTTTATTTTTATTGACAAAGATAACAACATTGAGAGAATAAAACAAAATCTTTTTAAAAATTCAAAGTTTTATCCAACTCACAACGACTTTTTAAGGTTAGTTACTGTGTTTTTGTAGTGTTATTCAATCAATAGTTATAAATTTTATCCCCATTCTATATTAGAGAAAAACCTTCAAAACAGTATAACAAATACATGTTGTTTTCAATTATTTATTAGCTTCTATATATTTTTAAACCTACTTAAAAATACCATATTTACTTAGTAAAAAAATTAAACCATACTGTAATATTAATAAACGTATATACTACAAATGAATGAACAAATTTAATTTCGCTATATGATCTTACTAAATCATAAAATATCAATGAACATGATACATAAAAAGTAATTTCATATTGTTTCATCCTATCTATATATTTTTCAAAATAAAATAGGTATATAAAAAAAAATGGGCAAAAAGATTGTTTCGACTCGTAGGTTTAGGGATTTGTATATGAAAGGCATTCATAGGCAGTGAAGTTTCATTATCATGGCTTCCAAAGAAGGGAATATGGTTTTGTTTTATTTATCATAACAAAAAGTTTTTTTATTATAAAATTTTTTGGTCTGACTGTGGGTTGATACTCTCTAATTAGGTTTTAACCCTAAATTTGGCACCGATAAAAATATTCAAAATATATGAATTTGACAATTTTGTGGTTTCGGGAGTATGTCATTAAGTTCTGAAAATATTACAAAAAAAAATCTACAATAGCCCACTGCTGGGAAAACTGGTGTCCGTCACATCAGACCTTGCCAATTACTGTGAACTTAATGGTCAGATTTATATGTTCTAAGAAGCGGACACTGTAAAACTACGGAAAATAAAAACCACAGTTATTTTTATGGTTTTTTAGTAAAAAAAAAATACAGAAATGAACATTTTAGAACTAATTGATACCGAAGTACAGTTTATTTTGTATGAAAATTTAAAAAACAATTTCTGGGAGCTTTTCCTGTCACGAAACATTATCTTGTTTTGCATTTTATGCAATACACGACAGTTTTCTTTTGGCAGAACCTACAGCGTCCTTCTTTCATTTTTTCTCTATACTAAAATGGCACCTTTTTCCATTTGTATGTAAGATTGAACTTCTTTTTTGGTTTCTTTTTTGAACATGCAATTTTTCATCAGAATCTGATTTATTAATAGCTTCAGACGGGGCACGACGTTGTGGTACTACAGCTAATATTTTATTAATGCGTCCATGCAAATGCTTCTGTTATAACACAAAACCAAAAAGCAAGCATACACACAGACACACCACAAATTTTCAAATTAGATTCAAGTTCAAGACCATACCTTATGAATTTTAACTTCAAATCTAAACCTATATAAGCTTACATTTATTTCTTACTTATACAGGGTGACTGGTGAATTACTATCGATATTTGAGGACGTGATATTTGACGATCATATATGACAAAATAAAAATTAATATAACATAAATATTAATAAACTTCTAAGTAAAGTTAACCAAAAGTTATGTAATTAATTACGCATCGTGTGAACACCCTACAGATTAGGTATACACACACACACACACTCGCGCGCGGCGGCGTGTTGTTGTATCAGCACGCCGCCGCACGCGTTCACACTTGGAACACTTGGAACGTGTACACACTTTATTTATTTATACGGAAATCTGGTCAAAAATTAAGTACCTATTTTTTTTACATAATTCGAATGAGAATCATGTACTGAGTATGCTCCTTAAATATTGATAGTAATTCACCAGTCACCCTGTATATTTGATCATTTATTTAGTGATAATATTGTCTCTTGAATTATAATATATAATATTCATTCAGATAAAAATACTCCAATAAAGTTATTACCGTGAGTAAAAGATAATAATTTATATTCTGTTTAATTGAAAATACCTTATTTGTGTAATACCACAACTCAATAGTAATAAAGCATTCAATGAATCTTTCGTTAAAATATATTTTACTTATTTATATTAATGTAGCGTTCGATACATTGCTTGTAAGTAAAGAATAATAAAAATAGACTGTAATTTTTATGTAACAAGACAGTAAATACCGTGGCCTGACATAGTTTAGTTTGTGATCTTTTTAAAAGCATATTTTTAAAGTAATAAAAGCAGTATAGTGCTTGCATTTATTGCATACACTGTACACAATAGCAGTTCTTGGGTTAATATTGATACAATCTGATAGTGCAGCTTCGTAATCAATACTTTGCTATGAATGTTCTCACTTGAATTGACTTCAAAATTTAAATAAATTTGTTTGTGCGGCCATTCTGTGATAACGTATTTTAATTATTAAGAATTATATAGAAAATAATAAAAGAATTGAAATTTCATCCAAATTTTCATTTAAACAATGTTAAAAAACATGTTGTTTGTTTATTCCAAATGTTCTATTTAAAATAAAATATTTGTATGTTTAATTTTGGATTTTGAATTTACAACTGACTTCATTTTGAACAAATTATTCCATCGTCAAAAAGAGAACTAAAACTTTAAATAAAAACGAAAAGAACTGGTAAAGAATTTTCTTTGCCTGAAAATGAACTTCTTATTTCACTTCTCATAGAAAAGTTCTATTTAAAATTATATTTTAATTTTATAACAGAAAAAGTTTCACGTAGTATCTATAAAAGATAACAATATATAAATTGATTAACAGTTGGTTAATTGATTAACAGTGGGTTAATTTATTAACAGTGGATTAATTCATTAACAGTTATTTAATTTATTAACAGTTGGTTAATTTATTAACAGTGGGTTAATTTATTAACAGTGGATTAATTTATTAACAGTTGGTTTATTTATTAACAGTGGGTTAATTTATTAATAGTTGGTTAATTTATTAACAGTGGATTAATTTATTAACAGTGGATTAATTCATTAACAGTTGGTTAATTTATTAACAGTTGGTTAATTGATTAACAGTGGGTTAATTTATTAACAGTTGGTTAATTTATTAACTGTGGATTAATTTATTAACAGTGGATTAATTTATTAACAGTGGATTAATTCATTAACAGTTGGTTAATTTATTAACAGTTGGTTAATTGATTAACAGTGGGTTAATTTATTAACAGTTGGTTAATTTATTAACAGTGGATTAATTTATTAACAGTGGATTAATTCATTAACAGTTGGTTAATTTATTAACAGTTGGTTAATTGATTGACAGTGGGTTAATTTATTAACAGTTGGTTAATTTATTAACAGTGGATTTATTTATTAACAGTGGATTAATTCATTAATAGTTGGTTAATTTATTAACAGTTGGTTAATTGATTAACAGTGGGTTAATTTATTAACAGTGGATTAATTCATTAACAGTTGGTTAATTTATTAAGAGTTGGTTAATTCATTAACAGTTGGTTAATTTTTTTGCAGTGGGTTAATTCATTAACAGTTATTTAATTTATTAACAGTGGGTTAATTTATTAACAGTGGATTAATTCATTAACAGTTGGTTAATTTTTTAACAGTTGGTTTAATTTTTAACAGTGGGTTAATTTATTAACAGTTGGTTAATTTATTAACAGTGGATTAATTTATTAACAGTGGATTAATTCATTAACAGTTGGTTAATTTAGTAACAGTTGGTTTATTTATTAACAGTGGGTTAATTCATTAATAGTTGGTTAATTTATTAACAGTTGGTTAATTGATTAACAGTGGGTTAATTTATTAACAGTGGATTAATTCATTAACAGTTGGTTAATTTATTAACAGTTGGTTTATTTATTAACAGTGGATTAATTCATTAACAGTTGGTTAATTTATTAAGAGTTGGTTAATTCATTAACAGTTGGTTAATTTTTTGCAGTGGGTTAATTCATTAACAGTTATTTAATTTATTAACAGTGGGTTAATTTATTAACAGTGGGTTAATTTATTAACAGTGGATTGATTCATTAACAGTTGATTAATTTATTAACAGTTGGTTTAATTTTTAACAGTGGGTTAATTTATTAACAGTGGATTAATTCATTAACAGTTGGTTAATTTATTAACAGTTGGTTTATTTATTAACAGTGGATTAATTCATTAACAGTTGGTTAATTTATTAAAAGTTGGTTAATTCATTAACAGTTGGTTAATTTTTTTGCAGTGGGTTAATTCATTAACAGTTATTTAATTTATTAACAGTGGGTTAATTTATTAACAGTGGATTAATTCATTAACAGTTGGTTAATTTATTAACAGTTGGTTTAATTTTTAACAGTGGGTTAATTTATTAACAGTGGATTAATTTATTAACAGTTGGTTAATTTATTAACAGTTGGTTAATTGATTAACAGTGGGTTAATTGATTAACAGTGGGTTAATTTATTAACAGTGGATTAATTGATTAACAGTTGGTTAATTCATTAACAGTGGGTTAATTCATTAACAGTGGATTAATTCATTAACAGTTTCATTCATTAACATTAAATTTCACGTAGTATCTATAAAAGATCTAGATATAGATGATTAAGTAACAAAAATAATATAAATCTCAGTTAAAGGTGTCAACAATGTTTATAATAGATTATTAAGTTAAGGTTTCATTGTTATACTAGGTTTACACGTCATTCTAGTTTCTATCAAGCGCTAACTTTCCAAAGTCTGGGCCTTGTTGTGAAACCAATTACTTCGTTTATGATATCTTCGACGTATTGTATAAACAACATCACGTCATATAATATATGCAATGTATATGTATATGAATATCGTTTTATTGAGATAGTGTATATCAGATTTATTAGAAATTCGTTGTTTTTAAAGAGAGAGACGCCAGCGTCGCTGACGTCACTAATGTCACTTTTTCTAGAACATGCTATGATATTTGAAAATTAAACTTCAATCGTTCTAAATTTTCTTGTATTTTTCGAAGGTTCTTCATACGTCCAGATGACATATTTATACTCAAATTCAAATATAGTTCTATTCTCTTTTTAAACAGTCTTTGATTTCGTTTTACTTTTAACAATAATCATGAATACTAATAAGTTTTTATAATTACTGATGACAGGCTCAAGATATTTTCATGTCGCATCCGTTATTAATGCTGATAGCGCCGATATATACAATTAATATAAGTATGTTCTTATTACTCACAAACTGTTATTCAAATTGTTTTGTAAATTTTTATGTCGAGTAAAGTTTTGTCCGGGTTCTTATAGATGTCGTTGAATGTTTAAGAATTCAGATGATTTTAATCATGCTAGATATTTCGGTCCCCTACGATAACTAGTTCGCTTCTACGGTCAGGAGGAGCTAATGTGTGGTTTTAATGTATGTATAATCCTCCTTCCACAATAATTAAAGTAATTTGTCGTCTTAGTTGCGAAGTTAAAAGTATTCCTTTTTGTTCACTGCCAGTCCTATTGACTTTGACGGCCTCACCGGTGATCGTACTATTACTGTTGATGAATTTCTATGGATCGTGTTGTTTACAAAACGACCGGCTGGCAATTTATACACGTGTTTCTTTGCGCCAGCATATATACCTTTGTTTTTTGAGTTAAAACATGTCGCTGAATTTCAAAGCTATTTTTTGCCGATCAAGAAGACTTGTAGCCAAATAACTTGTGTTATAAACTCCTGACCAACGACTGATTATACATTAAAAAGATGATATTATTTTTATACATAGAATATTTAAAAAGTTTCTATGTTTACCTGTAGTTAAAAATTATCTCTAATCGATATTTATGTGAAGTGGACTAGATCAAATTTGGAATATAGTCTTGCTACTAAAATAACTATGCATTCTCTCGATATTCTTAAATGTTAATATAAAGATCAGTGACATGACATTTTGTATATCTGGTTAAATTTTAATTAAATTCTTCTTCTTCTTCTACCTGGCAATTTCCCAGCTATAGCCAGGGTCTGCCTTACATATTGTTAATAGTTTTTGGCTATTTGTTTATATGACCGGCCGCCTGCCTGACATCAACCCTCTTTTGGGAATCAACATTAAACAGAGATGTCTAAACACTTTTAGAAAGTACATATGACTCGGAAAAATCACATTGGTACTTGCCCGGGCCAGGATCGAACCCGCGCCCTTCGGCGACGAGAGGCGGGACCTTTAACCACTGAGCCATCACTGATTTTTTTATTGTGAAATTTTAATTAAATTCTATCCGGTTAAAAATTCCAGTACAGGATTTTCTGTTGGTTTGTATTCAAAATCAACATTTGGTAAAAAAGTTTGCATACTTCTAATCTGATATAAAATTTTATTGATTGAAAAGTTCAAGTAATTCATTTTTAAAGAAAAAAAACTTTCCATGGGCGATGGTGACTACTTTCCATCAAGTAGACCGTCTGCTCGTTGGCCTTTTTGGGTAATATAAAAAAATAGCATAGAAACCTTATATAACATGGAAATATTGTTATTATAAAATGTATGTCAAAAAAGGTTAAGAAAACAAACAATACTTATATATAAGACATAAAATGCAACACATTCCATCATATACAGGGTGACTGGTGAATTACTATCAATATTTAAGGAGAATACTCGGTACATGATTCTCATTCGAATTATGTAAAAAAAATAGGTACTTAATTTTTGACCAAATTTCCGTATAAATAAATAAAGTGTGAACACGTTCCAAGTGTTCCAAGTGTGAACGCGTGCGGTGGCGTGCTGATACAACACTACGCCGCCGCACACGTGTGTGTGTGTGTGTGTGTGTGTATACCTAATCTGTAGGGTGTTCATACGATGCGTAATTAATTACATAACTTTTGGTTAACTTTACGTAGAAGATTATTAATATTTATGTTATATTAATTTTTATTTTGTCATATATGATCGTCAAATATCACGTCCTCAAGTATCGATAGTAATTCACCAGTCACCCTGTATACATTATTTATACTTTACATTATTATATTACATATATTATTTAAAATGAAAAATACGTCATTAAATTACCCTAGACCAAGGTTA
Source organism: Danaus chrysippus (assembly GCA_916720795.1). Lineage (NCBI taxonomy): Eukaryota > Metazoa > Arthropoda > Insecta > Lepidoptera > Nymphalidae > Danaus > Danaus chrysippus. The sequence goes on from CAKASE010000069.1 coordinate 284,795, forward strand.
TTTGATTTTAAGGCGACTAGAGCGTAATCTTATTCGAGGTAAGATTCCGTGTTCTGACGTGTTCTGACTATTTGTAAGACAAATTCGATAACAAACTGATTCAATAGTATTAGATTGGAAACTCAACAACTAAAAACACAGAAAGATTTATTGTCGGATTTATAATATTAAGTATTAATTTAGAATTTTAAATCCACGTCATCCATTTTAAGCTCTATATATGTATATATTTCGAGGTTCCAAAGATGGCTAACAGTAAAAAATCATAGTGTATAATGATTAACATTACAAAAAAAAAAATATAACCATACATGCAATGATTGTCGCAAGAAATATATACTATTTTCTCGTAACCATAAGACGAACAAACCAGGATCGATCTCATAGATACCTTTAGCTACTACTAACTATAAGTGCGAATGCGTTAAATATTTACACACACAGCGATGTCTAATTCACTGTGTTGTATCCAATACAGGAATTTGTTTTCATATCTTTATAGTGTTCATAACTTTTCTATAATAAAGATTAATTCATTCTTAGAACGCACGTCGAAGGTAGCCCTAGTAGGTTCTTGTCAAATTTGGTTAGGTAGAGAAAGGAGCTTGGATAGTGGAGGTGATAGTGGAGGTGAGATAGGGTCCCTTAAACCTACTCCTGGGTCGCAAGTCTCAGGCACTGTTGAAGCTCCTCTCACTGCAGCAATTATAATTTTCATAAGACAGAAGTCTTTTCAAAAAATTCAAATTTTATATAGATACGTACAGGTCGGTCTGATAATTAATTAATTCTGATAGCATAAAAGTTATTACTAACATATGTCTGTGCATAACTCATATTCACTAATAGTAATTGGTATAATTTTGTCGTTAACCGCCAATAATAATTATTATTAATATTTATAACCTAACTTTAATTATATTGGTCATATGAAAGGCTAATTAAATATAATCCATAGTAAATTTAAGCTTATTGTTTTGAGAATAATGGATTTTATGATTAAGTATAATAATAATTTGAATTTATTACCAAATATTAATGAAAGTAGCATGCTTGACATCTTAAGTGTGCTTGATATACTGAAAGAAAATAGCATAGCATGGAATGCATTATCAACTAACCGCTTTGACATTTTAATATATCCAAGTTTATATAAAAATTACATAGGCGGACTTGAATTTTATATGATAAGAAGTGACAGTGGCATTATAAAATGAAAATATGACGACAAACCAAAGGGAGACTGAGAAAATAGAAGTTCACAAAGTTGACGATAATTAGATAAATTAATACCCTTTATGCATGATTTGGTACTGGAGTAACTTCTGTTTGTTTTTATTTACTGTTGGGCGTAGACAATAATGAATATGAAGAATATATATATAATCCAATTTCATAATGGAACTCTGTAGTTTGATTAAATTGTAATGTTTCCAGATTGTATGATTCAGATTTATATTTATCTTAAAATAAAACAATCGTTGAAATGAATAATATTTTATTTCAACGACGATATAATTATACGTATCATATTTTATATGTTTTAATGGATTTGGACTTGATATGTCCTAGTTCACTATAAAATCGTAAAAGGAAAAGTTTTAAAGAGTTTGATTTATAATTTGACAGAGATCACTGTAAGTTTTCTAGTGTAGATAGGAGCAATAGTTTTAAAGGGAAATCGGGTTTCTTAAGGAAAGAGCGCAAAACGTTCGTTATTCATACTGTGGATTTACTAGATGATAGATGTTGGATTAAATTTAGTGTTATTATTATTTGAAGTGAACATTTGTTTCCCATTTTTATTCTGTAAGATTTATTATTTTTCTAATTGACCAATTGTGTGTAGCAAGGTTGATTACTGTCAAAATAATAATTCAAATTTACACAGAGCCAAGATACATCTAAAAAATTTTTCCAAAAAAGTTTCCTGTGTTATAAATCTGTATTTATCGAATCCTAAATCAAAAATTATAATCGTAATCATGTAAAAGAAGGTGAAAAGTCATTATTTATTATGATATATATTTCAGATTTGATGACTTTTGAGGGAGATAAACCCTTGAAACGAATTGACATCGAATTATTAAATACTGACATATAAAGATTCGTTCTTTTTCAGCAGCGTATTATTTTAACGGTTTATATTATGACCAAGAAATTTATGAACGGTGTTGTAGTTTTATGCTGCTAACAAAGTCTGAAATAAATAATAATAGAATTAAATTTAAAACACAATATAACGGCGTTCTGTTTTACTTATACAACTAAATTTATCTTAAATATGGTGACGTATATAATCTGAATATAACTGTTATTTTTCTTTATAATAGAATTTAATATAATTAAAAAACATGTAATGTATCGACTTGTCTCTAGTAGAAATCGTTGCCATCTATAACCCCTACGAATCAACTGTGCACTTCTCTGGAATGCGACCCCTCTCCCGCTGCCCCGCGCGGCGCCCCGCATCCGCCATAAGCGCTCAGTAGCGATAGCATCTTTGTTACATTTACTTATTTACTTATAATTAAATACAAAAATTATCTTAAACTATGAAAAACACCACCGCAATAAAAAATCTAGCTTCCACTTGCCGTTTCTTTATTGCTAAGCTGTAATATCATATCGGCCCATATGTATCTATTTAATTGGAAAACTTCGTGAGTAAAATGACCTCGTATTATAATGCCTTATCATAAAAACGACCCTTTATCAACATAAAAAAATATATAATTTATATATTTTTTATATAAGTCTCAGTTTGTTTGCAAGCGGTATCGTTCTAATGACGTCACAGAGCGAGGTGCACAGTTAATACGAAGGGGTTATACTAATTCATGTCAGACGCTACAAATCTAGTAATCATCGTCAAAAAACGATATACAATTTTAGAAAAGAGCTGGTACATACACATTCTTTTGAAATAATCTTATAAACAAATATACTTAATACTTTTACATTTACCAGGAGGTATTTCATTATATTTTATTCATTTTTCATTTTTATCTTAATTTAGTTGGTCTGACATTCAGGAAAAATAAGTCTCAATTCATTGTAAGCTTGTCGTCTGATAAGTTATCACAAAAGCCATTTTTCTTCACAACACTGATCAGTTAAAGCCAAAAATTATGTCATAATAATATCACCATAACTGAAAATGTTTAGGAAGAATAATCTTATTTTTAATATAATTGTGTACCTAACTCTAGAAGAAGTAATGATGTACAATACACAACAAAGAAGGATTATAATGATTTGGTAAATAATAAATTACTTGAAATATTCCTAAGTATTTATTCTTATATTAATTCTTCTATCTGGCATGTCCCAGCTTTATGCTACGCTATGCTATTATACGGTATGCCTTATATGTTGTGAATAGTTTTGGCTAATTGTTTTTACGACCGGCTTCCTGCCTGACATCGAGCCTCTTTGGGAACGCAATTAATCAGTGATGTCTAAATACTCTTAGAAAGTACATATGACTCGGAAAAATCACATTGGTACTTCCTCGGGCCAGGATCGAACTCACGCGCTCGTGCATGTGAGGCGGGCCTTTTAACCACTAGGCCACCACTGACTTTAATACCTATATTAATTACATATGAAAAATCAGCACACTATAACGTTATAAATATAAATATTCGCGAATAATATTTGGTTGTATCTTATCATTTTAAATGGCTGAGGTTTAATTTCTATTAATAACTTTATAGGCAAAATTTTGTGTATTAAATTCATATGTAACTATAATTATATAGTTACATATGAATTTAATACACACACGGAACATAACGGAAACAAAATTTATATAATAACTCATAACAAACCGTAAAATACTTTGTCAATAATCCAATGATAACCATAGTAAATTAAATTCAAACATATTTCAAAACGAATTCATTTCAATGTAAGTAAATGATGTAATAAATTTTAAATATTTTAAAATCATGTTCTTAATATGATTAATTAAAAAGTTTCTGATATTCAACCCTGTTTTAATGGTGTCTGAGCTATTCTGGTAGGGCGTAAAAGGGACTAAATTAGTCTATATTTTCCTAAACAAAAAAATATTCAAATCACTTTACTCAGTCCAAAGTTAGAAGGCAATAAATATTTTAAAAAATACGGACGAATTGATAACCTCCTCCTCCTTTTTTTCAATCAGTTGAATAAAGGTTTTTGGCAATGATTTAAAACCACTTAAGTTTCTATCTAAGGAAAGGCCCTCCATTGCTATAACGCAAAAGTTTGACTACAGAAAGCATTGGACGCAAGATGTCTCAAATTAGGGGTTTACGTTTAGTTTTAAGATTACATTATTATTAATTTTGTTATTCCTAACAACAAATGGTACAAATCTCGTATATTGGGAAATTTTAAGCGAATCCCAATTGCCTTGAAATCCAGCTCAATGCTTGAAATTGTTGCGATTGTTCACACGCCAATGCCAAAATCTACCTACATTTTCTTGGGTGGCGACAATACTTAAAATTTTTTTTATGTTTCATCCTGTCTCTAAATGTAAATATAAATTTTATCGCTTAAGTATTGATTTTGCAATATTTTTTTGTTCTTGTTTGTGAATTCTTATATTTGTATAATTTAGTAATATTGATTAGGGATAATATTTCAGAAAATAAAAAAAAATGTTTATTGTATTGTAATGATGAGTAATAGATAGTATCAGACTTAATTGTGTTCAGATACTACATATTTCAGTCAAGCGGCAGTAAAATCACCCATAAAAAACAGTTTTCTAAACCAAATATATAAGAACTAAATATAACCAAAGATATAAGAAATGGTTAATATGGGAGTAGAATACACAAAGCCAATTACTACTATGATGAAGGTAACATTTAGAATCCCGTAGGCCTTTAGTTAGAAAGAAAAGAAGGAGGCTGGTACTAAGTTTTATAACTAAAAGTCCAAATTTACCATTGCGACCATTTCTTATTATATGTTACCGGGGATAGAAAAAAAAAATTAAAGGAGGGATGGTTTTAAACTTGTTTAAAGACAAGTGTATCATGAACTGAATTAATGTTAAAAGTTAATACTATGAAAATAATTTCAACCTCGAATAATGGGCTACAAATGCTTTGAGCGTTTATGCAACAGACATTAATATTATATCTAACTGGGTCTAACCCGATTGATAGAAAGTCACGAACAGAACCTCACTTTGATTTTAGGATCGAGATTCTGTCAAGCATTGAATTGTTGTCAGCTATATGATAAGAATGGAAACTACGTAAACATAATCAATTCATTAGCTGCATGTAGATATTTATTAATTATTATAAATACAAATACAATTATAATAAGCCGAACAATATATTGATGTAAATAAATGTAACAAATTATTATATAAAGAGATATTTTCACATCCCGCTGTCAACTTTAAGACAGTTTAAATACTTAAAGTTTTATGGTTTTGCTTAGAAGAACGACAAAATACACACATTATAATCATAATCTCGAATTTTTGGTTCCAAGATGAGATGAACGTGTCTGATACTTAAGTTATAAATAATAAAAAAACGCATAGTAATAATATAAAAAAGCAGTATAACGTATTGATTTAGTGAATAATTTTTGTCCAAATAAGCCACTAAAATTTTTGTCCAAATTAACCACTAAAATAACCACTAAAGTTACACACAAAATAAAGCATTCACTTGGGAAATGAAGAAAATAAATGGTATTAAGTTCGTATATAATAAAAAAATTATAAAAGTTCTTTATTTTCTTTACCAAATTTGTACTTAAATATAAAGTTATTGGAGTCTCCTTTTAAGCATATGAAAAGCCTGTGCCAGGAAACTCCGCTCTTTCATATCACGAATTAGGTACAAGTATACAAGATATTTAAGGTACAACAATAATATACAAACAATATAAAAAAGTAAAAATAAGAGAAGTAATTACCAAAAAGGAAGCAAACGTGGGATGAAAATGTATTTGTATGCATGTGTGCGCGTGCGCATTTGTGTGTGTGTGAGTGCGTGTGTGTGAGAGTGTGTGTGTGTGTGTGTGTATGTTGTATGTGTATAATGTAAGCTTACTAGCCATAACTTTAACATATAAGATATCGGTATAAAGAGGACATTGTAGTTTAGATAAATATGAACAAATGAATAAAGCTAAAAATAACAAGGCATTTAACAAACACCATCGTCGTCGTCATCGTGCTATCAGAGCCCACTGCTGAGCAAAGGCCTCTTTTTCTCATGGAGAAGGTTTGACCATTAATCACCACGCTTGCTCAAGTCGAGTTGGTGACTTCAAACTTATAACGGTGAAATTATAAGCCCCGGTTTCCTCACGGTGTTTTCCTTCACCATCTGTCAGTATCTAAATACTGTTATAAAGTATATATGAGTCGGAAAAATCACATTGGTACTTGTCAGGATCGAACCCGCGCCCTCATGGGCGAGAGACGAGCTTTTAACCACTGGGCCACCAGTGACTAAACAAACATCATAAGGGTTGCATATTATACAATAAAAATGTATCATAAAATTTATACTACATTTGTTTCTAAGAAAGAACAGTTTATCTGTCAATGTAACAAGGACGCAATTTTTGGGAAGTCTAAAGCACGGTTTCATGTCAGTGGATTTTATTTTTACTTTTCTCCAAATAACTTTTAGGTTTTCCAGCACCAAGCATAGTGAAATTGAAAGACACAGAGCAGTGTCTTGTAAAAATAAATAAAATTGTAAAAGTAAATAAAATTGTAAAAGACCTTAAAACTCACTCGACTTCAAAACGCAATTTATCATATTATGTTAAGCATACGTGGTCTTAAATCCTTAATATAATTTATATAACACATAACAATCTCGTATAAGAAGTGATTTTTTTGAAGTTCATTTTCAATATGTATATTTCATAACGATTGTTTGACCAGGTTTTATAAATTGAATGCAAAGGATAGCACAATCAATTGTAAATATATCTATAGTTTTTTTTTTCAACTTCAAATAATTATTTGAAATAAAAAGAATTCTTAATTGAAACTGAATACCACTAAAAACTGTTCTTTTTTGTTATAACATAAATTTTGAAATTTCCTCTAGACGAAAACTTCTCATCATTCCATGTATTTACCTTGAGGTTACCGGGTCCGTCGTTGCAGGGAAGGTAGCTTCAACAGTGCCTGGGACTTTAGACTCAGTTGTAGGTTTAAGGGACCCATACCTAACGCGAGTTATATGCTCACCTCCACTGTCCAATCTTTCTACCTAACAAAATTTTGAAACATACCTATTACAGCTGTTCTAAGAATAAATTGGTGTTTGTTCTGTCTAGGTCCAAGTCTAAGTAGATTGTAAACAGATTTAGTTGTTATACCTTTCGCTCCCACTTCTACCGTCTGCGACAAACCTATTATTATTAGTGATATGTGAAATATTTATTGATTTTGATGGTATGGTCTTTGGGGATGTTGGTTTCCCAAGGAACAACGAAATTAAATTTAAAATCGCTTGTTACATATTTAGAAAAAATATTGTGGTTTTTATTTTTTATTTTAAATATTGTAGGAAAAATTACGTATTGATTATCTTTTATATTTGACAGTTTAACAGTTAGTTGAATAGTTTGAACTATTAAAATTAATTACCCAGGGTTATTATTTACGATTTAATGCACGTTATAGAAATCCTATATATTTATTCCTATAAGCTTTACAAAGTAAATTGATGGACGTCCATAGACTGCAAAATAAGATCATAATTGAAAAAAATATACAGGAAACTCCCAAGTCTTTTTTTTATTTCTATTTTCACTAACAATCTATACTAATATTATAAAGCTGAAGAGTTTGTTTGTTTGTTTGTTTGTTTGAAAGCGCTAATCTCCGAAACTACGGGTTATTTTTATTTATACGGTTTATTTTTACGGGTTATTACGGGTTATTAATAATTCTTTTTGTGTTGGATAGTCCAGTTATCGAGGAAGGCTCTGAGCTATATAACATCACGCTACAACCAATAGGAGCAAAGATATAGTGGTAAATGTGTAAAAAACGGGAGAAATTATTTCATCTTTGAAGCCTTCCGTTGCGTGCGACGTGAAGACGGTTCAAGATACACAAAAAATATGTATTAAAGAATAATAGCTCTTTTAATGATATATGTCTATCTTTTAAGAATAACTTACAAAAACCGTTTTTATGGTACCTAATTTTGTCGAAATAATTTGTTTAAGTTGTATCAGTCAGTTAGCCTTATATTTGTGGTGATACGGTCATTCTCATAACTAGTACTGCGGCTGTTAATTAACAGATACGCTTACAAGTAAATCGTTATAAAAATATTTGTCGTTAAATTTAAACATTTTTTTATGAATCATTAACCCTGTGATCATGTCGAGGAAGCGTAATAATGATTATAAATCTCTTTGTTACGTCTGCGGGGAATTAAAATTTAAAAAACAATGACGAATTTTGACGAATCTTGGGTTGGAGTGTTATCAACAATATTTTGGTTTTTCTGTCGCCCATCAAGACAAATCCTAGGCTCCTCATGTCTGCTGCATAAGGCGTGTGAAAAATTTTACTGACTGGAAGAGAGGTGTACGCTCTACGCCATTTGCTATACCCATGATATGGACTGAACGGCGAGATCACGTTTCAGATAGTTATTTTTGTCTCACTGATATAAAAGGTATAAATTACAAAAAGAAAAACACTGTTATTTACCTCAACTTATTTTCGGCTATAAGACCAGTCTCTTATTGTAAAAAAATGACAAAACAAAGACCAGTTATAAATTCATCTGTTGAGAGCGACCGTTCACAACCGTCAACTTCAGGCCAATGTGTTGAAGAGGATGACGACTTTGTGTGTGTAGAAATTGTAAACAAGCCACATTAGATAACTCAAACAGACCTAAATGATTTGGTTCAGGATTTAAATTTATCAAAAAGTAGTCAAAATTACTATCAACCCCTCTAAAACAATGGAATTTGCTACATCATAATACGAGAGTGTTGGTTAAGTAGTGAGAGTTGGGTAACGAGCTACTACTATCATATCAAGGATTGGGTTGCAATATTTCTCTTAAATTACATTTTTTATACTCTCACCTGGATGTTTTCCAGACAATTCAGGGGCTGTCAGTGATGAGCATGGTGAGAGACTCCATCAGGAAATTTCTAATATAGAAAAGCTGTACCAAGGCAAATGGGGCCCATTTGGTCCCATTCTATATTAGAAAAGTTAGCAGCTTATTGCTGGACAATTAAAAGAGACCAACCAGAAGCTAAATACTCGAGAAAATCTTAGATTACATTCAGTCGTTTAGAAAAAAAAACTTTTTATTTACTAGATCCTTGTTTTTTCTTAATTTTTTAATTACTGAATAGAAAAAAGTTCTTGGCCAACAACTTTTTTTAACTGTTTATTTGGTTTTATAATTACCTATTAAAGTAAAAAATAACAAAAAAGTCTGTGTGGCATTAAAAAGTCAAAATTTTGTTGACCAGTGTAATTAAGCACTTAATAATTTTTACTGCTTTAGCTCTTCAAAGCTTAATAAAATTAGTGTATTGTAATACAAGATAAAGTATAGTTTCTCATTCAAAACTTCTTCATAAATTCTCGACCAATTCCTTATTTGGAATTAAAGACACCATAATACTTAAGTAATAAGGTATCTTTTAAAAAACATACGTCAATATGTTATAAATAATATTGTACCAAATAACACCTGATAAGGATATTAATAGTCGCTTTCATTAGAAGTTAAATTATTAAACATATACATCATCATCCTCAGCCTATCAGAGCCCACTGCTGAGCAAAGTTCTCTTTCTCACATGGAGAAGGTATGAGCATTAATCACCACGCTTGATCAAAACGGGTTGGTGATTACAAACTTATAATTGTGAAACTATAAGTCCAGGTTTCCTCACGATGTTTTCCTTCACCGTATGACGGTGGTGTCTATATACTCTCAGAAAGTACATATGACTTTGAAAAACCATATTGGTACTTGCCAGGTTTGAACCCGCGCCCGGCAATGAGAGGCGGGCCCTTTAATCACTAGGCCACCACTTACTCACAAGGCCACCACTAACTTATTAAACATATACATAGAAATACAATTTTGTTACCTTTATATTGTCGGTTTTATAGGTATCTTAAGCAGCTAATTTTGACCTTCTTGCTAGTTCTCATCGAAATATTTAGAGTATTCACTTTTGTTCAGAAAATTATAATTTAAAATTCTTTGCGTTTATACAATTTGATACTTTCATCTCCAAACGGTATGAAGGTCGTAAGTAAAGTAAGTTTTTGATCATATTATTTATCTTGAATAAGTGATACAAAGATGTGAAATATCTTCAAGAACATCTGTAGTGTATCACTGTAAATAAAAATTGTTGCTGACTCCTGTGGATTTGTTATAAAAAAGATTTGTAATCTTGTCAAGAGTGCAGCTGCATTCCCAAAATAAGTTCCATAGCCTACAACAAAAAAATCTTTTAGTATGAAAGTAATTGAAGGTGTGAAAAAGTGACTTAAACCTTAAAGCAGGACATGACGAAAGGTATTTTGAGCTAAGTGTAAAATTGGTGAAGTTATTATTTGCAGAGTGACTTCTCTATTCATGATATTTGACAGCTTAGTGATACTAATCACATATTTAATCGTTGCTATATTTTGCATAAAAATACTTCAGACATAATATAATAAGCTTATAGCAGAGTATTGGTAATTTTTGAAGTCATGTCTGTTAAGAAGTAAGTGCTTAGGTAAACAAACTTTTCATATCCATCATTCGCTGTAAATGAAAGCAAGTATCCGTTATATTTAACTTAAAGGAAGTATTCGTAAATTTATCGACTACACAAGCTATATACAACGTGTTACTAACAAATTTAAGGAAGACTTCTTAAACTTAAGTTCTAAAATGTTAGATATGTACATACATATCTTTGAAAGATTGACTCGTCTTGAATAAAAACTCCGAAACCTCGTACGTCTTTCACACACTTCTATTCTCTAAAGCATATCAAGGTATCATCATTTATAAACTAAAACCCTAGAATACTATTAGAAAGGTTTAGTACATATGAAAGATAAAAAGGTAATTGAATAGAAAACTAAAATAAGTCCTTTAATTATAGTAAAATATTTTTCAGTGAATAATTTTACGAAGTCGTGAGTACATCTTTATTGAAACACGTTGTCACTCCTCCCATACAAGATATCTAACGCTCCAAGTAGGGCTAGCAATGATAAAGTCTTAAGTTTCAATGTATGTGACTAGTTGCAAGGGATTATTTTAGAGACAATTGCATACATTATTATCAACAAAACTATTATACATTTTTGGTACATTTTTGGTAGTAGGCTATGAGCACAGCGACCGCTACCATGAGTGAACTCGAGCTCACGACAAGTCAGATCTTAACGAGTATGCTTATGAAGGTAATATTTAAAATTGCTAAAAAATACCGCATAAATTAAAGAAGTATATAATTATAATTTCATACTTTAATAATTTTTTCTATGCAATAGCTTTAGCGCGGCAGTCTTCGAGTGCTATAGATATTAATATTTTTTATTCCTTTTTGTTATATCATTCAAACAAGCGTTGCCAGAGAGAAATAAAAGTTGACGTTGGTATAATTGTATAAAAAGTAGTCAAGTTGTGAGTTTCGTAGTCGCACGAGAGTTTACTGAAAATAATTTGTTTGTTCATAAAATACTGAACAATATAAAGTTTTAACAATATTTTATTTTAGTATTTTAATAATAAACTTATTAGACGAACTTCTCATCATTTCATGGATTCACGGTGCGGGTGCCGGGTCCTTGCTTGCTTGCGTCTTGCAGTTAGGACTGAGTGTCATTTCAGGGAGTAGGTATAGGAGTTCGGTGTATGCGCTTAGGGATTCTATGAGTCACAAAGAATATATGATTGTTTTTTTGTAAAATTGGACTTATGTGAATTACGAACACTAGGTACCATATAGGGGAGAGTTGGTTATATCGTACTAGCATTTAAATCGTACCACTTCTAAATTTCCCATTTAATGAATATTTTTTTCTACACTGACAACGCCAAATCGTGGCCCTGTACCATCCCTCTTCACCCACTAGTTTAAATCGACGTGAGTTAACAACTGTGCAAGTAATAAAAGAAAAACATTTTTTGTAGGAATTAATATAAATATTGTCGTACATTCGTAAGGAGATAACTCGTAATCAAGGTAAGCTATAGTTATTCAGTTTTTTTTTTTTATTATTCCACAATTGTATACTAGATTATTGGGGATTTTTGTTGCGTGTCTAAGTTTTGAGTTTATGCCGGATATTTGATTTTGTTTTAGAAATGCCTTAGTTGGTTTAATACCACTTGCAGTTGGTTAAATTGTACTGGTACGATTTACTCGACTGCCAACCGCAAGTACCTATAGTACTACCGCAAGTACGTATAGTAAGTACTACCCAAGGCCAAAAACAAAAGTTATAAGAGGAAACGATCTCATTCCATCACCAGTAGCGATGATTCAGGAGAGACACTTGTTGTAGAACTAGATGATGATGATGACAGCGATGATTATCTTGAAAATATATGTCGAAAGTGCAATTATTCTTACTACGATATGAAGGGTCCAAAAGTTGATTGGATTCAATGCATTCGCTGTAAACGGTTGCTACATGAGACGTGTACTTCGAATCCAAACATTTGTTATGATTGTTTCCATTAAGAAATATGCACAATAATTAATTATATTACTAATAACAATCTTGTTAACTGTTACTTTATTATTATATATACAGTCAAAACCGTTTATAACGACATCGTTTACAACGACCTATCGGTTATTACAGCCAGATTGTATGGTCCCGTCCGAATTGCTAGTAAACTATTCAGTATACAAACCGCTTATAACAACATCGGATACAGCGACATATCGCTTAGAACGACGAAAATTTATCGATATTAATCGACTTTAACGACCAACCGCTCCTTACCTAGTTGCAAAGATCTACTGCTTTAGAACAAAGAATTGAGATAGAGGAATTTATTGGAATAGATAACAGTGTCGCGTTAGCGCCTTAGCTACTGAGGAAGAGATTCTTGCAGAAGCTAAAAGTAACAACCCTAACACTAACGAACAACACGAAAACCAACAAGACCTTGAAGAATAGTTTCAGCCAACAATAATGTCCGACGCTCTTAATGATGTAACAGTTTTGCAAAAAAAATTTGCCTTTGATATTGATGATACTCATACCTTGAGTATGAAACGTAAAATGCTAAAAATATTTGAGACTGTGCTAAAAAAAATAATTCTAAAATGACTGATTACTTTAAAAACTAGTGTAGTTTTTTATAACCCGTAAGCAGCCAAGTACATACATTTTGTATTCTAATTATTTCGTAATAAATATTTTTATTTCTTTTCTCAATCGTTTACATAACCTATATCTATACTAGATAGATATGTGACTACATATGACAATATGTATAACTACTGTAGTTGTGTATATGACTATTGCTTATAACGACTATCGGATATAACGTCGGATGTATACGGTCCCTTCAATGTCGTTATAAACGGTTTTGACTGTATATATAATATTTTTAAATAAATATAGCACTACAAATATTATTTTGAAATTCAATTTAAATCCATCAAAGCAGAGTGTGCCAAGAACTTGTAAAATAAATTTATAGAACCTCAACAAACTGATATATTGAGTCAGTGAGATTTTTCAGGATTACATATTTATCTTAAATTCCAGCCAATTTAATACAACGTCCAATTCTGCACCTGAAAGAAGTACGTGTAAAATTATACTTTCAATTGTTGGTAATAAGATTTATTTTTGTTCAAACAGTTTTCTAGAGAGCCGCAACAAATTTGATACCTTCAGAATGCAGACAAATCCTACTTATCAATTTAAAATACATTTATTTTTCTTTTACTTTAGCTTTCTGATATAAATTGATTATGTTTTCGTTTTTCTTTGAAAACTTAGTAAATAAATTTAAATAATTTGAAAATAAAGAAAAGAAATATAAATATCATTTCAAGAATTTTTTCACTCAAGTATCAAAAATTAATATGATTTCCATGAATTTCCAAGAAAAATGTATTTAAAAGTATTCGTAATAATATTTATGTCGTAAATATTATTAGGAAGACTTTTACTATGCCAGTCATACAAAACGGAAAATATTTTTTGTTTTTATCACAACAAAAATTTATGTCGCTATAATATTTTAATCTAATAAAGACATTCTCAAGTACAAGAGGTAGCAGACAAATTATAAAACATGATTTCATTATAATAGCAATAATAATATTTGAAATATTGAAGTTATTTTTGACGTGAATGTAATAAAAAGTCAGTATTATTAGTATTTTAATTCCCAATATTTTATCAGCACTAGTTATATGAAATTAATGATAACATTAAAATTTGAGCAAATATCGCCTTACTGAAAGAAATTAACTTATCATTTCAGTCATAAAAAAGATGAAAAATAGTTTGAGAAGAACACAAACTTATAAAAACCTATACCAAAATAATAAAGTGAAAAATGTTTTCAAACTATATTCAAACATTTCATTGTACCGTTTTAAAGATAAAGTATGTTAAAATACTGGTTGTTTAATACAAATGTAGAGGTGATGAGAATTATCTGTATAGTAGGTATAGTCAAATCTTTGAAACTGAGATAAGCTTTTAATACAGTACGCGAATAATACCACGTTACGAACGAACCTAAATACCTATATAAAACATAAAGGAGTATACGAAACAAGTGGATATGGCTATATGGATTGAGACTTACTTAACTAAATATTTAACTCAATATTATATATTGAAACCTTTGGTGTGGTTTTTTCAATAACATAATAATAAGAAATTAGTTTGCATAATATTTTGTATATATATACGTCACTATTTATATAAATATACTTGATAATTTATGGCGTAGGTAGCTGTCTAAAAACAAAAACTAGATAATATATTTAATAATGTTTTTTAACACTCAAACAATTAAAAGCGCACTACTGTCCGATTAATGATTTCCAACATTTTTATTGACGTCATTAAATAGCATATTTTACGAGTAAAAAGCTTCTAATCGTTGTTTTTTAAATGAATGATACACAATTGTGCTATTCTAATATATATACCAAACCTAATAGCCGTATTTTACTCCACTAAATACCTACGTATGTAAATACCTCTCTGGCTAAATGTATCCTTATGTAACATTTGTATTTTCAAACTGTTTGCTACACTGCTGCAAGTTATTGTATTCACAGTTAAGCTTACTGCCAATTTCAACCCTGAGGCTATTACTTTGAACTAGTATTTACAGAAATTGTTAAGCATATACCTAATTTGTGAGGTAATATTTGTGAATACCTATACATATACATACTTCTGTCATTTAACCTTAAAGCTAAATGTAAATATATTTATAAATTAAAGACAAAACTTGGAAAATAATTTTAATTAATTATAACAAATAAAAGTGTTGTTTTATTTTCTCTTTACAATTAGAACAAATTAAACAGAATGCTATATACGATTAGGTTTTATTCCTTTTCAGATAAGAATTCAGAAATGATTTTAGAATAATTAAATCCATACTGATACATAATTTCAAAAGTAAAATAATTTTTTGATTATCAAACGCTGCCAAATAAAATAGTAATTAACTACATTCATTAGGTACTTTGGAATACTCGTATTCTTTGAAACAAATTAAATGTTTTTTTTATTATTAAAATGAGGCCTTTGAAAACGGACCCAATTTGCTAGGTATACAGGGTGACTGCTGAATTTTCTATCAATATTTAAGGAGAATACTCGGTACATGATTCTCATTCGAATTATGTAAAATAGGTACTTAATTTTTGACCAAATTTCCGTATAAATAAATAAAGTGTGGACCCGTTCCAAGTGTTCCAAGTGTAGACGCGTGCGGCGGCGTGCTGATACAACACCACGCCGCCACGCGCGCGTGTGTGTGCGTGTGTATACCTAATCTGTAGGGTGTTCACACGATGCGTAATTAATTACATAACTTTTGGTTAACTTTACTTAGAAGTTTATTAATATTTATGTTATATTAATTTTTATTTTGTCGTATATGATCTTCAAATATCACGTCCTCAAGTATCAATAGTAATTCACCAGTCACCCTGTATAATTTTATTTGTACATTTCAAAAACGGATAATGTATTAATTTTAACTGTAAAAAGCATTTTTTTCTAATATATCGAATTGAGACATTGGCCTTAATTTCAATATATAAACATTGTAAATAGTAGAAACAAAATGACAAAAAAACATAAATAGGAGCTGGAATAAAAAGCAAGACTAACTTTATTCTATGTGGTCAAATTATTTCATAGAACAATACATTACTGCTCCACTTCTTGAAACTGTAAAGCGTTAATTATACAAAACTTTTGTTTAATTTAGAACAGCAGGGGTTTAAAAATATAAACTTTGGAAATTAAACTCGAACAAATTCTCTGTAAATAAATTAGTACATTCGTATAACAAGTTATAAGAAGTTGTCCAGAATGTACCATACATACATACATCATTATGAAATGAATAATATTATATTTGAATATGTTTTTATAATTATAATGTCCTTAAATTAAATAACATTAAAATAACTATGACATAATATACAGTATGTATGAAAAATTCTGTCAACCCTCTTAACTGCGTTATCAGTATCAAAAATGGAACACAATCAAACAACTTACATTTACAAACTCTTCAATAAAAATAATAAAATTAAATATTAAATGATTATTATATGTAGAGTAACCAAATGTTTGTATCCACTGATATAACACTGTTTAATCACTTTAACGATTCACTGATACCACTTTTTTCAAATATCGATACGTTTCACTTAGTTAACTAAAAAGTATACGGCTCGAGAATTCACTGTCTTCGTTTTCGTTTAAAATCCACTGCAGAATGCCATCCTAGGCTCGAAGTCGGTAGGAATTAATAATCGACGATAATAAAACTTTCCATACACGTGTGTGGTTGACACCGAGTTGATGTCCACCGAGCGCGTGCTTTGCGTAGGGTCCTGTCGAAAAATATCTAATATGTGTTCCTCTTGAGTCTAGATCGTCACTATTAACCCGAGGGTTCCCTTCCCTCAACGTTGTTGTTCACGGCCATCGACATATTTTAAGAAATTGTACATGCGTATATGAAGACGCTGAAATGCTTTAAGTGACGGTAAAGGTATGTTTCTTGGAGAAGCAAACAGTTCGTCATAAAGTCTACGCGATTCCGCATAATTACAACTACATTTCCCTAGACACATTAACATATTGAAATATTCCTGATTGGAGTACATTTTATAAAACAACACAATTTTATAGTAAAAAATTTTTATTAAAAGGGCGGCATAGACTCGAATAAAAAATATCGATATTTAATAAATCACAACAATAAATAAATATTTCATATTCATATTATTTCGATACTTATTTTGATATATCAAACATTAATATTATTTTTTATTGTAAAACACCATTTTTAACAGAAGTAGATTAACGATTTATCATAATAAAAAATAAAAGAATAAATGAAAAAGTTCCAAATTATAATATTGATTAATAATAATAATTATTATTAATAAAAGTTATTTTGAATGAAATTATTTTAATGTGAAAAGCATATCTATTTATAGCAATATTGAAAATATCGATAGAATATTTATCGATATACCTAATTTTTAAACTTGCAAATCGCTAATCGAAAAAAATAATAATAATAATAACTCCGACGGCCTGGCGCCTGCTATGAATGGCCGCGCCTGCGCCCGCGAGACTATACGGCGCCTTAACCATTTATGGATCTGATGTTTGAAACATGTTTTTCAATAATATCGATTTAAAACTTATTTAGCCTACGCACTGTAACTGACTTCTGTTTGATATTTTTTAAGTTATACTTTTTTTTAATAATAAGCTTATTGTTTGCCAGGTGTTCTAAACATTTCGTACACATATGGTCTAAACGTTTGCCAGGTGTTCTAAGCATTTCTTACACATATGGTCTAAACGTTTGCCAGGTGTTCTAAGCATTTCTTACACATATGGTCTTAACGTTTGCCAGTTGTTCTAAACATTTCTTACACATATGGTCTAACATCTGATTAACTTGAAAATTTGCATATATCTCAAGGACCAATGACAATGCAATAATTCGTAAACAATTTCCCATTATCCTTGTTAGGGCCGTAACGATAAATATGTATATTCTTTTCATAGATCCTCTATGAGATTGAAAGGGACAGAGCTAGTGTGCGATCTGCGCATGTCCACAAAAAAACTAATTGATAAATCGTTCTAAAAAAAAATAATATATAAACTAAATATTATGTAGTTACAAGCGTCCTCCTTTTTGGTTTTTTAAAATAATATTTATTTACTGTAATCAACTTTGAACTAAATATGTTTATGAAAATATTTTCCTCTCCTCTCCTCTTCTCTGCATTATTTCACATCAAGCTACACAAACCAACAATATCTTTCATTCGCATTAATACAACTCCTCCCTAGCCTTACATATTATTTGAGATCAAACCTTACATATTGGATTATTGGTATTTAATTTAATAAGCAACTGAAACGTTAAGACTCTTTTATTTATATCAGTCCATATTTTCCATTTAATATTTATCTATACCGTTCTATCAACCCTCTTAAATCATCCATGCATTATACGTATAAATTAAGGCCTTATAAGATTTATATCATGAATGTACATATGTTACGAAAAATAATATGACTATGATGTTGTGTAATGATATCTTAGATTTTCGTAAGTACACAATACATTTACTTTATTTATTATTTATGACTTTGTATTTGTTTAGTTGTGCTTTGATTTTTTTCAGTGATGTAATTTTTGAGCCATTAAACAATCCTTCTATATACTTTTAAGTAAATATTATATACAAACAAGTACAAATAGTTTTCTCAATTTACTCCTGTTGAAGTATGTTCTGTATTCTAGATATTCTCTTATGAAGCTTCTGAACGAAAGGTAATTTGTAATCTAATGGTAAATCTTTAACAGAGTTGAGGTTATTGATCTATCGTTTCTTAACAGATTATGGGAAGCCTGATAGTTCAACCATTTTGCTGTATCCTTCCTTGATTACCAATATTGTATTAATATTTTTGGATCTCACAAAGGTTTTACTAAAAAAGATAAATTATAGTTAAAAATATAATAATATTTATTGGACTTTAATAATTACTATATGAATTTGGAGAGTAAAAAATGTTTTAGTCAGTTTGAGGCGTCATATAAAATTACCGTTTTAAACTTGTTTCATATTTTAAACTTGATAAACTATAAAAAATGTTCTACTTTTAATTTATTTAATATTTACTTGTTATAATTTTCTATTATTTCTATGTATTAATCTACTAACAGCGAAATGCTGTATCTGTATTGAATGACTTATTTTCTACGCTAATATTACGAATACTCAATTATATAAATAGATAATAGTTTCATATAATAATTGATGGATCCATCGTAAGACTGATATATTTTTGTATGACATTTGTTTATTATTCACCCGTAGGCAATAAAAATAATAGAATATTGGTAACATATAAGATAATAGTATGAGAAAATATATTACTATATCTCTTGTCATTTTCTTAACTACATATAACCTTTAACGTATGTATACAAATGGGTTTAGGCTTTAAGTTATCTTCATAGCAGTATTATATTAGTATCAAGGGAAATTATGAAATCTTTTAACTCATATAAGAGTTAAAAAAAAATATATAAACTATTTAAAAAAAATACTAAGATAAGGTAATTATTTTATCTATGTAATGAATTTTATGAATCTTATTTGGTTTAAGTTTTAATTAGCTCGGAATTCCCTTAATTTTAATTCATATTATTTTTTCAGAATTTTATTTGAACTATGTATTAAAATATCTTAGGTATAGTTATTGGTTACTGTAGTGGTCAAATAGCTTTTATATTTGAAAACTGTTTTGAAAACAAAAATACGAAGTGTGAGAATATTACATTATAAATAATATTTGATATAAAAAAATTAATGAATTAAATTGTGTGAGCATTTAAATTAAACTTAATTTTTTCGGATACTTCTGTTTATTTCCTTGTAATTTTATGTATACATGATACCGAGGTTTCGGTTCCTTTATAGCAACAATGATAAAGGGCAGACGAGACTAAAGTGTTTGTAAGTCTTGTTGTTTGGCATCTACGACCCACGATTTCATGATTTTCTAGAGCACTACTCTGGATTCACGCAGATGCTGTGTCTCTCGAGTCGTTGCGGTGTGGTCATCATACTTTATTTTCTACGCATTTTCTATTGCACAGAAGATAGAATACATGAAAAAGTTTCCCAGTCTTGGAAAGTCTTAGGATTATATGTAGATTATTTTGTGATTGTTAGCGGATTATAAAACTACGGTCAAATTGAGTTAAAGTTGAGTAGCCATAAATTGTCTTTCTTTTTCTCGCTCAGTTAAAAACGAGGTGATTAACTAACTCCAAAATTTCTTTTTTGAGCCTCTTTTCATTTTACCTCAAAGATAGCTTATATTATAGTAGGCTATTACGCTTTAGCCTAAAAGCCTTTAGGTTTCTAGCAATTGAGATTTACATTAAGTTTGGGAGATTTTACTGGTGAACCTCAAAATCTTTACCTTGCTGTAGAATCACCAAGGAAAGAAGTTAACCATGAGATACTGTAATGGTTTCAATATTTAAAGGATATTCATTGAACGTACGGCAGGGACAAAAGATTTACAGCGCTCTTTTGGTCTAATGTGTTCAGGACATTGTTACCACAGTCATCTTATTTGTCAATCGGTTATTTTTCTGTAACCAGCAATTTTCAATATTATCTAATGAAAGAGAATAAAATCATTGTTTTGAAAATTAAATTTAAGTATTAAATGCCCCTATAAATTCTATATATAAAATAAATATTCTTATTAAAATAATTTCAATGAATAAAATATGATAACTATCTCAATCGTTAAAGCTAAAGTTGTTTTCCTTAATAAATATCCAGCGATATTTTAATCCTAGTGTTAGTATGGAAGATAATGAAAAGTTATGTCTATATAGGTATATATATTATCACCCATGGTAGCCATAGCTTCGAGTATAATATAAAAATAAACTGTTCTTAGTAAATATCAATAACAATTTATTATAAAACCATTTCACTTGTTAGAAAAGTAGGTTGAGGATAATTAAGTACTCAATAAATTATATTAAGTCGAAACTGTCACTTTTGTTAATTTTTTATTCTGACACGAAGGCCGCATAAGGGTAAAAAGTCGAAGGCATTTTTGTCTTGCATATTTAAAATCTTAATGGTATTTCTTTTCTTTCAAGAAAAATAAGTGAGTATTTTCTAGACTTTTTCAACGTCTTTTAAATATGCTGAAGAAATAATACTCTCACGTTTACACATTTTTATTCTCAGGATGTAAAAATAATAAAGTTTTTTAGTTTGTTCAACTTTATTTCAAGTCAGTTCGAGAGTGGAGATCAAAGTTTGGGAAAAATGGGAAGTAAATACTGGGAAAGGGAGGGAAAGGAAAGGGTAGGAAAGGGTGGGAAAAGGGAAAGGGCAACCGGCTCTCTCACTAACCGGACGAAACGCAGCCATTAAAGACTACTTCACGCCGATTTTCTGTGAGAGCGTGGTACTTCCCCGGTCGAGCCAGCCCATATTCGAGCTGTAGTAACTTGACCACAGCTAGGCTCTACCACCTCTATCTATGCTTTTATCTCATAGAATATCAAGTAGTGTTATTTAATTTTACAGTTTTTAAATTTTAGCAGACTAACTATTTTTATTCAATAATTTATTAACATAAAAGGTTATCCAATATTACGTATACATACAAGAACTAATTTTATACAATCCTTCCAAACCTTTTATTGAACATATCAATTGAATCGAACTTTTTATTTTTAGAATTGATTATTTTTTATTTTGTTTCAACAATAACAAATTATATATATTACCATTACCATAAAAAAATACATGTACATTTATGTTATCTAAATCAAACACATCCCTACTAATATTATAAATGCGAAAGTAACTCTGTCTGTCTGTCTGTCTGTCTGTCTGTCTGTCTGTCTGCTACGCTTTCACGCCTAAACCACTGAACTGATTTTAATGAAATTCGGTACAGAGATAGAGTTGACCTTGAGAAAGAACATAGGATAGTTTTTATCCCAGACTTTTGAAAGGTTCTCTTGGAAACGCGATATAACCGAACTCCACGCGGCGAAGCTGCGGGCGGAAAGCTAGTAAATAATATTAATGCAATAACCTCAACACTATACTAACCAATTTGCGAGATTAGTTTAAATTAGTACTTTTAGGTACAAAGTAAAGTGGTTGTTTCTGTACAACCTGCTGACCTAAATTGAGATTCGCTCGCAACTGTGGTGATTGATTGAAACATTATTAGCAATTGTACAATTAATGAATTCCACGTTATTTATTCACTCTGCAAATTTATGTGTCATCAAATAGTTGATTTATTTCCTAGAATCATGTCCCGAAATATATACATAGATCGATTATTAAATAAATTAATATACGTGAAACCCCGTTTAATAACGTTTAAGCCCCTGTGGGATACGCGTCGTAATTCTTATGAGGTTTCATTCGATTTCCCGTGGACCGCTTTATCAAAATCTGACTCGGTAAAAACGAGACTGCATCCTGATAATACCCAATGTTCATTTAAAGATAGTTTAAAAATTCGTGAAATAGATGAAGGGGTAGTAAAGTTCAAATCATTCAGTCGAATCGAGATCTCACAACATTTTGGAGTCGATTGAATTTAAAATTTAGCCTAAGTGACTTCTAAGGATATTACGATTATATACAAAACTTTCTCAACCTATTATCACTCGTGTATGATAAAAAAAATGTAATTAAATTTGATAGCACGGGTGGGAGACGAATTATTGAATAACAATAAAAATGTGTATAAATTTTATATGTAGCAAAATATTTGTTTCCGAAGTACCATTCGTTTCTTACAAAAACAAGTCTGGAATTAAATTTAGCGTCATTGTATTTGGAAGAAATTAATAAAACTGATTTCGAATTGATATAATGTTCATAGTTTCGATAAACGTCACATTTTATTAGTATTCTTTTATTTTGATTAATTTTCTATTGAAAAAGTCTTTTGTTGAGCACTTCGAAATCATTTTTTAAATATCCAAAGTACGAAGTATTTTTGACAGTTCATTTTTTAATTTGGTATTCCCTCTTCCCAAGTGATATTTTATATCAAACTATGATTTCGATATATCCACTTTTGACAATTTTAATGATCAGTATATTGTTTTCATTTCTTTTATTTGTCATATAAGTGCACATCTTTCAAAAGCATCTGTTGTCCCGACAACGTTTATACGTTATAGTGTCCATATTTTTAATTGTACGTTCTTGTAAGCACAGTTTTTTCGTATTTTATACTAACCATAATATTGATGATACTTGGTTTCTTCCATGTTACTATAACAATGTATATTTTGAGAATTTTCTTAGGTAAAACAATGTAATTATGAGATAATTTCGCCTTCTAATACATGTACTAAAAGCAATGCACGCTGCTTTTCTTTCACCTTTTTATTGATATATTTTTAAGAAAGAATTCAAATTCAATTGAATATTTTTCCTTAAAACAAAGCTGTAACACCTTAAACAACTTTTATATTAAATCGTTTTTATTATAACAATTATTTGAAATGATGTAAAATAAATTTACTTTTAAAGTATGTGATATTTAAGTCCCAAATTGTATAAATAAACTAATTTTAAATCGTATTCAAACAATTCAACAGCACAACATTTAAACTTATTGATTTAAAAAAAACTTGGGTATATTTTTAATATAATAAATTAACTTCTTTCATTGGACTTTGGAAAGCAATTTGCTTTCTTGATTTATAACTTAAATCTATTTTACAATTAACTATTCAGCTAAAAATTTTATGTTGATATCTCCTATTCCTCTTTAAATTTTACTCGAAATTCCTAACTGACACCTTTATTTATTAGAGCTATTAAAATTTCGTGTTTATTTTGTTGTTAATAGTTTAAACATCCATAATTAACTATTGCTTTTAAAACAAAGACCGAAACAGTACGAGTACACTACCAGCTTGTAAATACTGTGGTGTATTTCGGAAATAACTAAGTGATTCAATAAATTTACTATTGTTATATATTTATTTAATATTGAATTTAATGAAAGTTCTTTTTAATATGGCTTATGAATTCAGTGAAGATAACATAGAATATAATCGTCATGATATCTTTCACTTGACTCTCATAATTAAATTAAGTATTACTTATTAATGTTAAATGATTCCAAAAAAACTTTATTCAAAATGTTAAAATTTATTTAACATATTGAATTAAAATATGTAGTTATATGTATACTTTTCATGAAAAAAAATATTGTGAGGGTAGATATAATTTATTTCTGATAAGATGAAAATAAAATTTTAAGTCAGTTCGCTATAGTAATGGCTGTATTGTTATTTATGTATAATAGTAAATAGGACTATAAATTGTAAAATAAGACGTTACTAACCATGTGTTTGTGTAAATTGATGTGGACGCTAGATTGACTATACATACTTTCAGTGAAAAAATTTCGTGAAACACTGTCGCCGCTGCGTTTAACTCTTTGACAAACTTCGGATGAAGATTGACTCGGTATGATTTTGATTTTTTATTATTTTTATACAATTTTCGATAAATATATATCGATAGACTTCTCCTCGTTCATCACCAATAATGGTCACAATTTTTAAATTGATTTAAGTCATCTAACCCATAGTAAGAGTCGTATCGCATTTCACAGTAGTAATCGCACGCGGAGGAGGAGGGCGCCACAGTGCCACTGTTAACATCGTAGTCCTAGTTATAATCAATTTTAAAATAATTAAGTGCGGAAAAGATATAAAAATCAGTTACATTTCATAACCAGTGCAAAGACTTAAGTGTAAAATATGCAGTACATCAGTTTTACCGAGTGAAACCATCGAAAAGTGCAAATCAATGACTCACGATAAAAACCAGTAAAAACTAACTCAAGAGTGAAATAAAGGAAACAATAAGTGCATGATACGTTTGTTGACAGTGCAAGTGAACTTTCCAACCCGAACAAAGCATCTAATGGTGACAAACAATAAAAACAACACTAGCTATAACCTAAAAAATGAAATGTAATTATCCACAATTCGGCCTACGTCATTCCAAAGTACAGCAACGCCATCTATTGCAAATGGTCAAAATTAACCTATCCACCCGATAACAGTTCGAAGTGACAATTTACGTATACTAGATACCGCCATCCAGCGGAAACAGCGGGCATCACAGGCTTGATACTTACCACCGCCACCTAGTGAAGTTACCCAACAGCGTTTGCTATACATTACATTCAGCGCAAGTTTGATCTATCTAAAGGAACTACAGTACGACAAAATACTAATAGGGGGCGCTAGGAGTCACATCCGCAACACTATGGAGGAAATTAAAAGCATGTTGATGAATATGCAACAAGACCTTAAACAGCATAAACAAGACATGGCAGACATGAAGGAAGACATAAAAAACACTATTAACAGCAATATTAATGAAAAGTTTAAAAGCCTTGAATTAAAAAATGAATTTTTGGAAACAAAGATAGAAGAACAGAATAAAAGAATAAATATCTTGGAACGGCATATCAGACGCAAGAATTTAGTATTGTTCGGAGTCGAAGACAAAGAAAAATCGTATGAAGAATTAGTAAACTCAATCATAAAAATATTAAATATGTATTTTATAGCCGCATGCGATAATAACAACATCGAAGCTGTCAGAAGAGTAGGAAAGAAAGGCGAAAAACCTAGGCCGGTTATAATAACGTTTACTACTATGGACCTCAAAATCAAGATTCAAAAAAATAAAAAATCTCTACAAAACACACAATACTATATTAAGGAAGATTATCCCATAGAAATCCTCAACAAGCGCAGAGAACTACAAGCCCAACTGCAAAAAGAAAAGGAAGCTGGCAATACTGCTTTCATCAAATACGATAAACTTATCGTGCTGCAGAATAATAAGAACTCTACGAACAACCAGCTAAACAAGAGGAATTTGTCGGAATCACCAGAGATCAGCCATAGTAGACAACCCGTTAGTGGCGTCACTAGACAACTGTCGAAGAAAAACAAACTATCTAACATGAAAGATTACGTAATACAAAAACCAAAACTTGTACTCACTCAGACGGACATCAGTAATAACTATTCGGAGACAACATCACATAGTAACATCGTATAGCAACTACAGCTGGACCCTCTACTCGCCTCCAATCTCCCAACACGGCTGGTCACCGCGGGAGAATACGACCAAAACCCTCCAAGGAAAGCAAGAAATATAACCAAATACTACATTTGCACCTTCAATGTTCGATCGCTCTCGTCTGCAACAAAACTGATAGAGTTAAAAGCAGCTTTAAAAAACATCAACCACGATATACTGGGCCTGTGCGAGGTCCGCCGACTGGGAGAAAATATTATCGAAGACGATGATTATGTCATGTACTACTTCGGAACAACTAAAGGCCAATTGGGTGTGGGCTTTCTGGTTAAAAAAAAGTACAAAACAAACATCACAACCTTCATCGGAATATCAGATCGAGTATGTATATTAGAAATTATTCTGGAAAAGCTACCCTTTGCCATTATACAAGCGCATGCACCCACTGAGGGCTCATCGCAAGAGGATATTGACACTTTCTATGATGACCTTGCTAAAGCTCACGACTCTATCTCGACCGATAACATAATCTCCATGGGCGACTTCAACGCCCAAATTGGGAAACCGAAACACCACGAACACTCAGTGACTGGACAATACGGATATGGAGCCAGAAGCGCTCGTGGAGTGAGACTGATTCAATATGCGTACGAAAACAATTTGAAAATCACAAATACCATGTTCAATTTAAAGAAGCATAGAAGATGGACATGGACATCCCCAGACAAAAATACAAAAAATGAAATCGATTATATCATGACAACAAAACCAAAACTTATCTCCAAGTACGAGGTCCTGTCATCGGCCACTTTCGGTTCAGATCACAGAATGCTGCGAGCTACATTAGACTTGAACGTAAAAAAGAGAAACAGACGCAACTTTTCCAACCCATCAACAACACTGAAAACATTGAAAGAGCAAGATACTTACCTCGAAAATCTGAAAAGATATATACCTGAACTCATATCGGCAAGCACTAACTACAAAGCCAATGAATACTGTCGGAAGATCGAGCACTCTATATTGAACAGCATTAAAAATATAAAAACAAACCAAAAAAATAGAATATTATCAGATAAAGCACTAAAACTAATGAAAGAACGTAACGAATTACAAAACAAACTAAAATTAAACAAGAACGACAAAGAAAAATTGAAAATGCTCTACAAAACTACAAACAAAGAAATAAAGAGATGCTACGATACGTACAGAGTAAACACTATAAAGAAACACATTGATAAGTCAAGGTCAGCAAAAAAGGCGTATAAAGAATTAAACAAAACAAAGAACTGGATCACTTGCCTCAATTCGAACTCGAAGAAAGCTACTTCCCGGATGGACATCATAAAAGTTGCTACAGATTTTTATGCGAACCTCTACAGCCTGCCTATTCATACAAATCACAGGAAAAATACCAACCAAACCAAAAATACATCTCCAACTCCTGAATTTGCTGGTATTGAAATCTTAATTCAAATTACAAAGCTAAAATCTGAAAAAAGCCAAGGTCAAGATGGAATCCCAAATGAATATATTAAAATTGCAAGAACTCTACTATTGAGGCCTATAACTATATTATTTAATAAAATATTAGATGAGGAAGCCGTGCCACATTCATGGACGGAATCAGAAATAATCTTGTTGTACAAAAAAGGAGACCCAATGGATATAGGAAATTATCGTCCAATAAGCCTAATGTCTTGCCTATACAAACTGTTTGCCTCCTGTTTGCTCGCAAGAATATCTTCGAAGATCGACGCACATCAGCCGATAGAACAAGCAGGCTTCAGATCAGGCTTCAGCACACACGACCACATCCAAGTTCTAGACCAGGTAATCGAAAAATATGCAGAATTCCGCAGACCTTTATATGTAGCGTTCATTGACTACAAAAAAGCTTTCGACACTATATCGCACGATAGTATCTGGGAAGCTTTAGAGGCAATAAACATTGAAGACAAATACATAAACATTTTGAAAAACTTATATGCGGAAAGTACAAGCAGAATAAAACTAGACAGAATGGGTACAAGAATAAATATAAACAGAGGCGTGAGACAAGGCGACCCGCTCTCACCAAAACTATTCATAGCTGTACTACAACACCAAATGAAAAACCTACCATGGTCTACGAAGGGATTAAACATAAACGGAGATTACCTAAGCCATCTCCGATTCGCCGACGATATAATTCTACTCTCCGAGAGCCCGGCACAACTGAACAATATGATCAGCGATCTGAACGAAGCTAGCATCAAGGTCGGTCTGGAAATGAATCTTGATAAAACGAAAATAATGACTAACCACCACACTGCGCCCATCTTCGTAAAAAAAACCCCCCTAGAGTTTGTAGATAGTTACGTTTATCTGGGCAAACAGATTTCTTTTAGAAAGGATAGAAACATGGAGGAAATAGATCGTAGAATATCAATAACCTGGAAGAAGTACTGGGCACATAAAGAAATACTCAAATCACAACTCACAACGTCAATCAAGAAAATAGTTATGGATTCAGTGATTTTACCATGTCTTACCTACGGTTCTCAAACTTGGATTTTCGACCTAAAAACCAGAAACAAAATACAAACTACACAAAGAAGAATGGAAAGAAGCTTATTGGGTGTAAAATTGAGGGACAAGATAAAAAACAAGGACATTCGTAACAAAACCAAATTAACCGACGCTTTAACTTTCTCGCTAGAAATGAAATGGAGATGGGCGGGACACGTAGCCCGTTACGACGACGATAGGTGGACCATCAGAGTGGTGAAATGGCAAGGTCCTAGAGGTCGTAGGGATAGAGGCCGCCCAGGTGCTAGATGGACAGATGAACTGGCAAAGATAGCAGGAAAAAATTGGATATCCTTGGCTAGACATAAAGAACGATGGAAGTCCTTGGAGGAGGCTTTTACCCGAAGGGGGTCCACATAAGCCACGACAAAAATAATAAATCTATTTAATCTGAAGATAATGAATGATAAAATAAATAAATGAATGATAATGAATTAAACTAATGATTAATTTTAACCATTTATACTAGGTTAGGTAATTATTGTATCGTTAATTGTAAAATTTATTTATACTAGTTTATAAAAATTTATAATTTATAAATTAGAATGTGGAATGTGGAATCAAATAAAGCTTTATTATTATTATTATTATTATTATAACCCATAGTAAAAAAAACTGTTCATTAACTTCTTTCTCACAATATATGTATTAGCAGTAAATAATAATACTGCTGTTTAAGTAGACAAAAATATAGATTATTTCTTTGGTGATTCGGTTCTATGAATACAACTTTTTCACAATTTTACTATTACTAAGTAATTCAATTTTAAATTACATTCAATTTCAAATTACATTCAATTTTAAATCCGTGATAAAACAAACGTCCGTCCAAAACCTTTTATATACAACAAGATCATAACTATATGCTTCTGGCTTGACACTAGCTATTGAGCTGATTAAGGAACCATTAAAAAAAATTGAGGCCCTAAATAGTTTTTAAGAGCGCTTGAAAAACTAAAAAACCGATTCACGAAGAAACCAAGAAATTCATTATATTTAGTATTTATTCCATATATTATTTTAAATTAAAATCTTATATTTAGTTTGACAACCTTGTGATTTCTTTTGTTCTAACTTATTTTGATAATAGTTTAATTGTAGTCATAAACATTTGGCCCGGCCTCCGTTCACCCATATTACTTTTCCATATACCTATGTAATTAACAACATATTGATTACTACATATAATACGTACCTATGTATATGTAGCCGTGGGTTTTGTCAGGATAAAGTTATTCAATCATCTCAATTACTTTAGAAGTTATATAAATAGAAGTAACTAATAATTAAAATATATTTTATGTTTATATTTTATTGTAATGTTAAATCTATGCTAATTTACTAATGGGAACATTGAAGCGTCAATTTGTATTTTGAAGCTATAAATATCGGCTTCAGTAATTTTATATTGGTAGTCGTAATTGTTAAAATAAACGCTGAGCAAGAACATTACGTATTTTAACAACATTTCTTTTAATTTCTTCTAAGAGTCGATATTTTTCTATTCTAGTTTTACATTCTCAGTAAATAAACATATGTTTTTAATTTGGATATAGGTATGAAACAACTTGAAAACCCGGGCGAAGGCAAATTATTACATATAAATGTTACGTGAAATATTGTATAAGATGTAATAAACAAATGCATTATGAATTACCATTTAATGGGATTTTAGCATCTAAAGTATTCGCACATAAAAATAGAAAAGACGTGACCATTACTATAGTTCTGTTGAATTACGCAATTACGCAATAAAAAATATCCTTATAGTAAAAAATGCTCGTTGTTTTAAAAATTGTATACTGAAAAAGAACTTTAAAATACAAACTTTAATGTATATTATCCGAGTCGTATCAACATAAATAAAATGTAACGGTTTGCATAACATTGAACTTAACAGTTTTCATTAAAATATCATCAATACCGAACTATATTTAGAAAAGGATGCAACATTGTACATATTTCAATTTGTTGTGTAAGTTTAAATTATTGGACAAATAACTGGAATAAAATATAAATGATGCAGATGTTAACGATGTAGATCGAAATATATTTTGTGTTTATGCCTTTTTTATAGATTTTTTCTATATAATGTGTGTAAGAGAACAGTTTAAATGTATTAAATTTTAGAATATCACTCAAATTAATTTTAAATGGATTGCAAATGGAAATAACGATGACGTAAAAATTAATAAAAAATTTTCAATGTTAGTTTTAAAAAGGATTGAGATGATATAAAAAATTATGAAGACTAACTAGTATACTTAGATAGTTGCATATTTTTGAGCTATATCAATTTTTCAGTTGAGGTTTATTCTGACAAGCAAAGATTATTCTGAAATTTTATTATTTGTTGAAGTATTTCTTGAATTGTAAGGATATTATATAGAAACCATGTTTGACGAATTGTAACTATTTCTTTAACACTGAAATTTTGATCTCGGTAATTCTAACAAACGCTTCAGCATCAGAACTATCTACTGATTTCGTTGTAATTAATCTCGCTCCCATTATTGCTCCGTCCCTGGTCTAAAATTTTTTTTCGCCATTTTAACCGTCATTACCGATATGAAATTCACTTTAATTCTTAGACGCTAGTATTAAAAAAATTATGTCTTTTGACGAATGCCGGATTGTCTCCTTTTGGTAGTTTTCTTAAGTAAAATTGTGAACTTCAGTTCATGCTTGCTTACGTTTTCTTGGTATTTTACATTGAGATAATGTACAGTGTCCAATAGATGGTAGAGCCTAGCTGTGGCCAAATGATTGCAGCTCGAACATGGGCAGGCTCGACCGGGGAAGTACCACCCTCTCACAGAAGATCGGCGTGAAGTAGCCTTAGTGACTGCGTTTCGTTCGATAAGTGAGAGAGTTGGTTGCCCTTTCCCTTTTCCCATCCTTTCCTACCCCTTCCCTTTTTCCTCCCCTTCCCATAGTGTTTACTTAATAGGTCCTTGGAAATATATTTAAGATTACTTATTGACCACATATAGGTAGTATTATATTCTTCATATACTTTTACAAACATACAAATAGTGTGATAAAGATGGATAAGAATTTGGTACTTTTAAATATTCAAAGACTACTTTTCTTAAAAACTACTGAAACTATAATTTTATAAAAATAGCTAAAATATGCCATAAAGATATTTGGACTTTATTTCAATGTGTTTAATAACTTAATTGACAATATAACTATAGTATTTTGTAATTTTGTTAACAGGTTGATATGGACGAGTTTAAACCGTTGATACCAGACATTCAAGCTGTAAGGAATCCTGGAATGAAAGAATGACACTGGAATGAATTCATGGAAAAAGCTGGTATGTAACATTCATACATAAGTTATTTTGGAACGTTCCGTCTACCAGCTGTATTTTGAATGTATTTTAAAATTTTATGCCTCACATTTAAAAGCAATACAAATCATTATCTTTGGTAAAAAAATCCACTAGTTGCGTTGTAATAAAGCTATAGTTCTAAAAGAAACACGGTTTTATTTGTTTAAATGATATTATTGTATTTATTTTATACATTAATGTCTTCGTACTCTTTCGATATATCAAGAGGTTTTCAAATTGAAGCACCAGAACCTTATGATTGACTTAGTTTTATTCTTGAAATTTAATTTAATGTGCCACTTTTTTCACACAAATATCAAATATATAAAATAACTGGTTAAATTCAAATAAAATTTTGAACGAAAATGATATTTTTTTTGATAATATGTATATTGAAATATAGGTTTTTCTGTAACAATGAACGAGAAGCAGACGTTCGCAATGTGTCTGAAGCAAGGAGTGGCTCAACATGCTGAATTGATCGCTGAGATCGGGGAACTAGCAAGCAAAGAGTATGTCATAGAACAGGCACTCGATAAAATGCTTAACGACTGGGCGGCCAAGACGATGGAAGTGTTTCCATATAAAAACACTGGTAGAACATTCGAATGTATATAATAATATAATAATAATTTATTTATTTCAGACCATATTGTAGATCCATATAGTGTTAGTACAAATTAAACTTATTAAATAAATTGATTAGTAAATTTACAAAAGAAAAACAATTTTATTTATGATTAACTAATTAACTAATTTTAAAACAAGATATATATTGTACTTGACGTGGAGTCGTATCCAGTGTGCTAAGATTGGTGAATCCCAACGATCCAACAATGCATGCAGGATTGTGTTGGGACTGTCCCTTATAGCCTCATGTCATTATTTTGTGTTGGACTAATATCTAAGATAGGTAATTAAATAAATTGTTCTAAATTACTTCTAAGCAGAAGTGTATAGCACTCCAGTTGAGAATTAATAAAGTTACATTTTATTTAAATAGTTATCAAGCGTCTATAATCTAATTTACAGGCACGTTTATAATGAAGATTGCTGACAAAACTCTCCAACTAATGGATGAACATCTTATGACTACTCAACAATTAGGATTCAGTCCTTTAAAAGCAGCTGTCGAGCTACGAATACAGGAATGGGATCATAAGCTTCGGCTTACACAAAACGTTGTTGACGAATGGATTGTATGTCAAAAGTATGTTTTAAAGTATTTCTATATTTATATATATATATTATTATATTGCATACATTGTGTACAATAATCAATATTATTTAAAAGGAGTGGGTGTATTTAGAACCAATATTTACTTCTGAAGATATATCGCGACAATTACCGCTTGAAGGTAAAAAGTACGGCACTATGGAGAAAATATGGAGACGAATTATGTCATCGGCAGCAGCATGTCCAAAGGTTTATTTTCCAAACTGTATTTGGCAAACTTTCAAACGAGTTTTAAACTTTATATACACGATATTTAGTCACGTGCAGTGCAGTTTAAATATCAATAGTGTTTTTTAAATCCTTGTTGATAACTTAATATGTGAAATGTTTGAAATATTAGGCTACTGTTACACATGCTTATTTCAAGCACGAAAACATGCTTTAATTGAGCACTCGCTATTTACTAGCATGTGTGTCTAAGTGTTGCTTAAAATGAGCATGTTTAAATGTAGCCTTAATTTTATAACTACTCTTAATATATTTAATTTGTTTATAGATAATAATTATATGTCCGGATAGCCGTCTTCTAGATAGCTTGGTTGAAGCTCGTCATTTACTGGCTGTTGTATCACGAGGTCTGAATGAATATATGGAACTTAAACGAGTACGGTTCCCGAGATTCTTCTTCCTTAGTGATGATGAATTGCTAGAAATATTATCCCAATCTCGCAACCCCATCTTTAACAATGTTTTGAGAATATTGCTAAGCTACTTAATTATATCTGTCTTTTGATATGTTATGTTTATTTATTACACAATTTGTGTATATTTATAAATATATATATATGTATATGTATGTCTAATATCTAAATTTTCTATTATTATAATTTCGTTTGTATGCTTATATAGGTACATATGTATCTCTTTTTTCCTTCTCTCTTTTTATTGTACCAACACCACATTTCTTTTCTAGATATATTTTTTAAGATATTATTTATTCTTTCTGCATTACATTTCTTTTATAGTTATGAAACTATTTCTACTTTTGGCACATAAGTAACAAAATAATAATAATTATAACAATTATGTATAGTATGTTTGTAAGCAGAAATAATTAGTCATAATATAATGTTTATTATTTTTTTGTATATAAAACCGTCAGGTAATATTTGAACCCGATCTAAAGATAACTCAAATACATTCAAGTGAACGTGAAATCGTGGAGTTGAAGTACAAATTTTATCCTACTTCAAATGTTGAGTAGTGGCTACTTCTACTTGAAGACACTATGCGACATACGAGTGAGACCAGATTGATGTGTTATATCTTTATAGTGTCTATTTGATATGGGTTTGTAGCCGAATGATGGATGATGTTTTAACCTTATTCGTGTTAACCTTATTCGTATTAACAATAGGGTTTAATATAGTGTAGCAAAGTTTAAGAAATGAGAGACGTGCGTTTGGTTTGAGATCCAAGTTTTAACTAACTGGCGGGGGGCGACCGAGCCGATGCGCTTGCGTTTCTTTGTTTAAAGATTATTGAGACAAGACATTTTTATCTTACGACCACTCGGCGACCGCCTTCCGTGATTTAGTACATATACATTTTTATTTAATTAATTATATGATTTAAAGTACAAATACAAAGTATTATTTAATGTAACAAAATACATATGAGATATTATATTAATATATATATATATATATATATATATATATTTATATATATATAATGTTTAATTATATATGTAAGTGTCGCGTTCGCCACAGGTTAATGTATTATTTTATTTAATAGAAAGGCCAAAAGATCTATCAATTGTTTTGGATTATATCTTGAGTAACAATTTAAAAATAAATAACCCATTAAATCTTTGAATTTTTTCTATTTATATTTTATGAATAATGCAAAAGATTATCATCTGTACGGAAAGTAAGAAAGGTGAATGTACAGTCATATTCACTACTGAGAGAAATCCAAGTACCTCTTTATCTTTAAATTAGACTGTATAAGCAACAGAGTGTGTCAAATAAATGTAAATATTGAAAAGAATAAATTATCTGACTTTTTTAGGGATTTATTATAAATAATGATAATAAGTATATTACTACGCTTTATTTCATTATTTTTAAAATAACATTCTCTCAACGTTTCGGTTACTTTGCAGGAACTGTGATCACAGGCAGACGTGAGGAGGATCTCTAAAATTATAAAATAATGCGTAGTAATCCGAAAATAGTAGTCTTAATTAAATGAATACTTGCGAATGTCTTAGATCTTGTTATATTTTATTCTTAGTTCGTCTGACCTTGGTGGATTCAATGGTAGAATTATGGGAGTTACCACGTGATCAGTGGGTACTGCGATGGCCGGGGCAGGTTGTGATTACGGGGTCACAAACAGCTTGTACGGCGGGAGTTGAACAAGCTATATCAGAATACAAAATGGATGAATACTTTGAAGAGATGCTCAGACAGGTAACGTATTAGAGAGATCTTAATAGTGTGTTACCGATTCATTCTAAGAAAAACTAAGTTTTTTCTATAAAAAGAAATATAATGACATAATATACATTGACATTACTTTATACTGAAATAATAAGCAAAAATTTTCAACAGTTGGATAGTCTTCGTGCCCTAATTAAAGGTGAACTAACTTTCTTCCAACGCGAAGTTTTATGTGCCCTGATAGTTTTAGAAGTGCATGCTCGTGATGTTAGAAAGACACTAGTTGATGAAAGTGTCAAGAATGTTACTGACTTCCAATGGATATGTCAGTTGAGGTTATATTGATTTTTTTGGTTACAAAAAGAGATGTAGAATGATAGTTTGATTTGGGTTTAATTGGACTTCATAAGGCTTTTTTAATAATTTAAATATATCATACATATTTAAATATATATTTTTTATACATAATTGGAGTTTAAATACAATATGATCGATTGCAATTCAAAATAATTTACTTAATTTTTTGAGAGTTTATAGTTACAGAATAATTGATTACGTAGCAAATATTTTTTTTTACAAACATTCAGTAAAATGCAATTGCAACAACTTTATTAATATTATCTGGGAAATGGAATTGATTTTAAAATCTTTGTTACAAATTAAAATAGAATTTATTTCCATTTGGGTGTTACGAAATCGTAAAAGAAATAATACCGCTTGAGGAAGGTGAATTACCGGAGATATATCAAAACGAGGAAAGGTTAGACATTTCATTGTACTATCGTCAGTTCGTACCGTCAGTAATGTTCAACAGGAGGTAAAGGTCCCGCATACTGAAGGTGGTACTCCACTTTCCATACTTGGCGATGAAGTTGTCATTAGGAACAAATTTTCTTAAACAAATCAATGCTTAGGATATTTATTTTCCAGCTGGCTACATCCCTACACCCCGACTTAAGTTATGAAAAGTGTCTGTAAGCACAAAATATCTTTAGTTAACTAATTAATGATTCCTATAAAAACTAACATTAAGAAATTAAATAAAATGACAAATCTTGTAATGTGTTCATAGACTGAATAAGTCGACATTTTTTAAAACCTTTAACCACCACAATTATTAACTTTAGCTTGTTATTATTAGTAAATATTTCATTTCTTGTTCAGCTCCATCGACACCCAGTATGTAATGAGAAATTACCGCTTGCTATGATAGTTCATACTATTTTTTAATATAAATAATAATTTAAGGCTAACTATGTATGAAAATTAAAATTTATTCTTAGAAATTGTACGGGCTACCTCGCGATCCACTTTCTGTAGAGTCTGCTGTTTTGATGTCCAACTCACGTCGTTGGCCACTCATCATAGATCCACAGACACAAGCTAATAAGTAGATAAGAGCTATGGTGAGTATCATACAAAAATCTAAAATACATATGTCTTTGTAGAAGTAGGTATAAAATAAATTTTATTAAAACTTGCGGATTTGTAACAAGGACAATTCCCATTATTACTTTGAATAAAGTTCTTGAATTAATATGAAAAATGTTATTACAAAACACTGTTCGTAATTTTAGGGTAAAATCGAAGGTTTAGTAATTTGTAAGCCTAATGACAGAGATTTGTTACGGAACTTTGAATCTGCTCTCCAGTTTGGGAAACCACTTTTATTGGAAAATGTAGCTCAAGAGCTTGACCCGGCTTTAGACCCTATGTTGAAAGTATTTGAGTTCATTTATCATAATGGTTTGTCTCCTTAAAGTTAACGTTTACTTTCATTGTTGTTCATTGTTTAATTTGTAATGAATAATTTTCTTGATGTATCCTAATTTGAAATTAAAAAGATGCGAATTAATTTATATGAATAATTTGTTTGTTTGTTATGATTAAAATTAATTTGTAGTTTATTTTGTTATTAACAAGTAAATTTCTATTTAAGTAACAATACTTCCGCCAAGCGGGACAACTAGTTCTCAAACTTGGGGACTCTCTAATCCCTTTTTGTGCGGGATTCAGTTTATATATAACAACAAAGTTACCTAATCCAAGGTATACCCCTGAAGTCTCGGTCAAAGTTCAAATTGTTAAATTTGCTTTAGTGCCCAGGTAAGCAAATTATAGTATTACACTTGTATGTTAGTTTGTATGTTTGTGACTTACTGTCAGAAATAAACAATAATAATGATAATAATAACTAGCTGCTGCCCGCGGCTCTGTCTACGTGAACATCACAGTTATTCTCTGTCACTACGGCCACTGAACCTGAACTGCTTCCACTTCATGGTTCAACCCGTGAATTTTCGGGATCGGGTAATCGGCATTATGTAATGGGATAATCGGGATAAAAAGTAGCCGAAGTCATTTTCCTGGGCTTCATTTATATACATACTAAAATTCATCACGAACGGTTCAACGGCTTAGGAATTAAAACTTAACAGACGGACAGTTACTTTCTTGTTTATAATATTAGTAGGGATTTGAAAAATAATAAATAAACACTGTTATAAAATACTAAATTATAAAGTTGATATTTGTTTAATAACACAAAAAAGGATAGAGATATAAATGGAAGCAATTTATCCCTACTAATATTATAAATTCGAAAGTAACTCTGTCTGTCTGTCTGACTGTCTGTTATGCTTTCACACCTGACCCAACGAACTGATTTTAATGAAATTTGGTACAGACATAGAGGTGAATTCGAAAAAGAACATGGAATAGTTTTTATCCCAGACTTTTGAAAAGTTCTCTTGGAAACGTGATATAACCGAAAGCCACGCGGACGAAGCTGCGGGCGGAAAGCAAGTTAAATATAAAAGTACGACATATCTTTTTAATATAACGGTACCCTTACAGATATCTAATCATAATATTAGGCGAGTGTAGTGTACACAATGGGAAAAGAGTACGTCCATGTGTTTTAGCCTATTGGACTGTACTTGAGATTCATCCATCAGGAGATGACAGCTCATCATCAAGTGTTAGATGAAAACTAACAATGAACCAGGTATTGATGAAACATAGAATTATATGAAGAGGATCATCATCATCCATCCATCACCATCATCCACTAGCTATCATACCACACTATTTTTATAGCTATCCGCCAAGTGTACAAGCTCATATCCCGTAAAATCAAAATTTTATTGCAACCGTTAAAATTCAAATTTGCCAAGTCATTGTAACCTAAATCAACTATAACTTCAATTGCATCACTATTGCTACAAAACTAACGCTAACGTTATATTCCAACTACTTAAAAACACTTTTTTATCCATTATTTTAAACGAATTTCAATTTATTTCCTGATACTTCTGTAAATTTCACTGCCACAATTTGCAACCTAAACTTAAACCACTTCATAGTTTCATACGCATCCCATTTTATCATTCATTTAAAGCAAATATTTAAAGCACATATTGCCGACGTTTTCAGCGTACGGGAGTGTTGGCCGTGCGGGTTGATTCCACGATGAGAACTGGCGAGCGGTCAGTCTCTGCAGGTGTCTGAGGCAATTAGCTTATCGCTAAACAAAGGAGGAGCGTATGTAAAAAACTTTATTACCCACTCGAGCAGTGTTTGTCGCGTTTGAATAGATCGGCTGTGCCGGTCATTGGTTCTTATTAGTACTTACATTTGTTTCTTTTGTTCGCATTATAATGTCTACTTTGAAAGAATTAATTTTAAAACGCAGTAGTATTAAAGGACGCGTCACTAAGTTTAGAAACTATATACAAAAATTAAATAATTTATCAAGTCTAGACGCGATTCAATTAAACGAAATAAAGATCAAATTAAATAAGTTGGAATGTTTATCGAGCGTTATGTTTCCGACAAATTCTCTATGCAGTATATTTAAATAAACAGATTATTTACTAATTGTTTTTCTTGTCTGTTCCAGTGGTTTAGCAGAACAATTATTGTCTATAGTAGTAGCTCAAGAACGACCAGATTTAAAAGCGTTAAAAGGTCAACTCATCGTGTCTCGAGTTCAGCTAGCAACACACTTAGCGGAAATTCAATCTGGTATTTTGTATGGCCTGTCTAACAGCGAAGGATCTCCAGTAGATGATTTGCCTCTTATATTAACTTTGGAGGTTATTAAAATCAAGAGTGCTGAAATTTTGGTATTTATGTAAATGTTTTGTCAAATTAATTTATATTTCTGTTCAATTACTGTGTCAAAATACTGATTTTATGTATGCAGATTTTTAACTAAAATTTCGCTTAGATCAGATGCTTTCTTTGTTCATGAGAACCAAAAAGACATTTTGAAATTACGAACGGGTCTGAAAACGTATACGTAACGGACTTTACTATTTAAGAAAATAAATTTTAACAGTTAAGGATTTGTATTCTACATACTTAACTACATTTTAAAAATATTCTTTCGATTTATTTTAGATAAACGTAGAAGATATGGAGCGAACATCAGCTGAAATTGATGAAGCGCGTTTGGGCTACGTACCAGTGGCCAATCGAGGTCAAATTCTGTTTTTCTGCTTGTCTGGAATGGCGAATGTTGAACCTACATATGTCTCAATATTCATTGGAGTGGTTCATAAAACTCTTCGTAAGGAGAATGGCAGAAACCGAGCCAAATGGTTGTAAATATTATTAAACGACTAACCATTTAATCAGTCTATATTTATAAAATATTTATGCATGTATTATTTCACAGAGGATATTATAGAAAGAGTTGAAATCATTATATGTAGAACATTTCACATTTCTGTTATACCAGAATGTATGCAGGAGTTTATTTGAAAGACACAAGCTTTTGTTTGCTTTTCTGCTATGTGCCAGAATTTTGTTGGACAAGGGAGTTATAAGATTCCAAGAATTTAATTTCTTATTAATCGGAGGAAAAATTGAAGAGGTATTTTAAATAAGAATTACGTATCTATATATGTATTTATAAATACATATATGTGTATATTCTAGTAAAATTTTTATACTATTTCGAATTTAAATAAACACTATGAATATTATAGCAGTCAATAAAGTGCTTTCTCATAAAGTATATATAAAAGCACGTTTACTGAAAAAAAGTTTACTTGTCAGAATTTTAGGTATATCCAAAATAATATTGTTACATTTAATTAACATTTGTTCAACACAAGGAACTTGAGAACCCCGAACCAAAGTGGATATCTCCTAGGATGTGGTTGGACATGCTACAGTTGGCGACATTGCCAACGATGCATCAATTTGTGATGGATTTTCCTCAACAAACCAAATTCTTTATGCATTATTACGATGCCTGGAATCCTCATAAGTAAAATCGTCTTTTTATCTTACTAACTAATAAACCTTAAGTTTTTTGTTTATAAACCATATCTCGATATTTTAGACTTCCGTATCCAAAAGGACTAGATTCCCAACTAGATACATTTCAGAAGCTACTAGTTCTGAAGTGCTTACGACCTGACAAATTGATTCCTGGTCTTCAGTTATATTTAATAATAATTATTGTACATTCCTAATTCATGACTTCTTTTCTAATCCCTCTGACGTGGTCAGAGACCTTGTTTGTCTTGTTTGACACCTAACTCATGTTAGAAATAAAGAAATTCACATAATGGTGTACATATAGCATGAAACTACAACTTAGACCTGAAATTTATTTTGCTTTTTTCCTTCGTCCAGGACTACGTAGTAGCAGGTCTTGGGGCTCGTTTCGTTGAACCGCAGCCAGCAGATCTTGCAGCTCTATACGCTGAGTCTGATCCACTCGCGACTATAATTTTCGTTCTCTCCACCGGTACTGACCCAGCTGCTGGTAAATATTACTTTTTGTTCGCCTAATTGGAGCCTTGGAAGATGTTAAATTGTTTGAAAAATATAACTTTACTAAATAGTGTTGCAGTAATTCTATGCAAAATTAAAACTAACTATGGGTAATATTTATATTATATAATACTTAATTATTATAAGACCTCATATATTTTTTTAACATTTCATTTTACACTGTGTATGTATTTAGTGCTTTAATTTACCTTACGTGATTATTTATCTACTATTTGTGTATAACATATTATAGATCTGTTCAAATTTGAAGACAAAATGAAGATGGGCAAAAGATTTGAAAGAATGTCATTAGGACAAGATCAAGGGCCTCTAGCCGAAGCTATGAAGAATGTAGGATGTGAATTTGGCATCTGGGTATATTTCCAGGTAAAAATTTTCATTTTTCTTACATTTGTAATATTTATATTTTTTTAATTATACAAATAGAATTTATAGCATGGCTAAAGTGCTTTTCACAATGAATATCTTTCTAATTCGCTGCTATTTTTGTACAGTCAAACTACAGAATCTATGTTTATGAAATAGATTGCGTTAGATATCATTTGTACCTATGTGTTCATACCTTTTTAGTGAGACTTCTGACCTTACGATATATATATATATATATATATTTAAACGTACATTTCAGAATTGCTATTTGTCTTCATAATGGATGCCAGTCTTGGAGTTAAATGTGGAGCAAATAGTCCCAGAAGTAGTTCATAAGGACTTTCGGCTGTGGCTCACATCAACACCTTCACCCTTCTTTCCTGTGACGTTATTACAGAACGGTATTTTAAATATTTTTTGTACTTAAGGTAAATTATCCTTATATACAATATAATCATATAGAACACAAGGATTTAAATTATTCCTTATTTACTTA
Source organism: Danaus chrysippus (assembly GCA_916720795.1). Lineage (NCBI taxonomy): Eukaryota > Metazoa > Arthropoda > Insecta > Lepidoptera > Nymphalidae > Danaus > Danaus chrysippus. The sequence goes on from CAKASE010000069.1 coordinate 327,427, forward strand.
ATGTTTTAAATATAAATAAGACGTACAATTGTAATTATAATAATAATTGTTATTATATTTAGCCAAGATTATTAAATACATATAAATTTTTCAGGATATAAAATGTCAGTGGAACCACTTAGATGAATTAAAGCTTCCTGATTTTCTTGAATATTTTAATTCATGAGACAGCAAAGTTTCTTATTTTAAGGTTCTCCATATTATTTATATTAAGAAAAACAAGTATAAAATGAATCTATGTATTTATTAGATTTGTTATATGACTTCGAAACAAAGACATGAGATTTTCTAAATTGATTTTATGAAGAAGCTATTCTATTTTATTTCGTCAGGTTTTAGGACTGTTGAATTATTAATAACAAAACTTTTGTAATTTTCAGTGGCTCCTATTTTCACTGTGCCTATTCCATGGTGTAGTTCTAGAAAGAAGGAAATTTGGACCTATTGGTTTTAATATACCATACGAATTCACGGACGGTGATCTTCGTATTTTGCATTTCTCAGCTTCACATGTTTTTGACTGAATACCATGAAGTTCCATTGCAGGTTTGTTAATTATTTTTACCGTAAATAATACTTTTAAAATTAAAAAGACTGCTTTTTATTTACAAGATAACATGAAAGAACCTATGGGTTAGTTAATATTAGTAGTAGATTACTATGTAACTGTTATTATTTGTATTGTTGTGTTGTATGATATTCTGGGAATCAATAGAACTGACGTTGAGGGTCGTTACTAAATCTCTAATTGAAGTAGGGTTCACGAAAGCAATAACTTGAACAATGCTTGCATTATGGACAAAATTTGATTGGAATATTATTATAATAGATTGGATATATTCTAATGTTTACATATTGTGACGAATTGGTGTAATTACTGTTGTAAATAATTTTGTACAGATATTAACGTACACAGCGGGTCATATTAACTACGGTGGACGAGTCACTAATGATTGGGATCGCAGGTGTGTGTTTGCTAGCTGATTACTACACGACTGCTGTACTTAATGATAGGTGGATATTTGATGAGAGTGGTGCTTATAAATAGATATACAAATTCCTTATGTTTTATTATGATTCCGAAGGTATATTTTAAATAAAACAAATAGTTCGCACTGTTAATATTATTCAATTCAGTAACTAACGGTTTCTGTTCATATTTCTAGACCGTTATAGTGTATAAATTATACAAGTTTCAAGTTATAATTATTGTTTCAACAGCAACAATCTTCATCCACGATTGATGACTACACTCGTTATATACGGAGTACGCACCTTACCACTGAACGATGACCCGTCGTTATTCGGATTGCACGCTAATGCCAATATGAGTTACGCTATGTCTGAGACGAGCTCGTGCATAAGTAAGTTATATGTCATTTTAAATATGAAAATTACCAATAGATAGGCTATTTTCTATATAATGATAAAAATTAACTGGCTATAACTCCTAGATGAACATTATTACATGTGCGTTTGTTCTGTGTAAGCGATATATTAAAGCCCCTTGTTGAAGTAGATAAATTATTTTCATACGAAGTTCTTGATGTGAATTTTGTATGTTTTATTGCAGACGCTTTGAGCAATCTCTAACCAAAGGAAGTTAGTGGCGAAGGAGATCTAACAGCTGAAGAGATGACAGAAAATGCTGCAAAAGACATTCTTAGTGTATTACCTCCTATGCTTGACGATAAATACATCGCTGCAACGTAATTCCCTTATATACTTAAATGAATGCATGTAATATATAAATGCATTTAATATTATGTATTTTTTTCTCTAACAGCTACCCTGTGTCTTATAAAAAGTCTCTAAATACAGTACTCATTCAAGAAGCCATACGATATAATAAGCTTTTGGCTTTTATTAGCAGTTCTCTTCAGTATGTTTATATATCAAATCGCAATCAACAGTTTATTCTTTTACTAATATTTTATTTCTGCTAGTGACCTACAAAAGGTGCTTAAAGGTTTAGTTGTTATGTCGGAAGCCCTAGAAAGCATGTCCGGAAGTGCTAAGGCGTATCCTTCGATTGAACCATTAGGTATAATATTTTTTATCACAAAAAAATAAGCTGCTTAATAAATTTACAGAGGGTTTATTACTAATTTTCGTTTTTCATCAGCGGCTTGGGTAAAAGACTTATGTCTCCGAGTACAATTTATGCAGCAGTGGACTGATGGTGGGATTCCTAAGGTGTTTTGGATTTCTGGGTTCTACTTCCCCCAGGCATTTCTTACTGGTGCGTTACAAAACTATGCTAGATAACATGTCGTAGTAATTGATACCATCGCTTACGCTTTTGTGGTAAGTCTAAGATAACACCCCAATGGTAGGTACAATTCAAATTTAAAAATTATCTAGGTATTTTGGACACACAAATTTCCACTGTTTCGCTTGCTTAAGTATCAGTAGTGATAGTGATTAGTAGTGGAAAATAAGATAGAAAACCAGTACTCACGCATAATTCTATAAGTAATTATATCTTCTGGTCTCAAAACTCTAGCAGACCAGCTTCGGATCAGTTTACGAAATGTAATCTTTATTTGATTAATAATTAAAATATTAAATTAATATATAAAAGATTAATAATAATATTTAAATATAATAATAATATTTAAATCATATTAGTCAATGTTAAACCAGTTAATAAACACAATGTACATATATTGTTACAAACTAAGTTATATCTCTAGGCTCTTAACGCTCCGCCAGCGAAGAAACCAGATGATGGTTGCTGTGTCCGAGGCTTATTCTTAGAAGGTGCTAGATTTAATACCGGTGATATGACACGAGAAGAAAGTAGGCTTAAGGAGCTACATACTTGTCGGTATTTCAAAACTTTACTACTTTATAAACTCTATCAGTAATTCATGTTAATGAGGTGATAAAAACTAAAATATTTAAAATATTCAATTCCAGAAATGGCAATCATATATGTGAAACCGGAATAAAATCATCGTCTGGCGCAATGTTTATACGAATGTCCGACATACAAGACCCTCTTTAGAGCTGGGACACTCTCAACCACTGGACACTCGACCAACTATGTAATGACTATTGAACTGCCGACTCATAAGCCACAATCTCATTGGATCAAGCGTGGCGTTGCTTTTTTCTGTGCCTTGGATTATTGAACGATTCGGCATATCGTCAGGGATAGTGCTAATCCACGTAGCAACCGTTGGATAAATCTCCTTAAATATTTTCTTAACTAACGACTTTTAAGATATTTTTTTCACAATTAGTATTATTTAGTGTTCAATTTATTAAAAATTGTGAAAAAAGTACCTTAAAAGTAGTTAATTTAGAAAATATTTCAGCTTAAACTTACCCCTGATATATAATCTGCTTCCAATGGGGATACGGGCAATTATCCACTGATAGTTACGCGGATTTGCACTATCCCCGAAGATATCATTTTTCATATTGACTTATTTAATCATCGTTTGATAATTTTATTAACATACTTTATAGATATCAAATAATTTTGGTATGTATCTCGAAACAATATGGGTAATTTTTTAATTTGTAATTGTGTTATAGATGATTTATTTTTATGTTTGATGATGTTGTCATTTCAGTACTTTAAATATAAAAACGGACAGTAACACGAATTGTTATATATGTACTGTATTAGAATATAATTATTTTATGTAACATAAGTTTTAATTTATTTTTGAATAAAGTTTTCAAATTTATTTAAATATTCTTTTTATTTGTATTTAGATAAGTGAAGGATAAATATTTTTAGTATATTTCTTTTAATTATCTCGAAAATTTTATAGCCGATACTCCAGTAAAATCCCATCTTAATATGTACCTACCTTATTCATAGTATAAGTATACAATATATTAATAACATGGTTATTACAAATATAATATTTAATTGAAATTTAAAGAAATTCTTGTATAAAATCTATATTACTGTCTAGGATGCAGTATCTTCAAAAATATAACTTAGTACTTCATTGATGCCATGAGATAAAGATTGTTAAAATAATTAATAGAAATAAAGTTCTAGTTCTTACACAAGTGAACTGATTAACAAACACATTGACTCTATCGAAAAGTAGCTATTATTAGTAGTTTTTTTCATATCATACGCATTCACTGAAGCGGTCTTATAAAATACTTTGGTGCCTTGAAACGAAATAATACAAAAAAAATTATTCAACTTCTTTCAACGGACAAACGTGATGGGCATAGCAAAGTTCCAAAATAAACGTCCAATATAATACATATGAAGGACGGTATGTTCCCTCAAATTACACTTTTGACATGACTCACATAACTTCTGCAAATATTCCAAAAGGGTAAAAAAGATTTATGAAAAACAAAAGTAATGCATTTGACTTGTCAGCGAATAGGAAAAGAAGCGATTTATCTTCGTGTTTTCTAATGGAATTTTTCAAGCCGTTGCCCAACGCGAACAATCTTGCTTGAAAATATTGTAAACATCAAATTAATAATAATAAACTTAATAATAATAATAATAATAAACTTTTATTGGTTAAAAAATTACATCACTACAAAACAAACAACAAAATAAAAATTAATAACAATAACGATACGTGTTCAGCAGTGTAATCTAACCAAAAGGAGAACCACTCAGTGAAAAATAGAAGCAATGTTGCTTCTACACTGATTCTCAGTGATCTCCTAAGGTTGCGGCACTGACAGCGGTAACAGTTACATTCAATTAACATTGTTAAATTTTAACATAACAAAACAGAGATTATAATATATAACATTAAAATAAACACAACATTAAACATATAATATAGGAAGGTGATATCTATCACGCTTGCTACGCAGGTGTGCCGGGACGCGCGGGAGCAGGGCGTAAGATTTAGATAATAATATGTATATTACATCTGTTCAATGCTCGCTCAGTGCAGCCCGCAGCGTCTAAAGACTAACACCAAAAGCATCTTGATTTTTTAATCAAATTGTACTCAAAACGAACACAATAAAATACACAACTGCAACGGAATAAATGAGTAAAAATTAAAAACGTCATATAGTAATAACAAATAATACATAAAGTTTAAGATTTTTTTTTGTTTATCTAATAAATATAATTTATATTTATATCGAAAATTTCCTATCGATTTCAGGTGAATTAATGTACAAACCTATATAACATTTTCAAAAAACTTTTTTTTTGTATAAATATTAGAGACTTAACTCGTTAATAAAATATGCAACTAAAGATTACAAACACGTTTCTTTGTGTTATAATTTTGAAAGAAGGAAATTAGAATAATATCTTATAACTTCTATTAAGTATTTTTCTTTCTATTACTTCCTTAATTCTTGATTTATCTATAATGTTGACCTAACTCAGAATAAATATAAGTTATTACAGGAACTATCAATGATAAAATCATTTAAATAATATGAATAGTAAATTACTACTATTCAATACAATTTTTTTTTTAATAATAAACAATTGAATAGCTATAACAAAATAACTTATTTATTTTATATCAGCCTGACTTTCAAGAAAAACTTTCACTATCTAATATGATTTTAAAATGATAGTATATAGTCTTCTACCTGGCAATTTCCCAGCTATAACCAGGGTCTGCCTTACATGTTGTGAATAGTTTTGGCTATTTGTTTTTCCGACCGGCAACCTGCCTGACATCAACCCTCTTAGGGGAATCAGCCTTAATCAGTGATGTCTAAATACTCTTAGAAAGTACATATGACTCGGAAAAATCACATTGGTACTTTCCCGGGCCAGGATCGAACCCGCGCCCTCATGCATGAGAGGCGGGCCTTTTAACCACTAGGCCACCACTGACTCTCTAAAATGATAGTATATAGTATATTTATAAAATAATAGTTACTAATCTTAAATAAGTCTCTTCCTACAACGAGGTGGACCCGGCTCCCGCACGGTGAATCAATGGAATGTTGAGAAGTTTGATTTCATCAATGTATTAAAATTTTCTAGTTTTTTCTTTGTTTCTTATTTAGCAAGTAACTATTTTTGAAAAGTCCGTCAGATTTCAGTACATTACTTTTTACAGTAAGCTTTAAACAATCGGATTTTAATTCTAAGCTACAGCGTGAAAATCTACAAACTAGAATCCTATTTTTAACTTCATTTTCTTTAGAATCTTGTTAGTTTTGACTCCTTGCATTTAGCTTTGTTGCTCAGGTTGATATTGTAACGAAGTCATACATAAAAAAAAAATATGTCTATCTTAAATGTAATGATAATCTTATTTTTATATTGAGAACAGTCATATCCATTGATTTATTTCATTATAGATAAGCGAAATCTTAAAGTATCCTACAGAGTCTTATAGTAGGAAGAAATAGCTCGATATCAAGTTAGTAAATTGTTCTCATAAATAACTTGTCAGCCTCCATGCTCGCCATCAATTAATACAGTGAAGTCCTTTGTATTAAAATATTAAATTACACAACTCTCTTACCCCACATTCCTAAGCTATACAATAAAGACAGAGTAATCCTCTAACACAATATTTGTGTACTTGTACTGCTAATATAACAATATATATAATAGAATGAGAAAAGTAAAACCTCTTTCTTCAACATCCAGAGAATGATTTTACGAAATCTTAATTTAAGTAGGAAACGAATCTAAAAAGGTGCCTTGTCAAGCTCTATGGAAGTCTTTAGATATGAAAGGTGACCAGAGAAGTATGTGTAGTTGATTAAGACTACAAATGCAGTATCCAAGTTCAATGAGACAATTGGCTTGAACCAACGATTGATTTTAAGCTTTTTTTCTTATTCTGCAAGTGGATCCGTGGATGCTATATTATATGTAGAATATTTAGGAAGAGGCATCCTGGTGTATGCCTTATGCCACTGATATCTTTCTCATTGCAGAGCGTGCTCCTGAGACATCAGAATAATGAAATCGGTACAAAGTTTATAGAAAAATCTTTCAAAATAAGTCACACAAAAACCAAATGAATTAGTTGTAATCGTGGCATCTTCATTCTAACCAAGACAAACATTAGACTGGATCTCTTAGTCTGTTCCTGATTAAGTTGTTTTAGGTCCTTTATGCAGGGTAACATATAATTTAATCATTCCTTTAACTAGACATTTGACTGACACTGAATGAAATATTGATCTCCCTCATCCACATTATAACATCCTATAGTGTCTCTTGAATTAATTTGACACATATATATGTATAAGATAAACATATCGTATGGCAAGTAGGCAAGGTGTATGTCGATAGACACTTAAGTCCACAGAGTCCCCCAATGGTCGCTAGATTACAGGTAGTGTATTTTTCTGGATACTTTACCAGCTAGGTGATCATCCAAATCCAGTTGGTCATCCTTAAGCTGTTGTACAGTTCTGAAATATCAGGAGGCATTTTTTGCTCTTACCTATTAATTGTAGCTAACAGCGAATAAATTACACAAAATCTCAGTGAAATAGCAAAACCTTTTCTATAATATTAATGGAAAAAACCCAATACTTCATATACCATATAATTATTTTTTGTTTCTAACATCCTTAACTATCGTAATCGCTCCTACGACATATAATGTTTTCCTTATGTTTGCGTTTAATGAGCATGTGTTGTATGGTATGTTATTTATCCAAAAAAATATATCCGACCATCCTTAACCCGGATTATGTAAATATTTTCTTGTTATTTTTAAATTAAATCCAATCGTAATAGCTAGTTGAATGTGTTCTCATTTTAAAACGTTTGGATTTCATGTAAAAAAATATTTTATATCTTTATGTAATACATAATTAGAAGAAAAAATATTTTAAATTCTACATATTTTAAATACTCAAATATCTTGCAAGTTAAATTAAGTAATAAATTGCATCTGTGGTCTTAAAACTATTTTCAAAAACTGATGTAATAAGAAGAAAGTTCTGGAAACTGTAAGAATTTCTTCAGTCATTTTTCGAAAGAGATGTTCGTCCATAAATTACTTTCAATATAATTATTACAAACTAGTTTTTGCCCGCGACTTCGTCCACGTTAGTTTGGTCAAGAGTAATATATGTAGGTATAGCTGACCAGGCGAACTCTATTCCGTTTTAGAGGCCATAAATAATCAGGTTTTTTCTGTTTCAATCAAACAGAATGATTGACATATTAATTAGTTGTCAAATCTAATGTCAAAAAAACTTTTGTATGGGAAATAGAAAAGGGCTGTTTTTAGGGTTTTCCCGGCAATTATTACAATTTTTCTCACCTTTTAAACCTTCCCTCGACTTCCAGGAGTATTTCAAGACTAAAATTAGCCAAATCGGTTCAGCTGTTCTCGAGGTTTAGCGAGACTAAGGAACAGCAATCCATTTTTATATATATAGAAGATAATTAGATTTGTTTCTTTTATATTTGTCAACAAATTTATATTTATATTTATGGAAGTGAATACTAAATCCACTATTGATGTATTGTGGGTATGTTTATTATGAATCCTAAAATTAAACTCATTTATTAATTCATGAAATAATCTTTTGAAAATTTGTTAAATAATATGTGAAGGTCGGTCAACTTTACTTGAATTAGACATCTGATTATAGAGAATATATTTTTTGCTAGCGTACTGTATTTTTCGTAGGCGCTATATAAAAATTTCGCAGTCCCAAGATTGATGTCGGTATATTCTCTCACATTATGATCCACATGCATACAAGATTAGCGTATTAGGCTCGTCGTCAGTTATCTTACAACAAACGATGAAATATAAGCCTCCCTTATGATGATTTGTGGCCTATTTTATTTGACTTATTTGCTTTGTCAAGTATACATTACTCCTTGCAATAAGTGTAATAACACTGGTCAAAATAAATGGTAGTATTCCGCATGTAAAGAGAATCCGACATTTCATACGCACCAACCTAATATTTACATTAAAATGTGTGCCACAATATCGAATGTTGGTTTTATTCATTAATTTGATATAAAGTTAGTTAAATTACGGTATTTTGTTTAATCTAACACCAGCAAATATATATACCATTTGAAAAGACAGTTTATAAATAATAATGTTTAAAATACATACACATAAATAATTGTGTAGTCAAGTGGACAATCTATTGTTTTATTCATGACAATGGCAAACAATCATAAGGCTTTTCTGACTTTAAGTGGTTAATATGTGCGCATTGTCAACCTTTCAGAAATCAATTCAGTCCTCAATTGAACAATTTCTTATTTCTTGCGATATACTCATTAGGGTGTTAATTCCATAGCACCAGTTCTAGGAAGAAAATTCCTCTGAAACCTTATTGTGCACGATCTTATATAATTTTTTTGGAGGTCCTGATTACAATAATAAAAAACCTCAAATTTACAAATATGTAATTCATAACATTTCCAGAATACTTACTGCTACTACAAAAGTTATATGAAAAATTCGGTTTATGATCTATTGTATATGCCTCGAGCAACGTTGTAACTACTATTTGTTTCAAATACTGCAAGCTAGTTTATTTGTAAGATAAATAGAACACTCAAAACACTTGAACACGGGAAAGTTATGGACAAGATTTAATTGGAATATTATTTATTACTTTATTAACTATTATTACTTATTTCTAATATGCAAATAACTTTATATGTGTATAACTGAAGAATTTGGAAACCAAACAATGGGTAAGATCGGTTAAGCAAAACTATTAAACCAACAAAATACAAAAAAAACTAATTAGGTATGCACCGTCTAAATAAGCTAAGTTATCAAGTGCAGAACCACTTATTAATCAGACAAAATATGTAAAGTATACTGGATGATATAGATACATTTATACATCTGACCTCCATAAGGTTTGGTGTATACCTTACATATATAAACTGGACTGAACTTATGTATATATATATAGTCCCTACAACACAGCGTTTTTGAAACTTAAAAAATTTGCCATTATTAATATTCTTCATTTGATAAAATGTGTAAAATCGTTTATTTGTTTAGAGTCTTGGAGTTTTATACAATCATTGTGGTTTACGTAAAAATTTTAAAAATAGTTGAATATTACTTATTTTTAAATTAAAAGATATTTTTAATTTACATACCTATATAGAAAATGCCAATAGACCTCAGAGCACTTCAAAAACCGCTTGTTAAAATAAATTTAAAGGATGGTTGGACAGGTATTATAAATGTATCAATAATGATTGTCACAGTGTCGGGCAATTATGTACTTTTAAGTCAACTGATAGTATCAATTCATAGAATCTCAATTAAGTTCTATTTTGTTTAATGACAATAGCATTGATTCAAGTAATGGTGTCAAAATGTAATGGTACGAGAGCTAGCAACGTCAAAAAAACAAGAATTTCAGGTAGGCTAGTTTTTAGATATGCTATCTCTCATACTCCCCTGGACGTCATACGGGCTATCTGGCTGCCGGTATTGGTTGCGTCATCAGGGCAAATCGTACTTGCGCAGGTAAACGAATTATTATTTCAAATCATTTTAAGAAGGTTTTTTTTATTATTATTATTTTTATTGAACTATTCACAACATAAATTTATTATTGCCAGATATTTTTATTGTTGTTTAAACGGTGCCAAACGGCAATGTTGAATTAAAAAAAAAATTTTTTCAAAATATTTTAGTATAGCTGAAATTTTAAAAGCATGTTATTTAACCATCTAAAAGCTCAGAATTAATTTACCAGACAAAAAATCGGTTGTTAAACCTTTTACCAGATCGAAATAAAGTGTAAAGAGATGTAGTATCATTTAGCTTGGTCTAGAAAATTAATCGTCTAATAAATGATGGAAGAAGGATTAAAAACTATTGAATTTATTTATAGATGAATACGGTATAAAAATAATACTTTATTGTTGTACAAAATTGAGATAAAACGCAACCACTACCAGCAGCCAGATAGCCCGTATGACGTCCAGGGGAGTGTGAGAGATAGCATATCTAAAAACTAGCCTACCTGAAATTCTTGTTTTTTTGACGTTGCTAGCTCTCGTACCAATAACGCAGCGAGATTCAAACTTCCAAAATTCGCCACCATTGGTCGAACGAAATCTGACGTCATCTGATACAACATTGCATTCATCAGCGTAGAAACTCGTATTATTTTATAAGATTTAGTGAAAAAAATATAATTTAAACGTGTATTCTTATGCTGATTGTAGTTTAGACTCATTTAATTAAATTTTCTTGAGGGTTAAAGGGAGAAAATCTTTACCTCTGAACATAATTTCTAACATAATAGTTGAGCATACAGACTAGTGGATGCTTTACTTAATTTTTAATTGACTTTTTGAAGTTAAGAATAAGCAAAAAACTTTATAAAAACAAACTTTTCTTTTAATTATTCCCAGTAAGACTACTGTAAGAGTATCTTATCATTTATGGCATTTACTGTCCTAAACTTATATGTAACGTATGTTACAAAATTGTTCATTGCATATTTAAATCATTTGGTAAACTCGGTGTAAAATTTACCACATGTATACTTTCAAAAATATTTATTTTTGTAAGTAATTTTGTGCAGCGCCGTTTTAGATACCTTTCGACAGATGTTCGACGGTTCTACTAATAAAGAAAATCGTGAGATTACTTGAAGGTGATGGCTGTATCTCTTGTATTGCCACAAATTAAGTGTAAATCTACAATCTTAAACCTGCCAACATACATTTATGAAAAGTAAAATAAAATTTTGACTTGGTGGTAATGGCGAGCAAAATAATAATATTTCGAATAAACAACAGGAAAGAGCGCTCCAGCCACACAAAAAAATATTTCGTTTTGTGCACAAAATGGCTGAGCTTTTGGGCTATGTTTTAAAATTTCAAATATTACATATTATACCAAGCATTATTAGTTTCCAACTGTCTTGTTTAGTTGAAAATGTAACACAATATAATATAAAAATTGGTTATATTTAATTATCCATAAAATAACTCTAGTTCTTACATTAATATTATTGTGGTATTTTTTAACCAGTAGCGACAGTCAATGTTGGTAGCCTACGGGCGTCGGTGGGGAACCGGCGTCCGGGTAACATAGGCTAGAGGAAGAGCGGCGTATTTTTCGTTTCCGGCACGCTGCTCTTGAGTCGGAGAGGTGGTGTGGTCAGCCACTGATACCCCTGCCGAAGGCGTAGTCGTTTCGGGACTCGTGCGTAGTGAGCGGAAGTATGGCTTGCCGTTCCCACTCACTAGTCTACGCACAGTGCAGAGAACGCCGAGGAGTTTAGTGGGTGGAAATCCCACAGGCCCCTGTCGTGTTTCCCCCGCGGCAGGAAGTCTTTAAAAGATTCTCCTCGTTAAAAAAAAATGGGGCGCGCCTCCCCCCGAGTTAACCAAGTACATAACCAAATAATTGAAATGTAAAAGTAAAGATTTCTTTCTGAGTTATTTCGCTTAATAGATGTTAGCGTTTCACAAATGCAACATAATCTCATTACTTTTTCATCCCATGTAAATACAAAAAAAAGCAGTTTTAAATCGAAAATTGTATTATGATTTAGGATAACCTTTTATTTATATCATTGATTCTGTTTTCAAATCATTAAATTTTTTCAAATTGTTAAATACATAAAATAAACCTCTTATTATTAGATAACTTGAAAATTTCATGTATTTTTCAAGGATTACTTTATTCATAAATAAACTGAGATAATATGAATTTATTTGCTACAATTGAATCTGAGATGAATAAAACAAATGATTTCTACTAGTAATTAGTATGTATTCGTATGTAAGATTAAATCTTAACTAACTTCTTTTCATTCAAATATTTGTGTCTCATATTTTTATGATGTTAAGAATATGTGAGAGTAGTTGTGTGAATTTTAAGACGTTTATTACTCAAGACCAAAAAAAATCCACGAAACTGAATATGAGCAAAAAATTAAAAAAAAACAAATGAATATAAAAAAGGTAGGATTTACTTACTGAAGAAACTAATTTGATTCTAATACAAAAAAATCTTTGGGAGTTTCATTGTATTTTAAATATAAAAAAACATTATTCATTTAAACGTGGTTAATAACTTAATAGCTTTTAAATAAGTTGTTAACAAAATAAAATGATAAAATAAAAAATATAATACATCCAATTTTTTATTGTTGAAACAAAACTTTTAATTGGTTTAGTTAAATTATAATTGAAGTAAAAGAAAACTTTTCAGTTACAATAATTGATAAATATATAAGATTATAGAATAAAGTTTTTTTTATATAAAATATAATTCTCATATGTCTTTAATCAACCACTTATTTTAAGATTATGCTTCATTATTTGTGAAGAAACTGTGATATACTAATATAAGCCTTACTAATAATATAGGTTTCTTATAATGTAACACTAACGATGACAAAAAGCGTCGTAGTAGTAATTTCTTCCTGGAATTTCTTTGCACAATATTTTATTAGAAACTTGTTTTTTCAATTTACCTAGTCTGTTCATTAAATAAAAAAATAATCCGCTTCCTCTATTATAGTAGTATAAAAATAACAAATGCAAAATATTAATTATGCTCGGAGTGACTGAAAGTGGAGGAAAGTATGTATATATTTTTATTCTAAACATGCAACATTGTTTAAAAGAATATTTTTATGATACCTTACACTAGAGACACAATCACATATTCTGTCGACTAAAAAATGTATATGTTAGAATTCCTTAATATATATTTATTTTTATTTGTTTGGTGATGTCATTAATTTCTACTTATTAGGTATTTCAAAAATGTCTCTGGATGAAAAATATTTAAAAAAATAATTATTTAAAAAGTAATTCTTTAATACTCAAAACAATTATAAAATGTCTACAAGCTGTTAGCTTAATTAAAATGACGAGGAAATGCCAGAAACAAAAGTCAATCAATGTTTCCCTTCATACTGGATTTTTCGTAGTTAGTTTCATTACATCTACATTTTATTTTGAATCTTCAATGGTACCACAAACATGTCTTTAAAATTATAGCATAAAAACCGTCAGTAACAATTAATCAACCCACCCTTTTCAATAAAACTTATAGGCACTTCAATTTGTATAGCTGAAATTAATACATATATCAATCCTTTCAATTAAATATTATAATACGACTTTTAACCCTAGAGTGGGCGCGTCTCTTTGCGTAACGTCAGTAGGCGCGTGGGGAGCATTTTGCCGCCTCATTTTCTTTGACTATTTTGACTAGTAATACTGCAATTTAATATTTTTTCTTTTAGGATTTAAATAAATAAACAATAAGTTATAAAAAATCAACATATTTATTCAACTTTTTCAAAATATATATTTTGTTTTTGTATAAATATTAGACTCAATACATTAATAAAATAATGACTAAAGATAAAAATAGAACTTTTTGTTGAATTAAACTTTATTTTTTGAAAGAACAAATTTAGTATATATTTTATAATTTTTATTTAGTACTCTTGATTCTATTACTTCTTTAATTGCTGATTTTTCTATAATGACTGAATATGGTGCCTCCGTGGCGTTTTAATTACAGTTTTAGTTACATGCATCATAATTGTTTGAATTTCCAACAACTGTGTAGGTTTAACCATAAATTCATGGAATGCTGAGTAGTTTCATCTTATCAATGTATTTAAAATTTTCTAGTTTCTTCTTTGCATCTTATTTAGCAAGTAACTATTTCTGAAAAGTCCGTGAAATATCAATAGAGTACTTCTGACAGTAAGCTTTAAACAATCGGATCTTAATTTTAATCTCCAGCGTGAAAATCTACGAACTAGAAATCTTATTTTTAACTTCATTTTCTTTACAATCTTGTTAGTTTTCACTCTTTACATTTGCCTTTATTACTCAGGTTGATATTGAAACGAAATGATACATAATAAAATCTTAAATGTAATGAAAGTTATTTTCATATTAGAAATAAATCATTTATTTTTATTATAAATCAGAAAAATCTTGAAGTTTCCGACAGCGTCTTAAAGTAGAAAACAGAAACTTTGAGTTGCACATCAGAATAATGAAATATGTGAAGAGGTTATCGAAAATAGCTTTCAAAGTAAGACACACAAAAACCAAATGCTTTAGTGCGTACAAAAGTAGGGTACTTTGATCATGACTCTAGCTGGACATTTCACTACGACTGGATGAAATATCGACCTCTCTTATCCACACTATACGATCCTATGAAAATATAAGACAATCATAACGTATGGTATTTAGGCAAGAAGTATGTCTTTAAAAACTTAAGTGCACAAAGCAGAATGGTGATTGGTCATTTTTGTAGCCTTCTATACCAGTTGTTAAAATCTCGGAAGGGAAATACCAATGTCATTTATTAATAAGAACAGAAAATTATCTATGCAAAAGATTGGTGAAGTAATAAAATCCTTTTTTCTTATACGTTAATGGAAAAAAAACTATATTCGTGTACCATAGTATTATTTTTTGCTTCTAATAACCTTTACTATCATAATAGCTTCTACGACATATAATGTTTTCCTTATGTTTTCTTTTAATGAGCATGATTTGTATGGTATGTTATTTATCCAAAAAATGGATTGCACTATCCTTAAACCAGATTATGTAAATATTTTCTTGTAATTTTAAAATTAATCCAAGCGGAATGGCTAGTTGAACATGTACTCTTTTTAAAATATTTGAATTTCATCTAAAAATATTATTTTATATCCTTATGTAAAATATAATTAATAAAAATCTTAGAGAGATACCTTTACTAGCTCTACTTAATCTGGGTTGTGTCTTTTCTTTGACGTACTTTAATATGTAGTATCAAATGAAGTAGACAAAAAAGCAATATTAAGTAATAATCTAATCTATATCGGCAAGAATGAATTAATTCCTTTATATTTTAAATACTTAAATATCTTGAAAGTTAAATTAAGTAATAAAATGCATCTGTGACCGTAAAACTATTTCCAAAATCCGAGGTAATAAGATTAAAGTTCTGGAAACTGTAAGAGTTTCTTCAGTCACTCCTCGAAAAAGATGTCCGTCCATAAATTACTTTCAGAAAAACTATCTATATCTATACTTATAATAAATCTGTAGAGAGATCAATTCTGTACATAAATTATATTTAAAAAATAACTATCAAGGGGTGGTTAGGGATCGCTACTGATGGCAAAAATGCAATCATAAAATTTTTGTCTGTCTGTCTGTATATTCGTTATAGAAACGATTTTAGCGAAATTTAGCACAATTATTCTTCATACTCTTGGGCAGGTTTTCGTGTACTTTTACTTTTCATTACGCTACGATAAATATGAGCAGAGCAGTGAAGGGAAATATTGTAAAAACGGGAGAAGTTGCTCCATTTTTTAAGCTTCTGTCGCGCGTGCAGTCTTAGAGGTTAAAGCTACATAGAAATCATGAATGACGGGAAAATTTTTATAAAAAGTATTCCTGGACAGCATATGTCTATCTTTTATGGTTGACTCACCAATTGTGCCTTTTCTACTTTAATAAATTATTATTGATTCCAACATAAACTAAAAAGAAAGAAATCCACAATACATTAAGTCGTATTGAATTATAATTTTACCAAAAATCGCCATCTCACGGCCACTGTCTAAAACAAATCGTCAGTCGCTGAGTACAAATCGATCATCGGATTCAACAAACATCAATAGTACCTAACCAAGTAATTTCACCAACAACCACAAGAGGGCACCACAAATATCAAAACAATATATCTAACGAACATGGAAGAAATTTTAGATGCACTAAAAACAATAAAAAATGACTTGGAAAATTTTTAGACAGGAAATCCGGGAATCAGAAAAAGAACGTTACAGAGCAGATCACACAAAATATTAGTACTATGTTTTTGAAGAGAAGTGTTCAACAATAGAAAAGAATCATAAAAACTTGAAAGAAAAAGTGGAAAGTCAAGAAAAAGAGGCTACAAATTTTAGAAAAACAGGTAAAATATTTGGTATTTTTTGGTATAGAAAAGAATGAACAGTTCTATGCAAGTTTAGAAAAAACTTTACCATCTGGATGGTACAGTATCATCTGTAAAAATAAACTACAACGACATTCAGGAAATCAAAAGAATAGGAATTAAAAAAGATGAAAAATTACGCTCAATAGTAGTGACTTTTTCAAATCCTAGGCAAAAAAATAAAAATTATCAAACAGAAAGGTGCACTAAAAGATACACAATACTACCTATATTAAAGAAGACTATCCAAAATTTGTACTTGAAAAGAGAAGGGACCTGCCGGAACAACAACAATAGGAAAGAGAAAAAGGAAACCTTGTAAAAATAAATTACGATAAACAAATAATATTAAAAAACACTAAACGCGAATTGCCCCCTCCCCCGAATCTGGAAAAACAACGAATATAGAATAAGCACAAATAAATATAAAGAATAAGCTACAGCAATTAAGCGAACCGCCAAAGAGGTCAAGTAGTTTTTCAGAGGGAATAATAAAACAAGAAAACTATGTAGTATGTAAAAAATACTGCAAATAAAAGTAACATTCAAAATAAACAGACATAGCAACAAAATATTATAATTATCTTTATACGGTACAATAAGAGGACGCCTTAGCTTCTGGGTAAACTCGTCTATTCTACACGGGTCTGACTCGGCAGTTCCGTGTGAAGAAAGTTTTTGGTTTTATATTTCTTTTATGTTTTTAGATTATAACATTTCTTTGAGTAATTTCATTAGATTTATTGTCACTATTCGTTCAACCTTTGTGCAACAAAGTCACACCCTAGTTGTAATTTAGTTTGTAATTAAATTAAGTCAAATAATTTTGGTTTCATTGCATCCACCGACCGTCGAAATCACGTGTTGCTGGAGTAGATCCCAGTGTCAGTTGTTTCTCGCATGGTCAGTTGTATTGCTCTTTGCCGTGTTAGCAGTTCTAAAAATCTTTATGTTCACGTACCGGACGGGTCAATTTTCAATATAGTTTACTCGGAAGCTTTGCACTGAAGTATTTTCGTTCTATAAGTGCTTTTACCTTACCTTTACAAGGCAGTGGTACTTATATTGCCACCAGAATTTGAAACTTAACAAATTATTTAAAACCAATAAATATTTTTAGTTTCTGTTCCTTATAATGGGTTATGTAAACGTGATCTGAACAAATAAACTTAATATACAGAGTTACACGCTGACGGAGTCGCGAGCACAGCTATCTATACTTTTCTACCGGAAGTCACTATTCCATGCGGACGTAGTCGCGGGCAAAAGCTAGTAAATAATAAATCAGAATGTGTAAGCTCAAAGTCAAGTTCAGTGAATTTAAAAATGATATAAAATATTAATACAAAGGCGAAGTAGCGTGTAACAACTACTCTCATATTTATAATATTAAAAGTTTAACAAAAACAAATATCATTTACTATATATATATATATATCTTTATACATTTGATTTCTCAAAGGTAATAATATAAAATATAATATTTCAGCCTGTTCGTGACCTAAAAAGATATTGTTTTAATATTTATTCTTATTACTATAATATTTACTTAACTGTTTTAAACACAGGCAAGAATTGTAAAGACTAAAGAATATATAAAACACAATTTAAAATATCTCTTATTAGTTTATATTTAACTAAACTGTTCCAATTAAGTAAGAAGAGACAACGTGTTACATATAATTTACCCGGCGTGTGTTGTTTGTGAATATTAAATCAGTCATCGATGTGTTCTCAGTAACGTTAAAGTTCGTTACTTTGTTTATATTATATTAATTGTATTATAATGATATGATATGTGTATGGATGTGTAAAGAGAAATCATCCGGAGCTTGATACAACCAACAACACTTATAGAATGTAAGGTCGTGAAACACATTTCGGATCAGACTACTTTATAAGGAAGACCATTCATATAACTTAGAGTACGAGGTAAGGACAGTTTGGATTCTGTGTAGTGCTCTCTTTATTTACTATAATACTTGCTTTACAATGTTAAATGTACTCATATATTGTATAACAGGCTCAAGACTCACGGTGATAATATTTAAGCTGTCAGATCAATGGATTGCAGTACACACACATATAACATGTACATACAAACGTATTGTATTAGTAGTTTTGAACTACTATTGGAAAACTGTGGAGTTGTTTTGTTATTACTATAGGACCATACATTTGAGCAATATTACACAACATTATAAGCGAATAACAAGAAACTTGTTGTAGTGTTAACTAGTGATTTACTACTAGTGTAACAAACAGTTAAAATATATTTTATGTAGATCACGTTTAACAACATGATTGTTATTATAAATTGTTGTATATGTTTTGTTTATATAATATGTATGTATTTTTAAGACTAACACTACATATTTTACTATTGTTATGTTAGTTTTGGTATTAATGTTAGGGTATGTTAAAAAAAAGCATACGTACAGAAGAAATAACAGGATAGATATTGTTAATCCCGAATCAATGAAAACAAGCACAATTTAAATCATTTATAAACATTTCATTATTTAAAAATATATTTAATATATTAAAATTTTGACTGTATAAAATTATTTGACGTAATGATTACAAAAGATTTTAAGCCAGAGTCTAAAGAGAATACAATGTTTATTTTTTAAAACTGGTGAATCGGATAAATTAAGAAACAAATAAGTGGTTAACACTTTCGTGGACACAACGTGATAGTACGTCATGACTTGAGACTAAGATACGGCACAACGCGACGTATGATGACGTTCAAATCAGAATATTATATACGGCAGAGCGTTGATATACGATCGATTTTTATACAAAAATTCGTTATATGGTACCTTGTGTCACAACATATCGAAAGATCAAAACTTTACTATCACGTGAACTTTGTTTCTAACCGTTTCCAAAATGTGCGTTTGACTGTACGTCGCCATACTACACCGAGGCACACCGTGTATATACGTCCTCCGCGCCTTACCGCGTCTATACATTCAAACGTGATAACACGGTTGTGTCATATTGTCTTATAAACATCTAATAACATAGAACACAACGTGATTAAACGCCAAATATATTTGTATGGCAATTTATTGTGTCATTCTAGAACACAATTTAAAAACTAAGACTGTCCGTGAACGTGTTAAGACATGCAGTTTTTTTAACTTCATATTTTTTTTGTTTATAATTATAAAAACTAATAGAATCAAAATGGGGTATAGTCTTCTAACAAGCAAAATATTTAAACAATAATTTTGGATGGCAAGCTTAGAATATCTTCAACTGAAAAGATATTGTTAATAATAATATATAAATTGTTAATAATAATATGTCTTTGTAAAAAAGACAAATTTTGGCAAGAAAATTTTTTTTTGGAGAGTCCCGGTATAAAATTTTTTAGCTATAAAGACTTGTTCCTAAAATTTTTGAGATATTTTTCTGGTTTCATTATATTAAATTATTGATTAATAGTATAAATAGCATACTATCGTGTTAAAACTCAAAAAATTTTCTGACAAATTATGCTCTCTCATGATTGTCATTAAGGTATAAAAATTAACAACAAAATTGGGACGTCTATTTATTTTGTAACCGCAATTAAACAATATATATATATTGTTTATATATATATATATATATATATATAATTCATATACATATATATATACAATTAAGTTAAAAAAAATCAAAGAAAAATATTTGACTCGGAAGCATTTTTTTATATAAAAAAAACTCAGATTTTTATGAATTTACGTTTATTACAGCGAATTGAACGGTACCATATGAAAAATACTTTCGTCCCTTAAGGAATCATATCTCAATATTTGTTTCAAGAGCTTTTCACACGAGACCCTTGACTCAAACATTGCATGTATACATCACATAATGATTCACCCTCGTTCTGTGATCGAAACGGGTAAACAGAAATTTGAGTGTCCTTTAGTCGAAAAGCCAGTCATGCGAGATGCGAGTAAAGAAAAGATGAATTGCCTTACCCTTACTACGTATGTACTTACTTATTTTAAAGCATAAGCATAATATTATTAACGAATTTTTACACAATAAAGTATTCAATACTAACTGAAATGTCTTTCAAGATGGGTATTTTTGCTTCAACTATCGATATTTGTCTTTAAAACTCATAGTATAAAATTAAATATAGTATTTTTGAGTGTGTTACATCCGCGTTACCTAGGAAGAAATAAATAAGCATCGCCGGGTCGACATCTTTTTATGGGTAAAATATCATATAACAAGTGACGCCGCTGACTCCGCGGAACGAACACCAAGCCGTGTGAACCAGAAGATTCCTGATACCATACAAGCTTTAGAACGTCATTGTTATCCTAACATCGAGCCAATCGTGTAGTCTTAGGTATAAGTTATAAGTTTTAATATGTAATCATTCTTATAATAATATTAATATAAGTATATTTTCTAGTTTTCCTGAAACCTCCGGTTACCACCCTATATAATTAGTCTCATGGAAAAGATTTACTAAAGCCTTATTATCAAAAGGCTTAAAATTACACGGTCTATTCAAAGAATTATAATTCGACATTACTATATATACAAATGTAATGAAATATTTACAGATATATTTATTATGTGAAAAACAAGTGACTTTTGAGGGACTTCAAGTAGTAGAGGTTTTGGTTAAGGGAATTCGTTCTCATTTTCAAACTTCGTTGAAGGGTCATTCAGAGCTTGTCGGTTTGTAGTGACCACTGTCCACGCAATGTTATGTAAAATACAAGCCTCTCAAAAAGACTTCTTTTTGTATATATCTTTTTTATATTATTTGTATATTCCTACCGGTGAATGTAGGTTACACTATAGCGAAGTTTTCTGAAAGTAATTTATTTCATACTAAAACGTTGGATGTAAATTGATATATTTCTTTATTGAAAAGTACCCACAAATATTAAAAGATGAGCATTTTCCCCTTCAGGGATAATTTCATTAATTAAAGTACCTACTATCCACGCATGAGAAGATATTGTTTGGGTAGCCAAATACATTTTTTTGTCTACAAAATGAAAGGATAGATAATATTTTTAAAGTTAACATTAGTGGGAAAACGAGAAAATTATATACGTTGGGGACCAAGGGCTTGCTGTCAAATACTTATCCTCTGACATATCTGTAAATCTTCTGGGTAACGCGGGGAATTAGAAAAATACTCCTTTTGGATAAGGTTTTTGGGATTTTAGAAAGTTCTGTTTAGTTTTAATTTCAATTATTTTTATCTTGACCTATCTAGAAAGTGTAATCTCGGAGACATAATGTAAATTTTACTGTTTTAATTTGTTAATTTAATTTTTGTAGTATTATAAGATGGAAATCAACTATAATATAATTATTGTCATATAAATTTGTATATTTAAAATCGCAGGACTTGTCCTGATAAGTTATTTTACTTAAATAAATGAAATTACCTATTTTTATATAAATATATGTATATTTCCTAAGATTCTAAACCTAAAAAATATACTGACATAAGTGTAAAGCTAATAAAATTTTGAATAATATAGATGTAAAATTATAATAAATTACATAAGAAATATGTATAGAATCAGAAATGCTAAAGAAGGTTCTGAATTATTTATCCTTAGACGTTTAAACTAGGGTTTCGATTACATAAGGTCTCAAAATAAAGTCGCGATTTTTGTTATGTTTATAATAGATTACTCTTTTCTCGTAAAAATAAACCTGTACAATACATATTCCATAAAAAGAAAATTACTTATTATTGGTATCACTTGAATACGTTTTATACTTATTGATATAAAGTTAATTGATTCACTTAACAACTCACGATAACATGCTATGAAGTGGTTCAATTACCTTTGATTGTATGAAATAGTATTTTTCAGCAATTATTAAAAGGATTTCAATTAGATTTTTACTTTTAATAACTTACAAGTACATGTAAATTACGGTTAATAAGATATTAAACTATTTTTATACAATATAAATTCATATCCTTGAAAATCACTGGTGAAATCTCTTACGTACATTAGTTATAAAATGTTCTCGTGTAAGTAAATGTTTTATTTAATAAAATTTTCATTATAAGGATGTTTAATCAAATTTAATCCGAGAAATTTTATGACACATAAAGGGTTAAATGTATATGTAGTCTGTTAAATGAAGATTAATGTGTACATACACATTTAATGTGTACATACACATAATATACATACACAAGCCTTTCATCAGTTTTGACTTCATATCCGTCTTTTGGATTACTGAGACGATACAATATATCGTCATCATTTTTGTATTAATTCATTTTGGATCTGTACACTTTAAATATATATATATATATATTTTACATTTAAATATAAGAAAAAACTTTAAATGCCTTAATATTTTTATGATAAGTATTTTATCATCAAAATGTCGAGACAATACGATAAATAAAAATATCTTGTTTTCACAAAGTAACTTGTTTTCTTAAAACAATTCAATGTTTTATAATCTTTCCTAAACTAATTAGATAAAAAATCTTCTACATAATTTTGGTAGCCATAGTTTTGCATGGAAATTCTTTATTATATTTTACATAACACAATTCATTCTTCTCATAACATATATTACAATTAACATATGAAATGTAAGTAATAATAATTTCAAAGCCTATACACTCTTAGATTAGATTACATTAAAAAGAAGTTTATTTAATGAGATCTAAAACTTGAACGAGTATTCATTTAAAACGAGATTCTTTCGTCTGTCCATGATCACGGTAGCTGAAAAGTAAGTATTGTCTGGAGTATGTAGTTTTAAATAAAAAAAATACGCGTAGTAATCCGAATAATATGTTTAATTCTTGAATCGTAATAAAATTAAGGATTTGTAACTGATTTTATCTTTGTAATTGTTTCTGTAAATCGGATGAGCGAACAATAAGATTATGTCACATTCGTATAGCATCAACATTTACAACACTCACCCGAGAGGCTAAAAAGGGATTTAGTAAGGTTCATAGGAACCTTAACATTATGAAGTTGCTTAAATAACAAAATATATTTCATTGGAAGAAAAAACAGTTAAAAGAAATGAATAATCATAAAGAGATGAAAATATGGAACTAAATTATAAAAAGAGTTGAGAATAAAACAAAATTTCACTTATAAATGAAAATCGTAATGTTTTTTTCGTTAATTTTTGAAGTGACAATTAAGTTTTATGGAAAGTCGGCTATTCAGTATCATGTGTATTTAATGTGACAAATGATTTCAGAAATAAAGTGCTGACAAATATAAATACTGAATTATGTTTTTTGTGGTTTAGTAGTGAAATATACATATATATATATATATATATATATATATAGATATATATATATATATATATATATATATATATATATATATATATATATATATATATATATGTAATACTTTGGCTTAGATAAAACATATGAAGAAATAAAACACACATTATTTTTTTCGCTATTGTATTGGGTTTATAGACTTTTCTAACCAATATTGAAATGGAAGTATGTGTTTTAATATTCATTCATTGAAACAACTTAATGATTTAGTACGTAGATGTTTCTCTATACTTAGTTCTTTTAGCAACGGTAGTAACTTGTCTCGTATAACTACTAGTTTGCCTCTGCAAACTGTGACTCTTCACACACACACACACACACACACACACACACACACACACACACACACACACACACACACACACACACACATACATACATACCGTCATCTTCACACACATATAAAGCGCTCATTCAATAATCTACGTAAATATTATAATGCTGAAAGTTTTATAAATGAAAAGAACAGACCAAATTTATTCATGAAAAGAAAACTACAAGCTTTTTCACGTATTTAAAATTGGTACAGAAGTGAAATGAATCCAATAGGCTTCTGTACATATTTATCAATTACCCTAGGTGCTATTGTAACTTGAAATTAGCATTAATTATAAGACAGACATACACATAAAGCAACTCAAATTGATGGATAGCATTCTATTGTGTTATCTTAATTATTCATAGTAGAAGCTCAAAGCGTACGAACCTGCGACAGACTCGGGATTCGACTAAAATATATTGAAACTAGGTGAAATAGAGGAGAAATAATTTGACGAAGATTCTTCATTAATAAAGGAAATAAACTTACAACATACGATACTTAAATATAGTCACTCTTAATAATTATTATTGTTACTAAGAATTGACAGACTAAAATTTACTCTCAATTCTTTATAACGTACTTACGTACCTTGTTAATGATTTTCGTAGCACAACTTATAACTTTTAAAATTTATTAAACTATTGTGCAGTGTGTCTGTAATTCTGTTTGAGTCACTCTTCACACTCACATAAACTCACTACATATTGTGCTCTTAGACGTAATAATGTCACGCACTACTAATAAGAGCAGTTAATATAATCTTTATAAAGAACACAACACGAAGACTGCACAGATTCATTATGATTTGAATAATTAAAATAGTATTTTTAACTAATTGAAATATAATAATTAACTTACAAAAATACATTTACTTTGAAAATTGTGATTCAAAAGTGCCCAAAGATTCTGTCAGTTATATAGATTAATTGAAACTTTGCTTTGATTATAACTCAGGTCTTCTGTGAATTGGACTCGGCCAGCACACCTCCGAGGTGTGCCTGAGATGGGATGCGCAGCGCCAAGACCTTGTGGCGGTTCTCGGCGGAGTGCACTTGTCGCTTACGAGTATTGTGTAGAAGATGCTCGAGAGTGATAGGTCTTGGCTGGCGGTGTCCTCCTTCTGTGAGACGGTCATGTCCACGAAGGAGATATCTGAGCTGGAATGGGAGGGTGCGGCTGATGCACCCTCTCTCTGCAGGCGACATAGGGGGGTGCGACGGAGGCGATTCCAACGCTTCCAATAGCACCCTTGTGTTCCGGGCCGGGGTCGGCTTGGTAACCCGGCTCCTGTGAAAGGCTGCCGTCGTTGGAGCCCCCATGCTCCGAGGATGTATTCCAAGACTTTAATGTTGAACTAAACAAAGATACATACAATTCTAAATAACAAAATATAAACGAAGACAAAGAGACTTGTTTATCAAATGTTAATGTCATTTAAGTGTGTTAATATAATTATTAATTAATGTACATACATATATAATATATGTATGAACTAAATGTAACGTATTTAATATCTCAATGGGATTAATGTCGTTACTTACATCTGAAATAATAAAAAATATAATATTCAGACTGATTGTGACCTAGAAATATAATGATTTTTATGAAATTATATTAATATTAATTTACATGAAACTAAGATTTGATAAACCACGTATCCTCGCTCGTGAAGACAAATATATACCAAGGTTAATCCGCGAGGCTATTGAAATTAAAAAACACCCCAATTTCAATAAAGAAGATAGCTGGAACCTATCAAACACCTGGGATCCTCTTCTTAAAAATATAAAATTCCATGTCTGTGACCACACCGCAGGACCTCGAGACGCCGTGAGCGCATTCTGCCCGCATCCAGAGCGATACGCAAGAAAATTAAGAAATCGATGGCGGTAAGAGATGAAATAATCAGACCAACTGACAGACACTGACATCTCGTCTGCCCGTGATCACGGTTGCTAAAAAGTAGCCGAAACGTCGGGAGTATGTAGTTCGTAATCAAAAATAAAAAACGCGAAGTAAAATCCGAAAATATTAGTTTCATTTAAATGAACACTTGCGAAAATCTTAGATCTCATTAAACTTACTGTTGTTTATCAAATTATTAAATTTATGGACGTTTAAACTGAACACTCATTTAAATAATCGTAACTAAAATACTTAAGATATTATATTCTAAAGGATAATTTGATATATTTATTGTATTATATAAAATGAATTTTAATTCATGAACCAATCTGTCGATGTATTTGAGTGTGATATTGAACCAATACATTAAAGTTTATTGGTTTTTGTTCCGCATAAAGGGGCCTTAACTACTCTTAATATGAAGTGCCCTTAATAATTATCGCTCGGTAGAAATATATCAGAGTTATAGTTTTAACGTGGAACTCACATGAACTACAACTTGTACTGGTGAAGATATAGAACTGTTACGACGTTGAGAAAACTGTTGCCAGTTTAAAAGTAGTTAAATAAAAATATAAATGTAACGAAGACTTAGACCCAGTTTCACCAATCATTGTTAAATAAGTAACATCGTGTTAATGTGTTTGATGCTCTTTTAGATGTATCCCACCACGCACAAATGTCCGTTTAAATGTCTTAACCAGCCACTAATATTAATTCCTGCTCTGGAGCTCCGTCTAATGGCTAACATGACTGTTAATGCATTGTCGAAACTCAATCGTCATATCACAGCCCTCATTTCTTGTAACCATAGTAACGTCATCTGTTTTGTCAGCTTCGACTATTTCCTTGTACTTATTAATAATGTGAATTAAAATTTCATTTCCTATGATGATTTTGGCTCCTGCTTTTTTAGAACATTGCAAATTAAATTTTCTTTTTATCTCTTATAATTTGAACACAATTTATGCCTATATTTATAACATAATAATATATAACACAAATTATTGACAACTCGATTTTGACAGGTTACACCAAGTAAATTGAAAAGAAAGCTTTTTGTGTGCCAAATGTATGCAACCAACGATATATAAAATTTGGTCGCATTATCTAACAAGTGACGTATCGAGGAATATATACGATCAAAGTATAAAGTGGTGCATCGTGGCAAACGTGCCGTATTAAACGCTATAGTTTCCATTTGGTCGTCTTATAACAAGAACGAATAATTTGGTAGTCGGTCATTTGACATGACGTTTAATAATGCGTTGTTATTTTGTCATCTCGGGACGTAAATATTTTAACAGACATTTATAATTTTGTAGGTTGGTTAGTAAATGCTGTGATTAGCTTAAACAAACATTGATTGGTGAAACTGGGTCTAAGAGTTTCTTTTTAGAAAATTCAGGTTCGAAATCATCTCTTTACTGTCAATATGTAAGAAGTAAAAAAATATGTGTAAAGTACCACACTGATATAATTATTATTAACATATTATGTAGTTGAACTTGACTTCTTTACTTACCTATTTCTATTCGTTTTCTTAAAAAAATCACAAAGTTAAAGAAACTAAATCGTTATAAAGAGACTATGAGTCTTCAAAAGTGAATCGTCTTATGAAAAGATATCTTTAATTTACTTTGTCATATTTTTTATAAGTACATATAATTTCTAGTCTCTATAAATTATAACTCTATATTCGAGCTTTTATATGATAAAAATTTTGGAACAAAAAATATATTTCTCATCAAAAGAAACAGCATAACATTTCGTTTTATTAAAATTGATATTGTATTGATAGCGTTTTAAAAATAATTCCTTTGACGATAATCAATTGACCCAAATGAGAAATGACGAGTTAAAAAACCAAAGAGAACGAAAGGAAATTTAGTTATCATTGTTTTTTTAAAAAGTGTTTGACAAAATTATTGTTCAAAATACGTTACATTGATTTCTTTATATGAATAATATTGACAATTTAACTTCTATAACAACCAATAGTTTTGTTAAAGTATGTATAATGTAAATGTGTGAGTGTGTTTATAGTAAAACAATAAAATGACGTAAGAATTAAATGAAATAAAACATAAAAGTTTAAAAATAAAGTAGAAGTCTGTGTTTATTTTATTTTTATTAGAAGCTTAATCTATATTATCCTCAACTCTCAATAACCCTTTTGCACTTTTAATGATATACTTACATTAAACAATCCTTTGAAGATAATTTCAAACAATAATCGAAATAAGACATATCGTTACTATTATTTAAAAAATTAAATAATTAGAATGCTATTTGTTACTGGTTTCAGAATTAAGTTCGTTACAATCTTATTATTCAAGACTACTATTTTTGTTGATTAAAAAGAATTATGAACTCGGAATACCATTTTAATGTCTTAATATTTTACTTTTTATGTTTTTCTTATTATACTCGTAAGTGATTCGTTAATTTTATTTTTAATTAATTGAATCGCCTTAAAAATATGCCTGTATATCCGCATATACCTGCACATATATAACTTAATAATTTATTTCTACTTACTCTTTACATAGAAATCAATTTGTTTTAATAATTTTAATAAAATGTATTGTTAAAAGTAACAAATGTTTGATAAAAGAAAATTATTTATTTAATTCTTATATATCATTTAACATAGTAATATATATTAATATGTTTAAGAATATAAGCCTTATTAAATGAAAAGGTCTATTAACTAATCATTGGCAATATAGATTATTAGGTAACTTACACTTGAAATTAGTCGTTTTAAAAAGAGCTTAAGTATTAATAGAGCTTAGAAAACATTTATATTTGATGAATGAAATTGCTTTGTTAAAAACATATATAATATTTTCGTTATTCCTAAATAGATATCTTCGTGAGGACAAACGCCGTTGTAATTTTCATTTTAAATATGACTGTTATACTCCTTGCCTTTAAAATATAACCATTCAAATTCCTGTTCCTTGTTTATTAATGTACTCATATATTCTTTAAGTTATTTCAATTTTATTTAAAATAACCAATTTTCATTATACTTCATAGTATAAATGAAGGCTTAAATTAAATACGTCATAACATAACATCACAGATTTCAATACATGATATATCGTTAATGGGTCTTTTGGTATTGATATTCATTGTAACTGTGTATATAGGATATCGTAATGAGTTGATTGTACAAAGTTCTACATTAGTATTGTTCTGTCTCAGATCATACAAAGCTGATATGTGTCCATCTGTGTTGATCAACAACTGATTGTCAACTGACGTTAACAGTAATTACATAGAATTATTATATACATAACACACGACAGACTTTTTTGGTGATTTGAATAACAGTATATTCAGTGCATAGAAATTTAAACCTAACTATAACAAAAACATGTATTGTTAATAAAAATGCAAATAACAGTTATATGACAACACTCATTGATTTTAGAACTTAGTTGTTGATGGTAAAGGATGAATTGAAAGTATTATTAAGAACTAAGAATTATATTTTATAATTTTATATACAATTCATCAATATATTCATGAGTACAAATATGTCGGTATTATACGTGATACATCATTATCAATATATTAAACAGACTCTCGTCACTCGTTATATGAAATCCGGATGGACATTTGTAAGTGTACTCACAGTTATAAAACTGGGCCTGGAACTTAACTCGACCGTGAAGTTTTAATGAAAAAGGGTATATAAATTTGACCTTAAAATAAATTATGGTTTATTTAAATTCCTAAATCTAGGCAACTTTCATAACATATTGTATTATAATAACAGCATAGAAAGAGGAAGGTTGAAAAAATACTCAATTAAAAAGAAAATGAGTGTAGACGAGTAGAAATATTGGGTTATTTTTCTTAAAACATTTAAAATCCCAAGAGTTATGATCAGTGTAGAAATAAAATTTTCGTTCTTAATTACTACTTTTTCCTTTTCATGTTACTTAGCTAATTATAAATATATATTTTGACACTATGATTTTGACACTATGAATAAGTATTAGGATTATTTTATTAATTTCCATTGCAAATATAATCCAATAAAGTAGGTACAATAAATTATTATTCGTCATCAGCCTGTCAGAGCTCACTGGTGAGCAAAGGCCTCTTTCTCACATGGAGAAGGTTTGAGCATTAATCACCATGCTTGCTCAAGACTGGTTGGTGATTTCAAACTTATAATTATTATTCATTTAGTGGTATTCGTACTTATAATTAAATTGTACCATAGGCTATAATTTATGTATTTGTAAAATTACACAGACAGAGACTTTTAAAACTAACAAACAATCACATTATTTTTAAGTACTGTCATTGCTTTCATTCTAAAAAAATTTTTCCGACTTACTTATGAAATTTGCAGTGAAGAGCAGAAAAAAGACAAAATTAAAAGCCATTAATGGAATGTACAAAACTTATATTTAGCGAACTTTTCCATAAACAACATTTCATTCAAATATAAAAACAAAATTTTCTCTTATAACAATTGTAGGTATCATGGAACTAACTATGTAGATATATTTTCGGGAATAGTACTTTCCCATTTAAGACAATTTTCGTATGTTCTCACACTGTACTTGCAATTGCTATACATATATATCTTTACTTATAAGAACAGAATATTAGGAAAACTATTACTGCTCCATTAGGTAAAATTTAGTTTCTAATTAAAACAACTCGGTTAACTTCAACACGAAATATTCAAAATGTTCGTTCACATATATTCATATGTCTTAAAATATTTGAAAATTACACTTTGATAGTTTAATTAGTATGGGAAACAAAAAAAAGATTGTATTAATTGAGTGCACCCAAAATTCAGTATTAAGTTTTGCATAAATAAATCCAATTTTATATGTAATTTAAAGCAAAATTTTACTTAAACTTATTTAGTGGATTGTAAATGTTATGTCATACTTCAATACGATCTTTCGTAGTCTAGAAGTTGAGAGTGTCGCAATTGATTTTTCATAGTTTTTTATATGTTGATATAAATCATGTCTTAATTTAGTACTGTTGTTTATTTTTTAAAATAATACCAACGATAAGTGTTCTACGTCGGTTATTATGTATCAAATTCAAATCATCAGAGGATTGCTTAAGGTATATCATTAAAGGTACGAAAGGGTTATTGAGAGTTGAAGATAAACTAGATCAAGTTTCCAATAGGAATGTAATAATCACAGACTTCTACTTTATGTTAAACTTTCATGTTCAACTGAAATCCAATCTTATATCTTTTTATTATTTTACGACACATACACACATACACACACACAAATATAAATACGCTTACAAAACTATTCTTTGTTATTAAAGTTAAATTGTCAATATTACTCCACATAGAGAAATCAATGTAACATATTTTGAACAGTAATTTTGTCAAACATTTTTTTTACAAAATAATAACATCTGAATTTTCTTTTAAACGTTCTCTTTGATTTTTTAACTCCTCACTTCTCATTTATGTCAATTCATTATCGTCAATAGCATTATTTTTGAAACGCTTTCAATAAAATATCAATTTTAATATAACAAAATGTTGTGCTGTTTCTTTTGAAAATAAATATCTTTTTCCACCAAAATATTTGTCATAGGAAAACTCCAATATGGGATTTCCATTTAAAGCGAAAGTCAATCAATTATAATTAAAAAAATATGACAAAGTAAATGAAAGATATCTTTTCGTAAGACGATTCATTTTTTAAGAGTTATATTTAGTTTTCACTAACTTTATGAATTTCTTGAGAAAAAAAATAGAAATTTGTAGAAAAATAAGTCAAGTTCAAATATAATATAATAAATTTTAATACAATATTAATTATAAATGTGTCAGTATTTTATTTTAAACATATTTATTGTACTTCTTACATATTGACTGTTTTGAGAAGTTTGCGAAACCGAAATTTCAAATTTGTAACTCACACAAGACTGCAGTCACAGGGTACAAATAATAATACTAACAAAGTAAATCATATATAGTAAATATCTCCTATGATATGCACTAATTGAATTTATGTTGTTTTAGATCTACTATAAAAGTTCTTAATTGTGATTTCAGTCGAGGCTGTCAAATTTTATTTCATTTAAAAGTGAATTCTGGATCATGTCTCCTACATTCTACACGAAACTGGCAAAATATATGTACTGTGAACGTCTTTGTACGGATGAAGGCCATATTTTAAACAACTAAATAATAAGTAAATCAGTTTAATACGAGACACTTTGAGTTTCATAACTTAGTAATCAATATTGATAAACTCTTAGTCTTCATAAACATTTGTATGTTTATTTAACTACTTTTAAACTGGCAACAGTTTTTTCAACATCGTAACAGTTTTATATCTTCAAGAGTACAAGTTGTAGTTCGTGTGAGTTCCACGTTAAAACTATGATTCTAATGTATTTCTACTGAGCGTTAATTATTAAGGGCACTTCATATTGAGAGTAGTTAAGGCCCCTTCATACGGAACATCAACCAGCAAACTAATTTATTGGTTCAATATCACACTCAAATACATCGACAGATTGGTTCATGATATAATTTTTTTTTATGCTACAATAAATATTACAAATGATCATCTTATCTTAAATTATAATATATTTAGTGTTTTAGTTACGATTATTTTAACTGTGTGTAAAACTAATAGTTAATCATTGTAATTAGAACAAGTTTCTTGTTACTCGCTTATAAAGTTGTGTAATATTGTTTAAATGCATGCTCCTATAGTAATAACAAAACTACTCCACAGTTTTCCAATAACAGTTCCAAAACTACTAATACAATACCTTTGTATGTACATGTTATATGTGTGTGTACTGCAATCCATTGATCTGACAGCTTAAATATTATCACCGTGAGTCTTGAGCCTGTTATACAATGTATGAGTACATTTAATATTGTAAAGCAAGTATTATAATAAATAAAAGAGAGCATTACACAGAATCCAAAGTCTCCCTTATAAAGTAGTCTCATCCGAGATGTGTTTCACGACCTTACATTCTATAAGTGTTGTTGGTTGTATCAAGCTCCGGATGACTTCTCTTAACACATCCATACACATATCGTATTATTATAATACAATCAATATAATATAAACAAAGTAACGAAGTTTAACGATATCTAGAACACATCGATAACGGATTTAATCTTCACAAACAACATACACCGGGTTAATTATACTTAATACATACGTTGTCTGTTCATAGTAAATTAGAACGGCTTAGTTAAATATTTAACTAATAAGAGATATTTTTAATTACTCATTAGTTTAATATTATGATACATGTATTATATATTCTACCTTTTTAAGCACATATTTAATCCTGCCTGTCTGTAAAACGGTCTAGTGAAAAATTTATGAAGCGGTCAATCATATATCTATATTATATTCATTACGCTATTTTGATTTTTTATTTATCAAAACTTTAATATGAACACAATTTCATAAATTAAACTTTATCTTTCTAGGTCAAAATCAGTCTGCATATTATATTTTTTACCATATCAGATGTAAGTAATGACATTAATCCCATTGAGAAATCAAATTCTTTACATTTAGTTCATACATAATATATGGATGTGCATTAATTGTATTAACACATTTAAATGATACTAATATTTGTGTAAACAAGTCTCTTCGTCTTTTTTCTATTTTGTTATTTAGAATTTCATGTATTTTTGTTTGGTTCATCATTAGAGTTTTGGAATCCAAAACATTTACTAAGTCAAATCTACTTTGAAATCTGATACGTTCTCATTTCTTAATTCACAAAGGACCTTAGTTATAATCAGAGCTACGTTCAATTAATCTATATAACTGACAGAATCTTTGGGCATTTTTGAATCACAATTTTCAAACTAGATGTATTTTTTTAAGTTAATTATATTTCAATTAATTAAAAACACTGTTTTAATTATTCAAATCATAATGAATCTGTCCAGTCTTCTTGTCGTGTCTTTAAAGGGTACATAAATTAACTACTCTAAGTAGCAGTGAGTGACATCATTACATCTGAGAGCACAATATGTAAAGTGAGTTTATGTGAGTGTGAAGAGTGACTCAAACAGAATTAGAGACATACTGTACAATATGTAGCTTTGAAAGCAGCTATTTCTGTGTAATCAAATTTGAAAGTTATAAGTTGTGCTATGAAAATCAGTAACTTGGTAGTAGGTACGTTATTATAAAGAATTGAGAGTAAATTTATTCAATTCTTAGTAGCAATAATTATTAAGAATAAGTTTATTTAAATATCGTATGTAGTTAATTTATTTCCTTTATCGTTCGTACGCTTAGAGCTTCTACTATGAATAATTAAGATAACACAATAGAATACAAATTTTTCTTTGTAATGTATGTCTGTCTTGTAATTAATGTTAATTTCAGGTAACAACAGCAGCTGGTCATAATTGATAAATATGTACCCAAGCCTGTTTGATACATATCAATATAATTCTAATTAAAAGACTTCAAATTACGCATAGTTTTTTGCATTTATTGATCTCTCCTCTCATTCTTAATATTCACACAAATGATTGATAAAATACATTTACTTCTTTTTCTACCTGGCAATTTCTCAGCTTTAGCCAGAGTCTGCCTTACATGTTGTAAATAGTTTTGCCTTATTGTTTTTACGACCGGCCGCCTGCCTGACATCAACCCTCTTTAGTAATGCATTAATCAGTGATTTCTTACATATGATTCGGAAAAATTACATTGAAATTTGCCAGGATCAAACCCGCACCCTCATGCATGAGAGGCGGGTCTTTTAAACACTAGACCACTACTGAATAAATTACATTTACTAATAAACGTTAATTATAAACTTAAAAACCTTATTTGTAATATAAGTGTAGTGTAGTGTATAAATAAGAAGCGTTTTCTGTTTCTCATTGAATAATATATGTTGATACTAATGTGTGATTTATGAACGACAAACTGTTAACGCTGCGTCTGTAGTGTGACTTTAAATCTTGTGGTTAGCAAACTGATAGTTAAGTGAATTTACTAATAAACATCTGCATTGAAAAATCTCTTTTATTTAGGATAGATGATTGAAACAGAAAGGAAAACCCATCCTAACTGTGACTAAAGTTAAGTTATAAGATAATTAACTAACTTTATACAATATTCACCTTTTTATTTAGTCACTTTATTATAAAAAACGGCTACATTGATGAATATAAATAAATATTAATTTATTTTAAGGTCAAACTTACATACTCTTTTTCATTAAAACTTCACGGTCGAGTTAAGTTCTAGGCCCAGTTTTATAACTGTGAGTACACTTACAAATGTCGCATCCGGATTTCATATAACGAGTGAAGAGAGTCTGTTTAATATATTGATAATGATGTATCACGTATAATACTGACATATTTATACTCATTAATATATTAATGAATTGTATATAAAATTATAAAATATAATTCTTAGTTCTTAATAATACTTTTAATTCATCCTTTACCATCAACAACTAAGTTCTAAAATCAATGAGTGTTGTCATATAACTGTCATTTTCATTTTATTAACAATACATGTTTTTGCTATAGTTAGGTTTAAATTTCTATGCTTTGAATATACTGTAATTCAAATCACCAAAAACGAAGTCTGTCGTGTGTTATGTATATAATAATTCTATGTAATTACTGTTAACGTCAGTTGACAATCAGTTGTTGATCAACACAGACGGACACATATGTATAATCAGCTTTGTATGATCTGAGACAGAACAATACTAATGTAGAACTTTGCACAATCAACTCATTACGATGTCCTCTATACACAGTTGCAATGAATATTAATACAAATAGTCTAAAAAACGATATGTATTGAAATGTGTGGTGTTTAGTAATACGACATTTTTACTTCCTTTATACTATGAACTACAATGAAAATTGTATATTTTAAATAAAATTAAAATAAAGTGAAGAATATATGTGTTCATTAATAAATAAGGAACAGAAACTTGAATGGTTGTAATTAAGAGGCAAATCGTCTTTATATTAAGTTTGTTACCGATCTAGGAGTGTTAAAAATATTTAACGTAATTGGTAAATTTTTGAATTTGTTTTGATAAGTAAATTTTTTAACAAATCTAGTTTCTAAGTGTTTCAATTAAGTGATATGTCCGACATCGTTTAATTTGGAGATCGTCTGTTACCCACTTTCATTTGATTATTTATAAGATTCCCTTTCGTTAACGTTTAATTAGACTAGGTCTTTTGAGACTTGATCCGACTACATACGTATTAAATTAAGGTTTTATCCCTGAGTCTTACTTATAGTTACGATGTGTTTGTTCTTCTCTTTATTTTGATTATTGTGTTTATCTAAACAATTCTGTTTAACTTAAATTAATTACACAAATGTATGTTTTTAATCCAAGTTACCTTTAAACATTCGAATAGATCTTCATGTATTAAATAAATCAATAGTTTTTAGAGAAATTGTTCTAAAGCAATGAGTACATAAACGTTATTTTAGTATTACATATAACTCTAAACTATCTTGTAATCTCCCTGTTTTGATTTGATAAATGTGGGTGGTAGGTGTGGATGAGGGTTGCGGAGTTTTGGGATAGATATCACCCTTTGAAGGAAGTATTGGTACAGGATATGACGCTACTCTGACTTGTTTGATTGATTGATTGATCGATTGATCGATTGATTGATTGCTAGAATATTACCCTGAGATAATAACTCAATGTTATAGTATATACATAACGTAAAAATAATTTAAATGGCACTTTGAAAAGGAAATATACTGTTAAACCAGGTTTTTGTTAATAAATAACTTTACATCTAATAATATTCTTTAACTTTGGAAACCACTTCGAATTTTTAGATGCGATGCCTAAAGAAATATATTTATCGTGAATGAAAATCTTAATGGCTTTGATATAAGATAGTTATCGTTTTAGGAACAAACACGTTACTCTTTATGCCACATAATCTACCTAATTTTTTTACCCCTGAACTATAAACATTAGTTAGGTGTTCTTTTCACAAATTGATTATATTTAATATTTATCGCTGAATATAATGTATCGTCTGTTAAATGTGGATATGAGATTGAACCATAATAATAAAAAAGTATTTTTTTCTAATATTCTATTTCTTATCAAACTCTGGTCGAAAATTTTATTTCATTCTAATGCTTGTGATTCACACAAAAAAATTATGACTACTACATACAGCCCTTTTTTTCGCATTAGGTAGGGGTGCAGAGAATGATATTTTAGTTCTAATGCAATTATTAATGTACAATACAAAATACATATATTATACACAGTCCCTTTTTGTCTCAGAAATATATGTTTAGGGATAAAATTTCACACAACTTAGTAATATATATATTTTATATGCCCCTTAGCATTATTTTTACTATGCTATTGTATTATTTTCATCTAATTAGTTTTTCTTTTTTTGGTATTTAGTTGCTGTAATAGTTTTGTTTTACCGATCTTACCCACCGTTTCATTGCCAAACTCTTCAGTTATACACATATAAAATTATTTGCTTATAACTTCCCCGAATTCAAGTGTTTTGAGTGTTCTATTTATCTTACAAATATACTAGCTTGCAGTAGTTCCATGATATTCCATTTCAAACAAATAATAGTTGCAACGTTGCTCGAGGCACTTACGACGGATCATAAATCGAATTTTTCATATAACTTTTGTAGTAGCTGTAAGTATTCTGGAAATGTTATAAATCACATATTTGTAAATTTATGATTTTTTATTTTAATCAGGACCTCCCGAAAAAAACAAATATGTAAGATCGCGCACAATGTGTCACACACAAGGTCTCAGAGGAATTTTCTTTCTCGAACTAGTGCTATGTAATTAACGCCATAATGAGTTTTATCAAAGGAAATATGACGTTCTTCAAGAGAGGAGTGAATTGGTATCTGAAGGATTGACAATGCGTAAATATTAATCGCTTAGCGACATCAAAGCCGTATAATTGTTTGCCATTTTCATGAATAAAGATTGACCACTTGACTACACAATTTACATATATGTTATGTTATTTTAGACATTATTATTTATAAACTATGTCTTATTACCTGTTACTTAGTTAATTAACTTAATATCAAATTAATAAATAAAAACTAACAATTTGATATTAATTGTCTCACACATTTTACTGTATTATAACAATATTTTCATTTATTTTGACCAGTTATAACACTTATTGCATGGAGTAATGTTTACGTGACAAAGCAAGTAAGTCAAATAAAATAGGCCACAAATCATCATAAGGGTGGCTTATATTTCATCGTTTGTTGTAAGATAACTGACGTCGAGCCTAATGCGCTAATCTTGTATGCATGTGGATCATAATGTGTGGGAATATACCGACATCAATCTTGGGAATGCGAAATTTTTATACAGCGCCTACAAAAAATACTACACTAGCAAAAAATATATTGTCTACAATCAGATGTATTGCCTAATTCAAGTAAAGTTGACCGACCTTCACATATTATTTAACAATTTACAAAACCTTGTTCCATGAATTAATAAATGAGCATAAATTTAGAACTTACAATAAAACATACCCACAATACGTCAATGGTGGATTTAGTATTCACTTAAATAAATATAAATTGTGCTTTAATTACTCCACTCTATCTAAAATTGTGTCCTCTTTATTTAAGTTCGCTTTGACATACACGCATTTACGTTTCAATTTCTTAACAAATATGAAAGAAACAAATCTAATTATTTGTAATATTTTTTCTGAAAGTAATAAATGGACGAATTCTTTCGAACAATGAATGAACAAAATCTTTCAGTTTCCAAAACTTTCTTATTACATAAGTTTTTGAAAATAGTTTTAAGATGACAAGTGCAATTTATTACTTGATTTAACTTTCAAGACATTGAAGTATTTAAAATATAAGGAATTTAATTAGTTCTTGCCGATTTAGATTAGATAATTACTTAATACAGCAATTTTTTCTGGTTTATTTGATATAAAGTATGTCATAGAAAAGATACAAGCCAGAATAAGTAATGCTTGTAAAGGTATCTCTCTATGATTTTTATTAATTATATTTTATATTCGAATATAAAAATATATTTTTAGATGAAATCCAAACGTTTTAAAACGAGAACATATTCAACTAGCCATTGCGCTTGGAATAAATTAAGGATTTATTTTAAAATATAAAATATTCACATAATTCCGATAAAAGAATGAACAATCGATTTCTTGAGATAAATAATATATGATACATGTAACACATACTCATTAAAAGCAAACATAAGGAAAACATTGTATGTCGTAGAAATTGTTAGCTAGTGGAGGATATAAGAAGCAAAAAATAATAATATGGTACATGAAGTATTTTTTTTTTAGTAACGTAAAAATGATTTTATTATTTCACCGATCTTTTGTATAAATAATTCTCTGTTCTCATTAATAAATGGGTAACATTAAAAAATTTCCCTGCCGAGATTTTAACAACTGGTATAGATGGCTACAAAAATGACCAATCACCATACTGCTTTGTGCACTTAAGTTTTTATAGACATACTTCTTGCCTAAGAACAATAAGATATGATTGTCTTATATATGATCCATTAATTCAGGAAATATCATAATGTGGATGAGAGATGTCGATATTTCATGCAGTCGTAGTGGTATGTCTAGCTAGAGTAATGATTAAAGTACCCCACTTTTGTACACAATGTGCAAAAGTGACCTGAAACAACTTTATGAGGAACAGACTAAGTGATCTAGTCTAATGTTTGTCATAGTTAGAATAGAGATGCCGAAATTGCAACTAATGTATTTGGTTTTTGTGTGACTTTTTTTTAAAGCTAGTTTCAATAACCTCTTCACACATTTCATTATTACGATGTACAACTCAAAGTTCCTGTTTTCTACTTTAAGGTGCTTTAGGAAACTTTAAGATTACTCTGATTTATAATGAAATAAATTAATACGTATTTATTTCTAATATGAAAGTAACTCTTTCTTTAGATTTAAGGTAGATTTTATTATGTATCACGTCGTTTCAATATCAAACTAAGCAACAAAGCCAAATGCAAGGAGTCACAACTAACAAGATTCTAAAGAGAATGAAGTTAAAAACAAGATTTCTAGTTGGTAGATTTTCACGCTGGAGATTATAATTAAAATCCGATTGTTTAAAGCTTACTATCAGAAGTACTTTATATTTAAATAGACACATAACATTAGTGCGAGAGTTATTCTAGATTAAAAATAAAATAAGCAAAACATGTAAATGGCTAAATGGAAATATTATGGAAAAAGTATTAAGTAATAAAAATTTTGAAAAACAATACAAATTTTTCTTCATTTGACATTGCGCTTTCAACATTTGAAGTTGCTACCAGTACAAAGGGTGAAGTAGGGAAGGTGCAGAATAAACTGGTTAAAAACTAGAAAAGAACGTGGCATTCAAAAATTTGACATCACACCTACACTATCCGTGTGCACTCACACAAATACAAAGCTCAGCTTAAATCAAACGCACTATACTGTATAAGATGAAATTTCTCAGCATTCCATGTATTTACGGTGCGGTTCCAACGCGTTTCGGGAAGAGAACTTGCGACCCAGGTTTATGTTAAACTTACACAATTGCTGGAAAGTCAAACAATTATGATGCATGTAACTGTCATTAAAATTCCACGGAGGCACGATATTCAGTCATTATAGAAAACTCAGCAATTAAAGAAGTAATAGAAATAAAAATACTTAATAAAAGTTATTAGATATTATACTAACTTCCTTCTTTCAAAAATAAAGTTTAATACAATAAAACGTGTTTGTAATGCTTAGTTGGATATTTTATTAATAAGTTGAGTTCCTAATATTGATAAAAAATATATATTTTGAAAATGTTATACATTTTTGTACATTAAACTGATGTTTACAATATTTTCAAACAAGATTGTTCACGTTAGGCAACTGTTTGAAAAATTCTATTAGAAAACACGAAGAAAAATCGCTTCTTTTCCTATTCGTTGACAAGTCAAACGCATTACTTTTGTTTTTCATAAATCCCCTTTTGGAATATTTGCACAAGTTATGTGAGTCATGTCAAAAGTGTAATCTGAGGGAACATACCGTCCTTCGTATTATATTGGACGTTTATTTTGAAACTTTGCTATGCCTATCATGTTTTTCCGTTGGAGGAAGTTGAATAATTTTGTTGGTATTATTTCGTTTCAAGGCTCAAAAGTATTTTATAAGACCGCTACAATGAATGCGTATAATATGAAAAAACCTACCAATAATACTGCTAGCTACTAGCTAGGTACTTTTCGAAAAAGTCAATATTTTTTTAATCACTGGTGTAACACCTAGAAGTGTAATAGATACTTTTAATTATTTTAACAATCTTTATCTCAGGAAGTCAATATACGTAAGTACTAAGTAATATTTTTGAAGGTGCAACAGCTTAGATAGCAATATAGATTAAATAAAAGAATTTCTTTAAATTTCAATTAAGTATTATGTATAATATGTATGATATCAGTGTTATTAATTTATATAGTTTTATATACAATGTTTTATTTACATATAAAAACGGATCTTAACTGAGCACCAATCGTAAAATTTTCGAGACAGTTAAAAGAAATATACTACAAATATTAATCCTTCACTGATCTAAATACAAAGAAAAAGAATATTAAGATGAATTTGAAAACTTTATTCAATAATAAATTAAAACTTATGCAACAAAATAATTATATTCTAAGACAGTATAACAACTTGTGTTATTGTTCGTTTTTATATTTAAGGTAATGAAAATACAAAATCATGAAACATAAAAATAAATCATTTATAACATAATAACAAATTTACCCATTTTGTTTTGAGACATGTACCAAATTTTTTTAAATCGGTAATGTATGTTAATAAAATTATCAAACGATGATTAAATAAGTCAATATGAAAAAATGATATTGTTGGGGATAGTGCAAATCCTTGTAACCCTAGGATAATTCCGCGTATCTACATTGGAAGCAGATTATAAGAAGAAAGTTTAAGCTAAAATATTTTCTAAATTAACGACTATCAAGGTACTTTTTTCAAATTTGTTATAAATTTAACACTAAATAATTACTAATTATTGTGAAAAAATTACTTTAAAAGTCGTTAATTTAGAAAATATTTCAGCGAAATTATCCAATGGTAGTTACGCGGATTTGCACTATCCCTGACGATATGCTGAATCGTTCAATAATCCAAAGCATAGAACAAAGCTACGCCACGCTTTATCCAATGAGATTGTGGCTTATGAGTCGCCAGTTCAATAGTCATTACATAGTTGGTCGAGTGTCCAGTGGTTGAGAGTGTCCCAGCTCTAACGGGTGTCTTGTATGTCGGACATTCGTATAAACCTTGCCGCTAGACGATGATTTTGTTCCGGTTTGCCATTTCTTGAATTGAATATTTTAAATATTTTAGTTTTTACTCATCACCTTATTAACATGAATTACTAATAAAGTTTATAAGTAGTGAAATTTTAAAATACTAACCGGTATTTAGTTCCTTAGGTCTGTTTTCTTCTAATGTCATATCACCAATATTAAATCTAGCACCTTCTAAAAATAGGCCTCGGACACATGAACTATCATATGGTTTCTTTGCTGGCGGAGCGTTAAGTGCCTGGAGATATAACTTAGGTCCTAGTTTATAATATAATATGCACTTATATTTTTTCATATCTATTCTGGTAATAATTTTTAACTGATATGACATTGAATTATATATATTTAGAATAAAGATTTCGGAGACTGCTCCGAGGGCGGTCTGCGAGAGTTTTGGATCCCGAAGATATAATTACTTATAGAATTATAAAATTTGTTTTTATTCTCTTTTCCAATTCCTATCACT
Organism: Danaus chrysippus; assembly: GCA_916720795.1. Taxonomy (NCBI): domain Eukaryota; kingdom Metazoa; phylum Arthropoda; class Insecta; order Lepidoptera; family Nymphalidae; genus Danaus; species Danaus chrysippus. The sequence goes on from CAKASE010000069.1 coordinate 370,779, forward strand.
AATGATATATTAGCAAGCGAAACTGTGGAAACTTTACAAATTCTTTTAATTTAAATTGTACCATTATCGTTATTACGTTCTTTGTCTTACCTGAAAAGCGTAAGCGATGGTATCAATTGCAATAACATGTTTTCTAGCATAGTTTTGTAATGCACCAGTAAGGAATGCCTGGGGGAAGTAGAATCCAGAAATCCAAAACACCTGAGGAATCCCACCATCAGTCCACTGTTGCATAAATTGTACTCGGAGACATAAATCTTTTACCCAAGCCGCTGCGAAAATGACAAAAATTAGTAATGAACCCTTTCTAAATTTATTTAGCAGGTTATTTTTTACCATTTTCCTTTTTGTGATAAAAAATCTAATACCTAGTGGTTTAAGCGAAGGATAAGCTTTAGCGCTAAACATATTTGGAACAGCGTTTTTAGCCAAACTTCCGGACATACTTTCTAGGGCTTCCGACATAACAACCAAACCTTTAAGCGCCTTTTGTAGGTCACTAGCAGAAAGAAAAAAAAATAAACTGTTAATTGCGATTTGATTTATACACTGACTGAAGAGAACTGCTAATAACAGCCAAAAGCTTATTGTATCGGATGGCTTCTTGAATGAGTACTGTATTAAGAGACGAGACTCTTTATAAGACACGGGTTAGCTGTTAGGATAAAATATATATATTAAATTACCTTTTTTAAATTATTTTACATGCATTCATAAATGTATAAGGGAATTACGTTGCAGCGATGTATTTAACGTCAAGCGTAGGAGGAAACACACTAAGAATGTCTTTTGCAGCATTTTCTGTCATCTCTTCGCCTGTGAGATCCCCTTCGCCACTTACTTCCTTTGGTTGAAGATTGCTCAAGGTATCTGCAATATAAGTTACAAAATTCATACCCAGAGTTTCGTATAGTAATAATTTACAAGGGACTTTAATATTTCACTTTCACAGAACAAACGAGAGTGCAAAAATCATCCACTAGTTCTCTATCTATAGTTAGTCTATACTATGTAATAAGGACTCTTTATACCTAGTAAGGGAATCATACCTAGTTAATATTATTAAATATATATAAGCAGTCAATCCATTAGTAATATTCATATTTAAAATTACATATGACTTACTTATACAAGAGCTCGTCTCAGACATAGCATAACTGATATTGGCATTAGCGTGCAATCCGAATAACGTCGGGTCATCGTTCAGTGGTAAGGTGCGTATATAACGAGTATAGTCATCAATCGTGGATGAAGATTGTTACTGTTAAAACAATAATTATAACTCCAAACAAATTATACACTATAACGGTCTAGAAATATGAACAGAAACCGTTAGTTACTGAATTGAATGATATTAAACCTATTAGTTTTATTTAAAAGATATCCTCGAAATAATAATCCAACATGAGGAGTTTATATACCTGTTTATAAGCACCACTCTCATCGAATATCCATCTATCATTGAGAACAGCAGTAGTGTAATAATCAGCCAACAAACACAACAGACACCGACGATCCCAATCATCGGTGACTCGTCCACCAGAGTTAATATGACCCGCCGCGCTGTATATGTTAACATCTGAACAAAATGATTTAAAACACCAATTACGCTGATTCGACAAATATGTTAACATTAAAATATATCCTAACTATTATAATAATATTCCAATTATATCTTGTCCATAATGCAAGCATTGTTTAAGTTATTGTTTTCGTGAACCCTATTTCAATTAGAGACTTAGTAACGAAACTCAACGTCAGTCCTATTGTTCTCCCAGTATACCATACAACCCAAGAATACAAATACTAAAAGTTACATAGTAATCTACTACTAATATTAACAAACCCATAGGTTCTTCCATGTTATCTTGTTAATAAAAAGCAGTCTTTTTCATTTTAAAAGTATTAATTTACGGTAAAAATAATTAACAAACCCGCAATGGAACTTCATGGTATTCAGTCAAAACATGTGAAGCTGAGAAATGCAAATACTAAGATCACCGTCCGTGAATTCGTATGGTATATTAAAACCAATAGGTCCAAATTTCCTTCGCTCTAGAACTACACCATGGAATAGGCATAGTGAAAATAGAAACCACTGAAAATTACAAAAGTTTTGTTAATAATTTTTCAACAGTCCTAAAACCTCACGAAATAAAATAGAATAGCTTCTTCATAAAATCAATTTAGAAAATCTCATGTCTTTGTTTCGAAGTCATATAACAAATACATAGATTCATTTTATATTTGTTTTTCTTATTATAAATAATATGGAGAACCTTAAAATTAGGAACTTTGCTGTCTGATGAATTAAAATATTCAAGAAAATCAGGGACTTGATTCATATATGCTTTTGATAAATTGGCTTTAATTCCACTGGGTGGTTCCACTGTCATTTTATATCCTGAAAAAATCATATATATTTTTAAAACCTTGACTTATAATTAAGTATGATAATAATAATTATTATAATGAGAATTATATATAACGTCTTATTTATACATATTTACAACTTTAAGTAAATAAGGTATAGTTTAAATACTTGTGTGTTGTATGGTTATAATTAACTTTATATATAAATAATATTTAAAATACCGTTCTGTAATAACGCCACAGGAAAGAAGAGTGAAGGTGTTGATGTGAGCCACAGCCGAAAGTCCTTATGAACTACTTCTGGGACTATTTGCTCCACATTTAACTCCAGGACTGGCATCCACGATGGAGACAAATGGCAATTCTGAATTTTTTAAATATAAATATGTATAAAAGATACAAAAAAAATTAACACACAGTTTCAAGTGATATCTTACGCAATTTATTTCATAGAAATAGATTTTGTAGCTCTACTGTACAAAAATAGCAGTGAATTAGCAAGACAACCTTATTTTCATATCTTTATTATGATACATAGAACGGACATAATTAATAAATTTTTGTACTAAATTTAATTGTTTGAATTGTGATTTCAAAATTCCCTTAAAATTGTTTTTTATTCATTGTGAAAAGTACTTTAGCCATGCAATAAATTCTATGTGTATGATTAAAAAATATGAACATTACAATTGTAAAAAAAATGAAACTTTTTACCTGGAAAAATACCCAGTTACCAAAATCACAGCCAACTTTCATCATAGCTTCGGCTAGCGGTCCTTGACCTAACTTGACTTGTCCTAACGAAATACTTTCAAATCTTTTGCCCATCTTCATTTTGTCTTCAAATTTGAACAGATCTATAATTAATATGTTATACACAAATAGTAGATAAATAATCACATAAGGTAAATTAAAGCACTAAATACATATACAGTGTAAAATGAAATGTTAAAAAAATATATGAGGTCTTCTAATAATTAAGTATTATATAATATAAATATTATCCATAGTTAGTTTTAATTTTGCATAGAATTACTGCAACACTGTTAAGTAAAGTTATATTTTTCAAACAATTTAACATCTTCCAAGGCTCCAATTAGGCGAACAAAAAGTAATATTTACCAGCAGCTGGGTCAGTACCGGTGGAGAGAACCAAAATTATAGGAGCGAGTGGATCAGAGTCGGCGTATAGAGTTGCAAGATCAGCTGGCTGTGGTTCAACGAAACGGGCCCCAAGACCTGCTACTACGTAGTCCTGGACGAAGGAAAAAAGCAAAATAAATTTCAGATCTAAGTTGTAGTTTCATGCTATGTGTACAGCATTATGTGAATTTCTTTATTTCTAACTTGAGTTAGGTCTCAAACAAGACAAACAAGGTCTCTGACCACGTCAGAGGGTTTAAAAAAGAAGTCATGAATTAGGAATGTACAATAATTATTATTAAATATACCTGAAGACCAGGAATCAATTTGTTAGGTCGTAAGCACTTCGGAACAAGTAGCTTCTGAAATGCATCTAGTTGGGAATCTAGTCCTTTTGGATACGGAAGTCTGGAATATCCAGACATATTCTATTTAAAAAAAACTTAAATTTGATTAGTTAATAAGATAAAACGACGATTTTACTTATGAGGATTCCAGGCATCGCAATAATTCTTAAAGAATTTGGTTTGTTGAGGAAAATCCATGACAAATTGATGCATCGTTGGCAATGTCGCCAAACACATCCGAGGAGATATCCACTTTGGTTCGGGGTTCTCAAGTTCCTTGTGTTGAACAAATATTAATTTAATGTAACAATATTATTTTGGATATACTTAAAATTCTGACAAGTAAACTTTTTTTCAGTAAACGTGCTTTTATATTTACTTTATTGAAAAGCACTTTGTTGACTGCTGTAATATTCAGTGTTTTTTTAAATTCGAAATAGTATAAAAATTTAACTAGAATATACACATATATGTATTTATAAACACATTTATAGGTATGAACATACGTAATTCTTATTTAAGATACCTCTTCAATTTTTCCTCCGATTAATAAAAAATTTAATACTTGGAATCTTATAACTCCCTTGTCCAGCAGAATTCTAGCACAAAGCAAAAAAGCAAACAAAAGCTTGTGTCTTTCGAATAAACTGCTGCATACGTTCTGCTGCATACGTTCTGGTTGATTTCAACTCTTTCGATAACATCCTCTGTAAAATAATCCAGGCATGAATATTTTATAAATATAGACTTATTAAATGGTTAGTCGTATAATAATATTTACAACCATTTGGCTCGGTTTCTGCCATACTCCTTACGAAGAGTTTTATGAACCATTCCAATGAATATTGACACATAGGATCAACATTCGCCATTCCAGACAAGCAGAAAAACAGAATTTGACCTCTATTGGCCACTGGTACGTAGCCCAAACGCGCTTCATCATTTTCAGCTGATGTTTGCTCCTTATCTTCTACTTTTATCTAAAATAAATCGAAAGAAAATTTTTAAAATGTAGTTAAGTGTGTAGTATCATCATCATCATCATTTTAGCCTATTGCAGTCCACTGCTGGACATAGGCCTCTCCCAACACGCGCCATAACACTCGGTCCTCTGCCTTCCGCATCCAGTGAGACCCAGCGACCTTTTTAAGGTCATGGGTCCACCTACCTTTAAGTGTGTAGTATACAAATCCTTAACTGTTAAAATTTATTTTTCTAGATAGTAAGCCCATTACGTATACGTTTCCAGACCCGTCCGTAATTTCAAAGTGTCTTTTTGGTTCTCATGAACAAAGAAAAGCATCTGATCTATTAGTATTTTAGTTTAAAATCTGTATACATACAATCAGTATTTTGACCCAGTAATTGAACGGAAATTGAAATTAATTTGACAAAATATTTATATAAATACCAAAATTTCAGCACTCTTGATTTTAATAGCCTCCAAAGTTAATATAAGAGGCAAATCATCTACTGGAGATCCTTCGCTGTTAGACAGGCCATACAAAATATCAGATTGCATTTCCGCTAATTGTGTTGCTGGCTGAGCTCAAGACACGATGAGTTGACCTCTTAATTCTTCCAAATCTGGTCGCTCTTGAGCCACTACTGTTATGAGATTGGGAAGAATTTTTCGGATACTGTCTGCAATCTGTTAAATATATATATAATTAATAACAAACCAGAAATATATTTCTTACAAATATTTACAAGATACTAACCGATGGAAGGTTACTCTTCATCCAAGCATTCACTTATGGAGGCAAACCTACCACCTGTATATCAAGATATACCATCCCGCAACGGGATACAGTTACTGGCGATGCCACAACTAAATCAGCTACTTCAAATATCATACGCTGACGATCAGTTAGCTTCATGATCTCTCCACTTGACTGACATAACTTTTTATTATCATCCAAGACCTAAAAAACGCAAAATGATGTAGAGGTAACTTTGCAATAAAGATCATTGTACCAAAAATTTATCTTCATTAAAAAATATATAAAGAAAATTTCAAACAAATATAATATGAAACTTACAGTGTTCATATTTTCTATCCACACAGCGTCGACAGATCCTCAACTGCGATTCCAGGTCGAACCAGACTTGAAAGAATACCATCAGTCCTGTTGAATTGGAAAAAAAAGATATTTTAAAAAATTAACTACTAAATTTCCCAAAAAACAAATGGATTCTTCCTTTTAGCTAAATTTATCGGGTACACTACATATCTACATCAAAAAACTATTACAAAAGAATTGGACTTGTCCTCCCATATTATTCATATCTTACCATGGTGTGATCATTATAAAAATATTTACCATTCATGAGTTTGCAAATCAAATTCCCCATACAATCGTCCCATGGTAATAGACTTGGGGTTGACCACTGACGTATGAACCGGAGTGAAAGGAAATCCATCTAGTGCAAACTTTCCCTTTATAGAGCATCACGTAGTATCTCATAGCACTATAAATAATAATATAAAAAATCGTTTTGTTGCGAGATTTTCATTGGTTTTTTTACGTTATTTTTTTGGAATGGAAATAGTAATAATAATAATTTATAAATATATAATTAACCTTAATTTTTCCTCCTCCTCCAACTCCTGCAGGACCAACTGACATGAGACCACGTCGCACTACAGTCGTTTCATATAACTGAATTATTTTTAATATTAAAGCTGTAAAATTTATACCACATATGTATATAAGATACACTTAGTTAAAAAACAATTTTGTGCCCAAAAAAAGATAAAATATTATCAAGAATAACTCACTGTATAAGTCATCATAGCCCCTTTTGATAAGCATATTTCTTATGGACTGTTCCATGATACCATAGTCCACTATCGGAATTTCAACTCTTGGGAACAAATCTGGTATAATACCTATAAAAATGTCCCAACCAAAGGATTAATATCATTTACGTATGTTCTTTTCTTTACGAATATATTGAAAACAACATGGAATAATATTCTCGTGACATATATATGCTTTATAAGGTACTATATATACCCTTGAACAAAACAAGATCATCAGCTAGAAACTTGGGTACATTCACATCTCGTAATGCTCTTAATACTATTTGTCTCTCATCTCCGTCGGGCATCTGACGTATTAGATTACCGGCCACAAGGATTACTGTCTTCACGGCTCGCATACCGAAATCGTAATGCTCCTGTTTGCAAAAAATTAATATGTACCATATCTATGTACAATTCAATAAGGTTTAAAATCGGGAGACAATTGTATTTGTATCTTTTAGTGTTCTACTTTGAAATAAAAAATAAAAATAAATTGGAACACAGATTACATTATTTTTATTACATAGGTATTTGGTAACTTGAAGTAGAAACGTTAATAATATAAAAATAATTTCACATAATATCCTTATATACCAGATTAATTGAATTATAAGCCCTACTAACTAAATAACAAACTAAACTGTTATGCAGTTAAGTGCAAGAAAAATAAGCAATAATTTAAAGTTTTATTGTTGATTAACTTTAATTATGTATATCTAAAAACGTTTTAGTTATATCTACATAAACGAGATCGAAAGTATTGCATACAATTCTGGGCCCTCAATGTAAAAACATGAAAATAGTATTAATTAAAAAGTGAGGTTATATTGCATTGTCTTTAAGGGTTAGATGAATACTCTTAAAAGTATGTGAAAAATAATAATTTTATTTAGAAGAGAATATCTGATAAGATATAACAAGGCAAGAACGACTCAAAGACATACAGATATCGGTAAAAAGTATGGAATTTTACGAGGAACAGGAGTGAACTATGTGATAAAAGTCATAGAATAAAACAAATAATTTTAATGGAATATTTTATTCCTCTTCAATAATAACTAAAATATCGTCTAGGAACTGTGTAGAGGGTACAATGTTACTAGTTGCTATCCCACAATTCACACAGCGTTCCATCATTTCAGTAATATCCAATCCACAAGCCGGCAAAATAATCCAAATTAACAATTCCAAGTCAAACGTGCAGGCGATCGTCGGTGTGCAATGTGAAAGCAGGGGTCGTAAAACATTAGACGGGTTCGTAGTCCGTAAAAAACAAAGCAGTGGTCGTTGAAAACGTAAAATAATCGGAAAAGCACTCGAAACGCATCGAAAAACACGAAACAAGTAAGACTCAGATAACAATAGGTGGTAGAGCTTAGCTGTGGTCAAGTTACTACAGCTCGAACATGGGCTGGCTCGACCGGGGAAGTACCACCCTCTCACAGAAAATCGGCGTGAAGTAGTCTTTAATGGCTGCGTTTCGTCCGGTGAGTGAGAGAGCCGGTTGCCCTTTCCCTTTTCCCACCCTTTCCTTTCCCTCCCTTTCCCACCTTTTACTCCCCATTTTCCCCAAACAAGGACGGCAACACATCTGCATATCTACTTTGCAGATGTCAATGGGCGACGGTCACTACCTACCATCAAGTAGGCCGTCTGCTCGGTTGCCCCCTTTTCCCATAAAAAAAAAAAAACAATGCATGTTAAGTGTCAATGTCATGTTGCCATAGACTATATACTGAATGATTTCGATCGATATGGAATCGATAATCGAAAAGGATGTTTTGAAATAATATTTAATATTATTATTATATTAAAAGTTATTTTTATTGAATTGTAGACATATATGGTGTAGTTTAAATGAAGTTACTGTAAGTTTAAAACTAGGAGTGAAGTTTATTTTTGTAGTTAAATAAATCATTTTTTATTTAATTAATCGTTAATCGATTGCTTCATAAAACCAGTTATTTGCATATTTCTCCGCTTGTAGATTGAGAATTTATGTAGATTTTTGGTATTTCATACGAACAAAAATTAAGTAATTTTTTAAATCAATTTTGAACTCATTACATTTTGGGCCCACAAGTTTCTATCTCCTTTAATAGTTTCCCAGCTAAATAAAATTAAGTCTTACCTGAGAAGACAATTGTTCAGAGCTCAATCTCAACGTTGTAGTAATTTTTCCTGCCAGAATCTTGGCGTCGTAGAAACTATATGAAAATAAAGAAATTTCTGCTATAAGAGCGTAGTCGGGCACTTTATTATGTCATTGCAATAGGACGGAACAATGCTTTCAGATTATCTGATAACTCCGTTCTACCAGTTTAGAAAGAGAAATATACCGAATGGTTATAATTTTAATATTACTAGTATGACGCCTCTTTGTCTTATTTGTTAATTTTAATAAATTTACCCGCATATCAAGGGTTCATAGTGATAAAAACTGAACAGGAAGCTTTTAAGGGAAGCTCACAGCCTCCGAAAATAAACTTTTCCTGACGAGCTATTTGCGCCTTTTGTTTGCGCCTATTGATAAAGTGAACAGGAAATATGGTTTATGGAAGTTGAAGTGAGTGAGTGGTACCTAAATGAAATCAACTATTTTAAAATTATATAATTGTTTAAATGAATTAATGCTTTCGGATTACTACGTATCTTTTATTATTTTTAAAACATACTCCCGAAGATTCGGTTACTTTGCTGCAAAATATACTATGGTATAGTATGTAGTTACTAAAAATAATATAGTAAGGCGTAGTAATCCAAATCTTTTAGTGTCATTGTAATGAATACACGCGAAAGTCTTAGATCTTATTATATAAATATATATAGGTACTTGTTGAGCGACGACAGATAATAATTCAATGTCAATTCTATTAAACTCATCGAAACAAGCCCAGGCACCGGATCTGAAATATTCCCATAAAAATTATAAAATTCAACACAAGTTTAAATATATTAGTATATATATATATATATATATATTTACGCTGCTAGTCCTTTGAAAAACTTTCCCATAGCCATATAGTCGAGCTGATCTGAACAATTAAATACCACACATTGAACAGCCAGTGCTTTGGCTAAATCCTGGAAATAAACAAACCCACATAATCAATAGAAGACAAGTGTTAACTATATACAGGATGATTGGTGAATTACTATCAATATTTAAGGAGCATACTCGGTACATGATTGTCATTCGAATTGTGTAAAAAAATAGGTACTTAATTTTTGACCAAATTTCCGTATAAATAAATAAAGTGTGTACACGTTCCAAGTGTTCCAAGTGTGGACGCGTGTGGCGGCGTGCTGATACAACAACACGCCGCCGCGCGCGAGTGTGTGTGTGTGTGTATACCTAATCTGTAGGGTGTTCATACGATGCGTAATTAATTACATAACTTTTGGTTAACTTTACTTAGAAGTTTATTAATATTTATGTTATATTAATTTTTATTTTGTCATATAAGATCGTCAAATATCACGTCCTCAAATATCGATAGTAATTCACCAGTCACCCTGTATACTTATACTTAGCTATATATAACAATATATATTTTTTTTGTTCTTATATCAGCAAAAATTAAAAATAAACCTAACCTTAGTTGTCTCAGTTTTTCCTGTACCAGCGGGACCTGCCGGTGCACCACCGAATTTGAGATGCATTGCGCACATCAAGGTCAAATAACAGCTTTCAGTTAGCGGCGTGATGACCAGACGACCGCAGAAAAAAACACAAATATAAGTGTCATCGTAGGAGCATATAATCGCATGAACATAGGCAGTCGAGACAAAATTATTGTAAACCCTGACACGTAATATTTATTACGTGTTTCTCTTGACCGTAAAATGTTAAGGGTAGGTAATAATTGAAAATGAGTTACCTATTTCCCAAGTACTCGTTTTGATAAGTGAAGATAGAATTCAGTGCGCGAACGTCGCATTTATTCCGACTGAACTGACGATAGTACAATGAAGTGTCTAATCTTTCCTCGTCTTGATATATCTCCGGTAATTCACCTTCCTCAAGCGGTATCATTTCTTTTACGATTTCGTAATACCTGAAAGGAAATAAATTCTATTTTAATTTGTAACAAAGATTCTAAAATCAATTACATTTCCCAGGAAATATTCATAATGTTTGTTGCCATTGTATTTTACTGAATGTTTGTAAAAAAAATATATGCTACGTAGTCAATTATTCTGAAACTAGAAACTTTCAAAAGATTAAATAAATTCTTTTCAATTGCAATCGATAATATTGTATTTAATTTCCAACTAAATGAATACAAAATATACATTTAAATATAATATATTTAAATTAGTAGAAAAGCCTTATGAAGTCCGATTAAAACCATATCAAACTAACGTTTCAAATTCCTTTTTATAAACAAAAAAAATCAATATTACCTCAACTGACATATCCATTGGAAGTCAGTAACATTCTTGACAGGGCACCTAAAACTTCGCGTTGGAAGAAAGTTAGTTCACCTTTAACTAGGGCACGAAGACTATCCAACTGTTGAAAATTTTTGCTTATTATTTCAGTATAAAGTAATGTCTATGTATATTATGTCATTATATTTCTTTTTATAGAAAAAACTTAGTTTTTCTTAGAATGAATCGGTAACACAATATTAAGATCTCTCTAATACCTTACCTGTTTGAGCATCTCTTCAAAGTATTCATCCATTCTGTATTCTGATATAGCTTGTTCAACTCCCGCTGTCCAAGCTGTTTGTGATCTTGCAATCACAACCTGCCCCGGACATCGCAGTACCCACTGATCACGAGGTAACTCCCATAATTCTACCATTGAATCCACCAAGGTCAGACGGATTAAGAATGAAATACAATTATTTCATTAATTATTATCATACATACCCAATATGGCAGATAGTTTATTTAGTTCAATATTTATGTATGTTTCTATATTTCTTTGACACATTCATACGTGATAATTTTAAGCTAAAACGGTAATTGGATTTCTCTTAGTAGTGAATATGACTGTACAATCACCTTTTGTACTTTCCGTACAGGAGAAAATAAATATATTATATGCAATAGCATAAATTTATAAAATACGAATAGAAAAACTTCAAAGATGAGTAATTTATTTCTAAACTGTTACCTATAGATAGATTCCGAAACGATCGGTAGAACTATTTGTCTTTCTTTTAAATAAAATAATATATTAACCCATACAAATAGACACTATAAAGATGTAATAAATCAATCTGGTCTCACTCGTATGTCGCATAATGTCTTCAAGTAGAAGTAGCCACTGCTCGACATTTGAAGTAGGATAAAATTTGTACTTCAACTCCACGATTTCACCTTCACTTGAATGCATTTGAGTTATCTTTAGATCCGGTTCAAATGTTACCTGACGGTATTATATACAAAAAATAATAAACCTTATATTAAAACCAATTATTTCTGTGCACCAACATACTATACATACATGAATGTTTTAATTATTATAAGTTAATTATTTATGTGCCAAAAGAAGAAATAGTTTCATTACTATAAAATAAATGTAATGCAGTAAGAATAAATAATGTCTTAAAAGAGATATCACGAATATAAATGTGGTGTTGGTACGGTAAAAAGAGAGAAGGAAAAAAAGAGATATATACATATAAAAGCATAGAAATGAAATTATAATGATAGAAATATAGATATTATACATATATAGATATAAACATAAATATACACATAAATATGTACAAATTGTATAATAAATAAACACACACATTACACATCAGAAGACATATAATTAAGTACCTTAGCAATATTCTCAAAACATTTTCTAAGATGGGGTTGCACTGCTCTTGGGTTGCGAAATTGGGATAATATTTCTAACAATTCATCATCGCTTAGGAAGAAGAATCTCGGGAACCGTACTCGTTTAAGTTCCATATATTCATTCAGACCTCGTGATACAACAGCCAGTAAATGACGAGCTTCAACCAAGCTGTCTAGAAGACGGCTATCCGGACATATAATCATTATCTATAAACAAATTAAATATATTAAGAGTAGTTATAAAACTAAGGCTACATTTACACATGCTTATTTAAGCAACACTTGGACAAACGTGCTACGAGTAGTAAACAGCACGTACTCAAAGCATGCTTTCGTGTTTGAAATAAGCATGTGTAACAGTAGCCTAATATTTCAAACGTTTCTCATGTTAAGATATCAAGAAGGATTTGAAAAATACTATTAATATTTAAACTCTACTGCACTTGACTAAATATCGTGTGTATAAAGTTTAAAACTCGTTTGAAAGCTTGCCAAATATAGTTAGAAAAATAAACCTTTGGACATGCTACTGCGGATGATATAATTCGTCTCCATATTCTTTCCATAGTGCCGTACTTTTTAGCTTCAAGCGGTAATTGTCGTGATATATCTTCAGACGTAAATATTGGTTCTAAATACATCCACTCCCTATAAATAATATCGATTAGACACCACGGTAAATTCAATATAGTATTATATATGTATATATATAAAGAAATACTTTAAAACATACTTTTGACATTGAATCCATTCGTCAACAACTTTTTGTGTAAGCCGAAGTTTATCATCCCATTCCTGTATTCGTAGCTCGAAAGCTGCTTTGAAAGAACTGAATCCTAATAGTTGTGTAGTTAAAAGATGTTCATCCAATAATTGGAGAGTTTCGTTAGCAATCTTCATTGTGAACGTGCCTGTAAATTAGATTTTAGACGCTTGATAAATATTTAAATAAACCGTTTCTTTATTAATTCTCAACTGGAGTGCTATATGTATAGTTCTGCCTAGAAATATTTTAGAACAATTTATTTAAATGCCAATCTTAGAAATTAGTCCAACACAAAAAATTACATGAAAAATTACAATATTTCGAATGTTATACCAGTGTTTTTATATGGAGACACTTCCATCGTCTTGGCCGCCCAATCGTTAAGCATTTTATCGAGTGCCTGTTCTATCACGTACTCCTTGCTAGTACACCAATCTCAGCTATCAATTCAGCACGTTGAGCCACTCCCTCCAGAAGGTCTTGATGTAACGAGAGGATACGAAGACATTATTAGATAAAATAAATATAACAATATCATTTAAATAAATAAAACGGTGTTCCTTTTAAAACTATAGCTTTATTTCAACTGAATTAGTGTTTTTTTACCAAAGATTATTTGCATTGCTTTTAACTGTGACGCATAAAAAGGTACAACACGTAAAAATAAAGCTGGGAGACGAAACGTTACAAAATAACTTATATATGAATTTTACATACCAGCTTTTTCCATGAATTCATTCCAGTGTCGTTCTTTCATTCCAGGATTCCTAACAGCTTGGATAACTGGTATCAACGGTTTAAACTCGTCTATATCATCCTGTTAACAAAGGTATAATAATATTATAGTAATATTGTCAACAGTCACTAAACACATTGAAATAAGGTTCAAATATTTTTATGACATATTTTAGCTATTCTGTTTGTAAAATTATAGTTTCAATAGTTTTTAAGAAAAGTAGTCTTTGAATGTTTAAAAGTACCAATTCTTATCCATCCTTATCACACTATTTGTATGTTTGTAAAAGTCACTGAAGAATGTGATACTACTTAATGTGGTCAATAAGTAAATAATAATCTTTAAAAAAATCCAACGATCTATTAAAAATGGAATAATTCTGGTTCAAAAGAAACGACTTAGTCTATAGCTTTAGACCCAGTTTCACCAATCAATGTTTGTCTAATCATGGCATTTACTAAACAACCTTCAAAATTATAAATGTCTGTTAAAATATTTACGTCCCACGATGACAAATTAACAACGCATTATTAAACGTCATGTCAAATGACCGACTATCAAATTATTCGTTCTTGTTATAAGGCGACCAAGTGGAAACTATAGCGTTTAACACGGCACATTTGCCCCGATGCACCACTTTATACTTTGATCGTACGAGTACATCGTACGTACGTACATCGATATACTCGTATATATCCCTCGATACGTCACTTGTAAGCTAATGCGGCCAAATTTTATATATCGTTGGTTGCATACATTTAGCACACAAAAAGCTTTCTTTTCAATTTACTAGGTGTTACTTGTCAAAATCGTGTTGTCAATAAATTGAGTTATATATTATTGTGTTATAAATATAGACATAAATTGTGTTCAAATTATAAGAAATAAAAAGAAAATTTAATTTACAATGTCATAGAAAAGCTGGAGGCAAAATCATCATACTAAATGAAATTTTAATTAACTTTATTAATAATAAGGAAATAGTCGAAACTGACAAAACAGATGACGTTACTATGGTTACAAGAAATCAGGGCTGTGATTGGACAATTGAGTTTTGACAATGCCATTAACATTCTGTTAGCCATTAGATGGAACTCCAGAGCAGGAATTAATATTAGTGGCTTGTTAAGACATTTAAACGGACATTTGTACGTGGTGGGACGCTCGATACATCTAACAGATCATCAAACGCCTTAACACGATATTACTTATTAACAATGATTGGTGAAACTGGGTCTTATACTATTGAAAACAACAATATAAATTATACTTTATGCAAATTTAAAATACTGTTCATAACCTGTTCAGTTGTTGTTGTTCATAAGCTATTCAGCTTTCTTTTCTAGTTTATTCTAATAATAAAATTATTTGGTCATGTTTTTCAAATTATCTCTGAACTACTGATGAAAGTTATTGATTTCTATGAACTAAATTGAAAAAAAATATACATGTACATTAATATAAGTAGATTACAATACGTAAGTAATAATAAAAATATATATGTTCTAAAGGCATACTTTTAAAGCTGTTGATACAATATACAGAGAAACAGTTATTTCAAATATTAAATAATACCCGTATTGTCAGTGCCACTTGCTGTACTCCAGGAAGATCGGCAAACACTCGAATACATTTAACAATAGTTTTGTAGTAGTCATTAACTAAAGGTTCTATCGAATCTGCGTCCACATATATGAGAGGATTATCAAACCATACTTCACGAGCCTTGAGGAAATCTAAATAAGAAATAGAATTAATTAAAAAAAAACTTTTCAAAGTGATGAGGCAGTATATTTGTACTAGTTTTATTGATTGCAAAACAATTCAGTGCTCATATCCATATTTAAAAGGTTTTTTTTTGTGCACAGTTTCATAGTAATAAGGTTATTTGAATTATCCTATACAAAAGACAGAATAGATGTTACGATCTATTTAACCTCAGAATTTTATATGGTAAAATCATATAGCCCAACTCTTTACAACCAAACAACTTAATAATGCAACAAATTTGTATCATATAAAAACTTTTAATACACAAAATCAAGGCCTTATAAACAACACTATATACTTGCCAGAAGCAGTGACCCACAAATTTCTGTATGGTTCAAATTCTTTCACTAATCTATTAAGATCCGCAAAAGGTACAACTGGCTATCCAAACAACTTCTGTCTTTGATTGAGAACTCTTCCCCATTCTTGTGATTCCTTCATACCTTTTCAAGCTTTCTTTATATCGTTTGCTATTTCATGTATCTAAATATATATAAGTAATATATTATTGTACTAATTAATATTTATATTTTCTCAAATTTTTAGGCACAGACTGTTTTACATGGTCGATAAAACTGATTTATACATTTTACACAGCATAAAAATTCAATAAAATAGTTATAATCAATAGCTTGAAATTAAGAGAAATCTTAATAGAATTATACCTTTGCAAAATCATTCTGTAAGGTTACCGCCATACACTATTTAAATAATCGTTGTTATTTATAAAAGAATAAAACCATAAAATATATTAATTATTACTTGTTTGGTAATATTCAAAGGCCACCCTATAGCCTCCCACAAGCTTCTGAAGTCTTCATTTTCTAATGGCGTGAAAAATACATCAAGCACTCCATAATCCTGAAAAGGTGTTAATTTTTTTTGAATAGATATATAAGTAGCATTTAAAAAGTTTTTAGGGATTTTACAAAAAAATATATCAAACAAACAATTTTAATTTTAGGACTTGAATATGAAACCCATTAAAAAAAAAGGGTTAGGTACCGGAAAGCTAAGATATCTTCACTCAACTTTCACCGAAAGATTTTTTTCAAGCGAATAAAGAAAAAATCAAGTTGTATAAATTACCGTATGCACTTTCTTCATTATGTCATATTGAGTCTTTAATGAAAATGGTATAGACTCCATCCACTCCCGTATTTCAAATACGTGTTGAATAGTGTGGCTTCTCGCCAAGTTTTCTCATAATGTTTTTGTATGCTTGTATAACGTCTTCGACAACAACACGGACTTCCTCTGCCCACATTGTTAGAAGCGCCTTTATGATATCTGATCGTTTTGTTACCAACATTTGCTGAAACAATGACAATATATAGAAGTTAAGTTAAATATAAGAGTATATATCTTGAAAGTACAAAACCTGACCGAAAAAGCCTATAAAGAATCTTCTAAACAGAAAAAAATTAAAAATAAAGTCGAGACCTATATATATACATAGGTCTCGACTTTATTAGGGTAATTCCTGCCAACCTTTAGAGTGTCCACGTTTATAGCGAATGGACCAATATTAATATACTGTGGTAGACGCCAAATCAAATCTTGTTTAGCATCATAATGAATTTGAATTTCTTCTCTAGTTTCCGACGCGCTGTGCTTCTCTTGACGAAAATTCCTTTTAAAATATTTTTGTATTAAATTACTACAAATTTTATAATAAAACAAAACTACTAGAATCTCAAACTATACCAATGATATTTGAAGTGAAACTTCTTTAGGCGAATGAGGGTAAAATTCGCTATGAAGCAACTAGCCGTGGAGTGAGAGTAGGGAGCAAGCAAGTGAAAAAGATTGAGGGAAAAAGTGAGACAGAGTGAATTACGTTAATTAATAATTAATTATTACGTTAATTACGTTTTAGATTTGTATAAATATAAACAAGATTTATAAATTAGTTCACTAAAGAAATTTCACTTCTGACATGTGTACTTTGTACGCATTTTTTTTTTCTACAAAATACAACTTTTATTCTTTTTTATATCGAAAACAAGACAGTGTTTTCAAAGATTTATTGACAGTTTCTTTATGATTGAACAAATGAATTGTTCATGTGTATTTTTATCCACTATATTAACTAGAGCACATTATTGGGGCTGCCAATTCTTAAACTTCCTAAGTTGGTTTAAATAACAGTTGAAAATTTGATTTAACTGTTAGAAAACAGGAAAAAATTGATAATTTTAGAATATAATAGTATCAAAATCATTAAATTTTCCTTTATAAATCAACTAACATAAAAGCTAAGAGCTCTTTTAAATTATAAAATCGTTTCACCGACATTTACACAATCATATACCGTAAAACGAAAAAGACAGAAATATTGCCACTAGCAATTTTCAATTTGTTCGACTCCTTTCGGTAATTATAAACTATTTATATATATATATATATATATATATATATATTATAAACTATTCGGTAAATATAAAATTAAACAAAGTCAGAAATAAAAATTCAAAAACTGTAATTCATAACACTTAATGAGATCTACGATTTTCGCGAGTATTTCTTTGAATAAAACTATGCGTATATTTTTTATTTTAAAACTACATACTCCCGATGTTTTGATTTCTGCATATCATTAGTTTTATTTGAACACACACTTACTCAACGTACTCCTCAATATCCAACATATATGTGTCCTTGTAGCAGTCGTATTGATGCATGTAAGCTATTAAGGGTATTATCGCCTTCCTAAAAGCCTTCAACAGTCTGTCTCTATATTCGGCGACATTCGGTTCCATTAATCCTATAAATTTTTAATTTTAAATCACTTATAATACAAATATAGACTTAAATTTATTATATAATATATATTTTTAATAATGTATACTTCTTGTAACAAACCTATAGAAGTAAGGAAGAGCTCCTTATCAAAGACGAGTCCAGTCATTATTTTAGGATGTACTTGAGGTATGAAATGACATCTGTTCAACATTTCTCTAAACAGACGTTGGATCACGATCTATTTAAAAACATATATCAGAATATAGATTTATAAATTGATTCACAAAATCTTTAATAATTACCTCAAATTGTTCTGGTGGAGTGGTCTAATAGGGGCCATCGGCAGACACCATTAGATGAAAGTAGAATAATGTAGTAGGAGTTCTAAACGGAGTTTTTATGAGATCTTTTGGGATCCATTCATAATCATCTTCGCACCAATATGTGCAAAGACAAGGTGTCACACACAAGGCTACGAACATGGCCATCGATTGTTCCAAACAATATCTTAGCGCGTACTGTGATTCCAAATTATTCCATTAAATAAATTAGTTTATT
The DNA here is from genome assembly GCA_916720795.1 of Danaus chrysippus. Taxonomy (NCBI): domain Eukaryota; kingdom Metazoa; phylum Arthropoda; class Insecta; order Lepidoptera; family Nymphalidae; genus Danaus; species Danaus chrysippus. Next base: position 389,831 of record CAKASE010000069.1, read on the forward strand.
TAAAGAAATTATAAAAAAAATTGTCACAATCGTCTTTATATTTCTACGTCATTCTTTGGTTATGTACGTTACACTTAATCTATTTGTAAAAATGTTAAATTAATATATTTTTTTAATACAATACACCCAACTAACTTTAGTTACAAAAACTACATACCCACAAATATTAATATTAAGAATATTAGCAAATAATTTAAATATCATTTACCTCCATGCCAAATCTCACCAACTGCAGGAATCTACTAAGTTTACTTATACCGTAGAAATCCCATTTCTTTTCGTAGATATTAAACCATCTATAACATTTAATCTCATTATAAATACTTATATGAAATGGAACATAGAAAATAATATATTTACATTATAAATAATCAAGACCTATAAAGATAAAACTAAAAAAACAATTACCCCTTGCCCACGTCTCTGTATGACATTCGAATAGCGTGTGCAGTAGCATTTAACCATGTTATGTTTAGATATTTTAACATCTGTATGAATAAAGTTATTTAAGATAATTGAAATAAATAATAAGGTACTAGACACATAGACATATGTATTAGTACTCGTATGTTTGTATAGTCGTATCACTTACCATTGAGGTGCAATGCTGTTGAGCTGCATCGAACTCCGCAAGACTTACGTTTCTGCCATAGTTTGACGTGAAAAACAACATACCCTCAACCTATATTGAATCAATATTAACATACACGTCTATATATAGAGATTTCTCAAAATAGTAATCATATTATCACCTTAAGACACTCCTCCACAACCAAATGTATGCAACTGACAGACTCCGTGAGTACGTAAAGAGATTTCCATTGATTAAACTTCATACGATCATCGAAATCTACATCGATAGCGATCTTAAAGATTAATGAATTAGTTATATACATATTAAAATTATTTTGTTTCAATAAATAAAAAAGCAAAAACTCACCGTAATCTGGAACAGGAGCTACATAGTCTTTGCTCGGAGGATCAATGAAGTTGTATAAATTCGGGTACATCTGCATCGTGTGAATGATTTTCATCTTACCCTCGATTTTTCTGTATAAGAGTTCAGCCTACAAAATTGCATTATATATTCAATGTCAAATTAAATTTCAATACATTTGAAACATTTAACTACATACATATATGTATCTAGATTAATATATAAAAAAATATAAATAATTTCTAGATTTATTTTAAGATATAATCGTAAAATAAAAGCTAAACCTCTTGTTTCAATGCGTTTAAGTGATCATTATCAACACTTTTTCCGCTTCGGTGTATAAGTACATACAAGCGCTATTATATTCTTCGGCATGAAACTCAATGGCATCCTCGGTAGACCATCAAGTAGGAGGCAATCCAAATATAGGTAAAATCTAAGCAAAAATCATGTTTAACAATAGATATAGTTCTCCTAATTAATGTCAAAATCTTCGAAGGTATACTACCTTAAATTATTCTCTACTTCTTTCCGCAAATTTACTGCGAATTTTACTCTCTCTGCAAACGTGTCCGGATCATCGGCTTTAAACATAAGACGGATTCGTGGTATACTGTAATTCAAATATATATTTTAATACATTAATTATTATAGTATTTCATTAATAAATTCATTAAATTTTACTTGAAGTATCTCTTTGTTCCATCCAACGCCATTACTTCCCATTTATTAGTATTTTTGTCGTAGTTAAACGCAGCAACGTTTGTCCACTGCAAATAACGATATATTTTTTATTTTAAATAACTTTAAATTTTTACTATTAATTCTTACAATCGGGCCAAAAACAAACTCCCCCACCTCATACAAATTGTTAAGCATTTGCAAAAGGTCTGAAGATGGTTTATGAGGCTTTCCATCTTGTTTCGGTATAAAGGCTAGACCTGGACAGGGATATTGTTCACCTTCTATAAAACCAAGGCTCAGCCATTCTTCTGAAATTCTATAAAAAAATCCATAATCATTTATATAGCAAGAGACAAAAATCATTTGTGTCAAATTACAAATTTAAAAATACCATACGAAAGTGCTTTACTAACCTACAATCAAAATCGGTGTTATCAAATAATTCCAGGTCCATCTTTGGATAAGGACTATATAGACCATAATATTCTTCATCCGAAACAGGATATTCGGATGGAGGCATTGAAACAAAAGGTTGTACACCACGTTCTCTTAACATTTTCTGGTGAAAAACATATACATATACATATTTCTTCTACTTGGCATTTTCCCAGCTTTAGCCAGGGTCTGCCTTACATGTTATGAATAGTTTTGGCTAATTGTTTTTACGACCGCCCGCCTGCCTGACATCAACCCTCTATAGGAATGCATTAATCAGTGATGTCTAAATACTCTTAGAAAGTACATATGACTCGGAAAAATCACTTTGGTACTTGCCAGGATCGGACCCGCGCCCTCAGGCATGAGAGGCGGGCCTTTTAACCACTAGGCCACCACTGACTATATATATATGTATATATTATATACTTCTAGATTTATTTATTACTGAAGCATACGTTCATATATATCAAAATAAATAGATTGAGATAATAGAACTTTAATAAATTTGTTATGAAATATCTATAGGATTGAAATAAAACATATGTATGCATTGTACCTTAATATTTGCAGCAAGAAATTTCCTCCGCAGTCTTTCAATTTTAACAAGTCTGGGAAGCTCTTTTGGCAAAACAACACTCAGAAATTGTAGTTTCGGAACAAACGTTTCAAACGGAAATTGCTATGAGATCAAAATATTTCTTTTTATTACAATCCTATTCAAGTTATTTTTAATCGCACACGATTTTTGTGAAACTTAAAAAATATTATTATTATCGTTATAGGAATATGGAATGAACTGAATAAATTAATCCTAACATCATTAAGAAATTAAATCTCTCAGAAACGAAATCACATCATGCCTACGCGGCTTACTTTAGCTTTTCTTTTAATATTAAAAATAACTTTGTTCTTAAGAACAAAAACATCTTTGAGGCTAGCAATCAAAATTACTAAATAAATCTTGAGTACACATTATTTTACTAACAACACTAACATCTTCACTGTAGGTAGTCCACCTTCCGGGAGGTAGTAACAGCTTAGGTTTTTGAGGTTTGGCCAATGATGTCACCATTGGTGCCAGTTTATCTGTTTTTGCCTGGGAAATAGATTATTATTTTAACTCTTTTCATAATTTGATTGCGAAATAGATTATTATAATCCTACAAGTCTGTCTTTGCAATATCGCTTCATTTATGAAAAAAATTATGTACTGATAATAATAAATCCTTTTCAAACTAATTAATATATTTATAAGTTGGTTTTTATACATAATATTATAGTACTTCGAACTATAGAACCAAGATTAAAAATAGTTATACGCGTAAACGTATTGTGCAAAGGTTTAATAGCTTATACAGGGTGACTGGTGAATTACTATCAATATTTAAGGAGAATACTCGTTACATGATTCTCATTCGAATTATGTAAAAAATAGGTACTCAATTTTTGACCAAATTTCCGTATAAATAAATAAAGCGTGGACACGTTCGAAGTGTTCCAAGTGTGGACGCGTGCGGCGGCGTGCTGATACAACACCACGCCGCCGCACGCGTGTGTGTGTGTGTATACCTAATCTGTAGGGTGTTCACACGATGCGTAATTAATTACATAACTTTTGTTTTACTTTATTTAGAAGTTTATTAATATTTATGTTATATTAATTTTTATTTTGTCATATATGATCGTCAAATATCACGTCCTCAAGTATCGATAGTAATTCACCAGCCACCCTGTATATGTATAGAAATTAAGGCAGTAAATATGTACTTGTAATAAAAGTTTCATTATTTTCTTAGCAAATACTTGTTTCGCTGTATGTTCCTTAGTCATATCGGATACCAATTTCGAGTAATATCCACGTTTTGGTATCAAATCTCTGTCCGTGTTATCGTTAACTACATCTGGTCGTTTTATCTTTTTCTTTTTGCAATGCATTATTTATATTCTTTTATTAAATATAATGAATCAATTTATTTTCAAAATGTAATTATATTTGAAATAATATTTTCACTGTTCTGTCATTCAAATAAAATCTGGGATAAATTAGTTTGTGTTTTGTCATCTATTTCGTACAATAAATATATATTGAATATTAAATCCTACAGATATTATAAATGTGGAAATTTGTGAGGACGTATGAACGTTTGCTGATCTGTCACACAAAAACTATGTACTTAACGGATTTTAATTCAATTTTACAGTAATATCACTTCGTCATCGTTATAAGGGTGTGTACTAATAATTTGTTCGAGAATAAAAACGTTGACATTGGCAAAGTATTCCATGATTCCAGTGCGAATGAAGCCATAGCATAAAAAAGGTAGCCATTGTACAAAACCACAAACTCAGGTTACATTAATATTTTGTAACAATAAAAATTAATAGCCAATTGTGTTTTTTTTATTTAACAATATGTATTTACTAATTTTTTTTTCTCTCAACTTAACTCAATATTATTGAAACAACAACAATTACAAGCTATATTAAATATTCACAGAAAAAAAGTTTGCATCATATCAATAATAATGAGACGTGAAAAATAATTGATACATAAAACGTAATTTATGTATATCAATAATATAATATAAATAAGAATCCACATATATTGAATTATTTGGAATATGTACTACAATTTTTTTACAGATTTTCAAACGATCTTCTCTGTAACACGACAAATAGGATGGACTATATAATAAATAGTCCTCATAAAGATACAAATTGCTTGAATGGCGCTCCACAAAGTGATCCAATATTTCTAGCCTTGGTGATATTTCTGAAAGCGCTCACTATAGCTTTAGTTCTTTAATCTTACAGACTTAACAAAAGCTTTTCAAATTTGAAGTATTAAATTTCTCATTTCATAACGCATTAACTTCTACGTTCATAAATTGTGAAATTTTTGTTTTAGTTTTTAAATTAAATAATTTTTAAATGCTTTTTGAAAATGTTTGACTTTGGATATACGAGGGGAGGTCAATAAGTTCGCGGAATGAGCGGGAAGGGGGTTGAAATTTAACACGAAACTATTTTTCCTTTTCAATATAGTCTCCCTTAACCTTAATACATTTTTCGGATCTCACAAATAATTTATTAATACATTCGAAAAAAATTATTTATCTTGGCTATCAAAATAGGCCGAAATTGCGGACTTGACTTCTCAAATATTTTTCACCGCAGCTTTTTTTTCATTTTTGAAAACAAATAATAGTCGCTGGGGACTAAGTCTAGACTGTAAGGTGGGTGGTGTAGTTTTTCGAATCCGCATCGGTGAATGGCAGCCGTCGCATCATGGCACGTGTGGACTGTTGCGTTGTCGTGCAAAAGGAGCACACCTTTTGACAGTTTTCCTCTTCTTTTTTCCTTGATAACTTCTTTCAATCTATCTAATAAAGAAGCGTAGTACTGTCCCGTTATAGTCACACCACGATCTTTATAATTGATCAGCAAAATACCTTCTGTATTCCACAAGACAGTCGCCATGATCTTTCCGGCCGATTGTGACACTTTAAACTTCTTTGGAGGAGCTGTGCCTTTTTTATGCCACTGTATCGATTCTTGCTTCGATTCAGGTTCATAGTGGTGAACCTAGGTTTCGTCACCAGTAAAAAACCGGTCCATAACTTCCTCCTTATTCTCTCCACAGAGCTTCAAAAACTGGCGAGAACACTCGACACGCTCGCTCTTTTGAAGTGGCGTGAGCATTTTTGGAACCCATCTTGCACTGACCTTAGTCATCCCAAGATGAAGATGTAGGATATTTAAAATGCTTTTTTCGGATACTCTAACCATTGCTCCAAGCCGTTTCTGCTTCAACCGGGCATCTTCCAATATAAGTTTTTCTACTTTTGCGACGATTTTCGGTGTGGTGGCCTCAATCGGTCGTCCGGAGCGGGGGTCATCTTCAATGGACTCTCTTCCTTGTTTAAAAAGTCCATGCCACTTGTAAACCATGGTTTTACCAGGGGCAGAGTCCGCGTAAACTGATAACAGCTCTTTAAAAATTATCTGAGCGGATTTTCCTTGCTTGGTGAGGAACTTAATAACGGCGCGGTGTTCAATTTTCTCCATACTCACTGACTTCTTCCCGATTCACTTGTTTGCAGGTCAACAACTCAAAAGTTAATGACCCGATTTGGTTCAAACTTGGTATATATACTATCAATGAGGTGTTGAGCAAGTTACTACCTGGACGAGTAAATCAACCCCCTCCATCCCCTCCATTCCGCGAACTTTTTGACCTCCCCTCGTATAATAGGAGAATTCATACACTGGGTATGTGTGTCAATGAAGATTAAAAGAAAGGTGACGTTTCTAGCAAACCTCGGTCAGAATAGTATGTACTTTTTTGTATAAGAAACCAAAAAATACATTGAACAGTAAATCATCTTTAATGTTAATGAAATTCAAAACGAGATCATTTTAGGTTTTGGCATGGAGACTTATGTTTTGGGATATGAAACTAACAACTGAAATTTGTTAATAAAATCTTTTTATCTTCTTCATAATAAGAAACTATATAACAATATATTTTAATTAAGCAAATCAAACCTTAAAATCATGATAATAAAACATTTATTAGAGTGTCTGTTAAATTTTTATAACCATTCCCCACGAAATGTTTGAAGTTTTTTTCTGCATATAAAGGATTTGAATCAGTATTACGTTACAAAGTTACTCGCAGTAACGAGGTAGTCATAGGGAGATGGGGCTCAGATCTGTATCTCTAAATTGGATTACCTTGAGCGAATACACAAGAAGCTTTGTAGAAAACGTTAATACATCTTAACTGAATTCCGTAAATTTTTTATCAAATAACAACACCTCGAAACGGACTTTATAATGGAAGACAGAAGACTCACATGGACATCCCAGGAGACGAAAGGGCAACAGATTCTCTCACTCATCAGACGAACGCTGCCATGAAAGACTACTTCAGCTCCATATTCTGTGAGAGGGTGGTACTGCCCCGTTGAGCCAGCCCATGTTCAATCTGTAATAATTTGACTAGAACTATGTTCTACCTCCTCCAAAATGGAATAGACAATTTACAATGTACAATAAAATGTTAAAGTAAACTTGCTCGTGGGAATAAAATTATTATTTTTTTTATTTTATTACGATATAATTTTCCGTGTATTATAAAAGGTCATTAATTTCGTCGTAATTAAAGGTTAGTATTTCGAAGAAATTAACGACAATATGCGAATAAAACTCTCTCTTTAATACAAATAAACGTTTTCATTTAATTTATTTGTACATAACCTTTTAGAGATAATTTAGTAATGCTTTAAGTTACAAAAATACAAAAGGACTTTTTATAAATTCAATGTTTCCATAGTTTTCTTTGTACATAAGTGCTACATAATTTTGTTCCTTAATCATTTTCATACATTTTAATTGCTACTATAATACTTTACTTTCATTGTGTGAATTTGAAACGATTTGGATATTTCATGACTTTTTCATTGTTAAGTTTTAAATTTCAAACAATTATTCCTCTTTTGTATTAATCCTATCCAGTGTTTACTGATGATGTGACACACACAAACTATTATACATATATAACCAGCTATTATATATAAATATAGTATTTATGACTAGAACTTTCTTCTGGATTTTTAATTAGACCCTCCCAAAATAATGAAAAATAGATCATAGTAAATCAGTTAGTTTGCTTAAAAATATTGTCTTTATTTAATAGATTAGTATAAATAACATAATTTTTCAATTTCCTTCCGTAATCCGCTTGAAGGCAAGATATACATATCTATACTGTAAAAGAATATCCGCCACATCACACATTATTTATTTAGGAAACCATTCACGGAAATTGCCATCGATAGATAACAGGTGATGAAAACCCTAAAGTAATTTCGTTCGTGTTCATTCATTGCGTCGACAACATATGAGGAGCTCATGAATCTTTTACAAATCAATAGACGAGCATCACTATACGAGTATACCTACTTCTTATCTAGTTAATAGTCATAATATTAAACGAAGTTCAAATAAACAGGAATCTAAATAAAGGAATACAATTATTTATTTACAAAGAAAATATTTTACACTTTGAGACCCAAGATTAGTTCATAACTTCAAAGGATAAATAAATAATATGTATCAGATTTATAACAAATTCTTTGCTTTTAAAAAGGCATACGCCAGCTTCGCTGGCTTCAGTACTGTCATTTCTTTCAGTACGCTCTCCGCACTCACTGAACTCTGCTGTCGTGCGTCCAGACGTCATATTTATACCTAAATTCAAACATAGTTCCATTCTCCTTTTAAGCAATTTTTGATTTCGTTTTACTCATAATATTAATCATGAATTCTAGTAAGTTTTTATAATAATTGATGACAGGCTCAAGTTATTTTCATGTCGCACCCATTATTATTAATGCTGATGGCTCCGATATATATATTTTTAAGTCACGTTTTCAACTTTTAAAGTATTTTATTCGCTATATATTGGTTTGAAAATAGGATAGCAATAAAAAGAAAAGAAATATTTTTGGCGATTGTCTTTTTTATACTTGATAGTCTCGACCCAAAAGCATAAGTGCACTCATAAATCATGTTTTAGATAAAGATTTTAGTCCATTAGTGTAGACATAATTCCAAGTTACAGGACAAACGCAGGGTACATATCAATGAAACTGTATTCTGTAGAGACATTTGTATTCTGTTGTATCAAAAACTTGCTCTTGCAAATTTAAATCGAGGGTACAATATTATTAAGAGGTTTTTTTAATATTAAATAATTATGGATAAAATAGAACTATAAGCATAATTCAAGCAATAGGCAAGAAGAAAAAAAAACATTTTTTTTAATTTAATTGAATTTTTGATAAATTCTCGTATGTTCTTTAAAACAACTTCACACTTATTTTTTCTAACCATAAAGCAATATAACCATCTGTCATGTATATTTGTATTTTATATTTGTTTTATATTCTTTAATTTTCGTGTCTTAGATATAGATGAAAAAATTCTAAATTTATCATAATATCTTTTGTATTCTTAAATAAGTTTTTGGTACACATAAGTGTTGCGCTTTTCGTGGTGATGGATTTAACAATTTATATTTTAACATGGTTTTATGAGATTATAAATATTATGTATATTATTAAGGTGATGGAAAATATATTTGCATTATATATGAAACTTAAAGTTATGTGTAACAAAATTAAGACATTTTATTTTCAAAACTAGTTTTTCCATAATAATTTTTTTATTCCCGTTTCCAATAAAGGGTTTCTGATAAAACTAACATTAAAAAAACACAAAATATGTATTGATTGAAAGTAAAATGATAATATTTCTACAACAACAAATTAAATTTTATTTCCTTTTAACTTTTAACCCTTCTCATTTTAGCTGAACATCGCCCATTAAGGTCAATTACTTTAAATGTCACGAGTATTATAATTGAAATGTTTTCAATACATAAAATAAAAAAATTCATAGTCTCAAAAAAAAATTCAGGCTTTTCGCTTTAAAGAAAAATGAGTTTGAATGAAGTTTTTTTTAATATAAAATATAACTTGTTAGCTTCAATACAGGATATTTAATATTTTCAGCAGTACAAGGATTGAATATATTATAAAGAGGGTGTGAAAAACACTGATCAAATATTTATAGTAATTAAATAATATAAACATATAACACGAGAACTTAGTGATTCTATTATGACTATGTAGCCGACTTATGGATGACGTTAAGAAAAACAAAGTTTCTTCACTACTAATTTATTTCTTGTAGAAAGTTGATAGGCACAGCACAGAATAGAAATGAAATTGAGAAGAACAAATATGAAGATAAGTTTTGGATAAAAATAGGAAGTATAGCTTATTACTAAAACGAATAAGGTTCAATATCGTGTAGCAAAATTTTAAGCGAAAAGCGACGTGCGTTCAGTTCGAGATCCAGGTTTCGACTAGTTGGCGGGCGGCGGCCGAGCCGATGCGCTTGCGTTTCTTTGTTTAAAGTCAATTGAGACAAGACATTTCTACCACACGACTGCCCAGCGACCGCCTTCCGTCATTTACATAATTGTTATTTTTATTTAATTAATCATATGATTTTAAAGTACAAATATTCATATTGTGTATTACATGTATGTTATATATATAAAGTATTATTTAATGTAACAAAATACATATAAGATATTATATTAATGTATATATATATATATATAATGTTTTATTATATATGTAAGTGTCGCGTTGGCCACAACTAATTTCAATTTCTACTTTAAAACTTTAATTTGAAAAAAAAAAGTCCATGTACATTATAAACATATTATATCATAAATATTATTTAACGCATGTTAGATAAAGGCACCTTAACCCTTCACCTGGGTCACAAATCCCAGGCACTGTTAATCTTCCTCTCCCTGTAACGCGATGGACTCGACACCCGCACGGTGAATTCATGGAATGCTGAGAAGTTTTAATCGTCAAATAATATCTTATCTGAACTACATTAATAAACAAAATTATCATATAAAAAATTAGAAGCGTATTGTAATTTAGATTTTATGTCATCTTTTATTTATACAGTAATATGGCAAAACCTTTTGCAATAATCTTTAAATAATGAGATCTAAAGCTTTCGCTAGTATTCATTTAAATGAAACTAATATTTTTTGGTTTATACTACACGTATTTAATTAAAGTACTTACTACATGCTCCCGACGTTTTTGTTACTTTTCACCAACCGTGATTACGGGCACACAAGATGTGATTGTCTGTCAGTTGGTCTTGTTATTTATCATTTACCGCATTTTTTTAAAGAGAATTATTAAACAGTACATTATTAACAGGACACTTATAAAAATGTTAACTTTAATATAGTAACTACATAGAATTTAATCAGGATTATTGATAACGTTAGTAAGCATTACCGATTTATCATTTTTTATAATATCAATTTTTGTTGACATGTATGATTGTCATATACATATGTAACAATCATAATCTAAGGAACAATTGTAAAAAATATATGTATAATTCCAATAAATAGGTATATATTATTTCCACCACAAGTACCTATATAAAGAAATTATTCAAATCACAGAACATACAGTTTAATTATTAATTATGAAAACTAAAATTTAAGTCATATTTATCCTAAAAGTATTGCAACCATTTATTATCAAGAGTAATTAAAACTTAGGAATAGTTCAACCAACAAATTATAAAGTGATGTGCTTTCGATGTAGTTTTTTAATTAGCCGACATCCACGAGCTTCATAACATGAGAAATATCAAATATTCTTTTAAAGTAGGTTATGCATTAAAGATTCAGATTTTTACATTACTTTTAAAATTTCTTAGGTGTTTTATCTTCCATTTTTCCAATAAGCTACGTAAGTTGACCCAAAATAAGACCCAAAAGAAAGATATTTGTAACAAACACAAAATATTGTCTTTATTCAAAGTGAAATGACAATATTTTTGCAACAAACTCATTATCATTTTATTGATCCTGTATCATACAAAAAGATGATCATAATATTTTGAGGGTTTTAATCTTCTATATATATAAAAATGGATTGCTGTTCCTTAGTCTCGCTAAAACTCGAGAACAGCTGAACGGATTTATCTTATCTTAGTCTTTAAATGTTCGTGGAGGTTCAGGGAAGGTATAAAAGCTGAAAAAAATTGATTCATTACTGGGAAAACCATAAAAACAGCCCTTTTCTATTTCCCATACAAACGTTTTTTTTGACATTAGATTTGACAACTAACTAATATGTTAATCATTCTGTCGCACTTCAAAACACGGAGATTTAATGCTTACAGGTAAACTCCAAAAATATAAATAAAACAACGTAATAGATATTTCTTGACTATAGGGCGATACGAAGTTCGCCAGGTCTTCTAGTTATAGAATAAAATTTTAAAATGACAACTTAACAGCTATTTCTCGGAATTGTAATTCACTAAAATATTATTTTATTGTTTTTTGAAATTGTAAGGAGGATACTGCAAATTACTTTATGAATGTAATCTTTAAAAAAAACTTAAATAGGGCTTTATAATTTTCTTAATTTATTAAATAATTAAAATAAGTTAACAAAAACTTTAAATTAAAATCAGTTATCCGGAATTTTCTAAATTAATGTGGGGAGTTTTGACTCTTGTTTTTATCGTCATAATACAACACGGAATATTCAAAAGAGTAAATTATTAGTCACAGAGCCAATCTCCTAATTTGGGCTATCGTAACAAATTTCAAGCTCAAAATACATCCACGATAACTATTAAATTGAATATTTCTATAGGAAAAATAAAACACTTGACATGAACTCAGCTATACTATACTGCAAACTATACTATCTTTTTGATAAAAAAAATAATAAACATAATTTTAATATACATACATATTAAAAAACTTTTTATAATAAAAATGTATCTGTATTTGGGTATTTTGCAAAAATGTATTTCAATAATCGTTCGTAACGTTAGAAATTTCTTATTAAAGTCAAACTTGCAGCAGAAACCTTTTATTTTAATTAAATAATATAAAGTGCTTAGTTAACATTAATAAAAAGGACAAACGATCCATAGAATTTGGTGGCTAAAATTGTTATTTATTTCTTAGGTTCACAAAGTGCAACATTGCTTATAAATTCAATACAGCAATTAAAAGGACAGAAAACAATTATATTTATATTAGACATAACATTTACAAATCAAATCCTGTTAATTCATTTATTGTACAGAATTTTTAAAATACATAAAAAAAATACAAATTTCTAAATAGGTACAACATATCAAATATTAAGATTAAAAAACACAAAGCTAATAATTTAATTCTTCGATTGTAGAATCAATAACTTCATTGAAGAGTATGAAAGTTCCTAAATGGTACTTATTTCTATTTTATTACACCCTAAAGTAATATCATTTTTTTTCCAAAGGTAATGTAATGACTTACATTCTTAAGCTTTAGATAGATGAAAAACTATACCGTTGGAATAAGCAGTCTTCCGACTTTACATATTCCTAAGGGTGTATAGTAAATATCATTCAATACAAGATGTTTAAAAATTCATTAACTTCATAATATATTAGATCACTTTCAGATAACACACAACTCATCATATCAGCCAATAATAAACGAATTATACCAACCTAAAACAATTATGACATTTTAATACTTCATAGCAGACGTTTTAACTTAAAGAGGCAGTATTTATCATTTTTTGCACGAAGTAGCAAGGTTCAACAAGCAACATTACTTTTGTTGTGTGAAAAAGAAACCATATTAATTGTAGAAAGAGTTTAAGATAAAGAATTTCATTATCTGAAACATTAGTGACATGGTTATTCCAATATTGGAATTTAATATAAATAAATAATAAAAAAATATAAACATTAATATATAAAACACGTCAAAAACAGTACAAAAAATAATTTTATAATATTATGTTTATGTTTAGGTATGAACATATGTAGTGTTGTATTGTGATGTCTTTCCATGTCAACATATTTTTTTACTATATGTACATTCAACTACTCATCCTATGGTATGGTAAGGTAAAAGTAAGACCAAAATGTTAATGTTATTTAAATACAAACCTCTTCATAATAATAGTATATTGTATATCGTAAAACCAATATTCACAGTGAAAGGTGAAATAAACAAAAATAACAAGGTACTTTGTGAACTATTGAACTCTCTTAAAACATCGCAAGCCAGAATAAAATATTTTTTTATTTGATCTATCCTCTGCGCTATTATTTACCTTTTCAGATTGTTTGTATCTACGAAATAAAAAAATTCAAAAAATACATACGGTCCATAATGAATTATTGGCTTAACTATGTACTAATGAAGGAAATAAAACGAAAACAACTAGAACTGAATTAGGCCAATTCATTATAGGACGGACTTGGTAAATATCTCATTTATTAAGGGTAAATTAATTAAAAAAGTAACCACTTTTTGTCAGAAATTTTAGATAGTTCAATTTTCAAGTTTCCGGATCAATTTAAATGGAATGCTGATGCAGTAGGTCATGTATACAAATTGCAGCTCTAGAATATTTATCGAAGAGTTTTGAATAACAATCTCGTAATCAATTTGAAATAAAACTGTAACAAATTGTATTAACATTAAAATATACAAATTATAGAGTCTAAAGAAAATCCTTTTGAGTATTGAATAAATAAACCGACTTATATTTTGGTAAGCTTAAGACAGTATTTATCAAAAATTTATGCAATTCTCCTACATAAAAAATAAAGATTATAACTAGTAATCTCTTTTATACGTAAAAAAAGATTTCTTGTATTTCAAAATGGACTTTATTATGGACTAATTAGTAGTAACTAAATGATAAGTTAAACATTTTAGAAATTGTCTTTATTTGGAATAACATCTTAAATGTTACAAGTAAGATACAAATACTTACCTCCACCGGAACTAATAATGCCGTCGACAATAATAACTATTAAAAATCCAAAAACAAAAAACAATATTATAGAGACAGCATGCGTTTTTGAATTTTTCTTTTCGTCGCTAATTTGTAAGATTCCCATAATATAAAATGTTGATTAAGCTATAACTGATACATAATTTAAAGAGTAACAAAAAAGAAATAACATACCATATATATATTTTTTTCATATATCATATAATTTTTTATCCTTCTTACACTTTTGATAGCCACGTACATAAATATAATGGTATACAATTGTACTTCAATAGTTTTAAATAAGAATTGTTTACCTAGAGTGTCTTTTTATCCAATTAATATGTATTTATAAACCTTACGTAAACAAAGAATTTCAAAAAAGTTCAAAATCACCAAATCATACTCGAATAATACATCTTTATTAATATTATTTACTTTTGTAGACACACTTAATAGAACAATCTTTTTAATTATTTAAATAGGGTCTGGCCTCATCTTTTTGTAAAGTCCATATTAAGAAGCTGTGTTATGATTAACCAGTTTCGTCTGCAACTAGTGGGTTTCACCAAATAAACAAGGAGTCAAATCCTTCAGATTTATAATATAATATATATTAATAACTTTATTTATTGGTGGTCCAGTCTAGGGGTTTTATTTTGAGTAAAGTAAATTTAAAATACTGGTTTAGTCTATATTATAATTTGTCTATATTAAAATCTATATTATAATTTGTTTGCTTAGTTATCGAAAAAGCCAGTTATTATGAACATATGTATGTTATATATGTATGTAAATATCGTCATTAGCCTATCAGCGCCCACTGCTGAGCAAAGGCCTCTTTCTCACATGGTTTAAGCATTAATTACCACGCTTGCTCAAGACGGGTTGGTGATTTTAAACTTATAATTGTGAAACTATAAGTCCAGGTTTCAGGATTGTTCCAACCCTCTATTATAAAGTTTAATATAAAAAGGTAAATCGAAAATGGAGTGACAGTATTACTATTAAAATTATTACTTTAATATATTACGACTATGTTAGGGAATGCACTTTGAGCAATTTTATACTTACTCTTGTGGCCAAGAATGAATTAACATGTATTAATTTCGATTATCCTTGTATGTTTATCATCATCATCATCATCATCAGCCTATCAGACGCCCACTGCTGAGCAAAGGCCTCTTTCTCACATTGAGAAGGTTTGAGCATAAATCACTACGCTTGCTCAAGACGGGTTGGTGATTTCAAACTTATAATTGTGAAACTATAAGTCCAGGTTTCCTCACGATGTTTTCCTTCACCGTATGTCAGTGATGTCTAAATACTCTCAGAAAGTACATATGACTCCGAAAAATCACATTGGTACCTGACAGGTTTGAACCCGCGCCGTCGGCAACGAGAGGCGGGCCCCATAACCACTAGGCCACCACTGATTATATGTAGTATGTTTATACTAATGATTATTTTATAAACCTACATTTAATCCATGTCAATTATAGTACATTAGTAACATTATCAGAAGCAATGATCAATCAGATTAAAACTTAAAAACAGATGTTTCATGAAAAAACCTCAAATTATTTAAAATCTGATAATTTTAACAATGAATAACACTGGAATCAATTTCTTTTATATTATGTAGTCATATACAAATAATATATGTATAAACAAATTGTTGTTTTCTAAACAATCTTTTACTTATTTACGATTTTTGAAATGACCTTTCCTGAAGAGGCTATGTCTTGTCTAAATGTCTAAGAATAGTACCTACATACTTACCACGGTATGAAACATTCGCTGGCATTTAAAACTCATAAAAAGTATATTAGTATTATTTTTGTATAGAATTACTATCCCTCGTACTTAATACTTGCTAATGACAAGAATCGTATGTATTTACATAAAACAGATTGATTAATGATGTTTGCTCAAATGTTTGTCGAAGATTGTTTGTTAAAAAAGTTTATTCTGTCTAAATCATTTTGACTTCTCAAAAATTAATGAACAAAGACTACAGTCACGAAAACGCATAGCACATTGTCACATTTCATCTAAGCAAAGTGTACAAGAAATATAGACCCTAGACGTAATCAATTAGGTCAAAATACAATTATTTAAATCAATTCAATTCATAAAAATATGAAATTATTCAACAATAATCACGTATAATAATCTACTGTAAATCGAATTTAAATCCATTCAACTTGTTCTGTATAGGTAGCACTTATATAAATGTTTACCTTTCATCACCCACATTGCTATTAAATTATTATTTTCCCCTGATTCTTAGCATCAGTCTCACTTTCCAAAGAAGTGTTGCTATTTTTCAGATTCATCAGGTTATTTAGATTTCAGTTAATGAATGTGCATAGGATTTTTGTGAAACGATATTAACAACACAATCATTAAAAATTATTTTTTAGTCTTAGAAATACCCAGACGCTATGTACATACCTTGTTTAACACTATAACACGCGTTAGCTAGGAGCCCCCTACACCTACACCTTGGTCGCAAGTCCCAGGTACTGCTAAAGCTCCACTCCCTGAAACGCGATGGACCCGACATCCACACGGTGAATCCATGGAATGCTGACAAGTTGCGTCTCATAATTTATGTCAAAACATGTTCTGCTAACGATTTATTTAAGCAATGTTTTAGATTTCTTTAATAAATATTGTGAATTTTGAATGTCAAACACTAATACTAATATGCCCTCCATTAAAATAAGACATTTCATAAAAAAAAATCGTTTACTAGACAGTAACATGAAGACTCATGTTATTTCTATTTTCTTAAGCTTCTTAGAAAATTTCTTATATTTAGATATAAACAATCTTGTAACTTTGTATGTACTGGACTTGTTTTAGAAAATGATACCTTCTTGTTGTTAAATAATAAATGACACATTGAAATTGTTACTCGTGCTTTTAAGAGTCTGTTATTTTGCTCCAGATTTCAGGTGGTAGAGCCTAGCTGTAGTCAGTTACTACAGCTCGAAAATGGGCTGGCTCGACCGGGGAAGTACCTACCACCCTCTCACAGAAGATCGGCGTGAAGTAGCCTTTAATGGCTGCGTTTCGTCCGATGAGTGAGAGAGCCGGTTAAACTTTCCCTATTCCTATCCTTTCCTACCCTTCCTTTATTCCCACCCCTCCCTATCCCTAAAAAACAAGGTTGGCACATCCACAACAAATATGTTGCGGATGTCAATGGGCGATGGTAACCACCTTCCATCAAGTGGGCCGTCAGCTCGTTTGCCACCATTCACATAAAAAAAAAGATTGCTTTCCTTCTGGCCACTTCTTTTTCTTCTTTTGTATGCTATATCTTTAAATATTTTTTCTTATACTAAATAAATTATATAATAACAAGGAAAAATACCTATATGGTACGCAATGTTCTTACCGATCGAATTAGGTTATTGAATGCTTAAAACAAAATTAAGAAAATACAGTATCAAAAACATGTCTTTTAATAATAATTATGTATTTTTTTTGATGGGATAATAATGGTCACGATTGAATAGCATCATCTTTTCCACGTTGTTCTTATCCGTTTTATCAAATTATGATGTTTTATTTATGTAAATATGTTATTTAGGAAAGCTTAAAAGTAATTGTTATTTGTATTTTAGAAGGAATTTAGTTAATAAACAAAATTATTTTTATAGAAAATAACTTATCATTAAAATAAAATATTTGTAAATTAATAAGGATAGTGAGAATTTGAATTACGAATTAATATAGAACTTAGATAAATAAAACGAAAATAGAGTATTTTTATTTAACTCATCTTAAATGATAGGACTAAATCAAAGATTTAATGTTATTGACGTAATAGGAAATTACATCCCTCAAAGAATTTATTCTACCTAATATTTCTTTATTTTTAATTGCTCAATTCGGAAGTTTAGTTTTTTAATGCTGGTAGGTTAAACTATTTATTTGTAAACGTCCACACAGAAACCAACACTTTTATACATTAAATTTATTAGCATGACCTTACATATCGATCCAATAACCAAAAGACTCTTTTCGGAGTAATAATTATTTCACATCTGAATATATTTCAAACCAATCATGTTTATACGAAATTAAATGCAAAATAATTTATTGAAAGAAATGTAGGTCCATTACATAATTGAACCTTCTGTTATCGCTTTATTCTAAGAAAGATAAATGGAGTCGTTAACAATGTGGGATCAGGCGAGATGAGATTCATTGCTTCATATTCTGAATATTGCGTTGATAACATTAAGTCTTATGTGCGAATATCTGTGTTTACAAAAAAAAGAGATGAATGATCAGTGCCGAATGAAATGCTAAAACGTTAGCTACAAGAAGATATTGTAAATTACATTTCTATATTATATAAATGTACATAATTATAAGGATTTTAATGTTAATTGTTTTTAAATATCAATTAATGTCCTTATCTCAAATTGTCTTTAACCCCAAAAATTATAAAAACTTTTCAGGGTCTCGTGTGTGTAAAAAACGTCCTAAGAGTATTTAAAAGTGGAAAGAAAGAGGGATTTCCTTAACAGAAAAATAAAATATATCACCTCTCAGACCAGTCACGTATTCTTTTGCTTGATAACTTACCTAATGAATTCTTTTAAGCAAGAGCTCTAAACCTTTTGATAGCGGGATTTTCATCTCTAATCTCACATACCAAGATAGATTTGTACTGGTATAAAGTTATCATAAAATGTAATTGTATGTTTTTATAAAGCCACTTGAAACATTTGTTATTTTTGTACATTTAATTGTTTGTCAGAGATGGCACTATTTCTATTTTTTGTATTATTATATTGCTGTTTTACTTCTTTTTTCTGCTTTAACTCCTATTACCACAGAAATACCTGCCCTATATCTGTTCGATTATAGAGATATTTTATGTTAAGATATAGATTTTAATTTGTACTGTTGTAGAAATTCAGATGAAAATTATATTTCGCAATTCTGCAAATGCAAGAAAAAAGTACTTCAATTCATTATAACAAAATTTAAATTCCATAATTATAACTAAACTCTTTGTAGTAGCTTTTATTATCTAAAAGATAACGAAGTAAAAGGAATAAAAACAAAACCTAAAGTTTTGATTATAACACGGTAAGGCAAATTAATGAGTACATACAATGATCAAATAGGGTCAAAACTTCAGGACTTTAAATTGCTTCATCCTTTGTTTGTGAATATCTATTAGAATGAAAGTGAAATTAATTTACGACTTTATCGGAAAACATCATCATTAATCATTAATTATTATTAACAATTCTGAATTATTATTTTTTTATAATCTTAAGAGATTAGCGAAGTCAATCTGTAAATTTGATACATTACAAAAAAATCCAAAGTTTAGATTGGACGTAATTCAGAGGCCATCAGTTATAAATTTCACTGAAACTTATCTGTAATATTGTTGAATAAAAACTTACTTAACACTTAAGTTCTTCTTTGACAACTTTTGTATGTATACCGTAATACATACATATATACAAATATAACATTTGCTTAACGAGAACTGTTAATGTAACTATTGCCTTTGGTACTGCAAAGTCTTTTATACTAAAAATATAAACTTTGTTAGATGTTCAATCTTTTTTTCAGTACATTCACTTAATTATATTGACAAATTGATAATATAAAATATATGTGGATGAAATAATTGCTATTGATATAACTACGTACGGAAAAGTATTTTATAAATAAAACTTTGATATTCCTATTAGTCTTTTAAATCAACTTAAGTGATAAAAATATTTAAAAACAAATGATTAGGAATATAGTTCTTTAATAGGGTAAAAAGTACGTATTGAGTATTATCAAAGTATTTGACACGACAGAGTACGTAAAACAGTATTTCTATTAACTGGAAAATAACATTTTACACAAAAACTAATTATGTATACTTAAAATATAACGATTTATATTATGTAATGAATATAATAAGAAATAATATTTACGACTAGGATAAATATTGAACAAATAGTGACCTCATTATATGGAAGACTGACCTATGTTAGATAGGAATTAGAATTATTAGTCGCTGCTGTGCCCTGTCGCTGACACATCCGGGGTACACCGACATAGCGGCCGATGGCTTTCGCAGTGGTTTTAGTGAGTAGGGGCCTGCCCAGGCCGAGTCTGAAACATCCCTTCCGGCCCCGCCAAGGCCGATTGGACGGCTCGTAAAAAGAGTTTCCCTGTGTCATCAAAAAAAAAAAGGAATAAGAATTAGAAAACACAAACACATTGATCGATAATTAATGCTACATTATTGTTTCTATGAGTCTACGTAACTTCATATCAATATCGTTTCAATGTACACAAAAGTCAATTTAACATTCCATTTGCATCTAAAAGTTAATGAAGGAGTTAAATAGCTTGGGCTTCAAAACGATTGATATCATATAAACATGATTATAACTAGCTCTGTCTTGAGTACACATTTAAATAAAACTAAGGTAATACAAAAGTATTTGCATCGTGTATTTTATTTTGCAACATATAACTATTTTTTATTTATTGGCAGTGAGTAATCGTGATTAAGAGAACATGAAATAAAAGTCTTGTGGGATAGATGAAGAATCATAACGAATATTTTTAACAATATTACCAATTTATTTACAATTTCATTTAAACGTTTGTTCGCAAAAATTGAAATATGTATGTTTAAAGATTGTCTTAATGTGTTATTACTTAGTACTAACAATATAAAAGAAAAGTATAATTTCAATGACTTATGACAGTTACGTTAGCTAGAGATGGAATTCCGGAGAAAATCCGAAAACTTTCCTAAAATATTATTGATTCATCGTACGGGTGACAGATGTATCGCATTGCAGGGACAGGAGCTTCAACTGTGCCTGGGACTTGCAACCCAGGTCTAGGTTTAAGGGGCACCTACTTAACTCGCGTTAAACACTCACCTCTACCGTGCAAACTATCTCAGTACCTAACCAAATTTGAAACGAACCTACAAGAGCTGTCTTTGATGCAAGTTCCAAGAATGCACTGATGTTAGGTCTGTCCAGGACCAATTTTTTTAGTAGGTTGTAGACAGATTCAGCTGTTATACCTCTCCTTCCCATTTCTACGACGAACCTATTCTTACTGAGTTTGGTAGTGAGACGTAATAAAACTAAGTGTTTTTTGTATTTCAATAAAACCATGTGATTTTTCATTGTAACAAAAAAATATTCAATTTATCGCTTCATTGTAATTTTCATAAATGTCAACAGTTTAAAAATAGTCCGAGATCCCACTGCAGGATTGGCGCGTTCATCGGTTATTTGTTTAAAACCAAATTTTTGTTTATTTATAATTAGGAGAACATATATTTACTAGGTTGCCTATCAAAAATTAGCCGCTATTATTTTTAATTAAATCATTTTTAATTAATTTTTGGGAAAAAATTCCGTTTATTTATGTTTTAAATAAAAATACCTATACATGAAAGTAATTAATATGAAGATTTTAAAAAATCACGGTTGCCATTGCGGAAATAGCCGCAATTCTTCGCAGCCAGGGTGTGAAGAAACTTGTATTTTCAAATATTAAAAAAAATGAAATTTTTTATCCCTGTCCATAATACACTTGTATGATACAATAATTATAATATAATTATTGTATCATACTATGTTATAGTATTATATATTATAATCTTCTCGGAATCAGTATTTGTACGTGCTTACACATATGTAGAAAATACTCGTGATTCATATTTGTACATTTTTACTTATATTATGACTGTAAAAAGTTATTACTTACAATGGGTCGAATTGCGGTCGGGATTTCATTCATGCTTACCATGATTAGGTTCGGTTCTTTATACAAAGTTAAAAAAAGGTAAGACTATAGCCTTGTAATTGAACATATTTATATATATAATTCTTCTGGGAGTGTGTATGTCACTGAACTTCTCTCAAACGTCTGGACCGATTTTGATAAAAAATTTTGTGTGTGTTGAAGGGAATCTGGGAATGGTTTAGATTCACAATTTTGTCCGCTGGACAATGTTTTTTTAATTAATTTTTAATTTATTAGTAGTTGTTGATACAAACGTTTTTATTTGACATTAGATTTGACAACTAACTAATATTTCAATCATTCTGTCGCACTTCAAAACACGGAGATTAATGGCTTTAATAGGTAAACTCCAAAAATATACATAAAAAACGTAACAGATATTTCTTGATTATATTGCAAAACGAAGTTTGCCGGGTCTTCTAGTATATATATATATATATATATATATATATCTTCTTCTTCTACCTGGCAATTTCCCAGCTATAGCCAGGGTCTGCCTTACTTGTTGTGAATAGTTTTTTGGCTATTTGTTTTTACGACCGGCCGCCTGCCTGACGTCAACCCTCTTTTGGGAATCAACATTAATCAGTGATGTCTAAATACTCGCCCGCGCCCTAAACCCGCGCCCTCGGCGACGAGAGGCGGACCCTTTAACCACTGAGCCACCACTGAGTTATATATATATATATATATACCACTGAGTTATATATATATAACTCAGTGGTGGCTCCGATCCTCGTCTTCAAAACCTGGCTATTCGGTTTATTTACGGCCTACGTAAATATGACCATATATCTGCATTTCGTACTCAACTTAAATGGCTCCCTATCCGCCTTCGCCGTGATATGCACATCCTTTCGGTCCTTTTTAATATCTTTAATGATCCAAATTCTCCTTCTTACCTTCGCTCCCGTTTCCCTCCCGTTTCGCTCCCGCCTCCAACACGTTCCAGACGTTCCTGTATTACTTCAGAGTTAGAAGTGCCTAGAAGTAATACAAAGTTTCTGCATAACTCTTTTTCGGTACGTGCAGCGAACCTCTGGAACAATCTCCCAAAAACCATCCAAAAGAGTCCTAACGTTAACCACTTTAAAAAAAGACTAAAAGAGCACTTTCTGTCACAACTATTATAAATTTATCAAATTAACTTATATTTTTATTTATTCATTTATTTTTTCACTATTGTATATTTATATAATATTTATGTATTTAGATGTAGTATAAGTATATATGTATTTATTATTATAGTATTTATTATATCATGGATATTTATGTAAATGTTATACTATGTATTATATTAAAATTGTTTTTTTTTTATATTATTTTATTATTATTAAGAGCATATCTAATTGCACAATTATTTATTACCCGCTATACACACTAACCCTTACAGCTGTAGGTTGGCTGGAAGAGATTTCTTATAGAAATAAGCCCGCCTTTGTCAACTTGGTCATGATGTAAAATAACTATGTAATTTTACGGTGCAATAAAAAGTATATATATATATATATATATATATATATATATATATATATATATATATATATATATATATATATATAGAAACTAAAAAATATATATATAGAAACATGCTCATTGTTACTCATAGTTGCAAATTAAATCACTTTTCTATAAAATACATACTTTGGTATATGTTTCGTTTTATTCTGTTGGTTTTGGTTCTATGTATAATTTTTCATATTCAACGGTTTGTTCACTTATATTTTTGTAAATTACCACTTTAAAACTATAACATATTTTTAATATCTCATTTGTTACTAATAATAATAGTCTTAATAAGCAAGATCCTCTATCGTGGCATTAATATTAAGATTTAAATATAGTATTACAATGAAGACCCTTCTGTAAAAGACTTGTAAAATACTAAGTGAAGTGAAGTGAGTTCTCAAATTAAATATCCAATATATTTTAATAAAGTCTATTTCTTAAAAAGTCCTTTGTCGTACATGGAACTTGACTACGTCTTGCATAATATAATTTGAATTAACTGTATGATCTCTTACATTGCCTAGTTAAACGTGTACCGAAAAATTTAATATGATTTTTTGTAACAAAATGTTTATTCTAGAGGTATATTTTAAAATTGTTTCCGTTACCAATATTGTTACATTTTTAACTATTTAAAAAATATATAAATTGTCTACTAATTCAGTACATATCAAAGAATATTTGTGTGTTATTTTTTAAATTTACTAGTGTGCCTTAAGTTTTTCCAATAATTAATCATTTAACTATAGTAAAAACAGAAAACATTAATGACAATACTAAGATTGAAATTGACTCCACCCTTATACCTAAAATATTGTAAAGTATTTGTCATTTTAGATATATTTTTGTGTATAAAAAATAGTATAAAACTAACCAATAAACTAAGGTTATGGGCAATAGTAGAGAAATGAACGGTAACGGAAGTTGGGTACGGAAGTAACAGACTCATCAAACAATAGATAGAGCCATAACAGTGTTTTCAAGTTAACATTGTCTCCTATAATTGCAAAAATGTCTTTTCAATCAGTATTCCAAATAATTGGGAAATGAATTGGGGTATAATTATCTCAATATTCGATACAATGAACGC
Source organism: Danaus chrysippus (assembly GCA_916720795.1). Taxonomy (NCBI): domain Eukaryota; kingdom Metazoa; phylum Arthropoda; class Insecta; order Lepidoptera; family Nymphalidae; genus Danaus; species Danaus chrysippus. The sequence continues at coordinate 414,732 of CAKASE010000069.1, forward strand.
AGTAATGATTGCTAACGAATTTTTTTCGTGATCATTGTAAGCAACTTGAAGGACATATTCCAAATATTGATGGTTCGAGTTTTGGTTTTGTCGTTGAATTTTTTTCTTTATTTTTATTTCACGTTTAAGCATTAGCTTAATATTGCTTAATGCAAGAAAAGAAATTAAGGTATGATATAAGAAAATTATGATTTCTGCACTATGCAACATACATTATAACTTTATTCTTCTTTAAAACGCTAAAATATTGTAAATAATAAATCTTTGATCATGTCTATCTAAAACCTGATATTCGTATATATCAGGATATTTTACATATGTATATGAATAAAAATTATTATAAATAATTGTAGATGAACAATTTTTGTCTCAACTATTTATATGATAAAATTTATCTCTTAAACTTGAAAATGCAAAATACAGATATTTTGCAACATTTAACCGTTAATAAAAAACATTGCAGGCCATGTATCGATGGCTATTTTAAAGAAATTGCTTGTAAAAATGTTTCCAACATTCATGCCAAAATTTCAGCTTAATGTAAATTATTAATGTAACCTTGAATATTTATTTATACTGGAATAATACAACATTTAGTTGAATATCACAGGCAAGTCTGTTCTATACGTATAACATAATTTGGTGATTCAATCCCACAAGGAGCGGCGTTCAGTTATACATTTGTTGTAGTTATCTTCGTAAAGTCAATTTAACTTCGATTATTGAGTCCTATTCAATTTTTTCTTAAGACTATTCTATAGAAAAATATATTAAATGATTTCAGAATAATTCTGTCATTACATAATATAACTCATTGAAAATAATTACTATCCTACTAAAAAAGTAAAAATACTGTCTTTAATATTATTTGAGAATTATTGAATAAACGCCAGGATAATATGTTCTGAATTTGATTTACTTCAATTCTATCTTTGTCTCAGAGAAAAAAATATTTCTCGACTTCTAAAAGTTATATTTTGCTTAAAAATTATGAGGAAAATCATTAGGTCGATTATTAATTCCCATGTAAAGCTTGCGGACCAAGATATCCTGGTCGGACTCTTTTGTAAGAGGTTCTGGATTAGGAGAACGCTGCAAAGGCCAACGTTTTTAAAGAACTCATTTGCCAGCGGACTTTGATTATAGAGAAGAGAATTTACCCTTCTATGAGGGAGAATTACAGAAAATATTTAGCCCCGAGGAATAGACCATAGAGGCATTGCGTTTTCATTCCCTTACCAATGATGATGATCCAAATCGTGATAATTCGATTTGAGTATGAATGAACACTTAATTTTTCTTAGCTTAATACAGACGTTCTATAAATAATAAAAATATTAAATTACATATTATCATGAATAAAAAACACAGATATTTTTCTGTATTATTATAAACAAAATAATGTTCAAAAGGCACAAAATAATTTTAATGAAAAAAGGCAATATATGTTCAATCGGTTCTTTTTTCATTTAAATATATATGTGTTTTATTTTAATTTATTTATGTAACTATTTGCGAAATTAACGTAAAGTATCACATTTTAAATTCTTTCCCTCAACTAAGTAATGTCGTCTGAAAAGTATAATTAAATTAATTCATTTCTTTGCAAGCATAAGAAAAAGTAACAGGTGAGACAAGTTCTGATTTTTTAAGAGGTTTTTCAAAGAAGTCATTTTTGTATAAATGAAGATGAAAAATATGAAATAATTTTCTTATAAAAAGGATGTATCATAAAAATAATGAAATGAAATGAAATGAAATATTTAATAATTGTTACTTCATTGAATATTTAAAAAGAAATACTGGTAAAATATCTTCCAATATTTATATAGACACATGATTTTTCTCTTCTTTGAATAAATTATTATCAGATGAATGTATATGATTTTGTTTAAATGTTAGCAACAGCAAGAGATCATAAAAATGCATATTTATTATTGGAATAATTATAATTTTCAACAAAGATATGATGTGTAAATGGGAATAAATTAGTTTTGTGGTTCTATCGTTGGCTGACCAAACACTTGTATTATGCGTAGAATAACTAATACTTTATATAAGTGTAAAGGTCGGTTACCACAAAATACAGAGTATAACTTAAATTTTGTAACAAACTGTCGGTAATATTTTCTTTCAATGCAGGATGGTAGGGTACGTAAATGAAAAATTTCTCACAAAATATGCTGTAGCAAGGATATGTAAGATAAAATTTTATACCTTTCTTAAGTTTCTCTGTGACTGTGGAATCTGAGATATTAAATTGTCAAACTTTTGTGTTTACTAATAAGCATTTTATTATATAATAATATACATACAGAGCCTTATTTAAGATACATAAATGTTGTATTATATTATTTACTTTAAAGGATTTAAATATTAATTTCATCGCTCATTCAGTAAAACAGTATTATTTAAAAAAATTCAGTAATACAAGTTGAAGTGCTTATAAGTTTTATTGTGAAAAAAGTGGGTTGATTAATTGTTACTGACAGTTTTTATGTTATAAAATTTTAAGACATGGTTGTGTTACAATTCAAGATTCAAAATAAAGTATAGATGTAATGAAACTACCAAAAATCCAGTATGACGGGGAACACTATTGTTATTTACCTTTAAAGTATTTACTGAACCTTTCAGAGGAATTCCAAGGTAACAGATCCACACTCCCCGTTAAACCTTACGTACAAACAGACGGGTAAACGAGATATGTACGTGGATTGACTTTTGTTTCTGACCATTCCTCGTCACTTAAATTAAGCTAACAGCTTTTAGAAATTTTATATTTGTTTTAAGTATTAAAAAATGACTTTTTAAATAATTATTGTTTAAACATTTTGCTTCCAAAACAATTATTGAAATACCCAATACGTTGAATTTAATGACATAACTACTTATTAGAAAAATTGATAAATATTAAAGAATTCTAACATATTTTTTTAAATAATCCTAACATATACATTTCGACAAAATATGTGTTTATGTCTCTGGTGTAAGGTATCATAAAATATATTTTTTAAATAAAGTTGCATGTTTGAAAAAGATATATGTATATATTTTCTTTCTTTATCAGTAAGTCCGTGTATAAGTTATATTTTGCATTTGTTTTTATACTAGTATAATAGAGGAAGCGGCTTATTTTTTTATATACAAACTTTAGTTAAATTGAAAATACAAGTTTCTTATAAATTGCAAAGAAATCCCAGGAAGAAATTACTACAACGAAGCTTTTTCTCATAGTTAGTGCTACATTATAAGAAACCTATATTAGAGAGGTGTAGTATATCACAATTTCGTTACAAATAGTGAAGCATAATCTTTAAGTAAGTGTTTGATTATAAAGAAACTTTATTAATTAATCTAATATTTTAATCAATTTTTTTATTTGAAAGTCTTTCTTTTACTTCAATTACAAATTAAAAGTTAAGTAAACTATACCAACTACAAGTTCGTTCGAACAATTCAAAATTGGATGTATAATATATTATTATATTATTTTGTGAACTACTTATTTGAAATGAAACTAATATTTTTCGGATGTACTATGCGATTTTTATTTTTAACAAAAACTACATACTCCCGACGTTTCGGTTACTTTACTGCAACCGTGATCACCCGCAGATATGTTTTCTTAACCATATTGGCCATATTTAAATTAAAGAACATTTTTATTTTCACATCGTAATTTGATCTAAGATTTGTGTTAGGTGCCATCTCACTAAATGTTTTAAATAGGTAATTGCATTCTTCTTATTTTATAAGAGCTGATATAGCCGTGGTTTATGGTACATTAATTTTAAGTCGCTTACACTAACTCGAAGATTCAGCTTATAAAAGTAATATTTGAATTATATTTCATTTATAGCTATAACAATGAACGTTAAAAATTCGCACCTTCTTTATTACAGAATTTCTAAATGACTATTTATTATCATTCAACATATAATTAATAATGGTTTTATATATCTGAACATTAAATGGTATACGTATAATAAATAATGTATAATTACTTTTCTCAAATGATAGCTAGAAGTTATTTTTTATATTCATAATATAAGACTATAACCATGTAGAGCATTATTTTCAAACAATAGTTGGATACACAATATACATCCATGTAAATTGGAATTTTTAAGAAGTAACGGTAAAGGAAACCTGTTAAAAGCAAAGCATTAGCCACAACTAAAAGATTATCTTCTTCTGAACTTCATAATATTCGCTTTTAAACATTATTTTGTTAATTCATCATAACATATTCAATGGAATTTGCTTAGAATTATCAATGTAATCTAAACAGCTGTTTTCATCACATTACATAATATGTTCTCCTATATTTGTTTGAATTGTATTAAATCAATATCAATATGATTTCTTTTCTCAGTTCATTTATTAATAAACAATAAAGTAATCCGTGAAAAATACTTGAAATTTTCAAGTTATCTAATAAGAAGAGGCTTATTTTATGTACATATATATTTTATAATATTACTTTACCATTATATTAGAAATAATAAACTAAAGGGAAAAAATTATATTTCGAGTGGTGAAACTAGTAAATATAATATTTTGTTTCAGCAAAACCAATGTTCCAAATTACTGACAACGAAACTACTTAACAAATTGATAATCAAATATATGTTCGTAAATAAGCAAAATTTAATTCGGACAGTATACGTTAACGAATATTGAAAATTACTTGCTACACTCGACGTTACCTATGTAATTGACTTATATTAAGCAATTACCTATTACATTTATTTATATATATGTATGTATATATAAAAACTATATTATGGTTTATTTTAGTTAATTTTAGACCCTATCCCACTTACTTAATCTACAAAGTAATTATTACAGGCGCAGTAATAATCAATTATTATGTTTGTTGTAATCTGTCACAGTTTTAGCACCTCCATCCGTTATAATAAAAAAAAAACATGAAGATAATTCAATACATACACTTCATTGGAATGATGTGATCTAAGTTTCTTTTAGATTTACAACAAAGTAATAGTTACAGTAGTAGTAATTACTCTTGAGTACACAATATTCAAATTCTTTTGTCACAAAAAATTAATATAAATTGAAAATAGCTTCATCATCATCATCATCAGCCTATCAAACGCCCACTGCTGGGCAAAGGCCTCTTTCTTACATGGAGAAGGTTTGAGCATTAATCACCACGCTTGCTCAAGACGGGTTGGTGATTTCAAACTTATAATTGTGAAACTATAAACTTTAGGAACAAATAAATATTTTTAATATAAATTTAACACACAAGCACAATGTTTATTCCATCATTACATCATTCTACACATGAGGTCATAATAAATTTTTTTGTTCCTAATGTTTCTCGTCATTAAAATTGTTCTTATGTTTAAGAACAGTCAAGAAAGCATTTAGCAATTTAGTGATTGAATTTTAACCCTATCTTATGGAGTGACGTCATATTAATGATATTTTTTTTTGTCATTGGACTACCGGTCCTCATGGTTATGGATTGCATAGTCTATTCATACGCCTGTAAGAATTATAAGAAAAATTTAAATATTAACAATGAGATCTAAGACTTTGCCCCTTTAGCAAAAAAGAGGTCTTTTGCTTAATCCATGTACAATATTGACATTTTTATTTTAGAAGGATGGATATTTCATCTGGACTCATATTTTTGAGGCATTCTCGCGATGTTTGATGATGTTCCCGTTAATTAGATTTTTGTTATAATGTACATATTTCAGCTCGAATAACTATTTATTATGGCATCATTATTCAATTTACTGCGATAAATCTTCTTCAGCTACAATTTGTAAATATGGCAAATTCCATTAGCGTTCCATTTAAAATGATCAGAGCAGAACTAAAAATGGAACTATCTAAAATGACTGACAGTGGATCGTTAGTTTTTACTTGACCGTCATTTCAAACAAACAATTTATATATAATATTGTAGTGTTAAATTCATGGATTCATTACAATTAGCATCACAAGAATTTATATTTATTAAAAACATCATAATTTCTGTTTCAGGGATTTAAATACATATAACGTTGGAATCAATCAATGCTGCCATTGATAGGATCGATAGTCGATCGATCGACAGTCGATAACACACCTCAGAGTACGTTAATAGGAATATTATCTCATTATTACATAATTAACTTTTATGTTATATTTGACTTATTTTTATTATTGTTTTAGATGACAACACTTTTAAAAGGCAGTTAACTGCGCAGAGGATCAGTCAAATCAAAAAGTCCTTCGTTGAAATATGAGATGTTTTAAAAGAATTCAGTACTTCAGAAAACTTTTTGTTATTTTTGTTACTTGTGTCTTTTACTTTAATATTGCATTTACGATATACAGTATTCTCCTTACACTCGAAGATATAAATTTAAATTTTGTTCAGTTTTTTATTGCTTCTCCTTATCTTGTCCCATAGGTTTATTATAGACTGAAAATTTTATCAAAACATGCATGTCTTCACGAATTTATTACAATTTAAAAAAAATTAAGTAATATCAAAATATATTTTAACGCGTATTTGAAATTACAGATGATTTATTACCGGACATTAAACTCGCTCTACAGTGTACATGGTTTTTGTATCACACGGTACAAGTAATGATGCTAGTTGAACCTTTTAATTCGATTCAAAAAATGGTAAATACTTTATTTTTAATAAGTTCGTGTAGCAATAAATTTAAATTTTCTAATGTAGAATTAAAAGCGAGGAAGAAGTGAAAGTTCGTAATTATAAACAGTTTATATCTGCCTTATTAAATTATATGTATATCAAATCAATCAAAAAATTAGGAATACGATAAAACAATTTACATAGAACATAGAACAAAAGTATGAATTTGAGCTAATTTCACAATGCTCACACTGTTTGATTCGCTGCATAACAATAAAAGGCACATGTGCTTGGAATCTACCTACTCACTCTCTCACTCCTACTTTCTAATTTTGTGTATCTTTCATTCTCTCTCCTAAAGCTTTACACATTTAACGCAATCTCTACAATAGTGCAGTTGCTATATAATATATATTTGCCAATAATTATATTCCAGGTAAATAAAACACGTTTGTTGGTGGCAGAATTGATGAGTTGTGTGATGTCTGACAATGATCCACTTTACTATGAAGTGGACACTTTTTTTCAACACTTAGTGCTATGGGATACTAATTTTACAGCCTTCGAAATGTACAACGTTGGAAGGCCTCTCGTTCCAGCGGTATGATTTTGTTATCAAACTTAAATGTATTTGTATATTCTCATATCTTCTATTTCCACTTTATACTAATTGAAGTTTATTTTTTCAGATTATTGGAATTATCACAAGTATTTTAATAATTTCATTCTAATTTTAAAACTATGCTGTATAAATTATTTTTTTGAGGATAATCAAAGAAATTGTAAACAAAGTCCACAATTTTGTAATATTTTGTTGTAATACGTTGAATAGAAACCACAAGGATATTCGTCATCTGCTTCTTAGACTTATACTATTGTAGCAGTCATACAAAGGAGCAAAAGGATAAACTTAAGAGTCTACTGTAAAAGATACTGCTTATTGAAAGAGTATTAATTATTATTACAATTATTTTAATATTCTTTATGGTCCTCTTGCAAAAGTAACAATTTTCAATTCAATTAAAGATAAAAGATTGGTTCAACCTTTCAGATTATATCATCGTTACTTCAGAGGTTAACTGCACAATAGATGTTATTATTTTAACAAATATTTTAATTACATAACTGGACAATGTCAAACCTTACATTATGACCATTCTTGGTCTGAATCTAAATTTAATTAAAGATTTTATCTTAAGACTGGTTTAATGTGAGAAACATAATAATAATTAATAAAGTATGTGAGAATAGTAATTTAGTAGGCACAGTTTTATTATAGGTTTAAATATTACAGATGTATTGATTAGGCTCGAAGGAGTAAACTTAGATTAATTTGACTTCAACTATTAGCTTTTTGTTTCTTTAACTTAATATTTAAAGTATTGTATTTTTTTGCAAATTCGTATTAATATCTCTGTTTTTAAAATTGTTTAATATAAATATTTCAAAAGAATTTTATTTGTAAATTTTATGTTTTTATATAAATTTATATTTATTTTCTGTTACTTTAATGGCACGATTCAATTCCTATACTGAGTTTATGAGCAATGCACTTTGAAAATCTAAGAAAAAAATTATAATTTTAGGCACCAAACTCTATGGATCATTTGGCACTTCTATTACTGGTAAACCAAAAACTTTATATTATTGGATTGTAATAAAATGTTACTGATGCAAGTATTTTAGTTTAATAAAAAAGCTATAACTTTACGAATCTTTGTTCAAATACATGTCGTTAAAATACACAAAACACTGATATACATATTTGTAATATATGTAATTTTTTATATACATTTTTGTCTTTGTATATTAAAATAAATCATATTATTTATTATGTTATAGATGATAGTGTTCACATTTTGTCAATTATCTTACGTTGCCTATAGAAATCTTCCTATTGGCTAAGTAATTGCGAATGTGGTGCCGGCCTTAAATTTCGGCGACAAATATGTTTTTAAGCCATATAGCCCACATTATGAGATTGGCGCTGTCATAAATATTTAATACTTTTGAATATTCCTCGTTGTAGGACGACAAAATAATTGAGTCAAAACAAGTCTAAATTGAAGATAACTGATCTTAATTCAAATTCTTTGTTAACTGTAACAAATTAAGTTGATGTAGCAAATTGAGTGACCTCGAAGCAAAGTTGAGAATAGTACTCCAAGCGGGAACAATTCTATACTTAGTAAAATAAGAACAAGTGCAGTGATGTAAAGTGCTCTCTTGTCTTAATCTATTAGAACAGGGGTCTCTCAAACTTTGCTTGAAACTTTTATAGTTTTAATTTCTATATCCAAAAAGTATAAGTATCTCTTCTCTTCTACCTGGCAATTTCCCAGCTATAGCCAGGGTCTGCCTTACATGTTGTGTATAGTTTTGGCTATTTGTTTTTACGACCGGCCGCCTGCCTGACATCAACCCTCTTTTGGGAATCAACATTAATCAGTGATGTCTAAATAATCTTAGAAAGTACATATAACTCGGAAAAATCACATTGGTACTTGCCCGGGCCAGGATCGAACCCGCGCCCTCGGCAACGAGAGGCGGGCCCTTTAACCACTAGGCCATCACTGACTTCCAAAAAGTATAAGTATAATATAATAAAATATTTGCTCAATATTTGTATGTAATAATTAATTATTTCGTTTTGTTCTGAAACCATAAACCAAGTTTTGTCATAATTCACGAAGAAATAAAGAGCTTAAAACTTTAATACCAGTTGTATAATATAGACAAAATTTTCTTAGAACTATACTTAAAACAGTGTTTTTGTACATAAAACCAGACACAAACAGTATTTAAATTGTATGTAGATAGTATAATACATGATTAAAGCTAATTTCTTGCAATAAGAGAGAAATGTAGGTATCACAGAAACTTTAATAGTAAGATCTTTTATATTTATAATTTTTATTTATACATATGTATGTATATGTAAAATTTCAGAGATAAAAATGTTCAATGATTTATTATTTACAATATTTTAGCATTTTAAGAGAAGAACAATGGAGTCTAACCTTGTTCCGATTGTAATTTCATGTATTCACATGGCCTCTATTACATTGCGCCATTTATATTCAACGTTTGGTAAACCACTCGGTGATGAAACATTATGTACATACATTTGTAAGTTTGATTACTTCTAAATTAAAAATTTATAGTTTAATTATACTTTTGTAATACTATAATTTAACTAATTAATTATTAGAAGTATTTATAATCTTGTGGAATTTTATGAAGCTGTAAGAGAACTTATAAAATATATTTTTAACTTCAAAATACTATATACTTACAATACCCTTATGTATAGTTTCTGTACTTTAATTTTCAATGTACAAAGTTTATTGTTTAGTTTGTTTAACAGAAAACTGTTGTTTAACTAAAAAGGTGTAATATCAGTTTAAATGTTAATCTATCTATATATATAAAAGAAAGTCGTGTTAGTGACTCCACTTATAACTCAAGAATGGCTGAACCGATTTAGTTGAAAATTGGCAGGGAGGTAGTTTAGAGCCAGGAAATTGCAATAGGATACTTTTTATCCCGTTCGACAGCATTCCCGTGGGACTTGACATGAAACGTCAGTCACTATAAAACGTGGAATAACGAAACACAATTGACAGCTCTATGCAATTTACCTATAATGACAGATATGTAATGACGTAATGATGACAATTAGATATTTGTAAGAGATCTACTATATAAAACTAAGTCCGGTCCGGAACGAACTAATTTCCACGGTTTTGCATTCGTTGGAAAGGTCCCGGGTGCCATGAGGTATATAACAAAAAAATTCAACAGAAAAGCGGGAAAATCTTTTTTCACATACAGCGCCATCATACATAACATGTACTACATATCAATATTTTAAGTAAATGGTGCCGGTGCATGATAACTTGGTTGACAGCTACTCATTGTTCTCTGCTCAGTTAATTTCATGTGATAAACCGGTATTGTGTTTGTAGTTTGAACTCTTAAAACTTAAAAAACTTAATAGTTTTAAATTTATTTAGAAAACATTGTTTTTCATATGGGCGTTATATTTTGCGTGTTCACGAGTTTGGAAACCATCCGCTTTATTTGTGTTAAAGTTAGACCAAAAAACAAAAAATGTGGTTTACAAAGGACCACTTCAATGAAACGGATAATTTGCGGACACGTATAACGCTTCCATTCGGTATCTACTTTGGATTCACTTTCATTTACTAAGAGAAGTTAAACTAAATAACACTTCATTTTTGTAATCGAAATGAATTCATTACTGTTGTGAAATGAAATAAAAATTTTCCTTTTCAAATATAAAACAAAAAAAAAATCTTCATCTTTTAATCACCAAACGAAATATTATATAAAAGCCTTCTGGTGGCGAAACGGAGTTCGCCGGGTTTAGTAGTTTGTCATATAAGCGCACATCTTTGGAAAGCATAAGTTGTCACCACCATATCAAAAAATAATAATTTTAATATGTTCTTGTAAGCACAGTTTTTTCGTATTTTATATTAACCATAGTTTTGATTATTGCTCTCGTTGCCGAGGTCGCGGGTTCAAACCTGGCAAGTACCAATGTGATTTTTCGGAGTCATATGTACTTTCTGAGAGTATTTAGACATCACTGACATACGGTGAAGGAAAAACATCGTGAGGAAACCTGGACTTATAGTTTCACAATTATAAGTTTAAAATCATCAACCCGTCTTGAGCAAGCGTGGTGCTTAATGCTCAAACCTTCTCCATGTGAGAAAGAGGCCTTGCTCAGCAGTGGGCTTCTGATAGGCTGATGACATTGCTTCTTTCATATTACTTTGACATTGTATATTTTGAGAACTGTCTAAGTCAAAGCGATGTAATTTTGAGATAATTTCGACTTCCAAATACGTGCAATAAAATCAATACCCGTAGCTTTTCTTTACGGTTTTATTGATGTATTTTTATAAAAGTTTCCTTTTAATTTTTCTCATTCAATTTAATATTTTTCCTTAGAACAATGCTATTATATGTAGCTCAAATAACTTTAATATTCAATAGTTTTTTATTTATAGCAATTATTTGAAATAACCTAAATTAAATTTACTTTCAAAGTATATGATATTTAGGTCCTGAATTGTATACATAAACTGATTTTAATTCGTATTCAAACAATTCAATAGTACAACATTAAAATTTACACTTATCGATTGGACTAAAAACAATAGGTACTGTGTATATCTTCTATATATATAAAAATGGATTGCTGTTCCATAGTCTCGCTAAAACTCGAGAACAGCTGAACGGATTTATCTTATCTTAGTCTTGAAATGTTTGTGGAGGTTCAGGGAAGGTTAAAAAGCTGAAAAAAATTTACTAATTTCCGGGAAAACCCTAAAAACAGCGCTTTTGTATTTCCCATACAAACGGTTTTTTGACATTAGATTTGACAACTAACTAATATGTCAATCATTCTGTCGCAATTCAAAACACGGAGATTTATGGCTTTAATAGGTAAACTCCAAAAATATAAATAAAAAAACGTAACAGATATTTCTTGATTATTAGAGCGATACGAAGTTCGCCGGGTTTTCTAGTATTTAATATAATAAATTAATTTCTTTCATTGGACTTTGGAAAGCAATTTGCTTTCTTGATTTATAACTGAGATCTATTTTACTATTAACTATCCAGTTAAACATCTCCTATTCCTCTTTTTATTTTACAGAGAGGCATTAATGTATCTCTCTGTTATTTATTACATGTACCATAATCTCGTTTTTATTTTGTTGCTAATATTTAATATGTTCATAATTAATCATTGTTTCTAAAACAAAGATCTAAAGCTTGTAAAAACTTTCGTATATTTTTAAAATAAGTAATAGACTCAGTTGTTTTTTTATGTTGATTTTTAAGAAAGTTCTGTTTAAGTGTGACATTAATTCAGAGAAGATACCATAAGGTAAAATCGTCATGAAATGTTACCAGCTCTCATAAATTAATTAATTATTAATATATTAAAATTTTATTTTAAATTTATTTTGAGCGACTAATTAATGTGAAATAGTTCAAAAATTGTTTTATTGAAAATGTTAAAATTTATTGAACATTTTGAATGAAAATAATTATATGGATAATTTTCATTAGCAAATATTGTGAGGGTAGATGTAATTTATTTGTGACAAGATAAAAACAAATCTATATAGTATATAAACCAAATAATGCATTTTAAGTTAGTTCGCTTTTTTAAGGACTGTATTAATAAAGTGGAATCGATGTTCATTTGTAAATAGAAATGTAAATTGTGAAATAAGACGTTGCTAACAATGTGTATATGTGATTGGATGTGGACGATACAATGACTATACATACTTTCAGTGAAAAGGTTTCGTAAAACACTGTCGCCGCTGCGTTAAGCTCTTTGACAAACTTCGAATGAAGATTGACATGGTATGATTTAATTTTTTTTATACTTTTAACACAATTTCGATATATATTTTTTATTGATAGACATCTCCTTGTTCATCACCAATAATTGTCACATTTCTTAAATTTATTTAAATTATTTATATCTATCCTATTAATGACAAAAAAAAAACTGTTCATAAACTTCTTTCTAAAAATACATTAGCACTACATGATAAAACTGCTGTTTAAGTAAACAAAAATATAGATTATTTCTTTGGTGATTTGGTTCGACGAGTACAACTTTATCACAATTTAACAATTACTAAGTAATAACATTCAATTTTAAATCCGTGATAAAACAAACGTCATCACATTACTCCTTTTATACACAACCAGATCATAACTATATATGCTTCTGGCTTGGCATAAGTTATTGAGCTGATTAAGGAACCATTAAAAAAAATTCGAGGCCCTAAATAGTTTTTAAGAGCGCTTAAAAAACTAAACAACAAATTCACGAAGAAACCAAGAAATTCATTAAATTTAGTATTTATTCCACAGATACATATTATTTTGAATTAAAATCTTATATTTAGTTTGACAACCTTGTGGTCTTTTTGTGTTCTAACTTAGTAGTTTGATAATAGTTTTATTTGAATCATAAAAAATTGAACCGGTCATTGTTCGCCCACATAATTTTTTTTATGTAATTACTAACATATTGAATACAATAACACTTACCTATATGTAGCCGTGGGTTTTGTCAGGATAAAATTATTCAATCATCTCAATAATTTGAGAAGTTATATATGTATATACAAGTAGTTATTTATTAAAATATATTTTAAGTTTTTAATTTATTATAATGTTAAATCCATGGTAATTTTCTAATGGAAATATTTAATCGTCAATTTGTATTTGGAAGCTATAAATATTGACTTCAGTAATTTTATATTGGTACTCGTAATTGCTAAAATAAACGCTAAGCAAGAACGTCACGTATTTTAGCAACATTTGTTTTAATTTCTTCTAAGAGTCGATGTTTTTTCTATTCTTGTATTACATCCTGAGTCAATATACATGAGTTTTTAATTTGGATATCTGAGACAACTTGAAAACCCGGACAAAGGCAAATCATTATATAAGATACATGAAATATTGTATGAGATGTAATAAACAAATGCCTTATGAATTACACATTTAATTGGGTATTAGCACCTAAAGTATTCTCCCATAAAAATAGAAAAGACGCGACCATTACTGTAGTCATGTTGAATTACGTAATAAAAAATATCTTTATAGTAAAAATGCTCAATGTTTTAAAAAATGTATGATGCAAAAGGACTTTAAAAAACAAACTCACAAATTTTTATGTATAATATCCTAGTTGTATCAACCTAAATAAAATGTAATGGATTGCATAACATTGAACTTAACAGTTTCCATTAAAATATCAGCAATACCGAACTATATTTAGAAGAGGACGCAACATTGTACTTATTTCAATTTGTTTTAAAGTTTCAATGATTGAACAAATAACTGGAATAATGATGCCGATGTTAACGATGTAGATCGATCTATATTTTGTATTATTTGCCTTTTGTTATAGATTTTTCCACTAAACGTGTATAAAATAATAGTTTAAATGTATTAAATTTTAGAATATCACTCAAATTAATTTTAAATGGAGTGGAAAATAAATAAGGATGACGTAAAAAAATATTAGTCACTTCAACTTCAACAACCTTTTCCCAAAACAGATAATTGTCACTTGACAAGAACGTAACTTTAGACTTCAAAACAAGTTAAAGTTAAGAAGATTTCCTAAGTTTAGACAAGTCTAAATTGTTTATGTATTCTCCTTGTTATGTTAAGCTCAATTTAGACAGCTAGCTATTTTCTACTTGAAATTTACACTTAAATAACACTTTAAGTGTTTATTTTTTCTTAATGACTCAAGAATATTCAGTGGAATATTATTTTATTTAGCTAGATTTGAATGCAACATCATAACATTACTAAAACAAGGTTTGATGTCGTTTTTGATTCTTTCCAGTCACGTACAATGGATAGAGCTATTAGATTTGCAACTGAATTGCTATAGATTAGAAAAATTGAATTGCTACATAATATTTTTTTCATTTTAAGAATTCTTTTTACTAATTTGTAACAATGAATTCCTTAAGTGGAAGGATTTAAAGAAGTGACAACCAAACGTGATCATTAGATAGCAATGTTTTGATTATTAGGTTACTTCTTAGGAAGATTCTTATAAATTAAAATATATTATTGTAAGTAATTCTGTGGTATTGTTATTCGATAAGGTGCTTAACGCGTGCAGTATCACCATCAAATAACAAGGAATGCGTTGTTATTTTTTTTTTCAATAAAATTTTGTTTATTTGTACATACATTTTTATATTTTTTTGTAAATAATTTTAATACAAAAAGCGAAAATTATTGTTTGTTTACATAGAAAGGTCATATTAAAAAAGTAATAACTTAAAGTTCTAAAAACAATTCACGATTAAAATATGTTAATTGAATGTTTTTGTGTAACACATACTGATCAAAACTTTAAAAAGCCTTTATAATCTAGTACTAAGATTTAAAAATACGTTTAGTAAAGAACTATTTCAATAAGAAATATTTTTTATGAAAGAAAAAAATCAGTGGCCTATTATTTTGTCACTGCAACATTTAATTTTAGCAACTTGGCAGCGTTGGTCACACTGTAACTTTTATGGGCTATCAAAAGTCATATTTCCCTGCCACTAATGCACAATGGTCTTTATTTATTAATTTGAAAAGTTATAACTAAAAATGGCGGCTACTGAACGTATGATACTATTATGTTCGATTAACGATAATTGATATATCACGTAGTCAATAACTTCTGAAAAAATAAACGAAATGTTTTTTAATTTCTTTCATTTTAATAAATATTTAATAACCAATACAAGAATAACAAAATGGTTGTTTAAAATTTTATCATTATTTCTACGAGTT
The DNA here is from genome assembly GCA_916720795.1 of Danaus chrysippus. Taxonomy (NCBI): domain Eukaryota; kingdom Metazoa; phylum Arthropoda; class Insecta; order Lepidoptera; family Nymphalidae; genus Danaus; species Danaus chrysippus. Next base: position 430,747 of record CAKASE010000069.1, read on the forward strand.
ATGTCTTTTTAATATATAATTTTTAAGTGTACTTAAAATAATAGGAAAACAATTAAAATATATTTGATTGGAGACTAACCATAAAGCTTTAGAAGATGTACATATCATTTTATTTCTAGAGTACCTCACACCTTTCGATAAAAGATCTAATAGCAATAAGCTATAATAAGCATCATGACTATTATATAAAAAGTTTAAATGTAACGTTGACATAGCAATAAAATTAAATGTTTAAGTTATTTAAATTGTACAGGAACTAGAAATTTCAGACCTTATAAGGTCAAATAAATATCTTTTTTTTGTATTTAGCCTTTTTATGTATTTAGAAATCCATTATATACAAAAATTACTTTTTACACAAATGAAGGATCATTAAAACAGCTTGTATTTATCTGGTCTATAAATTACTTGAATTTTAACTATATTACTTGAAATTTAACTAACATCTCACAAATGCCTGCCCTTACACAAAATATGTGTTAATTATGTAACTGTTGAAGAAACTTGAGAGAAATGTTGAAAGTACAAAAGTCTGAAATATTGAATAAACACATAACATAATGTGAAATCTATTTTCCGATGCAAGTAAATATTTCACAACCTCTTCCATTAACAAATAAGTAATCGAATTATTGGAAAAATATTCTATAAATTCAGTTTGAACAAAGCCATAGCTTAAAACAAAAAGTTAAAAGTAACTAATATAGTAAAAGCTGCATAAAAGCTATTAGTTTCATTTTTCAGTTGAAGTTTATTCTGACAAGCAAAGATTATTATTTGTTGAAGCATCTCTTGAATTATATGGCTATGGATATATAGGAGCCATGTTTGACCAATTATAACGATTTTTTTAACACTAAAATATTGATCTCTGTAATTCTAACGGACGCATCAGAACTATCTACTGATTTCGTTGTAATTGATCTCTCTCCCATTATTGCTCCGTCCCTGGTCTAAAATATTTTTCTCTCCATTTTAACCGTCATAACCGATATGAAATTCACTTTAATTCTTAGATGCCAGTATAAGAAAAGTTTGTGTTTTAGAACGATGGATTGTCTCCTTTTGGTAGTTTTCTTTAGTAAAATTATGATCTGGAGTTCATGCTTGCTTACGTTTTTTGTGCTATTTTGCATTAAAATCAAAAACGATAATTTTAATTTATATTTCGTTATAACTAGAAAAACGTAGACTCACAGTCAATGCTTAGTGTGCTAACTATTACTATTACTAACGTGTTTACCAAAAGATGTTAAATTTTGTCTTCTACTATAATTGTTTTGGCATAAAAACAAAACCTACTAAGAATTAAAGTCTCGGTAAGCATAACAAGTGGTCAACTCTCATTATTTAAAAAAAATGACGTCAGTTCAACTAATCATTTGATAAAAATTAATTAAGTTGTAAATAAACATCAGGGTTATCACAACAATTTAAAAATCATTTAATTGATTGTACATACATTGTACATGTGTATAGATTAATTATTATTGGTTAAATCGTTTATTGTTTACATTTTATAATATAAATTCGCAAAATATTCACCACTTTAGAGATAAACAGATAAAATGGAAGTAAAAAGATAAAAAGAGGAACAGAGGATTTTTGTAGGACACTTATAACTTTATGAAGGATCTTTGTCATTTAACTTTTTTTTATGGGAAAAAGGGGCAACCGAGCAGATGTCCTACTTGATGGTAGATAGTTACCGTCGGCCATGGACATCTGCAACGTAGATTTGCGGACGCGTTGCCGCCCTTGATTGAGGAAAAGGTGGGAAAGGGAGGGAAAAAAAGCGTGGAAAAGGGAAAGGGCAACCGGCTCTCTCACTCACTGGACGAAACGCAGCCATCAAAGACTACTTCACGCCGATTTTCTGTGAGAGGGTGGTACTTACCCGGTCGAGCCAACCCATGTTCGAGCTGTAGTAACTTGACCACAGCTAAGCTTTACCACCTAAAAACTCTACTGTTACACGGGTAAAAGATTTTTTTTACATAGGGAATAACAATAAGCACTTACTAAAAATAATTTTTCGTGGTCTTATTTCAAAAAAACTATTAAGTTTAAATGTTTGGAGAAACGCTAAGTATAGAACGAAAACTAAATGGAAACAAGTGACTGATGATGACATATTATCCTAACAACTTTGTCATAGTGCGCTAAAGTTTTAGGGCCGGCTCGAAATTTTAAGTTATTTTTTCTATCCTAAGAAATTGTTCTAAATGTTTCCGTCCGACATTGGAACAAGTTAAGTTCGTGGGACAAGTTATATATGTACATAATTCTGTTTTTTTTGGTAACTGTAACCTCCAACAAGATAAATGTGATCGGAGCAGTTATCTACCAAGAAATCCAATCATTGTCTTTGGAAATTTTATTATGTAATGTTAAATAAAATAATTAAATGAATATATTAAATTTGGTTGTCATAAACCGTTACTTAGAAACCCGTTTGTTACATATGTCATAAGGAGAAGATACGTAAATACGTATCGTTTACGTAAAAGCATTCATCAAGTTATATTATTATTAATTGTATAATTCATGCATTAGATTTTATAACTACATTGTACATATGTATTGTGTTCTATAACCATATTAATTAATATTCTGTTTCTTTATATGCTAAACGAATGATAAAGACTGTTATATTGGCCGGAAGGCAAAGTCCTGTAACTAAAAATAAAAACGTTGAATCCGGTTCATATTGAAACAAGGTTCCCGAATTTTTTACAAAAGAAACTTACTTTAATGAAAACATTTTTTTATGAAATCTAATTCTGTATATTAAAATAGCTAAATGGCTCTATTTAAATAATGTTTTGAGTTTTTTGTATGGAGTAACTAGTTCTTATTTATGTATATCCTCTTACATACTCGTTATATATGTCAAAAAAAATTCATAAACAGATGCCTTAATATAATTTTGATTAAAGTACTAATTGTTCTTTAAAATATTGTATTCTGGCAATGTTGATTGTTGATAAAAATAGGGAGTAAGCGGATCAAAGGAAGCGTGAGTGATTAGCGTGAAAAGTAAGAGATGTTTTGATATTTCTTATTCAGTTTATTAGAGTTCTGCTCATGAACCACTAGGGAAATTCTCCTTTTAAGTAAATTTGTGCATAGTGAAGTTTTACACAACATTTAAGGGTTAAAGTATGTACAAATATTCTTATTTAGTTTTGTCATCTCAAACTATAGATTTAGGCCCTTCAGATAAAATATTTGTAGATACATAGGTAAATACATTATCCTCTTAAATTTTTATACGCTTATAAATATATTTTATGTTGTGGTATCAAACTTTTAATTTTCCTTTTTGCTGAACAGATATTGATAGCGCAATTATTGGAACAAGCGACACTTTAATAAATCAATCGAATACTTTTTCCGATATAGGCATTACGCTTCTAAACATTAATAACTATGATTGAGGATACGTGACCCAAATACTGATTTAATGGCTACTAATTTCAGTAAAAATTATAGCTATAAGAAGAAATAAGCAAAAAATATAATGATGCTCATTGAAAATACAGGCACTTAACCCATTCAAATGATTATTTCTTTATAAAAAAGATGCTGTTTAAAATATATAACACAAAGCTTAACTTTCTTTTATGAATTATTTTCACTTATTTGTAGCATAAAATCTCACCGGAATTAACTTACTTTATTGAAACATAGATATGCTCAAATCGGTTTGTTTCGGAAATCGGAAAATTGTACGAATGAGCGAAGGTATAAATGCTGCGTAGTCAGGCGTTGCAAACTATTGTAATCTCAACATTGGCCTTGGAACTTTGCCGAGTGCTTTTCTTTTTACCCTAGTTCCTTGACGGGCTATATTTAATCGTTCAATTGATGGGTGCAAAAACTTAAGCAATGTATTTATTATATCAATCCAATGGAATATATGAATTATAAATGTATATTTTTATATTGTTATGTGTTTCTAGTCATGGTTCAAAATTCCAAGCGTGTACGTACAATAAGTTGAAATAAGTCATTTATTATAAACTGTTAATGAATTTTACTTCAAACTTACTGACGATAAATTCTGTGAAACAGATATTATATTCATTTGTTTAAGAATTACCGAAATGCTTTGCTAGCAAGTATATATTATGAGGAAAGACCTTTTTTTGCTCCTGAAGAATTTCGTATTATTTAATGAGGAAATTATGAAGAACTTAGGCAATAATGCGATAAACTATAATATTTTTAATCATCAGGAAAGCAATATATTTATTTAAATCGTTAAAAAGATATCTTAGTTTGTGTTAATTTTATTTTTGGCTTAATTTTTACTTTAACGTGAGGCTGAAGCCTTTAATTTTGACTTAATATGATGTGCAAAAAAATATGATAGAGAAATGATGTAACATAAAGTTATATAATCGTGACCATCATTATTATTATATGATAATAATCAAAGCGTGTAAAATTGACGTTAGGTAACATTTTTATATAGCCACCGCTAGCGTATAGAATACCGTGGGGTGTGAATTATAAATCAGGGTTAGACATGACGGTCGGTGTTCATTTAATGTGGTAGGACCTACCTGCGATCAAATGATTAAGGCTCGAAAATTGGTTGGTTTGATCGGGAAAGTGCCAACCTTTTACAGAAGATCGGCGGAAAGTAGTCTTTATTGGCTACTTTTCGTGCAATGAGTGATAGAGCCGGTTGCCCTTTAGGCATAGGCAACAGTATTACAACCTTACATTAGGTAGGCTGTCTCTTTATTTCAGTGATTTAACACGAGAAAAAGGAATGGAAAGAAAATTTTTTGTCTTTCTAACCAGTTTTTCGATAATTTTAATTGATAAGACTTACAAGTAATTTGCATACTTTTGTTGCAGGAAGAGCATTTGTCGCTTGTTCCGTGAACTCGCTTGCACGATCGGCTAAGATGAAACGAAAGATGAGCCATACTTTTTCATGCATGAAGTCAGCGTTCATCGATTAATCGAGTTTTTCACATAAAAGAAAAAAATGTACTATTAAAAAGACCTTATTTTCTTTAAAATACTAAATATTTAGGAAATCAAACTATACGATAATATCGGATATATATATTTTTGTTTTCTTTTTTCATACATTTATTACATTTTGCAATCATGTAATAAAATATTATAGTAGTGATAATTTGGCTAAGGCCACGAGTGATAATGTGTATGCAAGATTTTAATTGTCTCTAAATTTCTTATTGCCAGATTTAAAGAGGTGCTGGTTATTTTAAATTATTTAATTATTATTTATTCACACAACTTATGATGTACGCAAATAAAGAAGTGGTAATTCAGATATACACATAGAAATAAATAGATATAGGTAGTAAATACATAGATGTAGATGTAGAATATAGATAGGAAACAAAGATCATTTTATTGTTTATTTATTCCTTTATGTATTGTATTATTTACAATTAATAAACTGAGATTAAATCTATATTGTATGAATAATAACAAATGTATTTTACCTTTTTTTTTAGATCATTATACAACTCATCAAACTACATTTACAAAATTGGTATGGAAAATGTTGAAAATTATGAAACCAATTGCCGATAACTCCCATATAAAAATAAATAGTACGGTTAATAATCATAATATAAATGTTTCATTATCCTCATTTATAGAAGTTAGGATATTAATGTTATTAATGGTAGAGGCTTAACTTCAAAATTATATATTCGATATCGGATTGCCGATGACCATTAGAGTACCCGAGAGCTTATATGAGTTATATCGGGACATAAATAATATGTTAGGAAAAACATTAATTCTATCGAAGAAAAATGTGTTAAATCATGCGCCTAAAAATAATGTATCTGTGATCAAATATTATAATAAAGATTGTTATTGGATTATAAAATTATAAATGCAACGAATAATTTGTGTTCTTATGTAAGAATTTAAAAGAATATTATAAAAATTATACATTACCATTAATTTTAAAAGGCTTTTATTTACATTAAAAGTATATACTTTTTATATATCATTTGACACACAAAGAGATATCTATGCAAACAATAACTAAATAACTAGCATATAACACCTGTATCTATACTAACGCTTTAGAACAGCTCTGCTTATAAGAGGAACATCTTCCTATATTGGCACTAAAAATGGTTTATAGTCACTTAAAGAGTTTCCGCAGTACCATCGCTGACCTCAAAGCATTTTACTCTATGTCAAAATTTGAAACACGTCCGCACTGGCCAGCGGCAGACACACATTAAAGATCCATTGCAGTGCTGTTATTAACGATTGATTCATTTTTTGAGTTCCTTTACAAATATTTTAAAATAAAATTCCTAATGAATCATTCAAACACAAGATTCTAATTTATAAATTATAAATAGATAATACTTCGGGATAATATTAATACAATAACAGTACGGACTGTATTTGGGAAATTTGTTGATAAATTCATCGTTACATTTAAAATTAAGTACTTAAAGTCTGTCATAGTAGCTATTCTTTTTTCCCACTGTTCATGTTTTGCGTGATACAAAAACTGATTTTGTGTTTTCATCTTATTCATCTTTTAAGACTACAAGGAGATTTAAAATGAATTAGGAGTTTGCAAGTTTACGAAAATCCAAGTTATAATTCCTGACGACTTTGAACTTCTCGAAATAACAAAATTAAAGCAAGGATTTTTGTGTCAAATACATTTTGTAATTCGGATTTAGATTTTGAATTACCCAATAGTTTTGTCGAATTATTTTATACAATTTTGATTATTATTTCTCTGAAAATATTTATTATATAAAATGTATATCTCACTAACATAAATTGAGAATAGTAATTAGAGGTGATTATTAGGTATACATAGATGAATAATATCACTAAACGAATTAATCAATAAATACAATATTTGCGTTTGAAGATTTCGACAAAATTATCGATACAAATACTCCGAAATTTATTTTTTGTTATATATAATAATATTATACATAATGATATTTTGTTATACATAATGATATTATCACTCAAAAATCCCTCTAAAGCAAAATCACACAAGTTGGTATATCACGCATGATAAAAAAAATAATTACTCTGAATAGAACACTTACCTTTTACTATTACTGTTGGTATTTTTTACTTATTCGTCTTAAATATGCGTAATAAATGTTTCTTATATCAGTAGTCTTAATCAGTTTTGTATTCTAAACACCCATACAATAACGAAACAGTCATGGTGAGATGTGTTTATGATCTTTATCTCAAAATTGGAGGACGTTGAATGAATACAGAAGCACTTTGGTTAGATAATATTAATTTAATTTTAAATATATTTTATAAATAAACTTTCTAAGTAATAAGAATAAGGTGATATTACTTAATCATTTAACATAGAGTTTTATCATATATAGTATATACATAGATAAGATAGTATAGATAAGAATAATTTTAATGAAGCACCCCTCCTCAATTTAAAGATTGTCATAAGTTTATTTAGCTTTGTAATTTGACACAGCTGTTAATTCTCACAAATCAAACATAAAGCTTTATCGATGAGGATGATAAAATACCAAGTTGTTTGAAGAGCGAAGGCATCTGTCATGAACATTGGTCAATAATGATAAACTACGTCTGAAATATCAGGTGTACAGCGATTAAATGAAATTGAATTTAGGTGACGAGGTACTCTAAGATTTCTGCGGTTCTGAATTGATAGCCAATGTAGTTGATGGCTGTAGCTAGAGACAAGATCTAATTTCCGCATCTCGAATATAAATCTGATACAAGTTTTGAGCAAGTGATAGTGTTTATGGAGTGAAATTTCATTTCAAAGAGAAAAAATAAACACCGGCACAGTCAATTGTAGAACGAACAAAGGATTTTATAAAAATGTTTCGATTTAAATTTCATTCAATTGGACATCCTAGAATAAAGAATTGTTTTTGTAAATTCCTAAATCTTTAACATGAGTTTAGTAGGAATAGTTTATTAGCCCAGAGCACGTTTTTGAATCACGTTTGGTAAGATGTTATATAAATTTTTGTCAATTGCAGGAAACTGTGACAATAACATTGTCAAGCCTTTGAGCAATCCAATGGCCGTGCTAAACGTATTGACATCACAATGCTCATATAACTGTAGGTCACCAGATAGATGGTAATGACACCGGACTAGTGGCGATAATAAAAATGGAACACTACAATAATTTAATAATATTCAGTCAATGATAAATTTAGAGATTCAACTTTAAAATAATAATATTAAATACAGTTTCTTGAAACAGAGTCTAATTGTATCGGATGTAAATTAATTTGTTAATATTATTCTGATATTCAAAATACACTTTATTTACAGTAATAATATCAAATTTTTAAAATCTCGAAACTCAAAGAGGAAGTGCATTATTTTTGCAAAGTGAAGCCTTTTTGAGATTTTTCATTAATTGGCCGCAATTCAGCGCATAGCGGGGTCTTAACCGGGTTAAGGTAAATTATTACAAAAGAAGACAATCAACGTTCAGAAGCATGCAAAGAGATTTGCTTAAATATACTATGATCAAATATAATTAATTTAAATACAAAGCATTACCACACAGGTCTTTATTTAAAGAAGTAATTTTTTATAACTCATAAATAAACTCGCTTATTTACAATTTAGTGATTGGCGTTGAAAAACTAATGAAAATAAAATTGTAATAATTTTTTTGAAATGGCATGAAAGTTAAAATAGAATAGTCTTTCCAAAACCAATTCACTTTAAGTACTTTTGAAATGTTTGAATTTAAAACTTACATAGGTTTTTATGCACCTTCAAATAATTCTTGTATATAAGAATATTTTTGACAGTTTTATTTTTATGGCGAATAGACAGCGAGTAGAAGTGTTTACTCTCACATTGGCTGACAAGCTCCTATGGTAGAAGACGGTTAAAATTGTTTCTGTTTACTTTTAATAGATGGCAGTTGTACCAAATCGTTAACCGAATTGAATTATTATTATCATCGACCTGTATTGAGTGATGTGTATTTTAAAGTAAGTTAGTAAAATATAAACTGTAGATTTATCTCTTTTAAGATTAGGACCTGGGTACTTATTAAAGTGAATGAGGTGCACGGCACTGTCGAGGTGAAAATATTAAAATTGCATTTTGGGACTCTTTCTAGACACACATTTTTCTTGTCATATCGTGTCTGAGGAATTTTTAATTTTATCCATCATATTTTTTTAATTTAACGTTCATTAGACTTTTACTGTAATATACACTTTTTCATAGAATCTTATTAAATAAAAGTAGTTATATTATTATTAACTAATAGACAAAGATACATGAAGTCTTTAAACATTCAAATACTTCTAATGAGAAATATACTTTTTTGATTCAGTTGATGTAGAAGACATTCCATTAACGCATAACAATGAACCTACATGTACTTGAATGGTTTTAATTAAAAGGCACAACGGAAAGATAATTAAAATGGTAATTAATACAGCCTTTTGACTTCGCGGGCTATTAAATTTTTAATAATGAAAACAAGTTAACTGTTATTCCATATCTGTTTTGGAATAGCTATAATACTTAATTATTTTTCCTAATCTACATTTATATTCTTACAAATGTGGGGAAACCTTCAATTTATTTAAACTACTAAATTAAAATGCCTATATTGTGCCAAGTTTATTTCTAAATCAAATATTTTGATTGAACATACAATTCTCTTAAGTTGTAATATACATATCTATTCTGCATTATCCAAAATATTTTTGACCATTTAGTCAAAACTAACTAATTCTTCTGAGTTACAATCAAAATTTTGGCTGACAATCAGAATTTTCCCTATTCCTATCGATGCTCCTGCAACTCCGTGCAATTTTAAAATCTCAGCCAGCTATTATTTACTTTGATAATGCTTCTCATATTCTTATTTCTATTATAATTTATGAAATTCTTCACCAAGTTCAACAAATGAAATAAAATTCTAAAAAATGACAATATCATTTAGTACTGATTAACTAATCAATTACTGTTATACAGTGCTTTAATCTTTGAACATATTTGAAAGAAAGAAAGAAAGAAAGAAAGTTTTTATTTGAGACACGTATATAGTGAGGTATAAAAATAAAAAAAAAACAAAATAGAAAAATTACAAATTAAAAAACAAAAAATAAACATAAGAATAAAGAAAAAAAAAAAAATAAAACTTATGACTAATTTACAAAAATGCACCTACACCAAAACACAAAAAAATAAATAATAAAAATAATTAAAACTTAGGATAAAAAAAAAGAGAAATCAAAACAAAAAAAAAAGAAAAAAGAAATAAACATCAAAATACATAAGGCGTGTCCCAAAAAGGTATACCATTCAGCTTAAAAGGTGTTAACACACCTTATGCTGATTTTCGATGGTACCCTTTGAGCCTGATGGAAGTAGCGGTGAACAAGTTTATAAATACATATTGTTAATGTGACAGTTAAATTATATAAACAAAAAGTTGAACACATGACTGAGGTAGGCAACGGAGCCATACCAGTAAAGGTAAGTTGTACATATAATATATAATATATATGTACACATAATACATATAATACACACATAATGTTATTATAGCACGATAATACAAAATAATAATAGTGGATGTGACTATACATTCTAAATACACATATACATACATATATAAAGTTATAAAATTATATAGAATTATCATAATTATGTCATATATATCTGTATATACATAGACAACCACTCTCATACAAACACTCATACACATACAAACACACACCCAGGCATATATATATATTAATTATACATTTAGGTATATACATTAAAATATAAATATATTGTATTTAAAATAAACATACTTAGGTGAATAAATCAATTACTATTTTGCATTTGTTTATCAAGAAGAATTTTCCTGTATTTGTTTCTGAAATTATGAATTATATTTAGGTTCCTCAGTGGCGGTGGAAGGTTGTTCCAGCACTTGGTGGCGGCATATCGAAAACTGCCTCGAAAGGCGGCCGTTCTATGAAGAGGCATAAGTAGCAAATATGATTTCGATCTAGTTGCGTATGTGTTCGTTTCGTGCGCCCAACGAAGTTTGTGGTAAAGATACGGCGGAAGTTTATACTTGATTACCCCGAATAAAAGCGTTATAAAATGCAGTTGCCTACGGTACTCCATTCTCATAATTCTTGCGTTATTTAAATATTGTGTGACATGCGTACGTGGAGGTATGTCGAAGCAATATCTTGCACAGGCATTTTGCACCTTTTGTATTAAGTTTTTCGTACGTTGCAATAGTCTCGGGCCTACCACTACATCGGCGTAATTTAATTTGGACAATACTAATGCGTCACATAACCTGATTCTTACATTTACTTTTAAAAACTTTCTTATTTGGTATAAAACTTTTAGACGATAGAAGCAACTCCTAACTGTATTGTGAATGTGTTTTTCAAATCTAAGGCATTCATCCATAAGAACGCCGAGATTACGCGCTTCAGAAACTCTTTCAATTGGTTCATCTTGAATTTTAACCATAGGCATTTGCCTGGATATGAGTTGTACTTGATTCGCCGAGCCCAGTATTAAAAATTTTGACTTTTGCGGGTTTAGAGCTAAACAATTTACTTCTGACCAACTTGCTATGTTTTTTAAATCTTCATTTAGCTTATGTACAGCATTATGAGTTTCGTTAGGGGGAAAAGATATATATATTTGTATATCGTCAGCGTACATGTGGTAACGGCAGTTTTTTATGACTTTCGTTACGTCAGCGCAATATAAAATAAACAAAAGAGGACCAAGTATCGATCCTTGAGGTACACCTCTAGAGACTTGCCTACATTGCGAAGCTTTCATAGTGCCATCTCCATGTTTAAGTTCTACGGTTTGTGTTCTGCTACCTAGATAACTGGCGAACCATTGTATAGCTTCCGTGCTAAGGCCGTAGTAGTGTAGTTTTGCTAGTAACAGAGAGGCATTAATGGTATCAAATGCCCTGGAGTAATCTAACAAGACTAGTATCGTGCCATTGCCTTTATCTTGCGCGTTTAATATTTCGTCAACCACATCAATCAGTGCAGTTGCAGTACCGCGATGTTTACGGAATCCTGATTGTCTAATGGGTAGTATATCATTGGTCTCGAGGAAATCAGACAGCTGATTATATACTATTTTTTCTAATACTTTGGATAAACATGGCAGGATGCTTATTGGTCGGAGATCCTTAATTTCTGAAGGATTATTATTTTTAGGGATAGGCGTAATTATCGCTTTCTGCCACATTATAGGAAATGTGCTGTGGGTAATAGACATATTAATTATGCTAGTAATAATTTCTTGTACATAGGGCATGATGAGCAGCAACATTTTTAAAGATATTCCATCGGCCCCAACAGCATTTGATTTAATACTACGTATTACTTTATTAACAACTATATAATCGACGGTTTTTATAGAGAATGTAGCATCACCATATAGTTGACTGTTATAGTATGCTATATCAGTGGCAGAGGCTTGAGGCCTGCCTGGTAATTGGAGAAAGTGACTATTAATTTCATCTGGATTATCAAAATGAGCAGGCAAAAGTTTGTCTTTCTTGTTATTAAAGCTAACAAGGCTCTTAATATGTGACCATAAATACCGCGAATTTTTGTAATTATTATTAATAAAGAGAGTGAAATAAACCGTTTTTTCTGTATTTATGGCTGATTCTACTAATTTTTTAAGTTGCTTATAATAGTTAACGTGAGCATCTATCTTCGTATTACGGCATCTAATTTGTGCTTCATTTCTCCGAGTCATCATTAATTTTATGTTATAAGTAACCCATGGATACTGAAATTTCTTAATATATCGCAACTTTATAGGGCTTAATGTGTCAAATACCCATAGAATACTATCATTAAAGGCTGCCACTGTTTTATTTATATCATGATCTGATATTACTAATTCCCAGTTGATAAGTGTGGTTAAATAATATTTTAATTGTTCTAAGTCTATGTCGTCTAATCGTCTACTATACATTTTTTTCGTTACGGGCTTCTCCTTTACAATATTTAGCTCACACGATAGAAATGCATGGTCGCTTAAATTGCATATATAATCGACCCACACTCGTTCGACGTACGTATCGGAGCAGATGAGATCAAGGAGAGTTTCACTATGACTTGTGAAATGTGTAGGTACGGTTACATATTGCTTCATATTTGTGTATGTGAGAAAGTCCGTAAAAATAGCTGCACTTGCATTACCTGCATCTAGGAGATTGATGTTAAAATCGCTCACCAATAGTATGTAATCATGATATGGCAAAGCCCCATATGTGTCAGTAATGGCATCGATAAAAGTTTGCGTACTTAGCCAAGGCGGTCTATATGCTGTACCAATGATTAATATTTTACCCCTAATATTAACACTTAACCACATTTGTTCAATCATTATGGTATCTGGGTGTTTAAGGGTCCGAGCAGAAATACCCTGTTTTATATAAAAACCTACTCCACCGCCACGGGTACGCATTTCCGTAGGTCGTGGAACGTGACGCAATGAGTATCCTGGAATTCTTGGGGCTCGGGCATCCTCCCCTTCTCGTAGCCATGTCTCATTTAGAGCCATGATATCGACGTTGTGGCGGTCCATTGCATATAAAAACTCATCATGACCAGTACCGAGTGAGCCAGGATTCAGAAAGCCAATTCTTAATTTTTTTGACTTATTCATTTGACATACTGTGTATATAATATATTAAAATAATAATAAAATATAATAATAATAATATAATATAATAATAATGATAATAATAATATAATATAATAATAATAATAATAATATAATATAATAATAATAATATAATATAATAATATAGTAATAATGATAATAACAATAATATAATATATTAAATAAACAAATGCAATTATGCTGGCTAACTGTAAATGATATGTAAGTTCCAAAGTATACGCAAAATTAAGTTTACATTTAAAGATTACATTCGACATCTCACAATTGTTGTATATATTACCTTTAAAAGCAAGAAATATAATTAAATATGATAATAATTTGTCATTGTAATTGCTATTTAGAACTGTCACATTAACACAAAGCAAAAACTTAATAATACATTTTAAATGAATATGACAAATTAATTTAACCTGCTTGCGAATTAATTTTGTTAAATTAACATATTTAGTATATCTCTTCATTATAACCAATAAACTAATCTTATATGGACTTAAAATCAAATGACATTGTCTCCAAAAAACTTACTAGTGTCCTCCAATGTGCGTATCCGACGAGTTTCGGAGTTTCCATTGCGACGAGCATAAATGCGACCTCCTCGCGTCCAGATATATCGCCATCCATCGCGTCGACCTAATTCACGTGTTTTATAAAATATATGGCGATTCATCGGAGTGAGGCGCTCGTTAACATAAAACCTCTTAGCTTCAGACTCGACGATTCCCGATGAGTCACAGCCGCGGCGCACGCGAGCGGCTCGTAGCATTTCGTCGCGGACGGCGCGGCGGGCGAGACGCACGATAATCGGCCGTGGCCGAGTTTGCCCGCTGTGATCGGCTATGATGCGGCGCGGTCCCCAGCGCTCAGAGCTGACAATGTCGCGTTCCTCCAGGGACGCCCCAATTTTTTTAGCAACTAGAAGCACTATATTGGTTGAATTTTCGCCACTTTTCTCCTCTAAACCCGAAATTTCGATATCGTTCAGCAGGTTCTCTTGGTCACGGTCATTCAATTCGGATCGTAGTTGGGCTATTACTTCGGTCGTATTTCTGTCAACTATTCCCGAGTTTCGCTCGTGATTATTTTTTTCTAAATTGTCTAAACGTTGCTCGACGCTGTCTATTCGTTTATTAAACTCTGATATAGTCGTACTAAGCCGCGACAGCTCCCTGGTTACCGAAGAAAATTCCAATCGCAACAGCCTTATCTCGTGGGCGAGGGACTTTTCAGAATTATTTTCGTTAGCGTCTATGAAATTTTCCTCTGCATTTTCTATATCTGAGCTGGGAGAGGGATGGCTACTGGTACTCGCATTAATGGTGCGCTTCGTTCCTACTTTGCAATTGTTGCATAGTAATTTTTTGGGAATGGGGTCTCCAGGCTTTATATTAACGCACATTCGATGAAATAGCATAGCGCATTTGGTACACTTGGCGCCATCTATTATTGCGAGGTATTTACCGCAATGATTGCACTTGTTCGTCATAACGCTGAGTCAATATCAATATCGACAAGGCAATTATGAGTATGGATGCTAGATGGCACTTTTAAGAATAATGTTTAATAAAATTATTTAAATTTAATTTAGTTTTATGTAGCTATGCATAAAAGTCAATAGTTCTTAAATTTTCACGTTTATTATTATTTTATATGGTCCTTTTTTGGTTATTAAACATTTAAATTTAGTTTTATATTTATTTTATTTGTAAGAGGGTATGACAAGTTAACTTTCCACTGCACACTATATTTTTATTGTATTTATAACTTATCAATTTTGTATTTAAACTTGTCACATATCACTAAATATCACTATCACTCACAACTGGTTTAAAACAATTTGGTTTAAAACAATTTGTAAAGTCATTAGTTATTATAACTTAATAAAAACCGTTAAAGACACACGCTACACGTCCGCACGCCTCAACAGTTCATTACCAAGCCTCAATCAAATTTAATTTTTTCATATAATTTATTAAGTGTTAACTTAATAATTAATTACAAAAAATGTAAGCTTCTTAGAAATTATATTATATTAATTTGATTTATTAAATTCAGATAGTTCCAACAGCAAACATTTGTAAAGCATCACCACTATCAGAATTTCTTCTTCGAAAAATTATTAAAGTCAGAAAAATTCCTCACTGAGGAGATAGAAAAATAATGGGGAATATAGTATATGTATTTTTTATATTCGTCTTAACTTCATAACTGTCTGGTTCAATTTGTATTGATGTGTTTCCCGAAGGACCACAAGCTTCACGTGAAAGGCGTGGTAGTGGTACGAGTCAAGCTTTTGAGGTTCGATACGACATTTCTTTCCATATTATCTGTGAGGACAGATATGCTTCTATACGGGAGATACGTCGAGAAGTATGAACGGTATAACAGATGGGACACCTTACGTGATGGAATACTTTAGTTCCTTGGCCGACGTAAAGTGCACTTTTCCTTTGCCACTCTTACCTATCGTTTTGTATATTAATCTTAGAGATCTGAAATAAACATTATATTAACTTGATTTAAACCTTCTTCAAGTCGTTGCATATTCTGTCTACAGTTCCCTTTACATTGTATAATCCATACAAAAAAGTGAGGAAATTCCGAGACCTTTTTCTAGTGCCATTACTATCCAACAAGCGGATTTATACAAACTTGACTGTGACTGTATCTATAATGTAGTAATAAATTAGACAAATAAAGACGAGCATGGCATCAAGGGTGAAGGGCAATAATATGTCGGTTATTTAAAAATAGATATGCGTTGAAGTTAGCTGTGTGAAAATACAGTAGAAAATCGAAGCCATCAGGTTACTACATCAGGATTAAAAAGAAAAAGTCATAAAAACTGCAGTAGCCAAAATTTAGTTTCGTTTCACACGCGAAAGTCTCATATCATTTAATAGATTTGATTGTAAGCCAGTGCTATGATCGTCTCTTAGCAGCCAATGTTCCGATCAGCATGGTGAGTATTACACGCACACACACACACCACACAGCACACAGCACACACACACACAGCACACACCACACACACACACACACACACACACACACACACACACACACACACACACACACACACACACACACACTGTTAGTTTAATTGTTCTTGAATCTTGATCGATGTTATCTTCATTATCCTAGGTGTATCAGGTTCAACAGTAAGTTGTTCAACGCCTATATCTACTGGATCGTCTATCGCACCAGTTTTGGATTGCCAGCGTGGACAGGTGTTTTTATCATATCATTATCTTTTTTTTTTAATGTGAAAGGTGGCAAACGAGCAGACGGCCCACTTGATGGAAGGTGGTTACCGTCGCCCATGAACATCCGCAAAATCTTTGTTGCGGATGCGTTGCCAACCTTATTTTTTAGGGATAGGGAGGGGTGGGAACAAGGAAATGGTTGGAAAGGGTGGGAATAGGGAAAGGGCAACCGGCTCTCTCACTCATCGGACGAAACGCAGTCATTACTGACTACTTCACGCCGATCTTCTGTGAGAGGGTGGTACTTCCCCGGTCGAGCCAGCCCATGTAGTAACTGACCACAGCTAGGCTCTACCACCTTTAAAGATATTAATTATATACATATTATATAACTAGCTTAGTCCCGTGGTGTTACGGGATCTCCGGATGTAAATAAAAATAGCCTAGGTGTTATTCCTGGACGTCAGCTTCTTTAATACAAAATTTTCTCAAAATCGTTTCAGCCGTTTGAGCGTGAAGAAGTAACAAACATACACACACACTCACAAACTTTCGCAATTATTTTTCGTTATTTTTCTGTTATATTTTTGTTATTTTTTGTTGTTTTTTCGTCATTTTTTGTTATTTTTCCTCCTCTCCCCCAGTCTACGTCACGTCTCGCGAGCGTCTGTAGCAGTCACTCTGGTTTTCGTTCCCAAGACACTCTCCAGCGACCCTCGTTATATGTTGAAAATGTAAATTATTATTTATTTTTATTTTATTATGTTTACCCGATTGCGATGTAGAAGGTTATGTTGTGAGCTTAAACTTAGATTAATAAACTTGTTTTATATAAGACTAGAAGACCTGGCGCACTTCGTATCGCCCTATAATCAAGAAATATCTACTACGTTTTTTTATTTATATTTTTGGAGTTTACCTATAAGCCATAAATCTCCGTGTTTTGAAGTGCGACAGAATGATTGACATATTAGTTAGTTGTCAAATCTAATGTCAAAAAATACGTTTGTGTGGGAAATAGAAAAGAGCTGTTTTTATGGTTTTCCCAGTAATGAATCAATTTTTTCAGCTTTTACCTTCCCTGAACCTCCTCAAACATTTCAAGACTAAGATAAGATAAATCCGTTCAGCTGTTCTCGAGTTTTAGCGAGACTAAGGAACAGCAATCCATTTTTATATATATAGAAGATTGTATTCTATAAATATATCGTCTTCATTATGTCAATATGATTAATTTTACAAAACTTCTTTCAGCTATTTGTTTAATGAATTTGATTCTTACTCAGTCGGGTAATCTTTTTGTTTATCCTTTGCTTTTTTATGTATAATTTAAGAAGTATATACTGGAATATTTATCGTGATAAATATCGTTTTAGCTATTTAACTGACGTTATAATTCAGTGGTAACACTGGCTTCATTTCGGAAATCACGGGTTTTAGTCCATGTGATTTATTATAATTCTACAAGTAAATATACTTTAAACTTATAAAATTATTTTTATTTATTTCAACAGGGTTCAGACAATCAAAGCAATAACAGCGAAGGTGTGACTCCTTCTAAGACGAATGACGAAAATGATTCAAACGATCTCACGTCCAACTCGGGTATGTAATATAAATTATATGAAAATATAGAAAATACAATAAAAACATAACGAAATTTATATAAATTTAGATATTATTAAGTATTTTTTTCAATTGTGTCTTCATCAACCTCAATATGAATTTTAAGTCCGTTGTCATGTAAACATGTCATGTGATTTATAACTTTATTCAGTAATTAATTATAACATGATTATGGAAACCACAGTCTAAGAATATCACATATATTATTTGATTTTAATTGTATTTTAATTAAACCCTGATAAGATGCGATTTATAACTTAATTCAATAAAATTATGTTCTATTATAACATGATCATTACAAACAAAAGTAAAGATAGTAATATGTATATTATTTTTCCTTGTTTGTTTTCTTTTTTTTTTAATAACCAACACATGGTTTTAAATATAGTTAAATTGCTTAACTACTGTTTGATAAGAGAAAGTATTATTACGGGATAATATTATTATAAGGATTATTATTGCAAAATATTGTTGTGATAAAATTATACTTTTTGCTTTGTAAATTCTGTATTGTTAAATGACTTCAGTAGAAAAATTTCTAGTATAAGGTTTGATTGATAAGAAAATAATTGCCATTCAAAATATTCTATTGGTTTGAAGATAAAAGATAAATTTTGACAACAAAATTCACTCTGAGAATTTAAATGTTCAAAGTACTATCAAATACTGCAAATTTAATCAAGCGTCAATTATCATTAGGCCTGCATTGTTGTCAATTATCATTGTGTTGAATATAAGTAAATTTTATAATCTATGTTAATTTGTAATATGTTGTTAATCTGTGTGTCAAAAGTCGTATCATAGCTATGTCGGATAAAGGTTGATCAAATATACGGAGCTCTTTAAAAAGGGTTTTATTTCATCTAAGTATTTTAACAAGTATACTGCCACCAGTACTTTATGTAACTATTTTACGCCATTGAGTTAGCTTAGGAAATACGTAAAAGGGTTTTTTGTAATAATTTTCTGGAAAAGTTTAAGATTCAGTTTTTAATTGATAAAATTATTTCGTCTAATATTTTAGTAACATTACAAACAAGTCAATAGTTGGCTGAGTACCCAACTTAAAGTACTAAATGTAACATTATTTTATTTAGGAGATCTCTTTTGATTATCTTAGAATTAAAAAGGAAGTTGTGTGATAATCACAATAACTAGACGAAAAACGATCAATTAGTTGTGTTATCTTTCACTTTTTTTTTATTCTAAATATATCAATGAATACATAAAGCTACTATTTGATCTACTTTAACTATATTTTAATCACTGTTGTTTTTTTTTAATATTAGTTTTAAGGTATTTTATCAATATATTTATATAAAATTAGGAAAATGATTAATATATTTATTTCAAAATTGATATTCATCGTTATTAATGTGTTACTTATAAAATAATTTCAATTTAATCATTAAAGTAGCTGGTTAAAAAAACTAATACACTTACTTACGTATTCCATTTTAATATTTTCTTTAACCCTATGCGAATGTTACTACAATGTCTGTGGTTTATATGCAAAGGGATAATTTCATGCTGTCCCTCCAAACCTTTCCTTCAATGTTGGAACTACCTTAAACTTATAAAGATTATTCGGTATTCAAGTATTTTGTTTTCGATCCACCCCTTACAATAGGAACAATGCCTCAATATATAATGAAAACTCCTATAAGTTTATCTAATTAGGCTATTAGTCTATTAGTTTATCTAATTAGGCTATTAGACTATTAGTTTATTAATCTATCTAATTTAGGCTAATTTAAAACATATCGGATAAACATATGAAACATATCTAAGTACTATTTTTGATTGCTTTTACTATATTTTATATACATAAGTCTGAAATTTTTACGGTCACTTTTTTAACAATATACTTATCAATACCATAAACATGATCATGTATGTAATAAAACTAAAATATTATGATTAGTAATTTAACTGTTAAGTAGATAGCCAAAACCCAACCCGAAATCGCTTTCGAAGCTTCCATTTAGGCTAAATGGCGAGGTATCTTGGATAATAGGTGATTTTGCACTGTGTATCCTTTTGCTGTCTTAATTATAAGAGAGATGTTTAAAACTAAAATAAAACTAAGATTTCATATTTTTTATTTATTTTAGACCTATATACTTCCGATGTTTCGATTCCTTTGTCGTTACGGTGATCAAATTTTTTTAATTTCTCCCAAAAATCTTAGTTTTGTTTAAATGAATACACACAAAAATCGTAGATATCATTAGTTTTAGCTATTTAGTGTTACATTTTTCAGTAACTTAAAACTTTTTGTTTATTAGAATAAAATGAACTTGAAAAATAAACTAAAACTTTGAATAGATGTATGTGTGTTTTCCGCTTTCTGTTATAACAATAATTTGATTTATTAAAAATTAACGTCACAGCTTGCTTAAACGGTATTCGATATAAATTAATATACATATAAAAAATTAAATATGTTTTTATTCCCAGTGAAATTGAGATGTCAAGCAATATTTAAATATACATTTTAAATTTCTTTTTAAATAAATGGTAATCCTAATTTTTTTCATTTTCGTGAAACCTTTTTAACTTTTCGCTATAGACCCGCAATAAAATACATATTATAAATTTTTCAAGTGTATAGTTAGTATATAATATTTTATAATCAGAAATTATTTATTTTATGACTTTATAGTTACTTAAAAGATGTATAAATAATGATCATTATTAATAAAAAAAAATCTATATTTTCTTCAGTAAAACTCTATTTTAATAAAAAAATTAATGATATCAACAAGAAATTATTTTTAGAAGCTAAAGGTATCTTTATAAAACTTATTGTTCTGTAATGGGATAAATAAATAGAGTATTATTTACTTTTGCCTTTAAAAAATCAAACAATTTATAGACGGAGTTGCGGGAAATAATTAGTAATTAAGATAACAACAAACTAGTTCCACGATATTAGATCAGTCACGAAATTATCCCCCCAGGGGAGTAATAGGATAACAACTTAGAAGATAATAATAATGAGTTACGATTTACTTGCAGTACTATTAATAAAATAAATTATATATGGTTGCTATAATATGTTCTTTTGTAAATAATTTTGTTTACTTAAACTCCAGTAAAATAAATAAATGGCAAAGTATATTGTGTTAATATAGTCTACCAAAGCAATTATGTATTACTGATGCTTAGGAATCTTAGTTAAGGTAACAATAGAGTGGTAAGTGTACTAATTTTGACTCCACAGTGATATAAAAGAGTTTTAAAATATTTTTTTAAAATATATTATGTAAAAATAAATATGATTTAATTCTTTTAATTGGTTTGGTTTTTAAAACAGATACTTCATGATACTATGGTTACTTTGAAGTTACAATAATTTAATTAAAAGTTTTCCTTGTCTTCCCTCCCGACATATTTGTCATTAAAGACAAAATTTCTTTCTAATTAGACAAAATTTTGATAATTAATTGTTGAAGTTCCTCTCAGATATCATTAAACTCCTTTAATTATTTATGTACTTTTATCTATGAATTTATTAAATATCGTTTATGTAGGAAATAAAGTACTATAACAGTAATTTTATCAACGTTATTATTGTAGCGAGTCCTAAGAAAAAAATAATAAATTTCAAATTGTTGCTGGAAAAGTTTCAGGAAATAATATAAACAACATGACATTTTTTTAATTATTTATAACTTACCTCAATTACTCTACCAAATGCTTTTTAAATGCTATTACTTTTACTCGTATTCTAATAATCCGATGCACCAATTTAAGAATACACAAGTTTGTTGTTGTGACATACAAAATTTTATTTATGAGATAACTATGGAGAATAAAGCAATAAATAATAAGGCATTCTATTGCGAATCTATATCGATTTAGCGGATTAAAATAAGTATTTGCGCAAACTGCTGGATGGCGTTTGTGGTGAACCAAATACCTTTATTGTGACAAAGTTTAACACCAGTATAAAAGTAATTAATTGTTACAAGTATCATTTTATCATAGAAGAATGCCCACGAAATATCAAATATACTTTACTTTAAAATATAGATATTCCACTTAGTTCAGCCTAGTAATAGTAATAAAATTCTACAGAAATTTTAACCACGATGAGTACTTTTGCAAAAAAAAATATATATGAATACAAAATAATTTAAATGAATTTATTTATATAATTTATTGATAGGTCTAGATTTTAAATTAGTTACTATTATTATTCCATAATTTCTTAATCATTTAAAACTGTTTTCTTCAATAATGACACAGTTTTGAGACTGAAATTCTTGTTCACCTTTTATCAAACCAACGCAGTAATGTGAATAATTAATTTATGTAGCTTTGGTTTGAAAAATTCAGCTTCTAAGAAATATTTTAGTGTAGATTTAATTACTTATACTCTGTTATATTTTATATTAACCATTTTTTATAAAAAGAGCAGCTTACTTGGATGTTTAAAATTGAGTAATTATAAATCGACCACTATTATTTTGATTTTAACTTTAATAATTATAATAGTGTTGAGTTTGTAGGAATTTAAATTAAAAAGATTAAGTGTAGAAAAGGAGATAGTCAAAACGACTAATCTTATTGCTATCGATGATTTGACTGGAGGTTAGAGTTGAAGTTAACAAATGAATAATGTTCTCAGTGGAAATTTATTGCAAAATAAGAAGTAAAAAAGAGCACACTCTCACTATAAGCGACCAAGGTTTGGTTTAGAAATCTGATATATGGTTGAATTTACAAAATCAAATGTATAATGCATACATAAATTCTAAATTATCTGAGTACGTTTAGTAATTATTATTCAGAAATATAATAATAAGGTAATTTTGTAAAAATTGTGATTATTAAATATCGTATTGGTTCATACGAAACAAAATTACTTGTATGCAAATATCTGAATTGTTGTACATGAACTTCTAAAGCGCTGATGAGTTTAAATTTGTCCTCGGCCTCTCATTTAGATCATCTTCATAGCAAAATTAACTAGTTGAGGCTCAGGTATTTATATAATAAAATTTTACAACATTTTTAAAAATAATGTGTATCCCTTTAGGGCTAATGCGTTAAGTCAGGAGTGAAATTAGAAAATATTGTTCAAAGGACTTTCATATTGATGGTAAACTAGAAAATCTAAAGCGATATGTCCCATGTTGCTAAGTTAGTTTTGATATACGCATAGTGGGAAACAAACAACTGATTAGGAAATTTCAACTCAGTGATCTAAAACAAAAGGATCATATTTCACTAAAGATATAAGATATCTCTCTGTCTAAGATATATTTACGACTATAAAGCAAAGTAACGTTATATAAGTTGTGTCACATTTGTTGTGTATTCAAAGTTTCTATGTTACCTTTTTCCTTTTAATAACCATGTTATATAATTTTACTGATATAATTTACGTCATAATCATACCATTTACCTATAAAATATAAGAGAAAATATCTTAAATAATTCTAAAAATACTTAACATTTAACAGAACATAAAAAGGATATAGCTTAAATTTGTAACATCTATGTATATAATAAAAAAAATGTGAATGAATATACATTTATAAAAAAACTAAGTAAATGTGGAATAAGAAAAATGTCCAGAAAACTAGATAAGACGCAGTAAAAAATATTCACTAAAAGTTAATATTTTAAGCAAACAGATCACCAAATTTACTAAAGTCTAAAAAGATCCAAAATTTACCAATACCTAATGAAATCGGTATAAGCTAAAAAGTTGGTAACTCTAGCAGAAATCTTTTCTGTTTAACACCACTTAGAAATGATTTTATGTGTATTACAATTTGCAATAGATTGTGTTGTTTTAAGTTTAAATACATTTTCTCAAAATCTTTACAGTAATTTTGTACGTGAACGTAACCAGTCTTAATATAGGAACATAATCCCATACTTTACCAATGACTTTTTTTACTTTCCTTAATATTTTTGTTTACTAGTTCTTAAATAGTCACCCATTAAAATGACCCTTTATATAATATTTCATATTTACGGCCGTCAATTATAGACCTTAGTAAAATAAATGTGCAAATGCGTATGCATTAAGAACACTTTATCTGTATAGATTAAGAACACTTCTATCTGTATAGATTAAGAACACTTTATCATTACCTCAAATAAATAAAACTTTGTCACTTCAGAATATACATAAAACAACGATCTGAAAAATCAAAAAAATCTTTGTGATCATTGTTCTTTGTAAGAATAAACATAATACACTGAAAGTCTTTAGTTTTCATAAAGACCCTGTAAACCAACACTTTTCTATTTTTTATTTTTGTTGTACTGAAGGCGACTTAAATGATGATGCTACAGCTTTCGTGTGTCTGCAGCTTCGAACTTGTTACCCTATTTCTATCTGAAGTGTTGTTTATTTCAAAGGAAAATATATAAAATTATTTAAGATAGTTATATAAAATACAAATAATGGAGTAATTCATATCTAAAGAGAGGTCAAACAATTTTTCGGTTGACTTGATGAGCATTAGCAAAGTAATATCATATGAAGACTAATTTATTCTAGCATTGTCTAAAAATATTAGCTGATTTTATCATTCTCTCTACAACTAAGCAAAGTTCATATCAACAAATATATATTAATTATATTTTTAAAAGCGTTTTTTAAGATGTTCGATAAGTTTTTAATAACAACTGGCTAAGTACATATGTGAATTTAAAATTAAATTTATTTTAATTTAAAGAGACTATGGCAAAAGTTTAATATTTTTAGGATGATATCTAAAATGTAACAATGATAAATAATTAATTATATCTTGTACAGCAGAGTTACATACGTATATAAATATTAAATCATTGTATGAAAGTGTTCCGACTCCAAATTTATAAATAACAAAATCTATCTTCTATTTGTAGTGCTTCTTTTATTTTGGATAAATATTTATAAATATACAAATATTATGTATTGGAACAAAAAACTTTCAAGACAATTTCTATCAGCTATAAGCCAATAGATTTCGTCTATTTCGATCAATGTCACAAACATCTAATAGAATCAGATAATCGTGATTACTCATATTGTCTTTGAAAATAATGAACTAGACATACCAATAGCTACGTAAACATAAATGTAACTTTGGCTTGTGAGCCTTAATTCTTCTTCTTCCTGGCAATTTCCCGGCTTTAGCTATATATACATATTATGTATATAGTTTTGGCAAATTGTTTGTACGATCGGCCGCCTTAATGACATCAACCCTCTTAGGGAATGCATTCGTTACTACGCTTGCTCAAGACGGGCTGGTGATTTCAAACTTATAATTGTGAAATTATAAGTCCAGGTTTCCTCACGATGTTTTCCTTAACCGTCTGTCAGTGACGTCTAAATACTCTCAGAAAGTACTCGGAAGAAAGAATGATTTGGAAAAATGACATTGGTACTTGCCAGGCTCGAACCCGCGCCCTCATGCATGTGAGGCGAGCCTTTAACCACTAGGCCACCACTGACTTGTAAGCCTTAATTATTGAAATTAAATTAATCAAACGTTCATATTACATTACTTGTCAGAGAGATCTTAATAATACATTAATTTGTAGCCTAAGGCAAGCCAACTCTCTTAGTATGTAATCAGTCAAAGGATTCTTGTGTTTTGTGTGTAAACTGACATAGTTTATAATATGAATAATACTAAGTTATTGAACACGCTTTGAACTAATATTGTTTCAAATTGATATCATTATAGAAGACAGTATCCAAATATATACATAAATTTTCATATAGAGCAAATAGTTCAATTTAAATGAGTTTATAGATTCACTAAAATATATTGGTTATATAAAATGAAACAAATTGTCACGAGCATAATCCGGAACAAAAAGATTCATTAAATAATTTTATTATGCTAATAGTTATTTTAAATATTGCTATATAAAAACAACTTTTAAATTTAAATGTCAGAAAAGTAGGATAGTAATAGCCAAAAACTATTCACATCATGTAAGGCAGACCCTGGCTATAGCTGGGAAATTGCCAGGTAGAAGAAGAAGAAAAGTAGGATAGTAAATTGTTATTATGCTATATTTATAAGCTTTAACTTTTTACTTTACGTATCGTTCTGAATTCATTAAAAATAGTAAAAATTACATTTTAATATATGTATATAAATGTACAAATATGGAGTGAAGAGACATTCTCGTGCTAATGTACATATTTACGTAATTGATAGATATACTGTAATTCTTATAATGCTTTTATGTTCTAATTACTTTATATTTGATAAATGTATTATAAGCTTCTAAGGTTATTAAAATGATTTTGTGCAGTTATAAGATCAAGGCAATTATATGTATATGAAAGATAATATCGCATTTCTTTCATAGATTAATTAAATTTATAAGTTATATATATAATCCTATTTTATTGAAGTGGTAATAACACAATAACGATAATACTTAAAAATAAATAAAAGTCTAAAAATACATACTTTACTTTGCCATAAATATGAATTATATGAGAATGCTTTTGTGTATACATAACTGTATATATTATATATCGATTATTTGTCTTATTGGTAAGATACTAGCTACAGTCACTTTAAAATGGTCTGTTTTCAATACCGGCCATTTCATTCAACAATTAATTATTGTTTACTAAATGATACGTAAGTAATAAGGCATTAATAACTATTATTATATACTTAACTTATTACTAATTGCTATTATTTCATTACATATGGTTTAGGGGTGTTTGAAAGTTGCGTTTATTTCAATTAATATTAAATTTTATGCTATTCAAGATTAATAAATTCCATGATTAAATTGTAGATTTTTGTTTTAATAGGTTTTATATTAGATTGAATTCAACCACCTCGTCACTCGTATATTGCTTTTTCAACTTAACATCGATAATTTTTACAGGTCTATTAATTAAATGTGAGTGTTTGCCTTCTGAAATATTTTAGAATATTAAAATCTTCTGAAGTATTTTTTTTGTAAAAATTTATTTATCTTTGACAGTCTTATAATTTTTCCCAGATTATTATTTAAATTTAATTTTTAACATATATTTGTAATATCAAGCCTCAGATATCATATGAACTAAAAAGCATATGTATGTTATCTTAAACTGTGAGAAGTTTGAAATAGAGTTATATTCTGAGTACAAAATTCATTCTATGGTTTTAGACAAATACACAGAAACTTTTCAAACTATCTAAAGCATACTTCAAATTTAATACTAATATTTGGATAAACGTTTGTGTTTACTTTATTAAATAGTTAGATACTTATCATTAATTACAATAAGATTTTTTTGCGACAAAACTCACCATTCGAACTAGATATTTAGCTAGTAGTCTTTACGTTTAGTTTCCATGGACTATTTTTTATAATAATGAATAAGTATATTTATAAACAATACAAAGTAAATAAACAACAAAAAAAGGTTTTCTATTGTTACTTTTTATAAATTTTGTCGGTTGATACCATATCAAACAACACGAGAGATGAAAATTTACTGTCAAAATAACTTGTAAAATTTTAATGAAGGAATATCTTAGTAAATACTATATAATACTAATTAATTCTAGCACAACGAGTATTAGCGACAAATTTTGGATTAAATATTGCTTCTTAATCCTATTTACTATTGGTATAATTTTTATAACTCTTGGAGTATTCTTGTCCGTTTCATAAAATGTATAACAATATTATTTTATAATTTCATTACAGGGACTTCTTAGTAGTAAAGATCGTAAGAACAGACGGTCTTCCAACTATAAAGTTACTAAACTACTCGCTGAACCTTTTAATGCTCAATAAAAAGCAATGTTAGTTATCTTTGATCTTAGAAATACCCATGGTTTAGAAAACTAATCTACGAAGTTCTTTTTAGTGTATAACTACATAAAATATCCTGTAACATATTTCGTTCTTATGTATATTTTTTTATATTGAAAGGAGATTGTCCACTTAGTATGGGGACTTTGGCCTGACGTGAACAGACATTTTATCATATTTTTTGTAATTAGTTTAAAGGCACTAACTAGTAATAATGAGAATATGAACTTTATTTTGAATCAAAATGTTTAAAAAGAGATTTTTGTCATGTGAAGAAAAACAGCTTAAAGAGAAATAAAACAACATTTTTTATGATTTACTTTTATTCGAAGATATCATATGTTATTAATATGTATTCAAGAAATTGGACAGGTGGTGAAATGTATTTTTGATACCTTGCCCAACTTAAAAACCATAAAGTAGTCGTTATATGAGTGCAGCAACCCACTGTGCATCGGCCAACCATGCAATTACAATAATATTCTTTTATAGCTTTCTTACCATTGTGATTATTTTCATATAATATATATATATAAAATCTATTTTTCGACTTACATGCCTGCTTTGTATTTTTCCACGCAATAATCTGCAGTTGGCCAAAGGAATCGGGTAGTCAAGCAATAGGTTGCTGGCTATATTTCTACATACTTCTATAGTATAGGAACCATCGCCTCTTATGTGCTCCCCATAATACAAACAAGCTTGTTTTAGTTGGTATATTCCACATGCAATTTTTATAAGATCATTATATTCTATTCTTGGAAATATGAAACTGTCCATGTTTACATTAATAGGTTGAAAATCTGCCCGCCTTCTATTTAAATTATTTTCAATAACAAAGTCGGCTAATGTGTTAGGAGTAAACATCTTTTCATTTATTATAATACAACAGTATATAAGGATTATAATTATATAAAACAATAAAACCTCATTTTGCATTATAGGAATAGCATATACATATAATACATATCTTTAGAAAAACGAGTAATTTAAATAATTAATTGAATTGACACTTACTTGTCGAGGAGCTATCCACTGTCTTATAATAGACTGAACCTGATTAAGATCTAGACTATGTCGCCTTCGCTCTATCAAATCAGTTCCACAGTTTATGCATCTCAGAGATACGGATTGGTAGGAAGTCACTTCTTCTGTGTGCAGACTATCATGAAACACGCTTTGGTTTTGTTCAATGTCTATATTCAAGCCATGGTTAGCGATGGAGCTAGTTTCGGGTTTATCGTTTATGCTATGTTCGGAGTCCATAATACAAAAGCCAGGGTCATCGTTTGAGCGAAATTCGGGGTCCGTAGATGTGCAGGGGTCATTGGAAAAAGATAGGTCGGAGTCCATAATGAATAAACAATCGTTGAAAAAAAACCACAATAAATCAACACTCTCAATGTAGGTAAACAAAGCGAATGTAAACAATCAGTCTGTGACATACCAATCTCAATTTGTATTTTTTTGTTTTATTAGTGTTGTAATAGAAAAAAATCATTAAAAAATCGATCGAAAATAGATATGATTACGCTAAACATTCTTCATATTTCAGTTTATAAAACGTTTCAAATGACGAAACTAATTAAAACAAATATTTTTAATTTTTTTTTTGTATAAAATACTTATAGTTGTATTAAGTACTGCGAGATGAATCGATTTGACGCGATCGTTAATTGATCTTGCTGATAACACAAACCGTGGATCAATAAAGCAAATCAATGAAGATACTTAAAAAATTTTTTTTCAATAAAATACAAATGTACACCCAAACAACAATAGAATGGCTAGCTAAAAAATATTTGTTTTTTCATAAACTTGTTTTTTTGATAGCAGCCTGTTCATGCTAGGCCAAAAATGGACATTGCCCTTTCTTTACATGATGCATATAAAAACCATATGTCCGATGTAAATTAAAGAAAAATCCTAAAAATCTATTTTATCACTGTTTTTTCTATTATCAATCATTATATTTTATCAAAATAGAAATAGTGTAAAGAACTTTATTTTCTTCATAATTACCAATCTTGACTTCAATTATTTATTTAGAAGATTATTTTATTACATTTCTGAATGCCACATGTACAGTTTTAAACTGCGTCAAAAATATGTAAAGTGTATTTCGTCGTAAAACTATCCAACCGATAAATTATTTTCAGTTGTTTATTAAGAGCTCTCGGAAAATTATGCAAGCTTTTATCGAGAAGTATTTAAAACAACAAATTGTTACTGGAAAAATTAATTAACACTCACAATACGTGCTAACCCGAAGCCGTGGTAAATAAAGAAATAATAATTTTCTCATTAAATAGACTATTGTATCTTTAAAAATAAAATTCCAATTTATTCAATAACTGGAAAAAATATAGACGTTCAAATATTTTAAGATCTATAATAAAATACAATATCATTTTATTGAACATTACAAAAATATGATAAAAAACTTACTTTTAACGTGATTTGGAATAGACCCGGCAGAACAGCTTTCTTAAATTAGTGTAATTTAACCTACCATGAATAAAAAACCGATACATCTTTAGTATATAAATTTAAGGAAGTAAAAATTATTAACTACCAATTTTTGAAACATTATAAGTATAATTAAATAATAAAATGTCTATTAATTAATATGTAGAATAAATATACAACCTTTTGGTAATATATTATATGAATAGAAGATAACATAATATCAATATTATACAACGTCATTCTAGTTATAGTGAAATATTGTAAAAGTGGAAGTTTTCAAATTGTATAAGTATTTACATACAGAATTTACTTTTAGTTAAATTTTTACTTATTTGTTTTTATTTTTTAAACATAACTATAATATTTAAACTTGAAAGGAAATTTCAAAAAAATCTGGCTTATAGAGGCTAATATCTGGAATAAAATGAATTAATATAACAAAGGCGTTTTATATAGCATTAAAGCCTTTTTTTACTTATCTTAGTTTTTGTAAAGTCGCATTAATAAAAATCTTGATGTCATTTTCTTCTCGTATGCCCGTGATCACGGTTGCTGCAAAGTAACCGAAACGTCGTTAGTATGTCGTTAAAATAATCGAAGTTTCGTGGTAAATCCAAAAATATTAGTTTTTTTTCATCCATGCATACCTGTAATACTAATGAAAGTTTTTTAGACTTCATTAAGTGAATACAATATCATCATAATGATCACAAACCCAAACGCATGAAATAAGTAATCGAAAAAAATGTATTAGTTTCATTTAAATGAATAGTCGTCAAAGCCTAAGATCTCATTATACATATGAACCAGTACGGACTGAAAATTACCAATTGAAAAATGTTAATGACGTAATAGAACTTACAAATAATCTATTCTTTTAACTGAAATGTTGAATATATTTTATCCTACGATATATACAAAATGATAGCTAGTCAATGAAACGAAAAGGGTTCTACCGCTGCCAAGTAAAAAGTACAATTTAGTAACTTTTTAAGTATCTGGGTAATTAATTGAATATGACAATTATTTTTGAATAGTTGATATGATTAATTGAAAAAATATTGAGAAACAACAGTGCGACCTAAATATAAATAAGAATGTATATAAAAATTTATAAATACTAAGATAAATATATTTATAGTTATATATTTTTTTAAACAATAGCCAAGTAAATTGAATAACAAAAAATAAAATAAGCCATTGTAAATAAATAACTTCCCAGAACTATGAGCGAATATAATTACAGTTATAAAATATTTTTCTATGTTTAGTAAAAAAATTATTATTAGTAATATTTGTTACAATACGATTTTAATAAGTACTTATGTATCAAAAAAGAATAGACGGCAGAATGGTAGTGTAATGTGGTCATGATTTCTTAATACGTTAAAGGCCACATTGAGATAATTTCTTACTTAATCTTAGTTTTGAGAACCATCTGAGGAACCTCTATTCCTTATATTTATAGAGCTACTAATAAAATAAACCTCACAAACTGATGTCCGTAACTGCCTTTATCAAGACAATTGTATTCCCTAATTCCTTGTTTGTTAGGATGCTAAGGAAGAATATTAAATGAAATTAACAATTTTATCGCCTTGAAACTTATGAGCATATGAACCGACTTGTGAACATTTTGAACATATAATTTGATACTTATCTTAGCTGAAAATGTTCCGTACGTTAAAACAAACTTAATGAAATTTTCATAAAGAAAAATTTTATGTAGTAGTAGATTATTGAATTTATTTACAGTATAAGATATTTTGCAAATTGCGTAAATGTTATTAATATTATCGGTAATATAAAAAGTTTTTTTTAACAATTTACCATCAGTGCGTGCATCTTCTATATATATAAAAATGGATTGCTGTTCCTTAGTCTCGCTAAAACTCGAGAATAGGTGAACGGATTTATCTTATCTTAGTCTTGAAATCTTCGTGGAGGTTCAGGGAAGGTATAAAAGCTGAAAAAAAATTATTCATTTCCGGAAAAACCATAAAAACAGCCCTTTTCTATTTCCCATACAAACGTTTTTTTTGACATTAGATTTGACAACTAACTAATATGTCAATCATTCTGTCGCACTTCAAAACACGGAGATTTATGGCTTACAGGTAAACTCCAAAAATATAAATAAAAAAACGTAATAGATATTTCTTGATTATAGGGCGATACGAAGTTCGCCAGGTCTTCTAGTTAAATATAATTAACAAGAGCGCGTCGTGTGCGATCTGATTCCTATCAATTCATCTGTAAAAACTTTTAGTAGTTTAACTATTAATTTTATTAATTAATTAAGACCTTAAAAAATAGACGACAACAATAATTATAGTTCAAACAGAAATTAAACTATATTTCTTTATATTAAAATAATAATAATTATTATTATTCTATGAAACTTATTGAGTGTAAGTCAAAGTCCCATGCTCAATAAGTCCTGTCAAGTTTTACAAGAATATTACGGACATAGGTTAAGAAGTGTACAGAAGTCGACTGTTGTCGTTTAAGCTTTCATATTTTTTATAGTAGTAGCACTCTTTCTCTATAAGAATATTGGTAGAAACTTTCAATGAAGTAAGTACATAAATATCTTATACACAAATTAAACGAATACTTCAATCTATGTAAATAAAGACCATTGTACGTTAGTGTCAGAAAAATATTTTTTATAGCCAAATAAACTTGCTATATATAGCCAACGGTGCCAAGTAGTTAAAAATTAATATTATAGGAACTGAATAATGGAACTGAGAACATTAAGACATTAAGAAAATTTTGCATTTATTTTTAACTACCACAAGAGGTGTTATTAAACTCACTAGCGAATTAACCTAGTTTTAACAATTATTTTTTAGCATGATTCGATGTCTTTGAAATATGTATTGAAAGTGTTTATTTCATAGATTATACTTAAAATTTTATTATATTTAGATACACAAAATGTTAACATTTACAGATCTTATACATAAGGGAATCTAAGACTTTTGCGAGTACTCATTTAAATGAAACTAATATTTTTCGGATTACTATACGCATTTTATTATTGTAAAAACTGCATAACTTCTGACGTTTCGCTTACTTTTCAGCTACCGTGATCACGAAAAATTAATTTAATTTATAGGTCTTATAAAGTAGACCAAGCTGTAGAGCCAAGAAATCACATGTAATATTAAAAACGTACTCTTACATATAAGTGCAAAAGTTTTAATTATACATATTTACGGTTTTAGTATTCCAAGTAAGAGTGGTTTCAGATATTATAATACTTTTTTTTTGTCAAAACTGCTAATTCGTATTTTAAACAGATGTCATTCCTAGCTAACTATGAGGTCTATCAATACATTTTTTAAATAAAAACAGTTCTAAATTGTTCCTTATTACTGTACCACTTTTAGTTAAAATAATAAAAATAATCAAAGTTGGGATATAAAAATGTAAAGTCTTTATAAACTTGTACTTAATTTATCAGGATAGAGAGAAGTTGAAATAAATAAATAAACCACTTACTTCATTGCCTACATTTTAGGTTCAGTTTTTTTTTTCCTGCCCTGATCCCACTTCATGTAGGGTCGGCACAACATATTCTTCTCTTCTACAGAACATGTTGTAAATAGTTTTGGCTTATTGTTTTTACGACCGGCCGCCTGCCTGACATCAACCCGCTTTGGGAATGCATTAATCAGTGATGTCTAAATACTCTTAGAAAGTACATATAAATCGGAAAAATCACATTGGTACTTGTCGGGGCCAGGATCGAACCCGCGCCCTCGTGCATGAGAGGCGGGTCTTTTAACCACTAGGCGACCAGTTAGTAGCGTTCAGTTTACCATTTTTTTTAATAATTTTTAATATTATGTATTTACACTCAACTTATAAATGTGGGCAAAGATAGATATAAATTTAATGAAAGATATAAAAGTTCATTTCGACGTATGTTCTATAAAAAATTACAAACTAAAATCTATACCCAAGCCTACATATGACACGAGGACAGGATAGTAATAAAATAGTATTTCTCTTCTAGAATCTGGAGCCATATCCAGGTAATGATGTTACGAACACAATAAATCTCTAACTCTATGAAAATCGATATAAAGGTGTTACACAAACAATCTGTTTTTTATATTTTCATGAAAATTTTGCGTACCTATACGACACTGATTTTTTTTAATGAAATTCTAATTTTAGTTACGGATGACAGAAAATGACTTCTAAATTATTAATTGTAAATGCAATACGTTTATGGTTTTATTGCAAATATTATTGGTGTTTAGACCGTGATAATGATCTTATTTTGAAAAAACCTATGATAATTTTGTGACTTGGACATTTAATCTATGTGTCGAAACACGTAACCGAGATTTTGCCTACGAGGTCTAGGGAAACGGGGCCTTGCTATCAAGATGTTTAGGAGTGAAGAAGGTTGCAGACGAGCATATAATGATATAATACAGTCTCTAATTTAGTGTTTAATTACACAAAACAGGTGAGAAATGTTTTCTTTATTATTAGATTCAAATGTTTTAATCATAGCACAATAATCAGCTTGAATTCTGTGAAAGCTATTGCATTATTTTCAGAGACAATGAGACATGTGAATTGAGAGTATAATAGGTCGGATGGGATTATGTACCTAATCTGTGCTCTGTTATCAGAAAAGATTTTAAATAATATTTTTTAAATCTGTAATAAAATTAAGTAAAAAATATAAAAATGTATTGTTAATAAAGCAATAATAAAAATGAATAGTGAAAGAAAAAGAGGAATTTAAATATTATAAATAAAGCTGCAATTGAAATAAAATTTGACAAGTAGTTTACTAATATAACTTAGTTTATAATCGTAATTTACGAAGTAACTTCTTCACTAGTTCTAGTAACACTTATTACAAACTAATCAATTAAGCTTTCAAAGTGATTGCACCACCGTTACTTGAGATACTTACTTTTAAAATCTAAATGTTGAGCTCTTCGCATATTCACTACACCTTATGACTATCTCGTTAATATCTTAATATTTTAACTTTGATTAATGCTCAACAACAATAACACTTTGTAACCTTTATCTACTTTATGCACTATGGTATATAAAAAACGGAAGCGTCTGGTTTGAGACATTTTAGAATATGCTTGAAAAGCTTTACGATCTGACGTTCGTAAAATGGTTGGATGAAATTACTCGAATAAAATGGCAGTAAGAATTGTACTGTCCATAAAAATTTGTAGTAGCGGTATTTGATATTTAATTCAATTTTCAAATAGTAAGTATTATCTTTTTAAACTTAAATCCCGCTTGCAGAGTAAAACGTTCCGCACGTGCCTCGCTTTTCTACAACTACAAATTGATAATATTTCTCTTCCAACACATTTCATTTTAAATCGAAGAAACTATGAATTGATTGAGGCAATTACATAAAAATTTTATAAAATATTAGATCTCATATAATTTTTGAACATTATAGTTTATTTTAGATAAATGTTATAGTTAATCGGAATTTGAGACATTAAATGCAATATGGCAAGTAAACATGTTTAGTTAAAACCTCAAGTTTAGTTTCTTCATTTGGTTCCATATAAATATAGTAGTTATTTAGTTTATCTATCATCCTATACTATTTATTATTTTAATTATAAAAATACCTATTATTTATTAAAGTATTATAAAGCATATTTCATAGAATCATTAAAGAGGACAGTATGAAGTTAAGTTATTTCTTCATTTCATTATTTCCATAAAACTGATAAATATATTCACATTTTATCTTGTTTATTTCGTATTGCAAAATTAATTAAATTGGATTCTGATAATGTGTAATTGGGATCTTGATGATGGAATGTAATATAAATAAATTACAATTTCAAATTCTGCTGAACCCCTATAAATCATAGTATATACCTACATATGGTATATACTGCAAAAATGTTTGTATCTCTTGGAGTTTAAATTGCTTTTTTTTTGATATCCCATTGTCTTCCTAGTTCCTATTACAAACGTTATTTTGTTGCAAGGTGGCATTTACGATCTATCGGTTCAAAACAAAATTCAATACAAACGAAAAAGTCGATTAAATGGCTGCAAAAATAAATTGAAAAGTTCCGGAAGAAATCTTAGAGTACGTTACTAAGATCCAAGAGTGTCTTACTGTAGAACATGTGTTCACAGCCGTATATCTTGTGGATATCTTGACTGTGGAGTCTAGTCTTTGTTCTGCTTAACTTCTACATGACTGTATGATACACAGAATTCACAAAATTTATCTCTGACTACAATTAAAAAAGAAACTGCTTAAAATGTGTATGTTGCGTATTATTACGATTCGATATTATGCAATATATATTATTTAATTGTTTGTATACAACTTGAATCTTTTACTTTCTTGAACCGTTTACTTACTCATTTTTCTGCTTAGAGCTTCTAGCTTCCTTTACAAACTTATGCTTTATATATGTGGAGTTATTAAAATTCATTCCTTTTTTAAGAAGAGTGACCTCAACATTATTGAAGTCACAATTGCCTTTGACCTTAATTGTAGCCAGACTCTCAGGTTACTGAAGGTAACCTCGTAAACGGTTTAATATAATAACTTTTTTTTTTATTTCAAGTGACTATGACTCATTTTATTGTTAGTAATACATATTACTTATCTCCTATGTTAGTATAATAAATTAATTAAACAAAAATAAAAAATAAAATAAAAATAAAAAACTATCACTAACTTGTAATCATGGTAGTAATTGCTGAACTAATCCGCTCGAAATAGCAAAGCAATGACTAACATACTTACAGTCTAACCTGCTAGCAATTGACGAATCCCTTATTTCTAGAGGTCTGATCGCTGCAACGCCACTATTGGAAAATCGCGTATGTTTCGTCTCGGAACTTCGTATCTCAATAATTTCAAAACTAAATTATCCGTAAATTTCTACACATATAGGTATGTGAAAGTATAAGGTTTAATATAATAAATACAAATTTTAAATATTATGTTTATTAACTTATTTAAAAAGTAAATATAAATATATTTAAACATGCACCGTTTCAGATAAGGCGCAACGTTTATCTCCTTGTGTAAACCAATGTATAAAGATTGTAATACAACAAATATCTCGAGAGCGGTAAAGAGCGGTACAGGGTTAAGTCTCGTTAAAAAAAAGGAACCCGAAAACTATACCATCTTCAACTATATTGGTTAATTTTAATAAATTAATTTATTATACATATAAGCAACGTTTTGAAGAGATTATAAGCATTTAAAAAATGTGTAATACTTATACATTTATATCAAAAACTTTCGAGTAATGTGGCATTGAGTTGTAGTAAAGTATTGTGTCAAAATCACACTGTTTCACATGAGTAAGCTTTGATGCCTTTTGATAGGTATTATGATTTGCAAAAAATAATTAAAAATATATAGAAAAGAAAGCTTATTTATAAGACTAAATTAATTAATTACTTTTACCCCATAACTATAAATTGCGATTCCGGTATCCAAATACTAAGTGAAAATCAAATACGATAATAGTAAAGTGAAGCTATTTACAAATTCTTTAGTTATACGAATACGAATACATATACGAATGTCTAAAAAATATATACGGAAGTCCAATATCTAAATTCAGATGTCCAAATGTTGTAAACAGACGTCTACAAACCGTAAATGGACACCTAATAACGGTAATACGGTTAAAAGACATTAGGGAACGCTTAACTGAGAATCTGGTACAAGCTCCCTAGCAACGATATATTAATCAAACAGTCTGTTCTGAATAAGTACCTCCTCAAATAATACAGTCAAAAGTAGTTAACAGGAATTGATAGGAACACAAATATAAAAAACTTAAATAAATCTATTTAATCTGATATCCACTCATAGACTTTCGACAGTAAATAGTTAATTTTACGGTATATATACAGAGAAGTCAGTGGTGGCTCAGTGGTTAAAGGGCCCACGTCTCGTCGCCGAGGGCGCGGGTTCGATCCTGGCATAGGCAAGTACCAATGTGATTTTTCCGAATCATATATACTTTCTAAGAGTATTTAGACATCACTGATTAATGTTGATTCCCTAAAGAGGGTTGATGTCAGGCAGGCGGCCGGTCGTAAAAACAAATAGCCAAAAACTATACACAACATGTAAGGCAGACCCTGGCTATAGCTGGGAAATTGCCAGGTAGAAGATAGAGAGATACTCATACAAATATCTTTAGTAGAATTTGCATCCCTATTTACAAGTGTCCAAGTGATTAGGAAAAATATTTTTTTACGATTTTTTTACAAAAAAAGTCTCCTGCAATAAAAGTAATAGAATAACGTTCTGAAAAATAACAAAAATATAAATGTTAAGAAACTTTATTTTTTTCATCTTCTGCGAAATTCTCTGTGTGCCAAACTTTAAATATATTCGGATTTACATTAATTATTCTATTAATCTATACTCATTAACAACCACAACCCTTTAACGCGTTATAGATTAATATAATCATTACCTATTATATTACTATGACATTTCAGCATAATAATGCATTAAACTACAGTTATATCATTAATGAAGGGTCAATTGATCTGACAAACCAAAATATTATTATCAATTACTTGTGGATACTGTGTCAATTACAAATATATTTTTTTAATGGTTAACAGTTTTCATAATATTTTAAAGCGCTAACTTCTTAATAAAAATTGCTTAATTATCTAGGCTTCAGATGATGGTAGAAAAAAAATTAATACTTTTAAAACTAATTTTAATGTAAAAAAATATAAATTTATTTTATCAAAACTATTGCCTCATTCCGATGTAGGAACGAAGTGATCTGTTATAATTTTTTTGGGATACTAGTGTTATATGTGGTATCCCGAAGAGATCGTTAAGTTGTAGTGACAGAAGTACATATATATGTAACTATCGTACCTTTTTCGATATGGTATTTTAAGAACTAGAACATATTTTTTAAACTTATTTATGATTTATGTCATGTTTATTGTCTTAAATGCAAAAGACTCTAACATCGTTTTGACACATAAAATACGACTAACATTTTAGAGAATTTTGAAAGTGTAAAAGTTGTGTCAAACTTTGTATGGTTGCTAATGTACATTACATGTTATTTAAAGATTGCAGAAACTTAAAGTCTTATAAACAGAACATAAACTCTTTAGTCTTACGCGATGACTTAATTGAAAGATAAAATTAATCAGTTTTATTTATAGCTAAATATAACAGCGTGATATCGTTATACTATAAAGTAGTTAATAGAGTAAAACGTGTGTTGTATATTAGGAATTGAAAATTATTTTCTTTAATATATTTTTTAAAATAATAAAATACGCGTAGAAATCCGAATAATATTAAATTCATTTGAACTTATAACCCATACGCAACACTATACGATTGTCCCAATATGGGGAGGATTATGCCATAACAGATATAACAATAAGAAATCTTTTGGTCGATACCCACAAGTCTTCGACGTCAGCACAGTTCCTTTTTACATAATATTTTTCATACAACGGTGCATATAAGGTGATGTTCGTGATATTTATTTTTATTCAGTAAATCTTGTACTTACGTTACAAACTACGTAATTCGTTTCCGAGCAAGTGTATCATTAGAAATTTGTTGGATGAAAATAAAATAAAGTTTAATTCAATTTATCCTCGTTCTCATAAAAGGAACAAGCTGCATAATGTGTCTGTATGTATTAAATTATTGTAAAGGCCTATAATTTCAAAGTATATTTACAAATAAATATAAAAAGTAGCCATAACTAAAGCAAAATAAAAGCAGCATCAGTAAATTTTTAAAATGACTTGGGACTTGTACGTATTAACGATGATAAAAAAAGTTATGCTTAAAATTATACGAGAAAAGTAAGTTAAGTCCAAACTTTAATTTATACTCATTTTAAGTAACTACACAATAGTATTACAAGACAACAAATTCTCTATAAACTAAAGCTTTCATTGTTAAGTTTCTAA
The DNA here is from genome assembly GCA_916720795.1 of Danaus chrysippus. Classification (NCBI taxonomy): domain Eukaryota; kingdom Metazoa; phylum Arthropoda; class Insecta; order Lepidoptera; family Nymphalidae; genus Danaus; species Danaus chrysippus. Next base: position 471,546 of record CAKASE010000069.1, read on the forward strand.
TTAATTATTAATTCTATAACAATGCTCTTTTAAGCTAAAATTAATTTTACTCTTCAGACAAAATGCATTTTACTTCAAGGGATGTTCGTTGTAAATTCATTAAAACTTACTAAGTAGCAAGTATTAAATTATTATATTCAAAAACTTAGTCGTCTATAATATTTAAAAGATAAATGAATGCCCACCACAACGTAATATTAAGCTGAATAATTATTTTAAGTTTGATGAAAATATATTTAATTAAACGAGTTATTAAAGACTTTTAAGAATTAAATAAGTTTATTTTAAAAACTGTACATAATAATGTCTCAAATTAAAATATGTTTGTGCATATATAACTTGTCAATGTGACTTTAAATTTTCAGATGTTTTCTCCGGAGTAGTGTATTGTTCAGCAAGTTTTAAGGTATAATTATATTAATATATTTATATACCTATAAAAACCATATAGTTTTAGGAAACTTTCTCCACAGTCTCTAATTATTCTTATATAAATATACAGTCTTGATGCAATTTTTACTTTAATTGATAAAATTAAGATTTTCGGACGCTTTTTTCAATATTTTAAACTACATACTCCAAAAGTTTCGGTGCCTTTGCAGCAACCGTGATCGCGGGCAGATGAAATGAAAACTTTCATCTTAAAATCTTACTTTTATTTAAATGAATACTCGTTAAAATCTTGGATATCATTTTATTCAATCTTATTTCACAAATCTTGGCGACACCTCTTGATACTTTATACATATTTTTAGGAATATTATGCAAAAAAACTATGCAACTATATGTAACTATTATATATATTCGATTTAACGTTAACTATCAAAAAATGGCTCAAACTGTTTTTAACAAGGCTTTTTAGCAAAACTTCAGGATATATTATTTAGATCAAATGGTATATAAATCAATAAATATATTGCTTATGGGATCGTACTGATCAAATTTTTAAGCATCATTTTCTACAGCGAAATGAAACAAAATATTAACGAAGTACCTATGGATAATTTATCTTTATAAAATAACTGTTAGATTAATAAAACTGTGAATTTCAAAGCAATGGATTAGCAAGTGTTTGTTGGAAAACATCTTAAATAAATACTTTATGAAATAATTCTCTAGAGTTATAATACCTTTTTTGCTTGATTAGGGAGATTATTTTAATTGTGTATAAAGAAATTTATTTCTCATAAGAATTTTACATTCACTTTAAATAAGATACAAGGAATATTTGCAAGATACTTGCTACATTAACTACTACAACGAGGATATTAAATATTTTTTAAATTTAACCTTAAACATCCCTATACTATCACACAGTTTTATTTCCTGTTGTATGTATGTTGTATGAACAGTTGTACTCCCTCAAACAGAATTGTTTTTTTTACCATAATTAGTTCTCACGTGATCAAATTGAAGTTTGTATTTATTCCTTAAGTTCGAAATATGCGGTCTCTCACAAATCACTATCTCCGATTGAATGGAACCTGATTTAATTTGTTTGATTAAAATGCATGTATAGTATGTATATAATTGTGATATATTCATTATTTTTGTTTCATTATAAAGTTGTGCCGTTGGAGTGAGAAAGTGATATTTATATAGAATTTTAATAATTTTATTTTGTATTCTTTGTAAACTATTTAGATTTGAAGTAGTAGCTGATCCCCAAACTTGTATTAGATATTCTAAATGAGATTTTACTAAAGTATTGTATAAAATATTTCGGATTATTTTTGGTACACAGGTAGACATTCTAGTGATTACTCCTAATAGTGATTGCAACTTTGTTCTAATAGGGTTAATGTGTATCTTGAAATTTAGTTTATGAATAAATATATAATAGTAAAAATAAATAATTCAATAAATATAACATTTGAAGCGCTAAAAGAAAATAATAATTATGGTTGTAAATACGGAGAAAAATATAGTTCGAAATCTATTAATATAATGTTTTAGTAGCATTGTTTATATTAATTTTTTTAATATTTCTGTATATTTTACCTGTTTTAAAATTTCATTATACCCAATAATTTAATGAGAATATGTATATCTTTAATTTTTGTACTGTTAATTTGTTATTAAAGATCCATACATTGTTCAATCTTTGATAAATTTCATAATCTTTGGTTTATAATATAGTAATGATATGAAATCCCCTAAAAATTACATTCACAACACAATTGTTTGGTAAATTCTAGCAATTTTCAATTCATCATTAATCCCGCACATTACACTATAGGCACGTCATCTCGATAATTTCATACGTTTGCCGGGTTCTTCTCATTATCATTATCAAACATGTGCTATGTTCAATTTAAAATTCAAATATTAAATATGCTATGCAAGATACATTGACACGAACTGAATTCGAAGCTACAACCTGCGGAATATCGCGTTCCAGTGCCTTTATGATTTAAGCTATCTACCCTAATTGGATAAGGATATAAGCATTCTATATACTAACCGATTGACTAGGGTGGAGGGACTCAGTTATTTTTAAATCTTGTTTAACGTTTTTCAACTTCATAGTATAAAAAAATATTTTACTTGCGGTCTAATAAATCCCTATAAAGTAAAATAATTAATTTGTGGACACTTATAGTTTTATTTCGGCAAAGTCATCCAACAAAATTTAGTCGTTAATATTGCAATTTTTTACTGATCAATTATGATTGGCATTGAAAAATTTTAATATTTTTGTTTGTCCCTTCATATGTGTTATTCTTTTGAGTTGGTGTATTATCAAATAGAAGTTACATTTTTTACCTGTTCCTCCGAGACCTCTGAAGTAAGAAACCCTATTATTTTTATGTATTTCATTACATATTTACTAAGCACCAGGAATCAAAGATATATTTTTTCTTGTTGATGATACCAATCATATATATAATCATATAACACAAAATATCATATCATCGTAGTTATAATAATTTTAGATTTTTACTCAAGAATTATTTTCTCAACACAAAGCATATTTGTCTCTTTTATTCATAGCAGTAGTCTTGATATATATCAAGGTTTTGGCTTGTACTGTGTACATTTTATTTTAAACGGTTATATATTTTTAAAGAGGAATAAATTAATTGGAAGTGAAAATAAAGATACGGAATTGCAGTTAAATGGAGTTTACTCACATAACGATATGTAATATTTTTGTATGAACACAATTAAATGGATGGACTAAGTTTTTCGGATACTACGTGTTTTTATTTTATTTTATATCTACATTTCGGTTCCATTAAAGCAACCGTGATCATGGACAGACGAGATGAAAAATTATGATAATTACTTTTCTTCTATTGTTATAACTTTATTATATTTTTACGTTTAGTTTTATATATATAACTTGTTACTTATTAAATAACCTAAGTGGGAACAAATATAACACTGATAACATATATTGTTTTTAATAAAAAATGTTTCTCATAGTTGACTTGCTACGGTAAAGTGTTTTAAAAGATTACATAATATTATACTGCATTCATCGAATGAAGTTCGGTGTGCACAAGGAGAAAACTGTGTTCTATAAATAGTTATGAAGTCAGGAAAGAGTACAGATTGTGATTCTCAACATTGTCAGCAGGTTTAGTGGTCGTTTTATTTTACCATCCCTTTGGATATCGGAGTAAAAGGATTTAGGATTCAGAACAATTTTCATTTGTTTTTGATTTAGTTGTTTTAAATTATTGATTTGTTTTATGATTCAATATTCACAACTAAAAAATCGAATATAAAAAAAGTATTATAAAAATCTGTTTTAACGAATATTGAACAAGAATATCTATAATTTTATTTTCGAGTTGGAAATGTGTTTTAAAATTTATTGTAGCTGAAATTCAAGTTACCTATGCACACTTGTATTATTAATACCGTCGGTCGAGAAGTTCACTGCAGGGTATGAATGTAGTGTCTGCCATTACGGCAGAGGTAGTTATTTTGCTACTTATACAATTTGGTTCTCTCATTTTGCATATACAACTGTTTCCTTTTGTTATCGTTGGTAACTGTAGTCGATATTGTTTATAGAATGACGAAAAATAGAGACTAAAATAGTTTTTCTATAAGTGAACCAAAAAAAAAATTAGGAACTAACTAAACGAGTTTTTTTTAATAGATATTAAAATATATATACTAGTTTTTAAGACATGCCAAAGTAATTGCATCTTGTCTTTGTACAATAAATAAAATAAGTTAAAGCATTACAAATAGCAAAGTTTGTGAAACAAATGGCCGTGAGTTAGACGTAGTAATGTGCTGTTTGTGTTTTTTTCTACGTAAAAATATATTTGTTATGTCTAAGAATTCAGACGGCCATTAACCTTTTGTAAATCGTTCGAAATCTGTGATACATTATTATCTACTGTTTAAAAGCAGTCGATGTCTCCGATAGAAATTCAGCACTCTCTTTTTATTATACCCAAGGATGTCTGATAGAGGTTGCTAATGAAATAAGACCCTTTAATGTCTTGCATAGTCTTTTATTTCTTTCGTTACTTATAGCTTTTAGATAAATTTTCTTATATAAAACGTTATTTTTAATTTTTATTTAAAGTCGTGATACAAAAGCACTTCCTGTTCATTTAAAGTGTAAGTTTTTTATAAGCTCGTAATATACTAATTAGTGACTTAGTTTAAACCTGTTGTATATTCATGAATAAAATGAAATCATGTTTTTTTATATAGTTTTTTCTTAAACTATCTTTTTAGCTAGCATTAAGTTTTGTGGCCCTGTATGGCGTAAGTTTTGCTGTTTTAATGAAAGTCCACTGTAAGTTTATATTTGGGTAGCCTTTTTAAGGCCCCATTTTATTTTATTTTTATGTGCAGGGAAGAGTAAGGCTGACTTAAGTATAATTTTGTATCACCACCTTTGTTGCAAAACGAGTTTGAAATAAGTATCTCGTTAGCTATCAAACCTATACAAAAATGTAAGATATTTTTTTATATTGAATTAAATTCTCTGTAATATGGTTTCTATTACTTTTAATAGTATAATTACACAGAAATAATAAACAACAATTTGAAAAATTAAAGTTTATTATTATGGACTTAATTAGTAATGAAGGCAATGAATTTTTGCTATTTAAAACTATTTTTTTAATCACAATTTTATATATTTCAATTATAAGGTCACTTTACCTTATTATTTTATTTTATTAGTTGTTTACAAATTACTTAATCGACATTAATAATAATACTCAAAACTCCGTTAAATTTACTACATAGATGTTTTGACTGACTGACGGTTGGATTTTAAAAAAAGCTTAACAGGTGGTAGCGGTTTTCAACTACTATCTTATACATTTGTTTCAAAAAAACTTGCAACGGTGACTAAGCATATCACATAATATAAAGTAAAAAAAAATAAGTTTGTCGTTGGCGGAATATATATAATGTCTGTCTTCTCGCTTAACAAATTTAACTTTCCTTTTTTATATCTTCTTACGATGAATAAATGAAGAGAAGAAACTTAATGATATCTTTAGTGATAGTGTTGCTTGAAATTATAATAAAAATGCCATCGATATTTCTTTAAAACTATGTACGTTGATGTGGTTAAGCTAAGAGGTGATATTACAATGTGTAAGCATAAATTCAAAGAATATAGATGCGATATATAATCTCAAAACTCAAAATACATTTCATTTTTTTTCTGAAACGATAACTTAAAAACCTTTTCAAAAAAATTGAATAAGGTATACGTGATTTTCTTAAGTTATAGTAATACACATAATAAGTAATTCATAATGACTATCTCCTTAATTGTTATCTTGTTACGTTTCCTCTCGGGATAAATTGATTACTGATCTAATTTCATGGAACAAGTCGTATTATGTCGTTATATTAATTACTAGTAGTTCTTCGCGACTTCATCTACAGTTTTTTAGATTTATTGTACACTCTTTCATTGTAAATAACGCGCTATTTACCAAAATATCAAAAGTAATAGTTTAATAGGTTACATACACACAAACATATATATATATATATATATATATATATATATATATATATATATATATATATATATATATATATAAATATCGATATTGGTTATATTTTATTATTAAAACACAATTTTACTAACAATGCTTTTTACTTGATTTGGGATACATATTTTGTTAATTTTTTAAAAGATTATTTATACATATATACAAGTTAAAGATAATTATTTATGTAAACACTACTTTTAAAATATAAGAAAATTAAAAAGAAATTTACGAAGTTCAATAAACATTTAAATTTAAATAAAACTAATATTTTCGAATGCACAACACTTTTTTATTATTATTTTACTACACAATACCGACGTTTCGGTTACTTAGCACCAACAGTGTTCACGGGCAGACAAGCTGAAAATGACTGTCATTTGGTTTTGTTATTTGTCATATGCCACCAAAGATTGCCATCAAGGATATCTAGATCTATCTATATAGATATCTATATATATAAAAGAAAGTCGTGTTAGTTACTCCACTTATAACTCAAGAACTGCTGAACCGATTTAGCTGAAAATTGGTAGGGAGGTAGTTTAGAGGCAGGAAATTGAAATAGGATACTTTTTATCCCGTTCGACAGCATTCCCGTGGGACTTGACATGAAACGTCAGTCACTATAAAACGTGGAATAATGAAACACAATTGACAGCTATGCAATTGACGTATAATGACAGATATGTTAATGATGTACGGATGACATTTTGATATTTGTATGAAAACTTTATATATAAAAATGAATTGCTGTTTAATCTCACTAAAACTCTAGAACGGCTGAACGGATTTAGGGAAGGTTTAAAAGCTGAAAAAAATTATTGATTTCCAGGAAAACCCCAAAAAATAGCCTTTTTCTATTTCCCATACAAACGTTTTTTTTTTTGAAATTAGATTTGACAACTAACTAATATCTCAATCATTCTGTCGCACTTCAAAACACGGAGATTTATGGCTTAAAGGTAAACTCTGCCGGGTCAGCTAGTATATGATAAAAATGTTATTTATGTAAAACAAATCTTTTTATTAATATAAGCTTAATTTAAACATCATATTTTTTTTATAGTCAGTGGTGGCCTAGTGGTTAAGGCCCCTCGTTGCCAAGGCACGGGTTCAAACCTGGCAAATTCCAATGTGATTTTTCGGAGTCATATGTACTTTGAGTATGTACAAATGAATGCACAGACGGTCATTAAAAATACATTTGAGGAATTATGTCACAGTTAAGGTACAAAAGAAATTCGTTAGTACAAAATAATTCCAAAACTTTGAGGTACGACAATATTGAAGAAAAGGTTTAGAAGGATCGCATGATATTATCCCTTTTCCTATAACCCACATGCTAAACTTTCATTTTTCAGGGATAAAGAAAATGTTTGAAGAGAATATGTGGACTCTCCACTTTTTTAACGTTTTGTAAGTTTATAAAATTATGTTCAAGTTATTGAATATAAATATATTCGTATTAATCGTATAAAATACAAATAAGAGTGATTGTTCATTTTGCATTATAATTTTATATATAAGGATAAGAGCATCTTTATTTTTGTACGTAAGTATCTAACTTAAATCTTTATATAAATAAAATTTAAGTTAAAAGTATTAAATACTTTGAATTTAAAAATTTTATGAGATTCTTTATGATAAGTAATTATGTTTTATAAATTTTATAAATTACTAGCTGACCCAGCAGACTTCGTACTGCCTCAATCAAGAAATAAATTATGTCTTATTTATTTTTTTGGTGTTTACCTTGAAGCCATAAATCTCCGAGTTCTGAAAATGATTAACATATTAGTTAGTTGTCAAGTCTAATGTCAAAAAACCGTTTGAGAACCGTTTTGAGAAATAAATCATTTTTTTTCAGCTTTTATACCTTCCCTGAACCTCCACAAACATTTCAAGACTAAGATAAGATAAATCCATTCAGCCGTTCTCGAACTTTAGCGAGACTAAGGAACAGCAATCCATTTTTATATATATAGAAGATAATTATTAGATCATGATGAAATTAATAAAGATTTTACAATAAAAGTAAGTGATGCAAAACATTAACATCAATAAAAAATTATAAAGTGCAATTTTTTTATTGTTATTGGTTGTGTAATTAACTTTCTCATTTTTTTAAATATTATAATTTTTTGTAAATGTGTCCGAACCCAGGCACTTGTAGGTGTAATAAGGGTGTAGAACAGAATTACAATATGAATTCTTTGTATGTCCAAAATACATCAAAGTCATTGCTTAGTTGAGTAAAGGATAGTCGAAACTTTGTAATTCTGAAAATTTGTTTACTTTTCTAAAATTGTGCAAATCAATTTGACGGTTTTTAATCGTTATCACTAGTGGAGTTCAGAAACTGTCTAACATTGGACGGTTGACGTTATCATGGTTTCTAAAACAGAAATTATTTGAGCCCCTTGTTTATTGGTTCTTAAAGAGAGTAATATAACTTGGTTCTTAAAGAACATATTGGACCTTTAGTTTAAAAATAAAAACACTTTTCGATGATCATACAGCGTAATACAAATTCAAAACAGCACCTGTATTATGCTGTGAAGTACCAAAAAGATTATTTACTTAATTTGTAATTAAAACTTCTGTTCATTCTTCAGTAGAAAGTACTTCATAGATTTCATCAGTAGAAAGTACTGAGTTTTCTAACATATATATTATTTCTATTGTTTATTAATATAAAAAATCAATTTATGATACATATTATTTACATTTACATATTATATGCCTATAGGCAGCATAGTAAAAAATAGTTTTCAAATAAATTACAATTGAAAGAGCTTATGTAAATAATATAAAAAAATATATACTCAGCCAGATCAAAAAGAATCGCAAATATTGAGTTTCTGCCGGTTACAAGTATTAATTTTTTTCTTATTATTAATTTATTTGCATGTATTCGATTTAGACAATTATTTTGACAATTTCGATTGAAACATAAATTGTTGTGTGCGGATATAATTCCAGTTTAGAAATTATAGTATCACTGCAAAACATTATTGGAGTAATGAGCAGATGTAAACTGCAAAGAGTGTGAAGGAGGCACGCACATGTCAATAGTACATTAAAACATTGATAAACTATATAAATAGATAAATATGTTTATTGTGTATATGAATATGATATTTTGCTTATCATAATTATTACTTTGTATTTTCTCTAAAAGGAGCTATATTTGGTCTAGAGTATCAAACCTGGTAATACATCACGAGTTTATGATTACCAAAAGGATACCAAAACTCCATGTAAACTCAAAAGACCCAAGAAATAGAATCAAGTTGGATTAAACTAAATGCTTTTGTCTACGTAATCTTTGTTTCCAAGAGAACGTTTCATAAAATACCTGCAAGGTATGTGCAATTTGCGAAAAGCAATCCGCCGCTAAAGTCTGGACTTAAGAAATAACTCTATATGTAGTTATATTTTAGTTGTATGATATCGTTATTATCCTACTAATACATCATAAACCAAAGGAAAATAAAAGTAATGCTACAGCCACGAATAAAACTAAATAAAAGTATGAAAGTACATATAAATAAGAATTAAAATGTTAGAATGGAACTCAGGGGATGCGTGAAAGGAAATCATGGTAAGAGTGAGGTTAAATATTAATGTGCTTTAAGTAGTCTGTCTTTTCTATTACCACAACCCACATATATTCTCTTTCCTTCTTTTTACTTACATATTTGTATTTATATATATAATATTTGTTGTATTGTCGTCACGAGCTGCAAGTTACTTTACATATATATATAAGCCTTTACGATACTTTACGATGTGTAAAGTAACTTGCAGCTCGTGACGACAATACAACAAATATTATATTAAATTGTTATGACACAATTCTTTTCATCAGTGTTAAAAAGAGAAATATTTTGAATAGTGAAAATCTTTTAACCTCTTAATCATTTTATTAACTTAAAAACAAAAACGTAAAGAATTTTGCAATAAAAAAAATGTTTTATAATGAAAAACCTATGTAAATACTGGTAATATGAGACAGTTTTTCACTTATGCTATATCGAGTGACAAACACCCGAACCCGATAATATTTGACAAGACCCTAATCTAATTTGAGGATCCTTTGTAGGGTTGGAGCCAGGTCCCTCGGAGAGGTTATATAAATAATTTTCAGTAACAGGATTCTGTCAAAGCTACAATACAATATAACTAAATTAAACAAGATTTGAAGTGAAACTGCCATTTTGATACAGTTATCGTGTCCGTGAAATGATCAAATAAAAGAGTAATTCAGTTATAAAAAGTTAAAGAGTTTAATAAATTGTTGTAATAAATTTGTTATTTCAAGTTCTCTTTAAGTTAAATCACTGATATAATAAAGTTGACACCTTAACATGTTAAAAAGAATAATAAGTTTAATTTACAAGATAGCGAAATATTTCGAATTCGTACACCTGATGTTTTGTGAATTACTTTTGTAGTAAAAGAAATGATAAGAGTATGTTGAAGAAATAGAATCTGATTACAATCTTAGCAATATGTAATATTGTTAAATATAAAGGGTTTTTAAACCGTTTAATCGGATTACCAAATATAAAAAAAAAATGAAAACTACATAAATAGACAATGTAAATATGACATAGAAGAATAAACATATATGTATACATTCAACTTTTTTGTTTGCTCCGATTTAATTATGTTATAATTTCCTACATATTTGAAATAATACATTCTTTTAGATAAGCTATAAGAAATAACGCTATACAAAACGACAAATAAAAAGAACTCTGTCTTAATCTACACATAACTCATACAGTCAGTGTCAATGAGATTTTTCAATCCAGAACTGATCTACTTAAAATAATATTTTATCCATTATGTATGAAATTTCATGTCAGTAATAAAACATTTTTGTTTCTAGGTTACACGTTTAGAATAACCATTGAAATAACGTGCGGGACGGACTCCATCCACAAGCCAAACAAGGTAAGCTAACTAGAAAATAAGTATTCGTATTTAAAGCGATATTTTGTTTGCACGTTAATTTGACTTGTTATATTTACAGTCCTGGATTAAACTAAGCATATTTTCTGTGCCTTCTAATGAATACAAAACAAAATAAAAATATGTTACATTAAATTTCATTTTGTCACAAAATAAATAAATTGAGATAAAAGTATCATTATTTAAATATTTACTAGATGAAAATAATAAGGATGCGAAGTGAAATTTTAAATATAAAGTTTATACTTGATACCTTAAACTTGATACCAATTCTAATAGTTTAAACGATATTTTTATTATGAAAAAACGAAAATATTATATATGTACTTATTTAAAATATAGATTAATGTTGTATTAGCGTCATCCGATTACACCGTGAATACCTAGACCACATAATTTTGTTATTATTATATTAAACAAAATATTTATATTATAATTAACAAATACTATGTGGTTATGAAACAGCTTTATTAAAAATAAACACAATGTATAAAATTGTTATATTAATTAGTTTGTTTGCTAATTTTATGAGGAGAGTTAAACATAATATTTTATAGCTAATAATATAATAATATGAAATGATATACAAGCATTTGTAAATATGATATTTTAGTTTTTTTCAAATTCATTTTCATAATATATTTGTATACATAGAAAATTTTTGAAATCTTAATATATATTTATGTTTATAAAGTGCTTTCTTTTAAACGAAATACTCCATAATTTCTACGTAATATAGCAAAACTGTAATAACATGTAACATTCACAGCTTTAAACAGCTAATTACAACGATAAAAGAGTAGTTGCCTCGGTACAACTTAGCGGCTATGCTGGGAGTGTTCAATAATTTTCTTTTGTAATGTCAAAGCTGTTAGTGGCTTTGACATTGTCACCGGAAAAGTTGACGTTATGCTCGGAAATGTATATATTCTTGAATCATACCTCCAAACCATAGTCACGCTATTAGAAAGGTCACATAAACCATGCCATAAGCCTATTTAGGGTCTCTCTTCTATCAGTATGTATTATTTATGAAGACTGAAGAAGAAGTTCAAATTAGTTCTCCTCATCTATTAAAGAAACTTTCTAAACGCGTGTTTAAATTCTCGATTGACTTCAAATCGCATATACTAGTTGAGCGTATAGTATTTTCTTCAATTTCATATTCCTAACGACGGTTCTTTTGTTTTTGCATAGTAAAAATATTCTTATCGAATTAAATAGCTTAATAGTTAGCTTATTACGTGGTCTGTCGTACTTGTCAGTATTGGGGGTAAAATTTATAACAACGTATTTATTAATAACACAAACTGATATTTTACTGATACATTACTCAACATTTTTATATTGATATTTGCATAATTATATGAAACACATACTTAAGGTGTAGTTTTTAACATTCATAATCTATGTGCAGTGACGACAACTATCATAACCACTCTTTCAATTTAAATCAGATATTATTATTTTATTTAATAGAATTCTTGATAATTTTTTTTTTATCAAGAATTCTATTATTTATAAAGTCTAAACAATATATACAAGATACCGAAGAGAAAAATCATTCCATATCTGATATTTGGCAGTGGAAAATATAGAAAAGGGAATTAATGTTTCATGTACTAAACAGAGAAAGTAACGTAATATCGCAGTGAAAATTAATGTGAATCTGAAAAGCTTGTATTTAATTTTACTAAACAATTTTAATAATAAAACTTTGTATTTAACGTTACTCTCTAAACCACTCCGTCTCGTTATCCAAGCCTCAATGAGCGTGTTGCAATATAGTTTTTAGTCAGAAGCAGTCATTATTTATTTTTCTTTAACTTTCAAACTCTTTTCATTTTAAATTACAAGTTTTATCAAAGTTGTATTTTACAAGTCGCCAGCTATTATGTTTTTATCATCGCAATGGCTTTTTTATAAAAAATTTCAAAACATTTATACATATATTTTATATGAATGAAATTCTGTTTAGATATAGAAAATATATTGTTTATATTTGATTATACATGGATAAGATACAGATACAGACAAGATAATTATAGTAAAAAGTATAGAACATATGAAATAACTCAAACGATATTGATTTTGTATGAGATTTTTCTCAATGTAACCATTAGATGAGTGCTAAATCTTTAAATAGTTATCTTATTTGATGTCATTAAAAATCCACTCGAAAAATTCAACGGTCAATTGTTTACAGGTAAAAAATTACAAAAGAAAAAAATGCTTCCAAAGAGGTCTATACTCGTGCTCAGAATTTCATACAATTCCACCAATCACATTTTGTATTATAACGTTCACTGATTCTTAACACTTTGTTCAAAAAATACGATTTTGAAAATTGTAACTAACACGTCAAATAAAAATTACAAAACACTCATAATATTTATTCTTTTTTATAAGGTACCGCACAAAGGAGATTTATCGTTTTAGTATTTAATTGACGATGTGTTTAAACATCTAAGACATAAACAAAGAAAAACGGTATATAAGAAAATACCTTAAGATCTAACTCGTTATACCTTTGCATGTTCGGTGTCGTTTCATGTCAGAGCTTTCAGTAGTCCTAAACGTTTTTACTCAACTATCGCTATCACATATCAATAGACTAATGTTAATAATGCAAAAAGTGAAGTATTGAATAATAGTGCGTTACGAGGAAGAATTTTAGTAAATCTAGCACAAAAAGTAACTTACAGCATGAGCTTTGTATTAAAAATAAAGAGGTAGAGCAACCATCAACCAGAAAGAAAAATCAGGAATACAATAATTACAGTATATTTTGAGTATCATCATTTTATTTAATATAATATATTAGTATGCATAACTTAACATTCATTTTCCAGTAAACTCAAGTGCCTTCATAAAAGTATGGGTCATGTTATTCTTTTTATAGTACTTGAAAACTCTTGTTTTAATATATGAAAATGATGTTTAATTTTGTAGTTTATAGTGAGTATGTTAAAACTTATAACCTCGATAAATTGTGTAAAATGTTTCATTACAATATTTTAAAACTTTTTAATCTAATATTAATTATGGTCGAACCAACTATTTCATAAATATCACTGCATTATTTGACCTATACATAAGTTAAATCTTAATTTTATAATTTTTTTTGTTTCCTTTATAACCATCGTCTTCCATAGCTAATTACAGTAGAAATTATAAATGATGACATCATAGTTATTTCATTAAGTAATGCAGACGTAGAACAAAATCGACAAGCTGTCTTGGGTGTGAAATACTTATGGCCAATTATTCTGATAACATCACAGTTCAAACACTATAGTAGAAAATGACGTTAATGATCTATTCAGAGCTTGAAGTGATAATTTCCTCCAATCATTATGTTATAAAATTACTGTGGAACTCTTAAATTATAAACTTAATGAAAGACTTCTTACTGAAAAACTTTAATAAATTAATGATTATATGATTCTTTTTGCTTCTGGATTGAAAATAGCTTAATAGTCGACAGAAAATAGTTGCATTTAAAGACAGTAAATAATATTTTAAGATCAAGTCCAAATATGGTTTGTAAAAGCCGTGTACAGAGGTTCATGTAATATGAGTATAACAAATTTTATACTCAAATTACAAATAGATCTTTTTGTACAAATCATTAGTGAAATTAACCAATATCTCAATAGTATATATAACTGGTGAACCTATCGTTGTGTGTTATATAATCCTACAAACATAAATATAGTATGTTATTTGGAAGTCAAATAGACGAGTATGTTTTTTTTAAATCGAAGGCTATTTTTATTATTGTACAAAGATATTTAATGAAGCTTTATAATATTAATTTGACAATTTTCTAGTGTTTGAAGGTGACTTAAGGTAAGAAATGTAAATTTTATATAAGATTTTTTACATGTTATATAGGTTTAAAAATTTTCGGGTGTTTCAGTGATTTCACATACAGTAACGATGTCTAAAATTTATGCGGGTCCACTTTTAAATGGAACTATGATTTTCTGATATATTGGGACATTTATTACATTTTTTTGAATTTCAACTGACGTATTTCTTAATTTACAGCAATTGTAATAACAATTTAGTAAAATGAAAGTATCTGTCAGTTAGACCGATTATTCAACCGCTACCCCCAATTATATCTTGATTTGCTTGCCTATTGAGTGCAGCAGGCAATCGTAAAATCAACCAATGTGTTCACAGGCAGGTGATTTTATGTTTTTAGTGACTGAACCTTAGATATTAGACAATTGCGAGCTATATGCTTTACAGAAATTAATATTATTTTATTACACTACACGTCTTTCTTCACGAGCGATGATCATAGAAAAACAGTGTTAAGACAAAAGATAATTATCGAAACCCAACGTTGAGAGAGATTGGTTGAAGAGGAGAAATTTTCAACGAAAAATCTTGTTTTTTTCCTAGCAGAAGTATGAGGGTTTAGTTTAAAAACACACAAACCGTCAGGTCAAACGATCAATAGCGTTATGTTTTGTGGATAACTCATACGAATATTTTTGAAGGTTTTGTTGAAATATTCCGGTTTAGATTACCAAAAACCGGGTTCTTCTAAAACAAGATAATGTCAAACCATATACTTCCATCGAAATCCGTTAAAGAACTTGGCTATATCGAACTCCTAAAACAACAAGAAATTAATCCGGACCTTGTAAACTCAGTTTACTTTTTATTCAGTTCAATGACTAAATTGTTTTAAGGAAATAAATGAATCCAAAAGAGATACTAAAAATTTATTGTGCTAACCTTTTACATCCAAGTAAACAAAATGGTTTTACCAATCGACTCAAAAAGCTCAGTGAACGTTGAGTTAAAACCACAGAATACGATTGGCTATATTTCATGCATTTCTTACCGCATGGTTATTCGATAAACAAAGAAAACATTGGAATCCAATATTATTTATGAGACACCTTATATATTACAGTACATCCTACATATTATAGACACCCTATATATGTATATATACATATAGTAATGAAACAATTACTAATATTTTATATCTCCACAAATCTCAACAATAAAGTCTTTTAATTTGTATGCATTCATAAATAATTATTTATTTTAATAACTTAAATTATTATTTCATTCTTTGTTAGTTCCTTAGATTAATTATATCAATATTTATCTTCCAATAACATTTCTCAGCTATTATATTGTTACACAAACTTAATAATCTACCTCATTACAGCTTGCTATTTCAAAAGAGTTATGTATGATATAATGTTTTCAATTGTATAGAATTGTCATTGGATTAGATAATATTTTTGTGACAGTATTTATTTTTATTTTAATAGTATGGTAACAATACAATGTGTTTGTCCTATATAATAATATGTTTACCTTTACATCAACGGCGAAGCCAGTTTTAAACATCATCTGTTATACTCTTAGCATGTTCAAGAATTTTTTACTTATTTTTGGCACCACAATAATATTGTTTTTTATACGTGTTATAAAATAATTCAAAATGTACCTTAACCCTAGAAAGATAATCATATTGTGTAGTACTAAAAAGATACTCATGCGTAAAATTGACGCATGTGTTTTAATTAGCTGTAAGTTGGGGTTTATTAATTTATTTGAATAAAATCGTGTCTTATATACATAAATATATATATTAGAATAATTAAAACTGCAGATAATTTATTTATAAACATTTTTTATTAAAAATAAACTCAAAACTATAACCTTCTTTCATAAATCAAATAAATTTTTTAACACTCACTTTTTCCATCACAAATTATTTTTAGCTATAATAATCAACCTTTTTTTCACAAAATCAACAATAGGAATATCTTGTACATAATATTAGGAAAATATTAAAGATGTTATCAGACAAATATCTTTTCAAAGTAGCAGTTTCTAACCGCTTTCGCATAAATGGAGAAGACAGACCCAAGCTAAGATTCTTCATGAAATTTTTACGACTTAGAGGCTTTTTTCCTTTGTAATGAACATTGTGGCTATTAATTATATATGAGTTTATGGAGAAAATGTTTACCATTCCATACAATAAAGCCATAGACCATCTTTTTGTTTTCCTACTACAGGACATCAGAGAACACATTTATTCGAGTGTGTCTAGGTACACTAGCCTTCTGTTTGATTATAATACATAATCATTTCTGGTTTACCAGTCACTTCAATATCCTCATATTGTGATGAGGATAGTAGCATCCTCATCACAAGTCTATTATAAGTAAATCATTCTTGCCGTTTTCGCTTTATTGTATGAGACGAGAGTAAGGGGTCCGTCGAAACAAAACATTGATATTGGTTGTTCAGTGGTGCTTGGCCTATCTAAGGTTATGCTTCCACTTGACGTTGGCTGTTCTTCTTCTAACTCATCTATAAAAACCTCTTCTGTGTCGCTCTGCACGTCATCTTCACTCTCATGGTCCGCTACTTCACTGTCGGTATACTCACAGAGAATCTCGTCGTCACTTTACATGAGACTGGCCAGGATATGGTCTTCGTCTAAGTTTTCTATTTCCCATCGTTGCTTTAATATCTATAAAAAGAAACTAGTAATATAAATAATGATATACAGTTATAAAAACATTAAAAATAGAAAAACAAATTGTACAAGTCAAAATCACAAAAGTCACATACAAGATAATCATGCGTAATTTTGACGCACGTGATCGTTTTATTTCAAAATCGGTTGCACTTACCTTAAGTCCACGTGCGCCATGCGGAAGCTCCCAGCGACGAACGAGATGTCCTAAACACACAGCTATGGATTCGCGTTATTTAGGAAGAGAACTCTATATTTCGCAAACGCATGCGTTAATTTTACGCAGACTATCTTTCTAGGGTTAAAGAAAAGTAAATAAACAAGTTTCTTGAGAAATAACGAAGTTATTACGATATTATATCCTATGATGCCTGATAGATGCCATATTATCAATGTAGCAGTAACTTCGAGTACACTAAAAGTATAATGATAATGACATAAAAACCGTATTATGCATCTGATATATTGAAATCTACTAATTGAAATTTACTAATATTATAAACCCCTAAACTGATTTCCCAATAACGTGTAATTAATTGAATTTTCAAATTATATTTCTATATATGTATATTTAATTTACTAATCTATTTTAAAATTTTTAGAAGATCTTGTACTAAAGTAATGTTTTTTGAGTTGCAATTTTATCGCTACCCTTTTAACTGTACTTGACTATTGTCGAAGGTAAATTTATACACAATGCGAAAGAAATAATGCAAGAAACTACTCTGAAATAAATTATAAAATATTATTTAAGTTAACACAAAAAAAAACTTAAAATTTTCTAAACATCTTAACTTTGGGGACGGTTTTAAGAAATCTAATTAAGAAGTACAAACAAAATAAACATCGCTATCTCATATAAAAACTTTAATAAGATAATAAAGTTTATAACTTGGGAAATACGAAACTATTTTTCATTAGAGTTACTTTTTATTTATTAAAGCATAACTTTATTGCTATTCAGCATAATTTTTTGCTATATAAATAGAAAGTTTGGTGAGTCATATCAAAACTGTAATCTCATAGAATATTTCAACTGACCAACCCTTTCGTTTAATATTGGATGTTCTTTCAAACCTATTCTTGTCGCGTTTCTTTCAATAGGGAGAAAGTTAAATTACGTAGGTATTTTCAGCTTTTTAATACATGATAAATTTATTTATGCTCAAATAGAAGTCAGATAAAGATAGATATTACTTTTTCTTTTTATTCTAGAAACATTTTTATTCCAAGTACAATTAAATGTTATTTGGCTTATTAAACCTCATGAGATAGATCCATTAAGTTTGTTCAACCTACGAGTATTTTAAAACAAATTAATCCCTGGACTACACTATAGGTTAATTAGATATATCTTGAATGAAGTTCTCGTGAGTGTAGTTCTAAAATATACTGAATTATTTCATAACGTACAGAACAATAATTATGTAATGATATCAATTTTGTTATATATGCATGTGTATCAGCTTTATTCACTTTTACGGTGTCACAAGAGAAAGAATTCGGTTTGCTATTGCACCTTTTCTTGAAGTTTGGTCTAGTGTGTCAGGGGTGGGCGATTTTCATAATGATGTCGCCTTTGTAAGACTTCAGCGAGTGACGGTCAAACGCCTTATCGTTGTGTAGTGTAGGGTTCTAACATCAGAATGTAAGAGAACTTCTTAAGAGAGTTTCTTGAAAAACCCTCCTCGGCTTTTACGTAGACTAGCTTTCCGAGTTAGTTATTTGAGATATCAGAAAATGTCTTTCTGTTTCTTGGAGTTTGTAGTTATCATGAGTTATTCAGACTACTGTAGAGTCGGATTTAGACATATGTTGAAAATTGAGAGGTATGTACGTCCGTAATTCTTTGCGTATAATATTTTACAAGACAGTCAATCCTACCTTATTAAACTCATATAAGGTCGTCGTAAGATTAAATACTTTTATGTAGATACTTTAAACAGATTAATAAGATAAATATTTTTATCTCTTCTCATTGGTCAATAACAAAAATTGAACACTATAAATTCTAATTTTACTTTTTCTTATAATCTCTCAGAAACGTTTCAGTATTGGAAGGCCTAGTAATACTCCTTATACTACAAAATGTCATATATGTAGCATACTTCTTAATTGTGTTACTAGTTGCTTTAGTACCTCAGGAAGGTTTGGCCTTTGAGTTCTAATTTTTAAATTTATTATAACAGCATATATTCATTAACAGGAGTTTAAATTAATTTCTCAGCTATTGATGGGTATAACTGGAAGTAGCATCTTATTTATTATGTATAAGACCCACTATGGGATTAGGAAGAAGCTAAATTTGGGAAATACTTGACTTGCTTAATGAAAGTATTGCGGCTAAGATGCCCTTTACAAAAAACTAAACGATAAAATCTTTTTTAATACATTGGAAGCATACTACAGTCAATAATACATTTTAAATTACAAATGAACTTTTTTGTTATATTTCTATGAAATAAAAAATATTCATCAAGTCATAAAGTAATCGAGAAAATTTGGTTATGGCAAGTTTATACAAAAATTATAGTGATTTAAGTTATTATAATATAATTCATAAACCATTAACACAGAATTTAAAGTCAGGTTGAGCTTTTGGACTACAGCTTACAGCAAAAGGGATTTTCCATGTAATAATAAAAAATAATAATTAAATACTCTAATGATAATCCAAAAAAAAAATTTAGTTATAAGAATTTATATAGTTACTAGATTGTGTGCTGGTTTCTTAAGTATTAAATTCATCGACAGATAGGCAGTAGCTAATGATACAGTATTAAAAACATGACACTAAAGCAATGAGATTCTTCTAAGTTAATTAATTATGAAAAAAGTTAGGTTTATATTTTTTTATGTTGAAATTCTTTAGTTGGAAATTTATTACTCTTTAACGAATTTGTATGGTATTTCATAACGTTACACATTTCATTAGTTTTATCTTACAAAACAGCTTTCCCTTATATTTTGATGTTTGCTACAATTTATCTTAAAATTAAATGGTTCAAAATATTATAATAATATTTTTTCCACAACTGAGGACTATCTAAGATAATGAGCGATTCTTTAGTGATATATTTAAATGCTATTTTATTGAATAGCACAGATTTATTGAAGTGATACAACTTACTCACTTACGAAAGAACCTAACTAATAATAAACCTAATTTACTGTTACTGTTTAACCCTAAGCTAACTTTTGTCAGTTATTTCAAATCGACAGAATACTTTAAACTGTTAATGTCTTAAAATCGCCAATGTTAGTTTTACAAAAAAAATCTAAACATATTCTAATTGCTGTATTTTTGTATCTTTATATATTGCACTTTACCACTTATACCAAACCCGAAAAGAGAAAAAGATTTATTGTGAATAAATACTTCTTTTAATATTAAAGAATACAAAATGTAAACATCCACAAACATGTGTACGAGGAATTAGAGATTTGCGATTTGTGTGGGGGCATATTGATTTCAACTCATACGTGTTTAGAAAGGAGGCCAACCTTAATGCAAGCATGCATTTCAAACAGATTGAATTTGAATATTGAAATTTTCATTCCTTACTTATGATTGATATTGAAAGTACAACCTTTTCAATTCTTGTGGATAAATATTACTTGTATATTATTAAAATATAGATTCTTATGTTACCGTTACTCATATTAACAAGCTCCATGTCACAAAATTGAAGCTATGAATTTAAAATATTACATGCCCCCTAGTTAATTATTCGTTCTTCATGAAACGATATTCTATATATTGATATAACGATATATTGATTATGTACACGTAGGATTTGGTGTTTATTTGTAAACTTAGGAGTATTTTAAGTTGGATGTAGATATGTATCTATGTATATGTCACGCACATCTAAGTGTGTGCATTTATAACTAAGTTTGCATGATATTCTAGCTCTCAAACTGAATTCGATACCTTTTTTTATATTTGAATCCCTGTTCTCTTCTAGTGATTCTTAGCTGAATTGAATGAGCTATTTTCCAAATAATGTAAAGCATTTTTGGCCTGTGATTACTCGATTAACTGAGTATTACTTATCATTTAAATATAACGTTTAAGATTGGGATTTTTAAGTTGAAATAAAATTTTATTATGTTGAATAATAGTTTTCTTCTTTTACCAGGTTGTGCATAGTTTTTTCTTTTCTAAATAATGACCTCAAGATGGAAATATTGAAAGTTGGGTCCAACGATATCATGAATAAAAGATGCTATTTTGCAATGTATATTATGTATTTTTGAGGTGAAAAGACGACAAGAATAGCAACACGGGCATGAAATGAGAATAAAACTAACAAATTGAAAAACGTTAATATCTTGTTTATATATTTGTGTGCTATTTTTCTTCTGGCAATTTGTTTGCTTAGACCCGATATATTATTTTTACACTAATGGTTGAGGATTTGTTTCTAACACTAATTTTGAATAATCTACTGATCTGCTGATTAATTATCAAAATTTCCCTTAAACGTATTAAAGAGTCGCTGTAAATAAGTCCGAAAGACATTCTACATACTTGCATTTTAATGTGTGTTGGTTTAAAATATATTTGGACGTTAGGATTGGTCTGGAAACTTAGAAAATACATTTAAATAGCCCCCAACAATTACAGTTGAAAAATCAAGTATCGGACTGTGATATTATAGTTGTTGATATTATTAGCGACTGACAAAAATTTCTCCGGACAAAAGATTGTCGCTAGTATTTATTTCAAATAATTTGTGAATCAAACTTCAGACTATAAGTAATATGAGCACAATTTTTAGTTACCTTTACCTCCTGATACCTGAAACTTGACCATCGATTAATTGTAACCTATGATTATATAAGTTAGGTCTAGGGGCCCTGGCATCTTGGTCTATTACAATGTTAAAGCTTTTAAACTATTTCACATTTGCATACCGAAATTATTACAATATTTTCATTGTATTGAACATATACCAACTACACCGAATTGGAATACTGAAGTAATAAAAATAACTGAATCAATAATAATAAAAGACTCAAAGAAAAATCGTAAGAGTTTTGACATTCCATAACAGGTATTTTGGAATCTTTAAATTCGTAACTATTTTAGTATTTAAATCCAAAAAATATGTTTGTTTTTGATAATGTATAATCATCAAATTATTCGACATTTTCTTTTATAACACTTTGTACTTCACGACATTGTTATTGCAAAAAAAAAAAATATTTTTATTGACAAAGATAACAAAAATGAGAAGATAAAACAACTGTTTGTAAAATTCAAAGTTTTATCCAACTCACAACGACATTTTAAGGTTAGATACTGTGTTTTTGTAGTGTTGTTCAATTCATAGTTATAAATTTAATGCCTATTTCTTATTGCAGGAAAAACTCAAAATAGTACAAGAAATATATTTTTTTTACAATTATTAATTAGCTTCTATATTTTTTTAAACTTATATAAAAATAACACATTTACTTAGAAAAGAAATTAAACCATACTGTAATATAAATAAACGTAAATACTATATATGAATGAAAACATTTAATTTCGCTATATCTTTCTAAATCATAAAATATCAATGAACATGAAATATAAAAAGTAATTTCACATTGTTTCATCCTATCTATGTATATTTCAAACAAAAATAGGCATATAAAAAAAAAATGGGTAAAAAGATTGTTTCGACTCGTGGGTTTAGGGATTTGTATAAGAAAGGCATTCATAGGCAGTGAAGTTTCATTATTATGACTTCCAAAGAAGCAACACAGTTTAGATTCTTTTATCGTAACCAAAAGTTTTTTATAATATATATATTTTTTGGTCTGAATATGTCTTGATATTCTCTAATTAGTTATTTATGGTGGATGGGTGAGTTAATTTAAATTGCTTAATATTAAGACAAAAGACAGATCATTCATGTTATTTTTATTAAATATTTTGAAGTATATCTAGGGTCTAGTGTCGTAAGAATATCTAAACGATTTAAAACAGACTAAGGAATAGATATTAAGGAGACGAGGCTATATGAATGTCGTTAATATAACTATGATTATTTTATATGAATTATCGTATTTTCTTTTTATTACATTTTAAAAGTCATTTCAAATATGCATGAACTCTGGAAAATTGTACATATATGTATTATTTTCAAATCCCATTCTCAATATTATTTCATGACTGATAATTAATTGATTGTTCACGGTAAAAAAAATTAGAAAAAATAAGTCAACACTTTAAAAACAAAGAGATAACTTTATATTAATATTACATAACGAACTAAAAAAATATAAAGTTAACAAGATACTTAGTCTTCATCATCTTCATCTTCCTCTTGTTCTTCTTGGTTAACAACTTCGACAACCTAAAAAAAATATTTATGTTAAAACAAGTAGGCTCTAAAGCAAATGCGATGGTAACAGGTTGGATTCCTGCTTGTGTAAAAAAATAAATTCATCATCCATTATCTATATGAATTTCAATACAAGTACAACACAAAATTAGTGTTAAAGACATGATCATACGAAATAAATATTTATTTTTTTATCTTAAAATTTGTATGGCGTTTAGTATAACAATATATTGAGTTGTATTAACTCACCTCCTGTTCAGGTGCTTGTTCTGCAACTGCCTCCTGGCATATAAATATATTTATTAATACATTTTCACAGAGTTTGTATTCTATATTTTTGAATTGGATTCTAACTTAAATCAGTAACATTAACAGTAAATGAACAGTTATAATGCAATGAATGCTAACAATAAACAAAAAAAAACTTGTATATTCACCTCTTCCTCTTCGTGGACACTTTCTTCCTCTTCATAATCGTCTCCATATCCCACAGGAAACATAATAAGGCAATCCTTTTCTCCACTCTCCACATCATGACTGATGTAACAAGGATTGGCTCCCGCCAGTTGCAACATCGGTAGACTGCGTTTCCGAGACACCATCAGCGCCAGTCTATCGTTGCTGTAACACATTATTAAGTAACCTTTCTGTAAATTTAACTTCAATAGTTCAAATTTTCTTTTCTATATTGCATTAAGAGTTTTCGGCACAAATTATTGGCACTTTTAGATATAGATTTGTTGGATAAAATATATTTATATTTATAGTTGTTCGATCGATAATAACTTTAAAACAATTTTCATTAATATGGTTTTATACAACAACCGATTCTTGATTGAACTTAAATAAAACTTAAAACACACAGAATTATTCGTTTATATTTATTTATTATATTGTAGTTTATAAACGCAAGAAAAAAATGTTTTTAATGTATTAAAATATCAACAGGCGATATTATTGGTTTTTCAACCACTTTTCTGAAATTACATCCACCTAACTGGGATGGAGTAAAATAACAGCGATTAATTGTTAACGTCTGTAAATCATTGATTTTAAAGAAGAGATTAAAGAATTTTGTTTGCAGCAGAAAGCTTTAGAATATTCATCAAGCTCTTTGGGGCTGGTCACATAAATATAACTTACTGTCTCCTTATTCTGCTCATATGATTATACTGCTTTATAGTATACGCGAGGTGTTGAGCTGTGGTAGGGTCATCTCCAATAAATATGCCATACTGAATAAAAAAAAGGACATTTGGCCATACAAATTTATATAAATCATAACATAATATTCTCTAAAAAGAACATCGAATATTATTATTTTTTGTTTTTACTATCAATGTTTTATGCGGCTTAAAGCATTTTCCTTTTTTTTTATTGTTATTTATTAAAATTATTTATGATATGAAACTTACATTAAGAATTTCATCCGGAAATTGATCCATTATATCCTTAACATCCTGTCGCTTTTCAATAGTAAACATTACCAACACGTGCGGAGGAAGAAACTCCGACTCAATTGGTGTAATTTGAGACACGACCTAATGGAATACATGACGTAAAATATTTTTGAAACGAAATGTTATAAAATGATCACTTTACGTTATCCATATTACTACATAGTATTACTATTTGTTTTTATGCCGCCCAATGAAAACATTTTGGGTACCTTGGGATAAAATAAGGCCAATGCATTAGCTTTGGCTAAATCGTTAGGTGGAGTATATAATCCTGGCACAAATAGACCACCAGGTGGAATATACTCCTCGTCCTCAATAGATACATCTGAGTGGAATTCCTCTTCAACTTCTACTTGTTCTTCTTCCACTGGCTCAGGCTATGATTAATAAAAAACTGTTAACTATGAAGTGGTTAACATGTTATCGAATGTTGGTGATTAATATCTGTATAAAAGTTGCTTTCTAAAAGATCAGAACTATTAAAAATAAACCATAAAAAAAACTTCAAATATCTATAAAAAAAATAACTAACTATTATCTTGCAATCATGAACTGTTGTACATAAAATACATCAGCTCCAGTAACATTTATACTTTATGTAGATTTTTATGTATATAATAATATATGCTTGGATTAACGGGTGTATGATAAATAATTACAACTGCACATTCCATGCTGGGTTACTTACTTCCCCAGTCTCTTCAGTTTCAGCAACCCCTGGTTCCTCTCCTGGTACTACTTCTTCTCCACCCTCTTCTCCACCCTCCTCTCCACCTTCTTCTCCACCTTCTTCTCCACCCTCTTCTCCACCTTCTTCGACTGGCTCTGGTTCTGGCTCAGCTGGCAACTGTTACATAATATATTAAAAGATCATTCAGATTGCATTCATATAGTACAAGCAACGGAATGGCATTGTTATCCTAACATGAGGGTAATGATTTAGTCTGAGATATAGGTTTAATTCATAATTCCTACTATACTATACATTTAAGTAGGTTTATTAGTTTTCCTGAATCCTTTTTTGGCATTGAACTTATGTTATAAAGTGAATGACTTGATGGTATAACTGATCTTGCCACTTACTCCAGCTTGAATCCTAGCCATTCTTTCTTCTTCCTGTCTTTGTTTCTCTAGTCTTTGTCTTTCCTCCTCTTCTTCTCTTGCAAGTCTCGCTTGTTCTGCAGCTAATCTTTCCCTCTCTTCTTTTTCTTGACGCTACAAAATTGTATGAAATTTATCGTCTATTAATATATATTTATAACAAATTTTTATGCTTTACTAATTTTTGATACTCGCCCTTTTCGTCGGCATTTAAGCTTGTAGTATTTTATTAGTCAAAATTAATTTTTGTTGCATAAAGGAATCAACTTGTAACCCAAGTGGGCTTATACACTCAAACTTATATTTTAGTTGTGAAATACAAGTTAGTAAAAACATTTTAAATAAGATCTAGTCTTAGCAAAATATGAGTAGGTTCAAGTGTGAATAAGTATATACAATATGTAATTTTATTAGGCAACAGGAAACCAAAAAAAAAATCTCATTCGGAGTATTATTCCGTCTCCTATTTGTACAATTTTATTGCATTATTTTCCCACTCCAACTCAAGTGGTTACTGATTAAGCAACAAATTATTTCTTGAGAGTAAGGCAGTAACATAATATTTAGAATAAGAAATAAAAGAAAGAATAATTTTCACAATATAAAATTTTATATCATTCTCTTCTCTACTTACGACTGGCTGTTTCTTACCAGTTTTTCCATTCGGGCTTCGTACCTCTCCCTCCGAACTTCCCTTGCAGTTTTACTGATGGTCGCGTACCTTTCAAATGCCGGGATTGGAGGAAGCTGCTTTTCCGGTGGTAAATCTTCCTTTGGAACTGGTATTTCTTCATATAAAGTATGGCGCATAAGTTCTGAAAAATATCATTTATATTTCTTTATTCACAACTCTGTGTCAAAGATTATATATATATCTTTTTACTGTTGAATACAAAATAACGACTAACTAACAAAATCCCTATCATCAGTGTCGAACATTTTAAAGAGAACAACCAATGCTTCTCCGGTCATAAGAGCATGGATACAAGCTTCATTGGGATCAACGTCGCTCATATATAAAGCCTCTTTCACTATTTCCTCAGTCATTTGGATCGTCTCCTTAGCTGCTACTTGAACATCTTAAAAACAATTATGACAATTTTGTATAGTTTCATATAATTATGATATATATAACAATAACGTGTAAAATTTAAAAATATGCTCACTTATAATATCCCACTTTTCATATAAGTCTAAATGGGCTTTGTGACAGTGTGGCCAATATAAAATAAAATTCAACCTTTGTACATGGCGTGCTAAACGCTCGCAAACTCTTTTCTTTCGAGCAGCAGTAGTTAAAACACGAAGCCGCTCTGCTATTTCTCGAGCTTCTTCTTCCATTTTTAAATCTTCTTCAATCTTTGCCTATTTTAGAAGAATAATTGAGATATAGGTAGAATTTATAGTGCTTATATCAACAATTGTATTTATAAATAATTCTAAAGATCATTTTGTCACTTTTCAATAGGGTACAGAACGAAGATAATTCAGTATTTTTAAATTTGGTCATAGTATATTTAAAAATATTACAGCTTCCTCAGGTAGAAGCTCTTCAATTTCTTGTTTGGGTATTTCAATTCCGGTTTCAGCCTCGATTTTCAGATTTTCCAATTCTTCCTCAATTATGCGACATAATTCTAAACCATTTGCACCAAACATAGCTCTTATTAATTTACCTTTCTAAAATGACAATGAGAAATGTGAATTACTTTTTATTTCATCATATTTTCAAGAAATAATAATAAAATTTATACCGATATGAAAAGAAAAATTGGCTCACTCCTACTTCTAAATCTAGATAAAACGTCGATGTTATCTGCTAGAGCCTAAATAAATTTTATGAAATTAGTAAAAAACAAAAAGAATTTCTAAATATGTCATATATTTTTACTTACAACAAAAATAAAAAAAATCATATAGTTTAAAAATATTTATGATTAATTATTATAACTGATAAAAGAGGTCACCATAAATTAAGTAATCAAAAACAATTAAGTAAAATGTAACTGACTGTAACGAACTCACTCTGACCATACCAATACGATCTTGACCAATTTCTAGTTTTCCTTTTCTAATAGCATTTCCGGTAGCTAAACAATGACCACAAAAATCAGAATACACCTCCAAACCTAAATCAAATTTATAAAACCGGATTAAATTAAAGATAGAATATTAAAAATATATAATATATATTCTTAAGTGGCATAACAATAGAACAAATTAAATGATAATGCAACTACATCACGAAAATGTAATGAATAAATAACCTAGCATAGAATTCTATACGAACATACATAGGAGTCGATCAAAATTGGACATTAATGTTTCCGCAAATTCTTCATTGGTTTCAATATTGTCTTGTATGGCTACTTGTCCCTTTCTAGCCATATTTTCAATAAAATTATATTAAAATGTTATTAGCACAAACTTTCTTGAGTTCTGTAAATAATCTGTCAAAACAATTTTTAAGAAAAGTTTAGAATATAGTAAAAAGGTTCATTTAGTTTATTTCCCTACTTTTACATATTCATCGTATTTATTCAGGTTCACTCTTCTACATATTTGGTTCGTAAACCGATGCCTCAATATGTTTTGTAAATAAAAAATAACATATCAACATTATCAGGACATAAACATAAAATAAAATAATGTACATAGTTCACAAAATAATTTCGTAGAAGGGATAGTGAAGCTGTGGTCAAGTAACAACAGCTCGAACTTTCCGCTTTTGAAATTAAAAAAAAAACTTTATTACTACAATAAGGGAAGATTTAGAAGTTTGTTGACTTATGCAACTGATTAAATAACATGTACCAATACAACTGCTTCATGGAAGACAACTTGGATATCAACGACTTGATTAACATATGTATAAGAGCGTTACATGTATCTCTGAAAACAATCACATGTGTATATACATATATATATATATATATATATATATATATATATATATATATATATATATACACGGTGTTCACACGATGCGTAATTAATTACACAACTTTTGGTTAACTTTACTTAGAAGTTTATTAATATTTATGTTATATTAATTTTTATTTTGTCATATATGATCGTCAAATATCACGTCCTCAAATATTGATAGTAATTCTCCAATCACCCTGTATATATATATATATATATAAATTTTAATACGATAAAATAATTGTATCTAACGAAAATTTTAACTCAATAGTAGTATCTATTGAGGGACAATAACAAAAGTGGAATAATTTTTAAAGTTTTTAATAACATTTGAAATAAATGGAAGTAAGATGTTCAATTTTCATTGTCTTGGATTTTTGAAGTAATGCAAAAAATTATGTATTAACAATCAGTTTCAATGTCTAGTTGAGTTCATATATTTGTCTATAGTAATGAAATTTGTTCTGTTGTCTTAATACACACATGTCATCGTCATTCCAATGACTATATTTTTATAATTCCGTATCCTGAAATATTCAAGAACTAATTACTCCACAGAAGAATAGGCTCAACGCTTGTGTGGTCGATTAATTATTTGTTACCGTCTGTTCGCGGCTACAAGGACCGGATGAAAATAGTTAAAATAGTGAAAATGAAAAAACAACCTACTTCAGTGCTTTTAGAAATGAAATAATATTTTAAACGAGCATAACCTTTATAGTTTTATTATTGTAATGTATACAGTGGCTACAAAAAAACATGAAATATTAGTAGAACGCCTTTGTAATTAAGCTTATTAGAATATACATATACAAGGTAAAACTGTAATTACGTTTAAAAATTTCTTTTCGTTTTATCAACACTGCCTTTTAAACTTTTATTTCTGATCTTTAATTTTTTATAGTAAAGACGTCTAACCCTACTAGTTTTCACATAGATTTTTTAAACTTTTGGATCTGATAATCAGCCATTCTGTAATTAAATATCATCCGGTTTGATTTTAGCACTAGCCTTAATGGAGTTTTCTAATTCTTCTAAAAGTTTAACTAGCATACAATATCTGAATCCCGTATTTTATCATACAGAAAGTAGTTTTTTTTATTTGTAAAATTATTGTGTATATCACAATTTACATTTTTTTATGTTTCTGGTAAGCTATTAGAATGACAAAATACATAATGCTCCCGAATACCGGATTAAACTTCCTCTCTCCCAGTTATACTGGAGAATAAAACAGGAATTCTATATTTGTAAAATATTTATACATATTCACCAATTATTTTCATAAAAGTCGTTAAAGACTTTCTTTTTTTATTTTTGTACTGCGTTCTTTCTACTGCCATTTCAGATTTCTTGAAAAGTCTATCATATTATAAAAAATCCGACAATTTTTGACGGGTTCTTTCTTGTTAAATTATTTTTTATATTTTCGTCAATTATGTTTTAAACACTAGTAACAAACAAGTATTTGAGCTAAATGTGCATACTCTCTAGTTTTATTTCTTGCGTTAGGGTTGATAGGAGGGAGAGACGAAGTACCAGGAGTTTCCTGCAACAACTGTGCACTTTGAGGTACTCTTTTAAGTCGGTACTTGGAAATAAGACCTTTTTTCGTTTTGTGTAAATGTGAATTGGGAGATTAGCTATCACCTCGACACGTGAGTAACGCGGGGCTAACTTTTGACGTGAGGCAATTGGGTTTTTAATAAAGATGGATTGGTCAGGCGAATAAGTAACTTCAGGCTCACGATCCTTGTTACGTCCTGTCATTATATTAGTTCGTGCCTCAAAACCTAGCTCACGAATCGTGTTATATACTATAGTCATTTTAGCTTTATGATCAATCATATATTGTTGTAATAAATGTGCTGAAATATCTATATTAAAAGGATCACGAGGGTCAAAATGTCCTGTAACAAGATCTAGAGGTTTACACTTACTAAAACTATGAATACTACTGGGGTAAACTAAAATTGCGTAAGGCATAATGTTAATACTGAATCTGATTTTTGGCTTAATTTAAGTATACGATATTCGAGTGGATGAAAAATCTTGATTGATTAAAATGACACACAAAATTTAAAATAATACACAATTAAAATTCAAAAAGTTTAAATAACTGAAATAAATGCACATAGAATGTAATAAAATTCACACTAATTGATTTGAAAGTCAGGTGAAACTGTAGGTCTATTAAAAACTTTTTTCCGTATTACTTTTAATTCTTTTAATTAGTTTTAAACAAAATTATTTATAAAATAACTTGATTTTATTAAGTAAAGATTAGAAATATTTAAAATGAATGAATTAATAAAAATAATTCACCTATATCTATTAATCAAATTAATTAATATATGACGTAACCCTAAAAAAGGTATATGCGAATAATTAATTGATAAAATAGTTATAGTTTTAATAAAATAAGGATATGAACTAGGAAAATAAGGACTGAGATAGATTCTAAGTATTCAAAGATTACAGCATATCTAAATTTTGGTATCAATTGCGGAATCGATATTCAGATCTCCTACGAACCGTTCGGACCGAATAGGTTTCGGATAACGAAAACGGTTCTTAGCCACATCCGGGTAGCTCGCGAACGCGGTATCGATGTTTGATAGATCACGAATTATCCTACCGACTGCGCCAATTATGATTTCGACGGTCGGTGGTTGCAATGAAACCAAAATTATTTGACTTAATTTAATTTTAAGTAAGTTACAACTAGGGTGTAACTATGTTACACAAAGGTTGAACAAATAGTGACAATAAATCTAATGAAATTCTGACAAGAGATATTATAATCTAAAAACATGAAAGAAATATAAAACTTTTACAAAATAAAAGTATTTACAAGTGTAAAATCAGATCAAACAAATCAATTTAGAATCGTTTGTATGCAATATTTAAAATATCAATCAAAATAATGAGTTTGATTTTATTATTAATAAGTATATTCAAGACTCAAGAACACTATTGTTTTTATCAATGAAATGATTATTTGAATCATTATCTTTTAATTAAAACAATGGATGTATATTTCACTCATTATGACTTCTTTGAGTCACTTTTGTATGCAGGCTCCGAATATTATAAGAATATATTTCTACATATAATACTATCAAATTGCTTCAACAGCATATGTATTTTTGTTATGAAGGAGTAAGAAATGATACTGAAATGAATAATTAAACTAGTAAAAAAAGGTGATC
Organism: Danaus chrysippus; assembly: GCA_916720795.1. NCBI lineage: Eukaryota > Metazoa > Arthropoda > Insecta > Lepidoptera > Nymphalidae > Danaus > Danaus chrysippus. The sequence continues at coordinate 504,081 of CAKASE010000069.1, forward strand.
AATGCATATATCATTGTTTTTGTTGCTTGATTTGGAGTAAATAAAATTTATAAAAGTTATAATTCAAATTACTTATATCAAAAGAAAAAATAATTAAGATGTTTGGCTTTGTATAATGTAATCAAATACAGAATTCAAACTATTTTAAGTCATATTGGTTAAGTTACTTTTAAATACACGTTCTTATGTTAAATAAAATGTTAAGTTAAATTAAATTAAATCAAATTAAATGAAGGACTTACATATGGTTATGACATACACACAGATATTATATGGGTTTCTATTCTTCGTTAAATTAAAGAAGTAAGGGGATGGGGTTAAAATAAGCACAACATAGATATACATCAGTAATTCACGATGACCTTTTTCAAGAGTTTTAACCCCCCCTAGCTAATACGTGGAATATTCGGTATGGTATTTAATTAAATTACAGTCAGTGTATTCGTCATAAAAAAAATCCTATGTTTTAAAAATACCAGATTTTGATAAGCTTCCACAAAATTATTCTTAAAGTTACATTTTTTTTATAAAGATCTTTTTCTACAATTAGTCTTTGACAATTAATTATAGGACATGAATTATAAAGATACAAAATTATTTAGTCAATAATAGATATAGATTTACAAAACAACACAAATATAATAAAGTTTTTATTGAAAATCTTTTAGTAATTTCGTTTACACTAATTATAAAGATATATTGTTTTTCTATCCATTGTATTATTACTTTAGACACTTCGAAAGGAAATCTACCATTAATTCGGAATGCAATATCATGAATTTACGCTCACTCTCAGAATGCTCCATTATTGTTAAATGTTCGGTAAACTACACGTTGAAATACATTCTTTACAAATACGCAGTTTTGGTTTTACTGTGAAGAAATCTTCTTTTACATTTTAAATCAGATAATAAAAGTAGGGATTGGCCCATTATATAAAATTTATAGTAGATAATCTTTTATAAATATATATAATTTTAAAAGAAATATAGGTTATGGTGCAGGTACTGTAGTTTCCTTTTTGTCTACGTCTGTAACTTGATCAAAAAATTATATCACTTAACAGAATCGCATGATAAAATTTAGTACTTTAGCTGTGAGATTCAAGTTGTGTGCCAAGACCATAGCTTATAAATTTTATATTCGTTTCTTACCTTCAAATATTAACATATATAAGCTTAATTTTATTTCATGCTTATATATTTGAACGTTTACTTAGATATTATTATGTCCTTGAACTGTAATATATAATATTCAATGAGATAAAAATACTTCAATAAAGTTAGTATCGTGAGTGATAATTATTTATTTTCTGTTTATTTGAAAATACCTTTTTCGTGTAATACAACCACTCAATAGTAATTGAATTCGCCATAAATCATTCATTTAAATATATTTTACTTATTTATATTAATGTAGCGTTCGATACATTTTTATTATTTTTTGGTTGTAAGTAAAGAATAATAAAAATAGACCGTAATATTGATGTAACAAGACAGTAAATACCGTGGCCTGACATAGTTTAGTTTGTGATCTTTTTAAAAGCATATTTTTAAAGGAATAAAAGCAGTATAATGCTTGCATTTATTGCATACACTGTACACAATAGCAGTTCTTGGGTTACTATTGATACAATCTGATAGTGAAGCTTCGTAATCAATACTTTGCTGTGAATGTTCTCACTTGAATTGACTTCAAAATTTAAATAAATTTGTTTGTGCGGTCGTCCTGTAACCATGTATATTAATTATTGAGTTATATAATTGATTTAAATAAAAAGATAACAAAAATTTCATAATTTTTTTATATAAACAGTGTATACAAATGTTGGATTTAGAATAAAATACATATTTGTATATTTTATTTTGGATTTTTGAATTCACAACTGACTTCATTTTGAACAAATTATTCTATCATAAAAAAGAGAACTAAAACTTTAAATAAAAATGAAAAGAACTGGGAAAGAAATTTCTTTTTGCCTGAAAATGAATTACTTATTTCACTTCTCTTAGAAAAGTTCTATTTAAAAATAAATTTTAATTTTATAGCAGAAAAATTTTCAGGTAGTCTCTACAGTCACAGATAGGTAAGATTTTTATTATTTTTATTCATAATGTAATAAAAATAATAAAAATCTTAGCTAAAGGTGTAATTAATGTTTAAAAATAGATTATTAAGTTAAGGTTTCATTGTTATACTAGGTTTACACGTCATTCTAGTTTCTATCAAGCGCCAACTTACCAAAGTCTGAGCCTGATAGCGAAACCAATTACTTCATTTATGATATCTTCGACGTATTGTATATACATGTACAGTGTATATATGAATATTTTTTATGAATATCGTTTTATTAAGATATTATATATGTATATAGCAGATTTATTGGAAATTCGTTGTTTTTAAAGACAAAGACGCCAGCGTCGCTGACGTCACTAATGTCACTTCTTCTAGAATATTCTATGATATTTTAAAATGAAACTTCAATTGTTCTAAATTTCCTTGTATTTCTCGAAGGTTTTTCATAATCATATTCTTCTATGGCCCGTTCACTTACTGAACTCTCATGCGTCCAGACGTCATATGTATACTAAAAATTCGAACATAGTTATATTCTCCTTTTAAATAGTCTTTGATTTTGTTTTACTTTTAACAATAATCAGGAATACAAATAAGTTTTTTTTTTAAAGAAATTAAACTCTCTGAATTGCGATATATGCGGGATTTAGGATGACGTACATCATTTTCTTGTGGAATGTGTTTGAAATGCGGCCAAAAGAAGAAAGCTAATACATAGATTTAGTATTAATTTATGGATATAGGAATTTTTCAAAGTATGTTATCCATACCAAAGTCAGAGACAGCCAAAATTATTTATCAGTTTAAGTTAAAATAAGACAGTTTATAAGTTTTAGAATTATTTTAGATACTTTAAGGTTTAAATTTATTGTTGGTGGTGGGATTTTTATTAAGGGAACGATGGGACTGACTTTGATTTAGCTTTGCTGCTAAAAAGTCTCAAAATAAAATCAGAAAAAAAATAAGTTGTTATAATAATTGATAACAGGCACAAGTGTTTTTCACGTCGCATCAAATAAAGAAGAATTGAAGCGCCGATATATACCTACAATTATTATAAGTATGTTCTTATTACTCACAAACAGTTATTCAAATTGTTTTGTTAATTTTTATGTAAAGTTTTGTTCTGGTTCTTGAAGATGTCGTTGAATGTTTCAGAATTCAAAGGATTTTAATCATGCAAGATATTTCGGTCTCCTACGATGATTAGTCCGCTTCTACGGTCAGGAGGAGCTAATGTGTGGTTTTAATGTATTATTCTCCTTCAACAATAATATATAATTAAAGTGATTTGTCGTCTTAGCTACGTAGTTAAAAGATTCGTTTTTTTCAACTTCACTGCCGGTCCTATTGACTTTGACGGCCTCACTGGTGAGGGTGCCATTCCTTTTGACGAATTTCTATGGATCGTGTTGTTTACAAAACGACCGGCTGGCAATTTATACACGCGTTTCTTTGCGCTAGCATGTATACTTTTGTTTTTTGAGTTAAAACCAGTTGCTGGATTTCAAAGCTATTTTTTGCCTATCAGGATGACTTCTTTTTTCTTTGTAGCCAAATAATTATCTGTAATGTATATTTATGTGAAGTGGACTAGATCAAATTTGGAATATAGTCTTGCCATTACAATACCTATGCATTCTCTCAATATCCTTAAATGTTAATATAAAGATCAGTGACATCACATCACATTACTAAATATTTCTAAGTGGTCTACTGCATCTGGATTACGAGTAAACCCAAATAAGACACGGGTGTCGATTATTGGTAGTTGAAAATTAATTTCTCGTATATCTTTTTCGGATCTCCCGGTTGTACACTTTAGCGGTGTTAACATACCGTTCAGTGCTACAGCTAGGAATTTGGGAATTACCTTTGACCAGCACCTGTCTTGGGAACCACAGGTAAGTAAAACAATTTTTGCAGCCTTTGGCTCCCCTCAAAGATTACGCAACTTTCTACCCATCCCTACCAAAATTATGTTAGAACAGTCACTCCTACTACCAATTCTCGATTATGCTGACGCATGTTATCTTGATCTAAAAGAGGAGCAACTTAATAAACTTGAGCGTCTCCAAAATCTTTGCATCCGATTCATATTTGGTCTTCGTAAATATGATCACGTTTCTGAATTTCGTAAAAAGCTCAAGTGGCTCCCAATCCGGCTTCGCAGGAATACTCACATCCTTCAACTTCTGTACTGTATTCTGTTCAATCCGTCTTCTCCTTCATATCTAAAAGCACGTTTTCAATTTCTTAGTTCTTCACATAGCCATAATCTTCGTTCTGAAGAGAATTTGGTCTTAAAAATACCACCCCATATAACATCTTTTTACTCTCACTCCTTTACAGTCCAATCAATTCGTCTTTGGAACTCTCTTCCACTTGAAGCAAGACGTGCACCAAATATGACTTCTTTTAAAAAAATGATAAAAGAGCACTATCTTGCTTCATGAAGAAATACTGTAATTAATTATTTTATTTATTATGTAAGTATCTATGTATAGTATGTAAATGTATATATCTATAATGTGTATGTATATTATATTATTATATAAGTATACATTTATGGAATATTTATTTATGTATCGTATATATACCTATATATTGTATCTATTTTTTATGTATTCAGTAATTTGTACACCCCTACCATTCTATCTCTCTCCTCTACCAAAGGTTGCCTGGAAGAGATCGCTGTTTTAGCGATAAGGCCGCCTATTTGTACATTTTCCTTTCTTTGTTTTTCTCTTATTATTTCTGTCTATATTGGTGTACAATAAAGAGTAAATAAATAAATAAATAATAAATTACGTATATCTGGGTAAATTTTTATTCAGTTCTATCTGGTTAAAAAAACCAGTACAGGATTTTCTGTTGATTTGTATTCAAAATCAATATTAGGTGAGAAAGTTTACATACTTCTAATCTGATATTAAATTTTATTGATTAAAAAGTTCAAGTAATTCATTAAAAAAAATACACGAACAAATGATGATTAGTTTTTTTACAGGGAAGTGACTTTAAATAGTATGGAAACCTGATATAACATGGAAATATTGTTATTTTAAGGTTCATGTCAAAAAAAGGTTAAAAAAACAAACAATACTCAGAAATAAGAAATAAAAATACAACAAATTCCATCCTATATACCTAAATTATTTAAAATGAAAAATACGTCATTAAATTACCCTAGACCAAGATTATTTGATTTTAAGGCGACTAGAGCGTAATGTTATTCGAGGTAAGATTCCATGTTCTGACGTATTCTGATTATTTGTAAGACAAATTCGATAACAAACTGATTTAATAGTATTAGATTGGAAACTCAACAACTAGAAACACGGAAAGATTTATTGTCGGATTTATAATATTTAATATTAATTTAGAATTTTAACTCCACCTCATCCATTTTAAGCTCTATATATATTTATATATTTCGAGGTTCCATGGATGGCTAACAGTAAAAAAAACAAAGTGTGAAATAGTTTACACAACAAAAAAGCATTATTTTACAATGCAATTATACATGCCATGAATCTCGCAAGAAATATATGCAATTTTCTCGTATCCATAAGACGAACAAACCAGGATTGATCTCATAGATATCTTTAGCTACTACTATCTATGAGTGCGAATGCGTTAAATATTTACACACACAGCGATATCCAACTTTTTTTTTTGTGTGCGCTCTGGGAAAAAATGCCTTATGCATCCCCTTTTCGTCGGGGGACGGAGAGGGGTATGTGGGACAGCGTTATCCACCCGTTTTGACCATAAGGCGTCCTTAATATAGACACAATAAGAAGAAATACCATAACAATTTAGCTGTTTCATATATGAGCAAATATAATATGTTAATAGCAATTCTTTCAAATCCACTGTGGTGTATCTAATACAGGAATTTGTTTTCATATTTCTATAGTGTTCATAACTTTTCTATAAGAAAGATTAATTCATTCTTGGAACGTACGTCGAAGGCAGCCCTAGAAGGTTCTTTTCAAATTTGATTAGGTAGAGAAAGGAGCTTGGACAGTGGAGGTGAAAGTTTAACGCGCCTAAGATAAACCTACACCTGGGTTGCAAGTCCCAGACACTGTGGAAGCTCCTCTCCTTGCAACGCGATGGATCCGCACCCTCACGGTGAATACTTTGAATGCTAAGAGGTTTCGTCTCTTTGTTATTGAATAGATTGAAAATCCGTTAAATCAATTATGATCTTCATAAGACAGAAGTCCTTTCAAAAAAATCAATATTTAAATACAGATCGGTCAAATAATTAATTCTGATAGCATAAAAGTTATTACTAACATATGTCTGCGCATAACTCATTTTCACTAATACTAATTGGTATAATTTTGTTGTTATCCTCTAATAATTATTATTAATATTAATAACGTAACATTTATTATATTGGTCATAGGAAATGCTAATTAAATATAAGCCTTAATAAATTTCAATAAATTGTTTTGAGAACAATGAATTTTATGCTTAAATAAAATAATTATTTGATTTTAATACCGAATATTAATGAAAGTAGGATGCTTGACATCTTAAGTGTTCTTGATATACTGAGATAAAATAGCAAAGCATGGAATGTATTATCAAATAACCGCTTTGACATTTTAATATATCCAAGTTTATATAAAAATTACATAGGTGGACTTGAATTTTATATGATAAAAGGTGACAGTGGCATTATAAAATAAAAATATAACTTCAAACCAAAGGGAGACTGACATATTAGAAGCTCACAAAGTTGACGATATTTAGACAAATTAATACCCTTTATGCATGATTTTACATTTGTTTTTATTTACTGTTGGGCGTAGACAATAATGAAAATTCTTTATCCAATTTCATAATGGAACTCTCTAGTTTGATTAAATGCTTCAGATTTATATTTATCTTAAAATAAAATAATCGTTGAAATGAATAATATTTTATTTCAACGACGATATAATTGTACGTATCATATGTTATATGTTTTAATGGATTTGGACTTGATATGTCCTAGTTCACTATAAAATCGTAAAAGGAAAAGTTTTAAGGAGTTTGATTTATAATTTGACAGAGATCACTGTAAGTTTTCTAGTGTAGATAGGAGCAATAGTTTTAAAGGGAAATCGGGTTTCTTAAGGAAAGAGCGCAAAACGTTCGTTATTCATACTGTGGATCTACTAGATGAAAGCTGCTGGATTAAATTTAGTTTTATTATTATTTTAAGTGAACATTTGTTTCCCATGTTTTTTTCTGTAAGATTTATTATTTTTCTATTTTGACCAATTCTTTATAGCAAGGTTGATTACTGTTAAAATATATCCAAATAATCTTTCCAAAAAAGTTACCTGTTTTTTAAATCTTTATTTATCGAATCCTAAATCAAAAATTATACTCGTAATTATGTTGAAGAAGGTGAAAAGTCATTATTAATTATGATATATATTTTAGATTTCATGACTTTTGAGGGAAATAAAGCCTTGAAACGAATTGACATCGAATTATTAAATACTGACATATAAAGATTCGAGCTTTTTTTAACGGTTTATATTATGACCAAGAAATTTATGAATGGTGTTGTAGTTTTATGCTGCTAACAAAGTCTGAAATAAATAATAATAGAATTAAATTTAACACACAATATAAGGGAGTTCTGTTTAACTTATACAACTAAATTTTTCTTAAATATGGTGACGTATATATAATCTGAATATAACTGTTATTTTTCTTTAAAATAGAATTTAATATAATTACACAAATGTAATGTATCGACTTGTCTCTTGTAGAAATCGTTGCCATTTAATAATATAATTCATGTCAGACGCAACAAATCTAGTAATCGTCGTCAAAAAACGATATATAATTTTAGAAAAGAGCTGGTACATACACATTCTTTTGAAATAATCTTAAAAACAAATATACTTAATATGTTTACATTTACCAGGAGGTATTTCATTACAATTTATTCATTTTTCATTTTTATCTTAATTTAGTTGGTCTAACATTCAGGAAAAATAAATCTCAATTCATTGTAAGCTTGTCGTCTGATAAGTTATCACAAAAGCCATTTTTCTTCACAACACTGAGCAGTTAAAGCCAAAAATAATGTCATAATAATGTCACCATAACTGAGAATGGTTAGGAAGAATAATCTTATTTTTAATATAATTGTGTTTCTAACTCTAAAAGAAGTAATGATGTAAAATACACAACAAAGAAGGATTATAATGATTTGGTAAATAATAAATTACTTAAAATATTCTTAAATATTTATTCTTATATTAATTCTTCTACCTGGCATGTCCCAGCTTTAGCTAGGGTCTGCCTTACATGTTGTGAATAGTTTTGGCTAATTGTTTTTACGACCGGCCGCCTGCCTGACATCAACCCACTGATTAATGCATTCTGACCTCTTTCAGAATGCATTAATCAGTGTTGTCTTGATACCCTCAAAAAGTACATATGAATCGGAATTCACATTGGTACTTGCCAGGATCGAACCCGCGCCCTCACACATGAGAAGCGGGCCTTTAACAGCTAGGCCACCACTGACTTTAATACTCATATTAATTATATATGAAAAATCAGTACACCATAACGTTATACATAAATATAAATATTCGCGAATGATATCTGGTTGTATCTTATCATTTTAAATGGCTGAGGTTCAATTTCTATTAATAACTTTACAGTCCAAATTTTGTGTATTAAAGTCATATGTAACTATAATTATGTATATAATTAACGTAAATGAAATTTATAGCTAACATAACTAACCGTAAAATACTTTGTCAACAATCCGATGATGACCATAGTAAATTAAATTCAAACATATTTCAAAACGAATTCGTTTCAATGTAAGTAAATGATGTAATAAATTTTAAATATTTTAAAATCATGTTCTTAATATGATTAATTAAAAAGTTCCTGAAATTCAACCCTGTTTTAATGATGTCTGAGCTATTCTGGTAGGGAGTAAAAGTTTTGCTAACATATTTAGTCCTCACTCAATATTATATTATGACATACTCCGATACACTAATTATGTAGTTCCCGCCAGTGAAATTTAATAAGGTTAAAGCTTTATGATATTATAAAAATGCGGTTTTATAAAAATAATATCAACAATATTTTTAGCATTTACGAGTGCATATATTTAAGATTTATCATTTGTTACACTCGATAATGCGACTGTATCTAAGTATTTTAGTTTACCCAAAAAGTCTTAGTTTAATTATATGATTTCTAAAAATAGTCTTAACATTACTGATATTAAGTACATGCAACTGGAAATACTACTTAATCTAAAAATAGTTCAAGAAATAGTCCAAAACTTTAGTACCCCGTATGCCTTTAGAGAAAAGAAGGAGACTGATACTAAGTTTTATGACTAATAGTCCGAATATACCCATGCGACCATTTCTTATTAAATATAACCGAGGATAGAAAAAGAAGTTTAAAGGAGAGTTGGTTTTAAGCATGTTTTTAGGACAAGTGTACCATGAACTTAATTAATGTTAAAAATTAATACTATTGAATAATTTTAACCCCGAATGATGGGCTACAAATGCTTCAAGCGTTTATGCAACAGACATGGATATTATATCCAACTGGGTCTAACCGGATTGATAGAAAATCACGAACAGAACCTCAGTTTGATTTCAGAATCAAGATTCTGTCAAGCGTTGAATTGTTGTCAGCTATATGATAAGAATGGAAACTACGAATACATAATCATGTCATGCAGGTAGCATATAGATATTTATTATAAATACTAGCTGTGCCTGCGACTTCGTTCGCGTGGAATAGTGACTATGATCAGCGTTTTTTTTTTAAATATATACTTATTTTTATTTTGGATCATAATCACAGTCATTTTGGGTAGCTAAAAAACCTACTTTACTGTAATGCTTCTCTATATACAATATTAGACGTATGGCCATCGGAAGTGAAAGCATACAGGCTGCTGGGATTGCTAACACGGGACAGAGCCACATACAATTGACATACCCGGTCGAATATTGAACGCAGTTCTTCAGTTCTTTAATTTGACATAACTTTTTTATTTATGAACCGATTGACATGAAACAAACACTAAAGCATAACTGAAGCATACCACAATATATTCGTGAAAACCGCATCCAACTCGGATCAGCCGTTTCTGAGTTTAGCGTGAACAGACAAACAGACAAACAGAGAAACAGACAAAAAAAAAAGTTAATTACATTTTTGGGTTCGACATCGACATAACAATAACCCCTGCTATATTTTTTATTTTTATTTTCAATGTACAGACAGCACTTTTCTACAATTTTATTATATGTAAATAAGATATAAATAAAAATAAGAATTATAATAAGGCTAACAATATATTGATGTAATTAAAAATAAATAATAATAATCAAGAGATTTTTCAAATCCTGCTGTCAACTTTAAGCCAGTTTTAGAAACTTAAAATTTTAGGGGTTTTACTTAGAAAAAGATACAGACATTATAATCATAATCTTGACTCTCCGGTTCCATTGGTTCACCAATCGTCATCACGAGAAGATGAGATGAATCTATCTGATACTTATGTTGTGGACATTCAATAATAAAAAAACGCATAGTAATAAAAAAGTAATATGAAAAAGCATTATAACGTATTGATTTAGTGAATAGTTTTTTGTCCAATATAAGCTCAAAAAGGTGATTAGAGAATCTGTATGATAGTCCTTCATTACTATTATAATCCTTTAATCAAAAGTCAGCACTTAGTGTTCACTCCCTAAAAACATGATTACTTTTTAATTGTGTATTCTTGGGTCAATGGTCTTGAATTAGTTTTGAAAATAGTGTGAGGTAACATTTTTAACTGCTGTAAAAACGCATTATAATTTTTGGGGTTAAAATTCGATTTAGTAGAAGAAGAAAACGTAGAAAATGTTTACTAACTTATTATTATTTAAGATATTTTTTAAGAGATGATTAAATCTTATAAAAATAACAAGTTATAAAATGGAAACTAAAAGAGGCTTGTGTGAACAGGAGAAAGCATTTCCCAAAATCATAATGAAAACAAAATTCCAGATTCAAGAAACGATAAATCTAGTAGAATATTTTAAAGTTCTCGTATATCACAAAATCTTTGCTTATACCTAAGCAATTACTGAACCGCACTAGTCCAATGACCAATAGTATTTGTTATAAACTGGTATTCCATTTCACCTCAAACTTACTATCCTATACTAGGTAATCACCATACCAGACGAATGCTTTAGAATAAGCCGATAATGAATGTTGATGTACACATTGCATTGAAACGATTTGCAGGCTATAAACTGTAATTATTTTCAAATAGAGATTCCATTCTCATATAATATTAAAATTCTTGATACCCAACGAGAGAAATGAATTACATTTACAGTAGTTTAATAAAGAGTGGAGAAGAAGGCAGAGTATATCGGAAGTGAGATTTATCTATTCCGTTTAGGAATTAATTTCTAGACAACCAACTTTTGAAGCACTTTGCTTCAAAATTTTACAACACATTGTCAGAACTCAACATAACAAAACATATTAAAATGTGTAGAATTTCTATAATAAGTCGGTACTAAAATATTTATTACGGTACCAGGAAGATTTCAAATTATTGGCATTTGAATTTATCAACTACAGAAGGTAACCATTTGGTCTGTACGACTTTTTTATTAAAAACAAAATATATATTAACTTAACTTGCTGTTAGATATTCAAAAAAATAAATAAAAACCCTCTCGAAACTTCACAGCAGGATTAGAAAGAAGTTGAAAAGTATGACAATTTTTAATAAACATTCATCACAAAAGGATTATATGTATGAATTTAAAGATCTCATCAAGTACTGTGAACAGGATTATATTCCTAGTAGCCATACAGAATAGAGTTTTCGTCACGAGATTTCGCTATGATCTTTATCATGAAATTAGAAAACATTGAGCGAAATCCTTAGCTCCAAACTGGCTAAGTTGGAAAATTTTATTGAAATTTCATTTGTATGTTTATCTGATTAATTATTTGATAAAATTACTTTAAAAATATTTAGAGATTTTAAGTTATTAATGTTATATAAACTTAAAATTTTCAATTCCTTAATAATTATAACTGTCTTTCTACAATAATACTGTGTAAAACTCTTTAAATAAGTGGATAAATAAATCCAACTAATAAGTAAATTACTACATGATTACTAGTTATGTAATAAGGTATTTTTTTTATGAATAAGTCTGAAAGATAAACATTTCTAAAAATTAAAGATGTGACGAGACTTTTAAAACCGTTAAGAGATCAAGCATCCGTTTTTAATTAATTTCAAATAATAATAATAACTTTGTTTTAAATTTACGTCGTCTTAGTGAATCGATACCTACTTTGACGTTATTATGTAGACATTAAAACATAAACTCTATTACATAGTAATAAACATAACTTATAGGGATGGAATTATAATGTACAAAGTACGTAGGTAAATGGATAAAATACTTATTCAGTCACATCTCTATTTCTTTTTCACAATTACCTTTTTAAAAATGAAAAGGAGGTCTTGCCGATAGAATGAAAATAAAACAAAATGTATTTTATTAAATAAATTGTGATAAAGTTATAAAAATAATCCAACTAAACTTTTTCGAGATTGTTAGCTTCAAAATTTTTTCAATGTAACACTTACTTAAAGAAACAACAGGTATTCTACGTATTGAGTATGACAAGAATTCTCATTGATTTCAGTAAATGATTAAAAGGTTTATTTTTATTTTGACATATTAAATATGTGTTAATAGAGTTAGTATTCTACACAAGGTTATCTGTAAAGGTAATTTATAGCAGACTATACTTTGATAGTGTATCAAATTGTATTAGCAACAACAACCATTATTGTGTGAATTATATGGGGTCGGTTCAAGCGCTATATAATATTGTTATTACTTTGATGATATATTGCTTAATCTGTTTAGGAAAATGTATATTAAAGTAATGTATGCAATTATCGTTTTAATTATGGAAAGATTTAGGGGCCGGCTTTCTTATTTAAAAAAAAATGGAAGCGTTTATGTCATCAAGCTACGAGAAATAAATATTTAAAATGTAACAAATGTATTTACTTTTATAGAAGATTTGTAGTCATATCGTCTATGATGCAGGTCTTAATAATTAGCCATTAGATAATCCATCTTACTCTACAGTACTTCACAAGGTCATTAACATTTAAAAAGTTAATAGTTATGTTAAGTGCTCCGAAAATATTCACAAATAATGGCTAATAGCAAAGCTTCTTTTACTTTTGAAACTGCAAGAGACGCATTCAATCTTAGTTAATTTTGCTTACAATTTGCTTATATTTCTGAAAAAAATTGAAGTATTAATAATTATAATTTTGCATATTTATTACGTTTTATTTTAGAATAATCTGTATCCCTATTCAATAGTTGGCTACTAAACATATGTATTTCGTATATTGTGTCACTAGTATTTTTTATACCACTAAAATATACACAAAATAAATCATTCACTTGGGAACTGAAGAAAATAAAAGGACTTGAGTTCGTACGTAATGTAATCTTACTAGCAATAACTTTAACATATAAGATATCGGTATGAAGAGGATATTGAAGTTTAGATTGTAAACATGAACAAAAGAATAAAGCTAAAATAACAAGGCATTTAACAAACATCATCGTCATCGTCGTCGTCAACAGCCTATCAGAGCCCATTGCTGAGCAAAGGCCTCTTCTCACATGGAGAAGGTTTGAGCATTAATCACCACGCTCCTTCAAGACGGGTTGGTGATTTCATACTTATAATGGTGAAATTATAAATTCAGGTTTCCTCTCAATGTTTTCCTTCACCGTCTGTCAGCGGTATCTAAATACTCTTAGAAAATATATATGACTCGGAAAAATCACATTGGTACTTGCCAGGATCGAACCCGCGCCCTTGTGGACGAGAAACGAGCTTTTAAGCACTGGGCCACCACTGACTAAACAAACATCATAAGGGTTACATATTATACAGTAAAAATGTATCATAAACTTCATACTATGTACAAGTGGATCTTAGAGAAAGAACAGTTTATCTTTCAATGTAACAAGGACGCAATATTTCAGAATTCTAAAGCACGGTCCCATGCCAATGGATTTTATTTTTACTTTTCTCCAAATAACTTTTAGGTTTTCCAGCACCAAGCATAGTGAAATTGAAAGACACAGAGCAGTGTCTTCTAGCCTTAAAACTCACTCGACTTCAAAACGCAATTTATCATATTATGTTAAGCATACGTGGTCTTAAATCCTTAATATAATTTATATAATACGTAATAATGTCGTATAAGAGTCAGTGGTGGCCTATTGGTTAAAAGGCCCGCCTCTCTTGCACGAGGGTGCGAGTTTGATCCTGGCCCGGGCAAGTACCAGTGTGATTTTTCTGAACCATATGTACTTTCTAAAAAAAAAAGTATTTAGACATCACTGATTAATATTGATTCCCAAAAGAGGGTTGATGTCAGGCAGACGGCAGGTCGTAAAAACAAATAGCCAAAACTATTCACAACATGTAAATCAGACCCTAGCTATAGCTGGGAAATTGCCAGGTAGAAGAAGAAGAAGAATGTCGTATAAGAAGTGATTTTTTTGAAGTTCATTTTCAATATGTATATTTCATAACGATTGTATGACCAGGTTTTATAAATTGAATGCAAAGGATATCACAATCAATTGTTAATATATCTACGGTTTTTTTTTTTCAACTTCAAATAATTATTTGAAATAAAAAGAATTCTTAAGTCTTTTCTGTTATAACATAAATTTTAAAAATTCCTCTAGACGAAAACTTCTCATCATTCCATGTATTTACCTTGCGGTTACCGGGTCAGTTGTTGCAGGGAAGGGAGCTTCAACAGTGCTCTGGACTTTAGACTCAGTTGTAGGTTTAAGGGACCCATACCTAACGCGAGTTATATGCTCACCTCCACTGTCCAATCTTTCTACTTAACCAATTTTTGAAACATACCTACTACAGCTGTTCTAAGAATAAATTGCTGTTTGTTCTGTATAGGTCCAAGTCCTTTAGTGGATTGTGAACAGATTTAGTTGTTATACCTTTCGCTCCCACTTCTACCGTCTGCGACAAAGCTATTATTGGTGATATATGAAATATTTATTGATTTTGATGGTATGATCTTTGGGGATGTTGGTTTCCCAAGGAACAACGAAATTAAAACTTTTAAATCGCTTGTCACATTTTTAGAAAAAATATTGTGATTTTTATTCACATAATTTCAAATATTGTAGAAAAAATTACGTATTGATTATTATTATCTTTTATATTTGGCAGTTTAACAGTTAGTTGAATGGTTTAAACTATTAATTTTTTTTAACCAGGGTTATTATTTACGATTTAGTTCCCGTTATAGAATTCCTATATATTTATTCCTATAAGTTTTACAAAGTAAATTGATGGACGTCGATAGACTGCAATATAACATCATAATTGAAAAAAATATACAGGAAAGTCCCAAGTCTTTATTTTTTACTTCTATTGTCACTAATAATATTAGACAATATTTTTGTAATATAATAAAATTGTAACATATACATACGAATACATGGTTTGCCATTTACAAAAATAAACTTTAGTTGGCGACAATGAAAATGTATTTTATTTTAAAGGAATTAATTTTAATTTTAACCCACAATTCACAAGTCTTTATTCAATTTTTAACATTGACAAAGTAACTTTTAGTTTTATTTTATTTATTCAATAACAAATATATAAAGTAATAATAATTTCTTGTATATACCATAAAAACTATGTAATTCGTAATTTATAGGGAGGATAAAACCTAAACGGTGCGACCGGATGTTATCGAAAAGTTGGCATTTCCATTCCCCAGACTGTCCTTTACAAGTTAGGTTTAATATTGCTGCTCCGGTTGGAGAAAAAAGTGCCCCGGCTGTCAGTTTGAAGTTTATATTACTAGGAGAAAATTAAAATATTGATCTACAATATTTTAATTTAAGTAAAAGAAACCATGTTAATGTTATTACATTTTAATAATGCATAACAATGATTTGGTTTTATATTTATTATGCGATTTTTTTACATATTTTTTGTAGTAATAGATGATTTATTTTTCATCAATTTAATTTAATGAATACTTTAATTTAATGAATACTGTAAACCAAAAAAAAATATTACGTTTAAAAATAAAATTAGCATAAATAATTCTGAATTCTTTTTGATCTAAAAGAAAATCTGTGAAAAGATAGAATGCATTTTGTACTTTACTTAATATATTTTCACTGAAATAACCCTGTCGACTAACATTAAATTACAAAAGAATATAGTAGTAAGCAAAGATTTTTCGTACATAATATAAAAAAAGGTTATTGAATGCGACATGCTTGTCCATTACAATCCTGGACAACTTGAACTTCTGGAAGTAAAGTTGGAATAAGAAAAAATAGATTGCGGAAATGAAATAAGCGTATTCACAATTCTTTATAAACTGTGTAGTTCACAATCAAGACATTAAAAAGGTCTGTAAATGGGTATTACGAACATCTTTTCAAGAAATAAATAAAATTTTATAAAAGTAAAAAAGTCGTAAGTACTGTTTTCTTGGTTTAAAATATATAAGATTTGTTGCAACTTTAATAGGTTTTCTGTTTAATACTTACTTTTAAATTTACTGTGGAACAAATTATAAAGTTGCTTAAACAAACTTTAACTGCAAAAGGTGCTTTAAACTTATTTATTTAAAAAATATAATGAACAACAACTACAGCTGATATTTTGATAGATAATACTCGAAATCTAGTTTAAGCAAAAAGAAATATTTGCCAATATTATATTGCAAATTAATTTGCAATATTTAACATTAAATTAAAAAAACAGCTGAAATGAAATTAAGTTACGATTAAAATTACAAAAAACTAGTTAACATAACTGTGTAATATATATGGTATGTCTTCCTAACATTTTAAAATAATTTATTGATATATTGAGTAATTTGTTGAATAAATACATTAAGCAATATTTTCCACAATCAAAATTCTACAGCCCTTTCTTTGTTAACACTTTTACTTCTAACCGTTAGACCGTTAGTTAAACCCTATTAAAACGATGAGCTGTAATTTTTCAGTTGTAATTTTTTAGTTAACTTAAAGGCAAGTCTTTTGATTTTAGTGGTGATAAAACCGAAGCAACCAGATCCTGATTAATTAAATACCTGTAACATACCTAGTGTCAATCATTAAGTCTTCTAAATCTCGTTGTTTTGTTTAATCTTTTTAAATCATGTATAGGCCTCATTAAATTAAATACTATATCCATTCCGTTGTTTCTTTAAAACTCCGTCCATATCTTCCTGCTTCCAAGTGTTGTTTGTTATATTTATTTACCTTATAAATGAAAACGTAAAATGCAAAAGCAATATTCCTAGCATTAGAAGTTTTACTTCAAAATTCACTTGCATTTAGATGTAAGTGTAATAACCATAGAGTTAAATTATACTTGTTACAAGATACTTCGAATATCATAAGTCCTCGCACGTCATTAATGCAATACAAGTTTCTCGTAACTTGTTACTTGAAATTCACAAAAGTGGTAGGGGAAGTCGTCGGTCATATAATATTACTTGAAGAGATGTTCAAGATGTCAAGAAACCCTTGAGTGACCGCCCTTCAGAAGATATTCTTTTATACATATTTTGATATAATTGAGATTCATAAAAACAGTTCAGCAAATATACGAGTACATCTTATTATCTATCTATGCAAACTTATATCCAACATACAGATAAATTATTGAAAATATTTTCGTTAAAAGACTTTATTTTAACAAATTATTAGTTAAGTAGTAATTGGCAAATACATCGCTTAAAGAATAAGTTAAAAATTGAACCTGTTCCATTTGTTATGGTATTTAAGTTTTTATGTTTAAGACTTTTATAAGATATCTAGTGAAAAAAAAATTATCAAAGTCACATTGTATAATATAATTGAGATAAAACGCTATAGTATTTGCTTTATTTACAATCACTACAAATTGTTTGGAGTAGCTAATTAAAGGAATATTATAATTTCCCCTGAGGAAACTTTTAACAATTGGTTATATATATGAATGGATATGAAAGAGATGGGTTCAAGATCTTTTGCTTGACATTGATAAAACGTTGACCAGCAATTACGATTCCATATGTATATGATATAAATTCGTTAGTTATGACATGTCATTCGCGTTAGAATTTAAGCAGGCTTAATCAATTAAGATCCTTTTAACTCACGAAATCCGCAAAGCACTGCTGTAGATATTCGTTTAGTTTTACGGTTACGGTTTTTGTCAATAATTTTTTGTTAACAATAAATGACGTCCAATAAGGACTAGCTGGAATTACAATCTCTTGTAGGCTCACCAATGACTCTATGTAAACCTTACTTTGATAGAAGATCTAGGAGTCTAACAATTTAGGGCTCATTTGTATGCAATAAGTTGATATTTATATCACGAGTAATAAAAACAAGATCTTATTTAGAAATAAAAGTTGATATAATTTCTTCATACAAATCTATGAAGTATCATAATGAATTTTTTTTTTAACCTATAAAAGTCCCCAACAACTGCCTTATGTCTCTTCATTTTCACGACTAACCAGAAATACTCGAATGTGTATGAGACTACCATAAGTTCTGTAAATTTAAGCCTGTTCTGAATGTAGCCCATTACTCTAACTTCTCTTTCTTTTTCATTAATCTCTCTCGTGGTTTGTTTATAAATAAGTAGCCTGGAATATTATTATAATGAATCCAAATCTCAGTAATAGTGGCGATGTGTAGTTTAAAGAAAAGTAAAGTTTGTAGAAATTCAATTCTGCCAGTATTTAGGGATTGCTCATTTAAGATGGATAGTTTCAAATTATAGTGTTACTTAAACATATTTTAAATAATTAAGATGGGTACAAAAAATAATAAGCGTAAGAACTTGAAATTTGTTTTCAAGAGTAATATTCAATTAGAGCCTCCCTGTAATCATTCTATATTAAATGTGACTTAGAGATTTATTTGCAAAATGTCATATATTTTGTCAGAGAGAAAACTGCGTAAGTAGAAAGTTATCTCATTTAAAAATTCTCATTGTGTTACCTTAAAAAAAAATTGAACTCACAAGTAAACACTTTAATTTTAGGTTTATTACCAAAATATATAGTAAATTTAAAAATATTTTATTCCTCTAATGCATATAAAATCATTTCCAATAACTCGTTGCAAAAGTTAAATTTATTAAATATAAAAACCATCCAACTAAAATGTATATCATTCATCAATAATAATAATAATGTCTCGATTGTAAGGAATCACTCGATTTGATAGATAACTAAAACATTATATAAAATTAATTACCTTATTTCTGAACAAGCCACAGTCAGTCGATCTGCCACTTGGCCCGTTTTGCAGATATTTGCATGGGATAAGTTATAAGATTGTTGTTATTATAGGTTGATATTACATGATACAATTGATTATGTATTTTCCAAAATAATATAATGATGGACTACAACGTAAAACACACAAAATTTTACAAAAATGACTCGTATATTTTGTTATCTAAATTATATATATATAATATTTATATTGTCAAGGAGACGAAACTTCAATAAATATTATATTATAAATCGGGTACTTAATCCGTAAAAAACTATGAGTACGTTTTTATCTTCATATATATACATTTGATCGTTTGATGATCATTATATCAGTGTTGTTCAAGGATTAAGATATTCAAATTAGTTTCAAAAATACGCTCATAACTCAGTAATAGCTAGTTTCTTAGCTCTAGCTTATAACTTATAATCATCTTATTAAATATCAATCGTCAATTTTAAGTCCATTTGTAATAACGCTGAGTGCACTCCTGCAATTTTCGTGGATTGCTTTTGATTAAACTTTCATGTTATTATAATTATTATAACTCCAGATAAAATAATTGATTTTCCATATATTAAATAATTATATTGTTGAAATTAAGATTTACCTAACTGCCCTGGAAAAAGTGATTATTAAATATAAAATTCCTTTACACACATGTCTTAATAAATATTAATAAAATATTAAGGAACGATTTAAATTAAGAAGTCCTAGATTTCATTAGAAAATAAATAATAATAACTATAAACCAAAAAGTATTTAAAAAAAAGTATAAATATTTTTATTTTATTTGAGGCTTAGAAGAAATGGACTTAACCCAATTATGACATAGTCTGTCAGTAATGTTTATTGTCTTAACAAATTAAACTGTCGATAATTTATCTATTTTTTTATTGAAGCCAAAATCAGCGGATGGTTATCGTATATGAAATGAATAATTGTCTCCATAAACTTAGAGTTTAATAGCTCGTTAAAAATTATTTTAAGACGTCTACAATCTCAAAATTTTATGTGTAAATTAGCTTTTATACGTTCGGAGTGTGAGGCTGGCGTCAACTTAAATAATTTATATTTGTATTTAACAGTAAAATAATTAAGCACTTAATAATTTTTACTGCTTTAGACCTTCAAAATTTAATTAAATTAGTGTTTTGTACTATAAAACGAAGTATTGTTTCGCATTCATAACTCCTTCACCAATTCTCGACAATAATTGAATATATTACATCAACAACACCATAATACTTTAAGTAATAATGTATCTTTTAAAAAAATATACCTAATTATGTAATCAATGATATTGTAGCTGACAAACATGTTAAGAGTCATTTACATTAGAAGTTAAATAAGTAAACATGTTCATAGATATTCAATTTTGTTATTGTTATATTGGGGGTTTCCTTAAGCCACTTATTTTTTACCAGTTTTGCTAGTTTTCATCCAAATGTTTAGTTTATTCACTTTTGTTCGGAAAATTATAATTTAAAATTCTTGGAGTTAATTCAATTTGATACTTTCACCCCCAAACGGTATGAAGATAATTAGTAATTATTAAGTTTTAGATGAAATTATTTGTCTTGAACAAGTGATAGAAAGATGTGAAATATCTTCAAGAACATCTGTAGTGTATCAATTTAAATACTATTTGTTGCTAGCTCCTGTGGATTTGTTATCAAAAAGATTTGTAATCTTGTCAGGAGTGCAGCTGGATTCCCTAAATAAATTCTATAGCCTACAAACAAAAACATATTTTTATAATAAAGTAATTGAAAATGTGAAAAAGTGACTTAAACCTTAAAGCAGAAAACGACCAAAGGTATTTGGAGCTAAGTGTAAAATTGGTAAAGTTAGGATTTGCAGAGTAACTTCTCTATTCATGATATTTGACAGCTTAGTGACAATTCTCATCACATATTTAATCTTTGCTTTATTTTACACGAAAATACTTCAGACATATAATAAACTTATAGAAGAGTATTGGTTATTTATTGAAGTCATGTTTGTTAAAAAGTTACAGCTTAGGTGAACAAACTTTTCATATCCATCATTCGCTGTAAATGAGTATCCGTTATATGTTACTTAAAGGAAGCATTCGCAAATTGATCGACTACACAAGCTATACAACGTTATACTAACAAATTTAAAGAACAATTCTTAAACTTAAGTTCTGAAATGTTAGTTATATATCTTTGTAAGATTTGACACTCGTCTTGAATAAAAACTCCGAAACCTCGTACGTCTTTGACAAACTTCTATTCTCCAAAGCATATCAAGGTATCATCATTTATAAACTGACACTTTACTAACCAAAAACTTAAGAACTTTTGACGGCTTTTTAACCTTAAGAAGAATAGTAGAATAAACCACGTTGTTATTTAATTTGAGACTTTATCATCATTTTATATAAAGTTTATTGTCGAGTATCACTTGTTTAGAGCTTAATCGGATTTAGAATATAAGTAGTTTCCATAAAATTACTCATCGTCATCGTCATCAGCCTATCAGCGCCCACTGCTGAGCAAGGCCTCTTTCTCACATGGAGAAGGTTTGAGCATTAATCACCACGCTTGCTCAAGACGGGTTGGTGATTTCAAACTTATAATTGTGAAACTATAAGTCCAGGTTTCCTCACGATGTTTTCCTTCACCGTATGTCAGTGATGTCTAAATAATCTCAGAAAGTACATATGACTTCGAAAAATAACATTGGTACTTGCCAGGTTTGAACCCGCGCCCTCCGCAACGAGAGGCGGACCCTTTAACCACTAGACCACCACTGACTTAGTATAGACTAAATTACTCATACTTAGGTGAAATTATTTTAATAAAAAATTCTTCTGATTAACTCTTTAAAGCTTTAAAATATATTTAAAAGCAAATATTTTTCTAATTAATGTGCAATATATTATAATAATCTTGAATTTATATATAATTGCTTCTTGTATAGTAATTTAATTACATTACTATATACAATATAGCTTTTATTTTAAAAACTTTACAATTTTTTTAATTACAACACCAGTTATAAAACTAACATAGCTTTAGCATAGAATAAGCTTATAAATGCAACTATATTTATCAACTGCATTTGCATTATCGCTCATCACTATGACAGGTAACACGCCGATAATGGTCTTTATTCAAAAAATATCAGTGTTTAAATTATTTACGGCTGGTAAATGATAAATTAAGCCGCGTAATGTGCCACTTATAAAACAGTTGAACAGCTATCGTATAATTTTTAAAACCATCCCATAATTTCGTATCATTAATCGCAACATGAATAGCTCGTTATCATTAGAGAGGTAGGGTTGAAATGTATGAAGTTTTGTATATAAATTTCCAAGCGACTACGTAATTGGAAAAATATGTCATTTATTAAAATATTTATAAGCTTATAGAATATTAAACTTTTGTTCCGTATCCCCATACATCGAAGTCGATTATAAAGCCAATATGTCTTCATACATAACAAATTTTGATTAAAATGGGATTCATAGTTCAATACTTAACAAGTTTGTCATGTCCAGGAAAGGCGTTTATAGTATTAGAGTATAAATAACATACCAATTTATGTTAGCTTTTGTAGTTCTGTTTAAAAAATATAACCTAAATAGTGATTTAAAATATTCAATTATTTATATAAAAGTTACCAACCCTATAAATGAGGGAGAATAAAACTAATTTGCATCTCCCTAAGATGAGATCATAACGTTGTTATTGAATTGAATTGCACGGTTAAGAGCGATGATTATGGCTTGTCCACCAGCGACATCTTTTATGAGTTAAAAATTAAAACTTTATTTTATCATCCGCCTTTATCCTGTCGGAGTTCTCAGAAAAAAAGTACCTATACTAAACTAGTAAAGTATACAACATGTTACTTTGATTCGCAATGTTTGACATAATTTGAGCTGGTCAAAGTATTGTATTTCCTTTTTTTATAATAACTCTGTGTATTCGATTTTTATATTAATTAAAAACATTTATATAAATAAAGCGACTTTCATTATTCAGTACATACTTTTTCAAATTCGATTTCTTTGTAAAGCGGTGTATTGATCAGTCAGTCTTGCCCAATTATAAATGCTATAAAAACAAAGTTATTGTTTTTAAAATTTCTCTTTGCCATCAATAAAAGCTTTCATTAATCATTAGTCTTCATTTCTGCTAAATGAAGTGAAGTCGGGTGTCTTAATATAGTCCCTTAGTTATGTATTTACTTTGATAGCTTACTGAAATAGTGTTTATTTCGTAATAACGTTTATTGAAATCGCATTACTTTTAGTTCATTATACAATATGTTGTATTAATTATAATGTAACAGAATGAGTTGAAAATAAACATAAACAACATTATTACAATAAAGTTTACTTTTTCCGAGATAGAAGAGGGATGACAATGACCATGACATTTTCAATTGCTAGATAACTTCATACGAATCGTGCTATACGAGTAAAAACTATAGCAAGGCAATTAAAAGTAATAATTAGTAAAAGCTTGTTATTATAAAAAAAATATGCTGGTACATATTATTATTGGTCTATAGAATTTTTTACTCCTTTTCAAGAAACTAAATCGGTAGAATATTTATAATTTATAAATAAAACTAATAAAGAAACTAGGTTTCTGATAGTAACTTTTCTAATTTAGTCTTTCGCAGAATTTAAATTTCTGCTTTAGTAAACATACATTTTACATTACTAAATGATCTGCAATAAAATTATATTTTTTTCTTGGGCAGCAGTTTGGCTTCGCTCGATTCAATTTAATTTTTTCTGGTCCAATTAAAACTTTTGTGCCCGCCTTTACCGTTTTTTGTTCCAACACACTGCATCGGCCCTGCTGGCATTTCACGATTTTTAATTATCTTTGCAAACTTTTCTACAAAACTACTGATGTAACCGCCAGAATTTTAGTTAGCATTTTTAAAAGTAAATATTTCTTAATCCAAATAATTTAAAAACTATTAAAACGTTTCGTTTCCCGCCTTTTGATAACAGTGAAATATTTATTAAATATTAATATGCTTACAAGCCTTACATTAAATAAGGGGCCGGTCAAACACTAAGTTACTTTTCTTATATAGAAAATGTTTTTAAGTAATCTTCGTTACGCAGTATAGTTACAGATTTATCAAAACCGATTTATTCATCAATTAAACTGTAAAATTAATTATTAGAACTACAACTAAAAATCACATTCAATTTGAAATTATGAAAATTTAAAAATTGTGAATACTGAGTAAAAAAAACAATAAAATTTCCATAAACCTTTCTAAAGGCACCGCTATTTTAATTATTGTTATTTTACTACTTATGTAATATCCAATTAAACTTTTTTCAATACTTTACATAATATAAGTATTTTTCTGAGAAGCAAAACTGAATGACAGGACCTAATATATGTAGTTAAATGATTTACCCACTTAATACTTGACATCATATTATTACTGAACAATACCCAACAAGAACAACAATTTATTTATTGCTAAACAACTTTATAAGTAAAATATACTTTTAAAATAATGGAGATTTGCAGGTTGTAAATAATTTGTTCATAAAGCAATTTGACTTATAACTCTATCAACACTATCATGTGTTGAATCTATATTTTAAAAAGATACTAGTAAACGTGGCGAACTCCGTTTCGCCACCAGAAGGCTTTTATATAACATTACGTTCGGTGATTAAAAGATGAAGATTTTTTTTTGTTTTATATTTAAAAAGGAAAATTTTTATTTCATTTCACAACAGTAATGAATTCATTTCGATTACAAAAATGAAGTGTTATTTAGTTGAACTTCTCTAAGTAAATGAAAGTGAATCCAAAGTAGATACCGAATCGAAGCGTTATACGTGTCCGCAAATTATCCGTTTCATTGAAGTGCTCCTTTGTAAACCACATTTTTTGTTTTTTGGTCTAACTTTAACACAAATAAAGCGGATGGTTTCCAAACTCGTGAACACGCAAAATATAACTGCCCATGTGAAAAACAATGATTTTCAAAATTTATCCCGCAAATACTAAATGGTTTTAAGAGTTCAAACTTCAAACACAATACCGGTTTGTCACTTGAAATTAACTGAGAAGAGAACAATGAGTAGCTGTCAAACTATGTATCATGCGACGGCACCATCTACTTAAAAATAGTTAATATTGATTTGTAGTACATGTTATGTATGATGGCGCTGTATGTGACAAAAGATTTTCCCCTTTTCTGTTGAAATTTTTTGTTGTCACGGAGCCCGAGACCTTTCCAACGAATGCAAAACCGTGGAAATTGGTTCTTTCGTTCTGAAGTTATAGCATCAGGATGGAAAACCGGACTTATTTTCATATAGTAGATTTCTTACAAAACAAATTGTCATCCATACTTCATTACATATCTGTCATTATACGTCAATTGCATAGCTGTCAATTGTGTTTCGTTATTCCACGTTTTATAGTGACTAACGTTTCATGTCAAGTCCCACGGGAATGCTGTCGAACGAGATAAAAAGTATCCTTTTGGAATTTCCTGGTTCTAAACTACCTCTCTGCCAATTTTCAGCTAAATCGGTTCAGCCGTTCTTGAGTTATAAGTGGAGTAACTAACACGACTTTCTTTTATATATATAGCGTTTAAACTTGCACTCTTTACTTAATATATTCATATAAATCTTACATTGACCATAGTAACTTTAGAGTTATATTTAGATATATAGTATAAAATTAATACTGTATACTTAGAATACTATTAAAAATTTTGAGATATACATATATGAAAGATAAAAAGGTAATATAATAGAAAGGTAAACTAAGACCTTTAATTATAGTAAAATACTTTACAGTGGACTATTTTACAAAGCCGTTAGTCTTGTTTGCTTTGATTTGAAAAAATACTTTTAAAACTGCTTAAAAAACTGATAAAATAAATGATAATTACTAAATTATAAATGAAAAATCTATAATATTATTATATTTTATTATTTATTTGAAATGAGTTGTTGTGTTTCAAATAAAACATTTCTTTATTCAACAACGTTGTCACTCCTCTCATCAAAAATACCTTATGCTCCAAACACGGCTAGCAATGATAAAGTCTTAAGTTTCAATGTATGTGACTAGTTGCAAGGGACTATTTTAGAGACTATTGCGTACATTATCAAAAAAACTATTATACATTTTTATTCTATTACATAACTTTTATTGTAGGCTATGAGCACAGCGATCGTTACCACGAGTGAACTCGAGCTCACGACAAGTTCGACCTTATCGAGTATACGTATGATATTAATATTTAAATTGCTAAAAAATACCGCATAAATAAAAGAAATATATAATTATAATTTCATGCCTTAATAAAATTTTCTATGCAAAAGGTTTAGTACGGCAGTCATCGAGTGCTAAAGGTATTAATATTTTTATTCTTTTCTGTTATATCATTCAAGCAAGCGTTGCCAAAAATTGAAAGTTGACGTTGGTATAATTATATAAAAAGTAGTCAAGTTGTGAGTTTCGTAGTCGAGCGAGAGTTTACTGAAAATAAGTGTCTGTTTATTATATACTGAACAATATAAAGTTTTAAAAATATTTTATTTTAGTATGTTAATAATAAACTTGTTACACGAAACTTCTCAGCATTCTATGGATTCACGGTGCGGGTGTCAGATTCATCGCGTTGGAAGAAGAGAAACTTCAACAATGCCTGATACTTACGACCCAGCTGTAGATTTAAGAGCCCCTATCTAACGTCCAAGCTCTTCTATCCATGTAACCTAAGTTTGGAACGAACCTAATAGGGCTGCCTTCAAATTACGTTCTAAGTATGAATTCATGACAGTTTTGAACGAGACCAAGTTTTTTAGTAGGTTGTAGAGAGATTTACCTCTCGCTCCCACTTCTACCGTTTACTAGTTTAATCCGTAAAGAATCGGTTACTGAGATCCTAGTACTTATTGCACTTGATGGCACGATCTTTGGGAATTTCGGTTTCCCAAGGAAACGTAAGCTCTATTAGCTCAATGCGTTGTAAAATTCGTGAATATGCTCTGCAAATTGTTCTGTATTATATTTGAAAATTTACCCTTTTATTACAAATATTTGTTAAAACTAAGTATGAAGTTTCTTGTTATACAGTCCACTTATTACTTACGTTTTAAGAAACATATCCTAACTACTTATGATGGGGTGACATGCTACTATAATATATGTAATGTTCAACGATAAGATTTTGAAATTTCTATCTTCTTTTGGGTCATTCCACAATAAAACAAAAAGGAGGACATATTTTAAAATAAATATAGAATATTATTTTGAAATTCAATTTAAATGCATCAAAGCAGAGTGTGCCAAGAACTTGTAAAATAAATTTATAGAACCTCAACAAACTGATATATTGAGTCAGTGAGATTTTTCAGGATTATATATTTATCTTAAATTCCAGCCAATTTAATACAACGTCCAATTCTGCACCTGAAAGAAGTACGTGTAAAATTTTACTTTAAACTGTTAGTAATAAGATTTATTTTTGTTCAAACAGTTGTCTAGAGAGCCGCAACAAATTTGATACCTTCAGAATGCAGACAAATCCTACTTATCAATTTAAAATACATTTATTTTTATTTTACTTTAGCTTTCTGGTATAAATTGATTCTGTTTTCGTTTTTCTTTGAAAACTTAGTAAATAAATTCAAGTGATTTGAAAATAAAGATAAGAAATATAAATTACAATATTTTTTTCGTTCAAGTAACGAAAATTAGTATGATCTCAATGAACTCCATAGAAAATGGTATTAAGCCTTCGTAATAATATTTTTCTGGTAAGTATTATTTTCTTACTATGCCAGTCATAGAAAACGGAAAATATTTTTTGTTTTTATCAAGACAAAAATTTATATAGCTATGTATAATACTCGTAGTTTATTCGAATAAAGACATTCTCAGGTACATGAGGTAGCAGACAAATTATAAAACATGATTTCATTATTATATAAATAGTAACATTTGAAATATTGAAGTTATTTTTGACGTGAATGTAATAAAAAGTCAGTATTATTAGTATTTTAATTTGCAATATTTTATCAGCACTAGTTATATGAAATTAACAATAACATTAAAATTTTAGCAAATATCGCCTTACTTAAAGAAATTAAATTATCATTTTAATCATAAAAAAGATGAATAAACAGTTTGAGAAAAACACAAACTTATAAAAACATATACCAAAATAATAGAGTGAAAAATGTTTTAAAACTATATCTAATATTTCACTGTACTATTTTAAAGATAAAGTATGTTAAAATACTGGTTATTTAAATACAAATGTGGAGGTGATGAGAAATATCTTTATTGTTTAGTAAAATCTTTGAAAGTGAGATAAGCTTTTAATACAGTACGCGAATAATATCACGTTACGAACGAAGCTAAATACATATATATAAAACATAAAGGAGTATTCGAAACAAGTGGATACGGCTGAATGGATTGAGACTTACTTAACTATTTAACTCAATATTTTATATTGAAACCTTGGGTGTGGTTTTTTCAATAACATTATAATAAGAAATTAGTTTGCATAATATTTTGTATATATATATATGTATACGTGACTATTCATAAAAATGTTCTTGATAAATTTATGGCGTAGGTATTTAAAAAGTAAACTAAAAATTTTAACACTCAAACAATTAAAAGCGCTCTACTGTCCGATTAATGATTTCCAACATTTATATTGACGTCATTAAATAGCATATTTTACGAGTAAAAAGCTTCTAACCGTTGTTATTTAAATGAATGATGCACAATGGTACTATTCTAATATATACCAATGCTAATAGCCGTATTTTACTCCACTTAATACATACGTATGTAAATACCTCTCTGGCTAAATGTATCCTTATGTAACATTTGTATTTTCAAACTGTTTGCTACACTGTGCAAGTTATTGTATTCACAGTTAAGCTTACTGCCAATTTCAACCCTGAGGCTATTACTTTGAACTAGTATTTCAGAAATTGTTAAGCATATACTTAATTTGTGAGGTAATATTTATGAATATACATATACTTCTGTCATTTAACTTTAAGGGTAAACGTAAATATATTTTTAAATTAAAGACAAAACTTGGAAAATAATTTAAATTAATTTCAAAAGTAAAATAATTTTTTGATTATCAAACGCTGCCAAATAAAATAGTAATGAACTACATATATACATAATACAGTGTGTATGAAAAATTGTGTCATCCCCCTTAACTGCGTTATCATTACCTATCGAAAATGGAACACAATCAAACAACTTACATTTACAAACTCTTCAATAAAATAATAAAATTAAATATTAAATGATTATTATATGTAGAGTAACCAAATGTTTTTACCCACTGGTACAACACGATGAGACTCAATGGCGTCATCACAACTGCTGCGCTACTAGTGACGAACTCTAACGTACATTCACATTATTTTGATTGTTTGATTACTTTAACGATTCACTGATACCACTTGTTTTCAAATATCGATACGTTTCACTATATTACGAATCAATTTAAAATAAGAGTTAACTAAAGAGTATACGGCTCGAGAATTCACTGTCTTCATCGTTTTCGTTTAAAATCCATCTGCAGAATGCCATCCTAGGCTCGAAGTTGGTAGGAATTAATAACTGTACTCGACGATAATGGTACGGGTGCTGGCCATTTTCCTTTAAAACTTTCCATACACGCGTATGGTTGACACCGAGTTGATGTCCCACCGAGCGCGTGCTTTGCGTAGGGTCCTGTCGAAAATATATCTAATATGTGTTCCTCTAGAGTCTAGATCGTCATTATTAACCCTCGGCCTTCCCGCATTACCACGTTGTTATTCACGGCCATCGAAATTTCTGAAATTGTACATGCATATATGAAGACGCTGAAATGCCTTAAGTGACGGTAATGGTATGTTTCTTGGAGAAGCAAACAGTTCGTCATAAAGTCTACGCGATTCCGCATAAGTATAACCACATTTCCCTAGACACATTAACATATTGAAATATTCCTGGTTGGAGTGCATTTTACAAAACAACACAATTTTATAAAACCGCAACCAAAAAGTAATCCACTCGGAAGAAATTTCCACAAGGAACTAACTAATAAATTTTTTTTATTAAAAGGGCGGCACAGGATCGATTAAAAAATACCTTTCTCAAAAAATCATAACAATAAATAAATATTTAATATTCATATAATTTAGATACTTATTTTGATATATCAAACATTAATATTATTTTTGATTGTAAAACACGATTTTTGACAGAAGTAGATTAACGATTTATCCTAATAATACAAAATTATTAATTTACCTGAAGAAATTCAAAATTATAATATTGATTAATAATATTTATTATTAATAAAAGTTATTTAAAATGAAATTATTTTTATGTGAAAAGCATAACTATTTATAGCAATATTGAAAATATCGATAGAATATTTATCGATATATGTACTTAATTTTTAAACTTGCAAATCTCTATCTAACAAAATAATAATAATAACTCCGGCGGCCCGGCGCCTGCGTTGAATGGCCGCGCGTGCGCCCGCGCGGTCTTACGGCGCCTTAACCGTTTATGGGTCAGATGTTTGAAACATTTTTTTCAAATAAGGTCGATTTAAAATTTATTTAGCCTGTGCACTGTAAGTGACCTCTGCTTGATATTTTTTAAGTTATACTATTTTAATAATAAGCTACTATTTTAATACTTATTTGTATACATACCTTCAAGGGTTGACACAGTTGACACACTATAGGTGGTAGAGCCTAGCTGTAGTCAGTTACTACAGCTCGAACGTGGGCTGGCTCGGCCGGGGAAGTACCACCCTCTCATAGAAGATCGGCGTGAAGTAGCCTTTAATGGCTGCGTTTCGTCCGATGAGTGAGAGAGCCGGTTGCCCTTTCCCTATTCCTTACCCTTTCCTACCATTTCCTTATTCCCACTCCTTCCTATCCCTAAAAAATAAGGTTGGCAACTCGTCCGCAACAAAGATGTTGCGGACGTCCGTGGGCGACGGTAACCACCTTCCATCAATGGGCCGTCAGCTCGTTTGCCTGCTTTCGCATAAAAAAAAAAAAAGTTTTTAGAACACGCTGTATAAACCTAATAATAACTTATTTATCCAGCTTTTTTAAAACTATTTATACATAATTAAATATACATATCTCTTTACAAGGAAATTATATCATTGCAACATAAATTATGTACTAAACGTTTCCCAGGTGTTCTAAGCATTTCTTACACATATGGTCTAAACATCTGATTAACTTGAAACTTTGCATATATCTCAAGGACCAATGACAATGCAATAATTCGTTAACAATTTCCCATTATCCTTGTTAGGGCCGCAACGATAAATATATTCTTTTCATAGATCCTCTATGAGATTTAAAGGGACAGAGCTAGTATGCGATCTGCGCATGTCTACAAAAAACTAATTGATAAATATTACTAAATATATAAAATTCATATTAGTTATGTACAAGCGTGTTTTTTAGTTTTTTTTAAGTAATATTTATTTATAACTGTAATCAACTTTGAACTAAATATGTTTATGAAAATATTTTTCCTCTCCTCTCCTCTGCATAATTTCACATCAAGCCAGGCAAACCAACAATGTCTTTTATTCGCATTAATACAACTCCTCCCTATCCTTACATAATATTATAGATCAAACCTTTCATATTGGTATTTAATTTTACAAGCAACTCAAACGTTAAGACTATTTTATTTATATCAGTCCATATTTTCCATTTAATATTTATACCGTTCTATCAACCGTCTTAAATCATCCATGCATTATATAAAAGGCCTTATAAGATTTATATCATGAATGTATGTTACGAAAAATAATAAGACTATGATGTTGTGTAATGATATCTTAGATTTTCGTAAGTACACAATACATTCACTTTATTTATTATATTTATGACTTTGTATTTGTTTAGTTGTGCTTATATTTTTTAGTGATGTAATTTTTGAGCCATTGAACGACCCTTCTATATACTATTAAGTAAATACTACGTACAGGTACAAATCGTTTTCTCAATTTACTCCTGTTTTTTTCCTACTCCTACTCCTCCTTTAAAAGTATGTTCTGTATTCTAGATATTCTCTTAGGAAGCTTCTGAACGAATGGTAATTTGTCTTCTAATGATAAATCTTTTACAGAGTTGAGGTTAGTGATCTACCATTTCTTAGCAGATTATGGGAAGCCTGACCGTTCAACCATTTTGCTGTATCCTTCCTTGATTACCAATATTGTTTTAATATTTTTGGATCTTACAAAGATTTTAGTAAAAATTATATTTAAAATTATAATAAGTTTTAGGGGACTTTAATAACTACTATATAAATTGTTAAAGTTCAATATGTTCAATATTGTTGTTTTTTTAAGATAAGTTATATCTTTATAAACAGTTATTATCAAACGGCTACAGTATATACATATCAAAGCGTATTTGGAGTGTAAGAAATGTTTTAGTCAGTTTGAGGCGTCATATAAAATTACCGTTTTAAATTGTACTTGCGTTGGTGTTGTTTGTAAATTTGAAACTTTGTATAAAATAATATTGACTCTACATAAAATATAAAAAAAATATTATCATCGTTAGGTGTTCCTAACACTTCAACATCGCTTCAACTTTTTTTTAATAACTGATTTACATATTATATATATGTATAGTGTTTGCCTATAAGCAATTAGAATTTAACTTCGTCCTATTTGTTTTTATTATTCGTTATTATTGAGTATTTCAACTTTTTTTGTTATCAGGCGGCTACATAAAAACTCATTAGAGAATATTTTTATAACACCTAGGGCTCAACGTATCAGCCATGAGGGCGAAGCTGACGGAGCACACTTCTTTTGTTATAATTATAGGTATAAATTCTTTATCACTTCCGTTGTAACATACATATATCTAATTTTCGACGCAAAGAATAGGTTAGTTTAATTTGATCAGAATGAAATGGAACAGAATCTTAATAAATGTTGAAGATAATATATTTTTAAAACTTTATATTTGAAAATATTGACCTACTTAACTTTATTTATTACTTTATGGTTTAGTAACTTTCAATAACTCGGATCATCATTATCATATTTTAAACTTGATCAAATATAGATATTGTTTTACTTTTGGTTAATATAATATTTACTTGTTATCATTTTGAAATATTTTTATATATTAAACTATTAACAGCGAAATATTGTATCTGTATTGAATGACTTTTATACTAGTTACTACGCTAATATTACGAATACTCTATTATATAAATAGATAATAATTTAATAGAATAATTGATGGATCTATCAAAAGACTGATATATTTTTGTATGACATTTGTTTATTAATTACCCGTAGGCAGTAAAAGAAATAGAATATTAGTAACATGTAAGATAAAAGTATGAGAAAATATATTACTATATCTCTTGTCATTTCCAGAACTACATATAACCTTTAACGTATATATATATATATATATATATATATATATATATATATATATATATATATGGATTTAGGCATTAATTTATCTTCATAGCATTGTTATTTTATCATCAAGAGAAATCTTCAAAACTCTTATAGTATGCTATATAAACTATTTAAAAAAGACTTAGATAAGGTAATTATATTATCTTTATATAGAATTTTGTGAATCTTATTTGGTTTAAGTTTTACTTAGCTCCGAACTCCTTTATGTATGTATTTTTATTTATATTATTTTTTTCAGAATCTTATTTGAACTATTAAAATAAGTTATATGTAGTTATTGGTTACTATAGTGGTCAAATAGCTTTTATATTTGAAAAAAAAATATCGAAGTGTGACAATATTCCATTATAAATAATATTTGATATAATAAAAATTAATGTATTAAATTGTGTGAGCATTTAAATTAGACTTCATTTTTTCGGATACTGCTGTTTATTTCTTTGTAATTTTATGTATACATGATACCGAGGTTTCATATCCTTTATACTTTATAGCAACAATGATAAAGGGCAGATGAAACTAAAGTGTTTGTAAGTTTTGTTATTTGGCATCTACGACCCACGATTTCATGATTTCATGATTTTCTAGAGCACTGCTCTGGATTCAAGCAGATGCTCTGTCTCTCGAGTCCTTTCAGTGTGGTCATCATACTTTATTTTCTACGCATTTTCTATTGTTCAGAAGAAACATGAAAAAAGTTTCCCACTCTTGGAAAGTCTTAGGATTATAGATTATTTTGTGATTATTATCGGATTATAAAACTACGGTCAAGTTAGGTTAAAATTGAGTAGCCATAAATTGTCTTTCTCTTTCTTGCTCAGTTAAAAACGAGATGATTAACTAACTCCAAAATTTCTTTTTTGACCCTCTTTTCATTTTACCTCAAATATAACTTATAATATTGTAGCAAGCTATTAGGCTAAAAGCCTTTAGGTTTCTAGCAATTGAGATCTACAGTAAATTTTGGTGATTTCATTGGTGAGCTTCAAAATCTTGCCTTGCCGTAGAATTACCAAGAGAAGAAGTTTACCTTGAGATACTGTAATGGTTTCAATGTTTAAAGGATATTTATTAAACGTACGCCAGGAACAAAAGATTTACAGCGCTCTTTTGGTCTAACGTGTTCAGAACATTGTTACCACAGTCATTTATTTGTCAATCGGTTATTTTTTATAACCCGCAATTTTCAACATTATTTATTGAAAGAAAATAAAATCATTGTTTTCCAGATTAAAATATAAGTCTTGGATGCCTCTATAAATTCTATATATATAAAAAGAAATAGTCTTATTAAAATAATTTCAATGGATAAATGTTAACTATTTATCCCAATCGTGAAGCTTAAGTTGTTTTCCTTAATAAATATTCAGTGATATTTTAATTCTAGTGTTAGTATGGAAGGTAATGGAAAGTTATGTATAGATTGGTTTATACATATAATATTATCACACATAGTAGCCAAATCGAGTATACTATAAAAATAAACTTTTCTTAGTAAATATCAATAACAACTTATTATAAAACCATTTCATTTCTTAGAAAAGTAGGTTGGGGATGATTTATGAAGTTCTCAATAAATTATATTAAGTCGAAACTCTCACTTTTGTAAATTTTTTATTCTGACACGAAGGCCGCTTAAGGGTAAAAAGTCGAAGGCATTTTTGTCTTGCATATTTAAAATCTTAATGATATTTCTTTTCTTTCGAGAAAAATAAGTTTCTCTTTTTTAGGTTTTTTCAACGTCTTTTAAATATGCTAAAGAAATAATATTCTCACGTTTACACATTTTCATTCTCAAGATATAAAAATAATAAAGTTTTTTTAGTTTGTTTGACTTTATTTCAAGTCAATTCGAGAGTGGAGATCAAAGTTTTTTTTAAAAATATGTTAATTGAAAAAAGTTTTACTTGTTCTGTAAAAAAAGTACTCATCTGATGCTTGGTGATAAAAAACGGATAATTGATACAACAAAGAAGTGTTTTTTGATTGTTTCCAAAGATTGCTTCTTACGTAGGCGGTCCCACAAAGAATTAACCTATCAATTTTTATTTCAATATAATCACAATGAAGCTTAACACACTTCTGACATCTGTGAACAAATCTCTAAACTTTTATACAATTAATGAATTCAAAGACTTTCGCGAGTATACATTTAAATGAAACTAATATTTTTAGGATTATACTACGCGTATTTTATTTTTTTAAAACCTGCATACTCCGGACGTTTCCGAGATCATATCGTCTGCCCGTGATCAATATGATCAAGGTCGGCTGCCTGCAACTCCTCATCGCTTAAAAACTTTCTTCCTCTCAAATCCCACTTTACATTTAGAAATAAATTATAGATGGATAGGGTCGTGTCTGGACTGCAAGGTGAATGTTTCTCTTCTGTGAAGGAACATTGACGAACTGCTTCATTCTGAACACCAGCGGTATGAACAAGGGCGCTGTCATGGAGCAACAGGACACCTTTTGACAGCTTGCTTCTTTGTTTTTACTTCATCCTGTCTCATAATTTATATATTAAGGAAGCTTTATATTTGCCGTTCACTACTGTATTACGACCTTTAAAATCTTCCATCAAATGCTTTGAAAATCAAAAAAGTTTGCGCACATAAATTTTTTAGTTAATAATTTCACCTTCGCCTTTTTAGGGTCCGTTTTGCCTTTTTAGTTGCTTCGTTGATCATAATACAAGATCATAGTTCCATCAACAGTCACAAGTCTCTCGATTACAGTCTTTTAGTTTTAGTTACAAAGATCCAAAACCCTGAAGCGCATCGTATTCTTTTCTGTCTTGCGCTGAAAAAACTTGCGCTCATTTTTTTAAGTAAAGATAAATGTGGCGATATGATGTCTAGAACCATATCAGGCCAGTTCCTTCTAGGACCGGCTAGTATATTGAAATCTACATTATTATTAAAGTTAAATCTCGTCTATCTCGTCTGTTATAGATATTTTTGTTATTTATAAAAATCTATAAATAACAAAAATATCTATAACAGACTACAAATAAACCAAATTAAATTGAATAATTAAAAAATTCAAGTATTATAAAATTGATATCGACTATAAGTTTATATAACTTTTGTTTTGATTTTTTTTGTAGGTATGGTAAAAATATATTTAAAAAAATAAAACAATCAAAATGTTTTGTCAATTGACTCAAGATAAATAAAAAGTAATAAAAACTTTAATATAATATGTAGAGTTTAAACTAAAATAAATTTGAATCCGATTGCGTCTACAATATGCACTTATTGAGAATACAGAATACAGACATTAAACATTTTTTTTCGTTTGATAGTATCAGCAGTGATATTTATTTAAAAATATCATATAATTCAATTTAAAGCTAAGGGTTGTTCAAATTATAATATTTTTGTAGTACCAATCATAAAAAATGTACCACTTGTGCCTTTTATATTTATAGTCCTTCTTAAAATTTTGCTTAAACAACAGAATTCAATTCTTACGATTCGTTAGTTTCACACAAGGGAATGAGGGTGAGCTTTTACTATATTTTCAGCTTGAATATTTGAATGAGCGATTTTTCGTTATGTCGCGTCGTAAAGATTTCTGTGAACAAGAAAACTAAAAATAATATTTCAATAATTAAAAAAATATATTTATTGTATACATCTATTGTACTGGTAGATTTAATGGCTCCAATTATATAAAAAGTCACTGCAAGGAAGGAAAACACAAAATTACAATCTACTTTAATGTTTTTCATGTGGAAAATTTTTTTGTTATCAAATTTACTATATCAAAAAGACTCATCAACATTAAAAGCATATTTTGTTAGTCATCATAATTTATTTCAATATACAAAGTGTTTCTTTTTATAAATAAATAAAAAAGTATATTAAATTGATTTAAAAACAATTTTTTTCTTTAAAATGTTAGTATAAAAATTGGTTGATTTAAAATGTATATTTTCGGTGCCAGTTTAAATGTCAAGGAATTGTTGTGAACTATTAAATAAAATTTTAAATTTATTATAAAACAAAATACGTTTGTGTTGTATTAAAAAATTGTTTTTTTGGTAAATAAATAAAATAATTGTGACACTATGAGATTTACTCGTAGTTATATATACATGTATTTGAATTTATATATAATGCGTTATATGTGTATACAACACATTAACTAATTGTTAAATAAAATAGCTAATCATACAACAGACTAACAATGCTTTTAATTCAAATGTCAATACTATAAAAAGTTAGATAAGAAAAATGCAATCGCTTGAGCAGAGAACAAACACAATAGAAAAAGCTTAACAGGATTGGAAGTGGCAATAATTAGCTCTCTCCTTGAATG
Source organism: Danaus chrysippus (assembly GCA_916720795.1). Lineage (NCBI taxonomy): Eukaryota > Metazoa > Arthropoda > Insecta > Lepidoptera > Nymphalidae > Danaus > Danaus chrysippus. The sequence continues at coordinate 542,429 of CAKASE010000069.1, forward strand.
TGACTATAACTTGGGATGATCCTTTTAATCTGGCTTCTATATTATAAAATATCTGACGGTTTTATTAGTTAATATAAGATTTTTAGCTACTTACTTCGCATGGTACACTATTTGTGAAGGTACTATTTATAATCATGTAGTTGTTACACAATTTGGTCCTTATATTTTGGTCTGTGATATAAAGAAAGTAAAAACTATGTTTATCGTAATCGGTTGCCTGGTTTTTTTGCATTATTGATATCATTAGGATAATAATTAAAAAAAATATCTTTACTATACCACATAGTTTCATTGTACATCTTCGAATTGAATTTAAGTTATTTATTTTTTTCATGGTGGGTTTAATTTATTCCAAACCAATACCGTGTTTTTAGCGAGTATTTTATTCACAACTATGTCAGTGGTGGCCTAATGGTTAAAGGGCCCGCCTCTCGGGCGCGGGTTCGAGCTTAGCAAGTACCAATGTGATTTTTCCGAGTCATATGTACTTTCTAAGAGTATTTAGACTGGAGTCTAAATACTGACAGACTGACAGAACGTGAAGGAAAACATCCTGAGGAAATCTGGACTTATAATTTCACAATTATAAGTTTGAAATCACAAACCCGTTTTGAGCAAGCGTGGTGATTAATGCTCAAACCCTCTCCATGTGAGAAAGAGGCCTTTGCTCAGCAGTAGGCTCTGAGAGGCTGATGACGATGTCATAATAAAATTTAAGATGTTTTATAAACATAACAGTCTTACTTTACCTTTCTAAACAACTATAGAAAGAAGTGATTTTTTTTAAAACCCTATATATTGTTAATTTTGTTAGCAAATACCCTAGCTAACGAAAAGAAAACTTAGTTTCGCTAATGAGATATATCATATGATTACATTTAGCTTAAATTAAAACGTTTATATGACTCATACTTTACGGTGATCATAAATTAATTTGTGTATCACCAATAGCAATATTATAATTATATTTCGCTGTAAGGAGGTTCATGTTTATTTTATATCCATAAAAACGTGTTTAAAGTATTTTTTAAACAAAATTAGTTTTACTACAAAAGGGTTTTTTCTCCAGACCAGACATAATAAGGTACCTTCTGAAGCTTCTATGTTATCAGATAGCAAAGCAGGATAAATGGGGCTGGAATCACAAATCTCCTGGAATTATTTTCATTTTATTGAAGAATAAAAACAATACACCATCCTGTCCTTAAAAGGCATGATTATAAATTAATAAATTTAGAATTTATTTTAAAAAAAACTTAAGGCGTTTTCAAAAGTATATTGCAAATTAAAAAAAATTTATTTGGAAATGCTTATTTTTGCAAAATACATAAAATAGGTAGAACGCAACATAGATAGTACTAGTTAACAAAAACTAGACCGATTAAAGACTTCGCTTTTTAACTAGACATGGTAGTGAGTGACACCATTGAAAAAGCAATAAAGGCATTTTTAAAATTGTTAATATAACAAATTTGCAAATCGGATATGAATACTGATCATTCAGGTCAATTAGTTTGGCATGTTTAAGCGCAGATGATTGAAATTTAAAACCATATGCTAGTCTACAAAACGGCGATGAAAAAAATTTTGAGTGTTAAAAAAAAAATAACATGTTATAATAAAATAATAACATCTAAGATGGGAAAAGATTTCAATTATTAAGTTTGTATTACGTTTCCGAATTCCTTATGTTATTAAAGTTCAAATTTGATTTCACTTTTGGTCTCTCATTGTTTATCCTCTTTTGTTTATTTTATTTGAATGTTAAAACATTTAAGCACAAAAAGGAAAAAAGTTGTAGGAAAGGAATATATAAATATATTATTTAGCTACAACCAACAAGACTACAATATGTAGGAAAAATTTAAATTGAAAACACAAGTAGTTCTGAAATTCATTCGAAGAACTTAGATTGCACGCTTTCTAACTTATATATTATAATAATTATAATAATTTTATGGAAACAAAATTGTTTTAAGTGCTTCATAGATTTCAATAATATGTAGTATGTGCACAAGTTGTTCCGTCTAGATAAGACAATAAAATAAAAGTAATATGTGCTTCACCTTCACTTATTACTCTCAAATATGACTTTAAGGATAAACAACATCATCATCATATCTTTCTTTCTCCGTCTAAGAATAAATATTGAATTTAAAAATAGACAACCTTTTAAATACTTTATTAATCGTAGTTTTAACATGTTCTTTTAAAATCAATTTGTCAGTTTAATTTCTCAAGCAATTGGAAGTTTCATTAAATGTCAAATTTAAATATCAAAAAATACTTTATATATTATGCGGATTTTCTGTATTATAAAATTTATTTCGTGACTTGGATGTCATAATTGTATAAATTGTAAAAATAGAGTATTGCAAAAACAGTTTAAAAGGGTAGTCATGTAAATTTAATCCGATCTCAACAAAGCTCAGATTAGCACGTAGTATTGTATTCGCACTTAGTATTGATCGGATATTGTAATGAATAAAAATGTATGTATCACTGATTAATGCATTCGGAAAGAGGGTTGATCTCAGGCATGCGGCCGGTCGTAAAAACAATTAGCCAAAACTATTCACAACATGTAAGGCAGACCCTGGCTATAGCTAGGAAAGTGCCAGGTAGAAGAAGTTTGATTAGAAAATACAATGTGACATGAAGAGTATAATTAAGGTGGATTTGACTTTAGTCAAATCTATGAAAAATACGTATCATCATCATCATCATCAGCCAAAAGACGTACACTGCAGGACATAGGCCTCCCCCAAGGATCTCTACGACGACCAGTCTTGTGCCACCCGCATCCAGCGGATGAAAAATAAGTATGTATAATGATAATTATTATTAATTTATGAATAAATACGAAATTGTAATGGATTATTGAATCGTTAACGAGTAATAAATAGATCGAGTTATATATATTTACATTTTGATACCTACAAACATATTTTCCAATGTCATACAAGACAAACTACAAGACAATTTAAAAGAAACAATAACTCTGTACACGTTTAAAGTAACAATAATTTTACAATGATAGTGTTTTTTTATTGGAAAATAATGTAATTTTTATAATAAACCATATTTATAAAAGAAACATGGCACATTTTACATTGAATAACTTTTGACATCAAAGAAATTGTTTTAATTTAGTTAATTAAATAACAATGTTTGTTATTATTAATTAATACATATTTTCTCAAAACAATGTGGCAAGAAAAATGTCATTTATAGTTTTTCATATTTGTAAATTTGTTTTAAAATTACTATAAATTTGAGTCAGGTCACCTAAGAAATAAAATACAAGAGAAGTGAGGTTTCGAATTCCGGTTACAATTCTATTTTAAAAGAATTTAAAATGTGGAATACTTTTTATTAAATTCTATACCTTCAGGGATATTGTAAATAGGAGTTTGTAACAAAATCTCGATTGACTGACCTCCTTTAACTGTAAAGAGTCAATTATAGAGAAGATACAGAAGTCTCTTTATTTTTAATGCCCAAGAAAATAAGACAGATTTTCTCCTAATACTTTGGAAATATTTGATTCTAAGAACAAGTAAAGACGCAATAACAATATTATATTTGTAACTTACTAATACCCTTCACTAATTTCTCGCCTCTTAAAGTACAATTAAAGTGTTTTTTGTAATACTCGTAGTACCCAACTCCTAAATTATATCCTCCAATTATATCTTTTATTTGCTTACAACTTAATCATAGTGAACCGAAGTCTAAAAAACATAAACCACAATTAAACTAAAGATTTTTCTTCAGAAATAACATTCTTGTTTAGTTACTAAACAAGTGTTATAACTTGTTAGATTTTATAACTTAAGGCAAACTAAATTAAAGCAGAGAGGGCACACTTGCCCAATATTTTAAATTGCAAATATCTACTGGATTCCCTTTTTCTAGATACCAATTATAATTGAATTTTAAATGTGATACCACCCACACTTGGAATTTCATTCGAGTGACATCTTTAATATTCTTTTATTGACGCAAAAATTTATAAGAAGTTTAAAATTGCGTAACAGGTTTCTTATATATATATTACTATAAGTATAATTTTCAAGTAAATATGCTCAAGTTCTTGTAAATAATTTTACTTTACGAATGTTTATAGATACATGTTGGGTAATAGAAAGCCAAGTTTAAAATAAAATATTTATAGTTACAAACGATGGTATGAAAATATAAATCTTTAGTAGTGGTATTTTTTATTCTCTTCAATTTCTTTTATTGTAATATCGTTTAAACCTCACATTTATCCTTTGTGGCGGTTGGAAGAAAGGAAAAACTTGCAACCGCTAGTTTTTATTTATATTGGGAACCTGTTGTAAAAAATAATAGAAAGAATTTCAATAATCGAGATACATTTTGAAGATAAAAGTTTTTTGCTTTCTTTATTGCTCCGTTTGGGAATAAAAATGTAAATCTGACCTTTGAGTTAAAGTTATTCGCGTTCATATGAAAATACTGTTAAAAGTACTGTTAAAATAAGCATAGTATTTTGGAATTTTGAATTTATTTTATTTGTTTATTTTTTTATTTGGTGCAAATAAGGTAAAAATTAAATGAGCGATAATGTAGAAGGAAATGGTTATTTACTACAGAAAAAATAGTAATTAACAACTTTAAACAAACAAGGTGATAAATTATAATTTAAGTCTTATTTTTATATATTTTGTTGACAATAGTGATGTTTAAAAAAATCCAAATTTAGTAAATATTATAGACAATATTGTCACTTGTATGAAATTTATAATTCAATAATTAGTATCGTATTTATATATATGTATGCTGTTTATTATTTGAGAGTGGATATTTCATTTAGTCACTTAGTTTTCTAATCTAATAAGTTACAATATAATGTGTATTGTATCTTAGCTTTCACGTCGATTGCTCCAAACAATCTCGGGGATCTGAACAATTAATTAAGAGCCTTTGTTCTTATATTCACAATATGAAACCATCATTTTCAGTAACATAATTGCTGAATTAGTCTAACAAATAGGTATATTTTAATACAAATAAACATATAAGACCTGAGAAAATTTCAGCACAAGTACGATAGTAACAAAACAAACTACAGTTATGCTGATTTTTCTCGTCTCTTAACTTCCTTAATTAAGTTTGGTCTATACGTTTGATTGTGCCTGAACGTTAGAATACCTGGAGGTAACTTCGATTATGACACACCGTGAATGTGGGCTATGGTTCCACAGCCTGTCCTTAGAACCTGGTTCGCTCTAACGGTAGAAGGTTGGAACTCTTTTGTTTACTTTGTTTACTTGATAACATATACATAATAGTCGAGATAAAGAAAAGAATATAATATTAGGGTTTTTAATGAATCAACAGGGATTTGTTTTCTTTTTTGAAAAACCAATGAATAAAATATCAAAGACTTTAACACATTTTAGATTATTTTGCAGTAGTAGTTTTTTATAAACTAATACATTTACATATTATCTTATAATAGTAGCGTGGCCATAACATGTAAGGCAGAACCCCTGGCTATAGCTGGGAAATTGCCAGGTAGAAGAAGAAGAAGTAGCGTGGCCATAAATATGTATGTCGTATGTTTAAAGCTATTTCCAAACCTCTTATGTCTGAGCAGTGCTATCAGCACAAAATATTTTACTCCCAATTATTTAAACTGAAAAAATAAATTCGGATTTTTGTAAAATACGTCCAGTCTTTGTTAAGATCTTCAAAATTATGATTAAATTTTAAAACGAAAAATAAACTTTTACAGATATTTTCAGCATTAATTAAGAGGAAAAATTTTAATTTTCAATAATATTTTCTATGTTTTCAAACAAAGAAAAACAAGATTAATTCAAAAAAGTTTGTTGTTTTGAAAAAAATTGTTGAAAATTATAATTTGTTTTATAATCATCTCTTCGTCGATTTTAAATGATGCTAAATTAAAAGTTTGCTAAGAAAACTTGTTTGAGTAAATATTTATGAATTCTCCACTTATTAAAATCTTTGCTCAACTTATATTTATTTTTAATACTGACTTTAAGTGTGAACAATTTTAATTATTTCATTTTGATTATATTTTAACAAAACTATTTATTTCAATAATGTCATATTAATAAAATTTTTAATTGCGATGAATAGAATGAAAAACTCGTTTACACGCACAGGATTTTTCACTTGCAACTTTCAATATATCCCGTTTCTGCTATTTTCCATCTAAGTTGTAGTGCCCTGATTCGAGTTGATGATCAAAGAATCCTTGAATATACAGGACAAATAGGGACAGAAGTTTCATCTAATATGTTTTCTTACAAAAATCAGATAGAAAGTAAGTTGCAGGTGGTAGTGCCTAGCTATGGTCAATTACTACAGGTTGAAAATGGGCTGGCTTTACCGCGGAAATACCACTCCCTCACAGAATACCGCTGTGAAATAATCTTTAATGGCTGCGTTACATCTGATGAGTGAGAAAACCGGTTGCCTATTTCTTGTTGGAACCCTTTTCTGCCATTTCTTATTTCCAACCCCCTCTCTTCCTCAACAAGGTTGGCCACACATCCGTAACATCTTTTACGTTGCGGATAATCACGGACGACAGTGACCACCTCCTATCAAGTAGGTCAGCAGCTCGTTTTGTCTCCTTTCTCATAAAGAAGATTAAAGCCCCTACCATGAATTGATACATTTCAATTTCAATACAAGTATGTGCTCAACATTTTTGTAAGATCAAAATACGTCATTAGACGAATATTAATAAATTTAAAGTATCCAAAAGAGTAAAGACCTTCGGGAAATTGCTTTCATCAACATTTTAAATTCAGTTAACACTATAAAACATAAGTTTATGTGCGTAGTTTTGTTCTTATGTACATATTCCCACATATACATGATTATGTTTCTTCATTGATATAATCGTAATTGCAAGAAGTTCTTAATGGAATGGTAATATATTTAAATTCCAATATTTTTGTGTTAAGCATAAACAGAAGCTTTATTACCGACTGCTATTCAATCTGTTATGTTTGTGAAAAAATGGAATAAGTCCATTTTTATTTTCTTAATACTTAGTTATTAAGTATTTGAAATCAAAATATTTTTGGTATACAAAAAACCGTAATTTATTTTACTTCCAACTAAAGTATAACAATTTAAATACATTCTTTCCTGAAACAAAAGCTATTTGGGATAAGATTCTCTGTATCTAACGGAATTTCATTTTAACATTCTTACTGAATAGTTATATATACTGTTATATCTCTTATTGCCAGCTTTTAACTAAATGTTATTCTGACCACTTGAATATCTTAAGTTCAACATTATAGGAAATTATTTTACGTACTCAAAGATAATTAAAAGTGATTGAATATTTTTATCTACATTAACATAATATTTAACTCCTTTTGATTGGATCCAAAGTTCAGACATTGTATTAAGATTTTAATAGATATTAAAAGAATCACTACATTATAGATTTTACTTATTTATAATTTATTAATGCTGTAGTTTTTAATTTATTAATGCTGCTGGATTACAAGAAGCATTCTAAAGTAAAAGGTTATTTTCCTTGAAAGTTTATTTATATATTTATTAAAGTATAGTGACGTCATATGGTTTTTTTGTCCAGTCATCAAAGTCAGTTACGTGTCATCTCCAAAATTCCAGATAATAACGTTTTAAAGCTGTTCTAGGTGCTGGAAATAAAATTATTATAACTATATTAATGCTTTTTTTCCATTTGGCAAACTCCTTAATATTTCTTCAACACCCAAGATTATAATTCTTCCTGCAAATGAAAACGTTGACATTTGCAAACTATTCCACGATTCCAGTACGAATAAAGCCATAGCATAACGTTATAAAGCATTAACACTCACTTAGTAATACAACCAAAACATTAAATATATATTTACCTGAACAGAATATTGTGCAATTATTAATTTCATGTTATACTATTAATTTCAATAAAAATTGTAAATAATACGCTTTGAATAACTGAGTAGAGGTTAAAAATTGTCATAAAAGTAATTGTCATAAAGAGTCATAAAAATAAAAGACATTACACATGTCTCAGGGCAACCAAACTAAACAAATACCAGGATCCACAATACTCAGATTTAACTTGATAAGTATATAGATAATAATTAGTTAATTCTTGAAGAATTCATTCATTGTAACAAGTTTGAACATAATAATACTTGTAAGTAAATCACGAAAAATCAATTCAATGTTGAAATATGTACATTTCAATTATATTAGATAACAAATTTAATATATAAAATATATTATGAAAAAAATTATTGTATGTATTTTTTTTAATTATGTATTTATAATATGGAAGTAAAACCAAGTAAATATAAGTAAATTAATAATAATTAAAATACAAAAACAAACAAATAAAATTACTCGTATATGTTTAAATTCATTAGCTATATAAAGTTACAATTAAATACAACATTAAGAAAGAATTGTTAACAATATTTTAAAATAAAGAATACTTCAATTAATCCACACGACATGTATAGAAAAAAAAAACAAGATTAGATATCTAAATCTGTTAATAAAGGTTTTTTTTTAAAGTAAATCCAACCAAAAGAAGGGAAAAGTCTCAAAATTTTAATATAAGTTCTATAACAAAAAGCGCGTTGAAAGGAATTTAATGAAATATTATTTTTTTTATTTCAAACAGCCCATAAAAAGTTTTCAAATACAAAGAAAACAACGTTTCTATACAACTTTTTACATTGATGTCACTTAAACAGAAGCTAACTTTGTAAGTAAATTTGTTATACCTATAACATTAGAGAAGTAAATGTTCTCTAAGATTCAGATTCATTTTAACGATATCGGACTCTGGAGAGTTAATTTGCTTTTATCGCTATCATGAAATAGAAATAATAATTCATATTTTATTGATTTCTTAAATAGTTACTCTACAAATTGTCTTAACAAAACCTTAATCTATCTATTAATAAAGATTTCAAGAGCTTTAAATACTAAATTTATAAATAATTATATATATTTAAAAGATACATAAAAAATAAATAATTATATTTAAATGAAATACGCTTTCATTTAAAAAAAAGTGATCAATCATTATTTGGCTTTTAAAACAATTTTATAAATAATATTTTTTCCACTTTTTTATATGTATATATCTTATAAAATAAAATTTAAAAGTAAAATTATGATTAAATATATAAACGAATTATGTATATTGCTTCAAAAATTATCGATGCTCGTGCCTCAATTTAAACCTTTCATTAATTAAGATTTTATTACCAATGGTACAAACGTTTTTAATTAACGTGACATTCTTTTTCAAGCTTAATTTTACTTCACAAGCTGCTTGTCTTTATTTTAGTATAAACTTAAATAAAAAGATATTTTCTCCTCATAATCCATGTTATTCCTTCATGAAACATAAACATTCAGGTGAATCTATTCAAGTTGATTTGAACATGTACATTCTACAGTATATTCACAAAAAAGAAGACTTTTTGTTTCGCATGATCTCAGACACTTTTTCGGCAAATGCTTTAAATCAAAAGTAATGTTAGCAACGGTTGAATTCCAATATAAATAATATCAAAATTAAAAAGAAGTTTTAAAATTTAAAGACATATAATTCATTGATAATAATAACATTAATATTTATTTTTAATTCAGGAATATTGAAAATAAAATATAAAATAATTTAGTACTTTCACTTTGTTCAATTTAATTTCGTAACACGGACAACTAAAAACGGAAAAAACGTGACAAGGATATTTTATTATCGTCTTTATTTTGCTCTCATATAATAAAAAGAATATTATTTTCTTCCATTTTATAATGGGAAAGTGAAAACGAAAATTATTACTTTTTATATCATAAGAACTGTCACATTCGTTCATTAGGCAATCGCTTAAACTAGCAGCCAAATTTCTTCATGTGTTTAGTAATTATGAGAGATACAAAAATTATCATCATCAGCATATCAGAGCACATTGCTGAGCAAAAGCCTCACACATGGAGAAGGTTTGAGCATTAATCATCTAATCATCACGCTTGCTCAAGACAGGTAGGTGATTTCAAACTTATAATTGAAACTTATGTGAAAGTTTAAATATAAAAAAAAGAATATTAGTTCATGTACATAGTCCTAAAAATAAATAATTCGTATTTATCTTTATCTTCTCTTTATCTTCTCGTTATCATTTAAAAATGCGACAACAATTTAATAAACTTTATAATTTCACAAATTCTTGACACTTTTCCTTAAATATATTAACTACGTTTAAAGATAACATTAATGTTATAAAAATATATACTTGTTTAGAAACATATACTTTTCCTGATCATCTTTTCTTTGTAATAAAATAAAACTTTACAGTTTACTAACTCTTAATATCTTAAAGTTCGATGATGAATTTATAAGGGAATAATAGTGTATTTTTTATGCCTTAATGGCGAGAACGAATACTTTTATTTCCTCATATTCAAACCATATTCGTTAGTAATTTAGACAAATATGTCTATAGATATAGATATCATAACCTTAAAGAAGCAATACATTATAAGTAGCACTTTAAATTTTAAACACAGTGTCTTCTGCATCTTATTTAATAATAACTTTATGTATAGTTCAGATAAATACAACTACATATATTGATGATTGAAGTTCTTTAATGAATAGATATGCCTACTAAATATATTTTTAAATATTAATCTACAAATATAATATAATTGAAACACATTTATATAGCCTTAAAATATTTAGTTGTCAGAATACATAAAATGAATAGTGTCTTCAAAATTATTTTTAATTTAAATATATTTTGTTTTATAAGCGTTTGATAAAAACTGTTCTCACGTCAAGTTACTGTTGCCAAGACAATGACTAAGCCTTGAGTATAAATCAGCTGTAAAAGTTTTATATCCATTTATTTACGACGATACTGATAGTATTGAGTATAACCCTAACAATACTAAAACCATTTAATTTAACTTTTTAATGACAGATAACGAAAAATTTCATTTCTTTTTTACACATTAAAAAGATTCTTTCATGTTCATTATTTTAACATTTCGGCTGTCTAAAAGGTTTCGTGTTAAGCCCTTAGAACAAGGCCAGTAGAGCTAAAAGAAGTGAAGTTACAAGCTTTTAACATGAGACGTGAACGAATTTTGAAAGCGAGAGTCCTATCCTATAATATACATTCATACTTTTCATTATTTACTGTTGTGTATTTTAAAAAAGTCTCTTTCCACGAAACTGATAAATTATATTCATAGTCTATCACCCACAGAAAGGTTATATATAGGAGTAAGTTTTAATTACATCGGCGCACAAAACGAAAATAGTTTTCAGTGCTTTTGACAAGACCTACTTTTTATGGTTTTCAATTTCCTAAATCTCCATCCAAAGCCCGCTGTGCTCCATTTGAGTTTTGTGAAAATTGGATCAATACAATCAACAAATATTGAGAAAACCACTGGTTCGAATATATATTAAAATGATGTCATCATATGTTTCGTTATGTTGAATGAATATATTGTATTATATTTATATATATCTACTGTACGATTGAGTGCAAAACTTTAAAAAAACTTTGTAAATCATATATTATAAAAAAACTAAATATCTATCTTCTTCTGTCGAACTTTTTTTTTATTTTTAGGTGATCTAAGTCTTTTGTTTTCTGCCTTTCCTTGTTTACTTCTGAAGCTCACGACAAAAATTATTTCCTAAAATTTAACATCTTTTATGATGTTTATTATAAATCGATCTTTATAACTATTTTTCGGGAGTTGCCATCGTTATATATTTTGTTTTAAAATGTTGAGTGAGAACACTAAAGGAGATGTTTTATGTCAAATGTCAAAGTATTGTAATTTTGATGTCATCATTAATGATTTTATCAAAAGAAATTCATATCCAGATGACTGATAACTGATTCTCATCAGTTTTTATATATCTCTATAATTTTTATTTCTTTCACCAGGCACTTAGAGAGTTGAGGATCGGAATGAAATTATGAGAAGTTACTTACAAAAAATGTTACAACTCAATCCAATTCCTATAAAAGATTTTTTTGGTCATCACCTAAAATAAATAAAACAGATTTTGTAGCAAATACAAAAGCGGTTTGGAGCAATGTTTTAAATCCAATAAAATTTTAATTGGGACTCTATTGTGGCACATTTCAGAATGAATTGTATCTTTTGTTTCAAAATATCCAGAGAATATGCTGAAAAAAACACTTTAAGTTAATATTCATTAAAATAAAAATATTGTGTGTAGAATTTTTGCTGTTATTTTTCAGTCCTTTTAAATGTATTGTCTGTTTTAAAGATGTTATTTTCAAATAACTTTTTTACAAAAAGACATCCACTATGTCGGAAATGCTTTCGACGACGTCTTACACCTTTGAATCTCAATAATCACACACAGGGGATTCTTTGATGAGGAGATTTTTACCTAAGGAAAACAGTGTGGAGTTGTTAACAACTCAAACACCCATTCAAAAGAGAGAAGTGAATGGGTATTTGAAGTGTCATCAATGGATGTGTTATATCGCGGGTACCACAGCTATAAGCTAGTGTCACTATTTAACATCTAGCCATTCGTAAACTGACTTGCCATTGACATAAATTATATATGTATATTTAACGTATTTGTCCTTTTGATACTTTCGGAATCAATTAAAATTCAAGCTATCGTGGAATATCTGGTTTGTGAAGGGAACATTTTAGTTAGCTTTATGAAATCTAACAAATTTTAAAACGATTCATTAAAATTACCTATTAATTTATTTTTTTTTCCCTAATGGAACAGAAGCAATATTTTTATTCTAAAATGACATGAAAAAACGAATACAATGACAATTTATTTCCAATCATGCCAGTTTTTATTTTAATGAAATAATTTTTCCTGTCTTGTTCTATTCAAAGCGTTTTCAATAAGATACTGATGAGTTTCTTTGAATAACCACATTTACTTGGAATTTTGTTATAATTCTATTTTATTTATATTGTATCACAAAACAACAACAGGTTTTTTTTTATATATTTTTTTTCATTATGTCAATGGTGTAGTCTTTTATATAAAAATACAAAAGGAGATATTTTTGTTTCAGTTAAATGAGATCCTTTCTGAAAATAACATAAATACCAAAATTATCATCTAAAATCTACATCGTATAAGAATAAAAGACGGAACACTTTCAGAATTAGAATTGTCAACAAAGTGCCAAGCTGATACAAAGTTATTATACTTGTAAAGACTGGAACCGTATAACAAGTAGTGTGAAATACAAATGCTAACAGCGTTTATGGAACTGGAAGTGATTTTTAAAAACTTAAGAAATAATTAAAGGAATCGTATTATTAAATGTATGACTCTTTAAATTTCATTGAATGTATATAATAACCTGATTGTAACAGTTAAAGATAATCATAATTTTTATTTAGAGAAACTATGAACCTTAAAAGTAAGGATTTCCTTTTCCAAGAGGATTTTTATATATTTAAGCAAACAAAATATTTTTATATACATAACATATGTATATCCCAATGTTTTTACCATATCTAGTTTTTTACCCATACTATGACTATCTATTAATTTATTAAATACACTTTTTTTTGATCTAATAGCAATTTATACTTTTCTTTCAGTCATATCCAGACTTTCGTAAAATCACAGAGCTCGCATAAATATAAGTAGAATGTGATTCTGGAAGCTTATTTTGCTTCAGAACTTGGTTATTATGTTAAACGGCGTGTTCGTTTCCTTAAATGTGACTATTCAGCATTCATTCCAAAAAATGCATATTTTTTATTTAATAAAATTATTTTTCCTAACGATTATTGCTGATATTCAAACAATGTTCATTTATCACTATATTTTCCTGGACATACTCATATTGTTATACTTACAAATATTATTTCATTGAAACTATGATAACTTTATTTCAAATGATACTAAGTATGGCTTCAAAACATTATTTATTAACATTAAATTAAACAAGAATATTTTTAAGTTTTAAAATATTACTCTTTGCTTTTATCAAAACATTCCTATTTTTTAATCGTGTTTTTCTTATAATTAGAACTAGAAAATATTAGAGCAAAAGCTAGCTTCATATTATGTTAAAAGCCTTTCAATAAGAAAAACTTAAAAGATTTAATTTCAAAATGTTCCAGGTCACTCATAACTATTTTCATTTAACATACTATTAAACAAAGCAACGTTTAATGTATGTTTTTAGTAGGATATTGCTTTATATAGATATATATCAAAGCGGCCGTATAAGAAACAGCCATGTTTGCTAAATTAATTTCAGCACTTTCAATAAAACTGCAAAGATATCACTTCTATTATTCATCTAGTAAAGTATTTACGAATATTTAATTTAAATATCTAATTATATTTTATAAGGCAAAACTCAAAACATACAAAATAAAATAATTTGGTAAAATAAAATAAAGAGGCTTTTAAATCGTCACTGTGATAAACAAAGGCAAAAAATATATTTACAAAATTTTCTGCTGCTGAAACGATATTGGATGTAAGATTTTATTTTCCTTATCATCTTTTGGTAAAAATTAAATTATTCCAAAATAAAACTTTGAAATTGTCAAGATTTTCTTATTACTGCTGACTTATTGAGCACTAACAATGTTTAAAAACAACCCTTTAGAAAGAACACGTACTAAAATCCATAACACAACACACTAAAACTATATTTATATATCTTCAAATTATAATATGTTTTATATATAATACTAGTCCGTGACTTCATCATAATAATGTCCGTGACTTCGTCAACGTTAGTTTCAGAATTAGAAAATTGTAGCCGACCAGACGAACTCCTAACAGACAATAAATAAGAACATTTTGTATTTCATCAACTTCTTTTTTTCATATTCGATAAAGTTAAAAGTATCCTATGTCCTTTTCTTAGTTCTACGCCATCTGTCATCCTATTTTCAGCTAGACCCGTACAGGCGTTTTTAAGTTATAAATAGTGTAACTTACACGACTTTCTTTAATATATGTATAAAGATATCAGACCAAAATGGAATTAACCAGATATATATTGAAGATAAATAAAATAGCGAAGAAGACAAATAAACAAAAATCGGATTTTCATCCTAATGCGTTGTTTAAAAATAAAATCAAAATACTTAATGGGAAGTTAATCCGTGACTTTAGTTATAACCTACATTTATTTTTAAACAGGAAGTTTGTGAAGTTACATATACGTGATGCATGTCTATCTGTCTATCTTTTAACACTACTCTGTGGCTTCCTGAAACTAATGTAATGGCGTTTATACATTAAAACATCATATGGACAAAAATCTAACCGTATATAACATGTTTGTCAAGAAAAACTAGTTTCCAAGAAAAAAAAATATCTACTAATATAAAGGTTCTATGTTCTCATAAAAATTTTGGGAACGTTTACTTCTATCAGTTTGTAAATAACAAGGTAAAGCAATTTTAGTTAAAAAAGACTTTATGCATATCTAACACACACATATATATATATATATATATATATATATATATATATATATAAGTCTCCATTGAGTCACATACTTTCTACGTTGCACGTATCTCTTATGCTGCTTTCAAAGGAAAATATCTTTTAGGAGTATCTTTTAGCTACATGTTTTCTATGCATGCAAGCCTTCCAACCGTCTGGCACCTTCGGTGCTACAATAAATATTGGTGTCTAGAGTTAGTAAGAACCTACCGGTTCATTGGGCATCAGATCACTATAAGAATTTTAAATTAGCCATTTAAATTTTGTGCAAATTTGCAGGTTACAAAGTCGGTCGTTACAAGGATGACTAATTATTTCCCATCGCTGATATCGAAATAGGTAAAGGCACTTTAAAGTATTTGTTTTAGACCTTGACAATCAAGTAATGACTGATAACCTTATCATCAAAAGGCTTGTAAACGATATTACACACCTAAATTATCTTCACTGACGGAAAAGATTTCTAACTATGCCTTCGTTATTCTAGCTGTCCGCTGCAAAGAATTTTCTATTGTTATATGGAGACGTTTTTAAGGCAGGTAGCCTCAGCCACTTGAAGCTACCTTTTGGACCTTTATGTAATCCTAGCCCTTAGAGTCCAATTTCAAGCATAATAACGGACTGTCGTAAGAATATTCAGTATATTTTATTTAAGAAATATTTGGTTATTCCGTCTGTCTTTTTCGTATATTATCTTTATATGTTATCACATCATTAAAAATATGCGGTAAATATTTAAAACATTGACGGTTTCGCTAGGGCAAAAGCATTTTATATATAAAATAACGTGTAACGAGTAACATTGCCGAATCAACGATACCAAAACATAGCCGTGGTAATGAGAAGATTGTAAACAATAAATATGTATTATATCTTTGCTGTGTATCACGTATCATGATTCATAAACATATATTATATATTTTTAAAATGCCTTATTATTATAATACAAATCTAAGTAACTTTCTTAGTCCTCCTGAAAACTTTAGAAAGTCCAGAACTGCAACATATATAACTTTTTCTAATGTACATAGTTATGATATTGGTGGTTAATTTAAAAAAAGAACTTCGAATGTAATTTGATTGGTTTCCTAATTCAATTAAAATGAAGTGTAAAAGTGGCGATTTCTTTTATTTATCTTGATGGCATGAGACTTAAAACAACATAGGATTTTCAGGCCGTGTTACACGGTACCAAATCTTCCACACAGTAAAAATCAAAAAAAATGTTATCCAATTATGATCTTCTTCTTCTTCTTCCTAGCAATTTCCCAGCTTTAGCCAGGGTCTGCCTTCCAGCCAGGGTCTGCCTTCCAACTCCAACTATGATATGACAATGCATCTTCAGTTCCAAATTTTCGATTCCAAAATTTCTCCTGCATCTTGCATCTGCATCTGCAAAATTTCTCCTGCATCTTCAGTTCCAAATTTTCTCCTGAACTTCACAAATAATTTGCCTGGTCTCCATCAGATTCCAGAATGAACAGTCTTGAGGTGATAAAGGGCTAATTTATTGAAGTTACTTTAGTTTCAAGAAATAGCTGTACAAAATATTATTAAAGTAACTTTATATCTGTACTATACTTTTAAACAAAATCTGTTCTTGATAACTATTGCAGGTCCAGCAACGCCCATAGGAACCCTCATCTGATATTTAACGTAACACAATTATTAGCCATAGGACGGCTAATAATTTTAAAAAAATTGTCTAGAACACTCGAAAAAAGACGCAATATACATATTTACATCACGGCTGAAATGAGTAGAAGAAGGAACAAACCATAACGATAATGAAATAAAAAGACGGCTACGAATTAAAAGATGTTATAATAGTTACAATTTGTAAATTCAGATCCAGAAATAATAACAAAAATATTATCCATGAAATAGTAAAGAAGAATAAACAAATAAGTAAAAAAATGGTGTTTAAACAGTTATGTTTATTAATGTTATTGGTGCTATATGTTTGAAAAACTATATATAATAAAGGAGAGAAACTTTTAAACTTCGCGAAGTTACGCGTTTATTGGTAGGCAATAGAGTTTAACTTTTTGCCATGCACGGCCTCACTATCACGACTCTTTGCTACCTTTCATTCGCTAAACTAATTCAATGTTAGTGAAAAATAGTCATTCGCTGTGTTATGTTTTTATTGTTGAATAATTAAGAATAATAATGAAAAATAATACGGAAGTTTGTTCACTGATTAAGCGTCCTTTCATTGAAACACGTTATGTAACTAAATGAATACAATTATAGTTTTTACAACACTCAGGTACGTACCTTAGTCAAGCTTTCCTTTTTTAAGTTTATTATGGCCTAATTACATTCATGAAGTCAAAAAAAATATCTCCATTTAGTTTTATCAGTTTTTATAATGTCGTGCAATAATTTTTGATATTTTAATACAAACCCTTTAATTTATTATATACAACCCTTTTTCGTAAGGGTCTTTCGTCTCTTCAATGAATGAAACACATTGAAAAAATTGGTGTTTAATTTAACGACGCATATACATACTAACTTTACAAAATCCATACACAGTGCCAATGTCAATGTAATCTTGATGAGATTACATTGACCATTATTCTCGACAACTTGGCCATTATAGGCCATAATTCGTCCCCGACACCTATATATTTAAGTCAGAATAATTATATTGTTAAGATTGTATAACCAGAATATATACAATTTATCATAAATCAGCACATATCAGAGTGAAATCGATTTTCATTCTGCTTGATTTTATTTCTAAACACGATCAACTTAAAAGGTAAAAAACGTGACAAGGGTATTAATTCTTTCTTTCAATGTGTTTGAATATATTGTATAATATTATTTTTTTATATTTTATATTTGCAGTTAAATATTTTTTGTAATGATGTGATTTGTTTTTCTATGAACATTTTTTTATTAATATTTAAGTGGCAAATTTATATTGTTTTTATTAGAAGGTATTTTTTTAAGGAAGTTTATTTTTAAGGATTTTATTTAAATAGAAAAGAGTCTCTCTCGTGGAAAGTTGAGGAGATTTGATTGCAGTCATGACAATATAGGGTGGTTTCATTTGATAACAAGTTTTTAAAGTTTTAGAATGGAAATTTACTTCAGATAAAGACTAAACAAACCATAATTTAATTTAATAGTGAATAACATACTGATTATATCAACATAAAAAAACAAAGTTTTCTATTCTATGATATTTACTTTATTCTATGATATTTATATATATTTACTTCAGGCAATAAGATTAACAGTAATCCTTGAACTAAGGAAAAATTCCATTTGAATGTTGCTACTTACTTTATAACAGACGTTATGGACTAGTTGTAAAAGGTAGAAAATATGATTTTCTTTTTTTTAAAGATATATACTGATATAAACTTCTGAAAAAAACAAAAGGAAACTGATTTATATACAAAGTACATAGACATTTTTTATCAGAACTGAATACTCGACATTTATATTGGGAATTGAAATAAGTATGGATAATAAACCCTATACTAATAGTACTTTAATGTACATTTAAAGTTTATTTTCAAACAAAAAAAACTAGATTTTAAGACCTCGGAAGTAGGATTTATGATGTAAGAAACAAAAAAAGTGGTTGAATTTATAAAGCACATACTTCTGACATACTTTACTGAAAATTAAAATACTTTTATAAAAGTAATAACAACAGTCATAAAGTTTGCAATTAAAAATTAGTTTTAGATACTTGTTATGGTATCAACATATTGAGATTCCACGTTATATGTACTTCACAAATAAGTTAATTTAACCTTTGTGGTTATTTAGCAAAATATTTATATAGAAGACTCGTAGATATGTACAAGTTAGAAAATATCAAGTTTTTAATTTGAACAATCAATAATTCTGAAATATCATTACAAAAGCAACTTTATGAAAAATTGAGTACAAACAATGTATTATCTACTAGTTGTGTACATATACCAAGTTGGTCAGTTTACAGTTTTGCAACAAACGATAATGTTGTTTTTTTATTTATAAATTTTGGAGAGGGGCAACCTGAGGCTCTCGGGTTCAATCCTGGCACTGGCAAGTACCAATGTAATTTTTCCGAGTCATTTGTACTTTCCAAGAGTATTTATAAAATATATTTTTAACTTCAAAATACTATATACTTACAATACCCTTATGTATAGTTTCTGTACTTTAATTTTCAATGTACAAAGTTTATTGTTTAGTTTGTTTCAGAATTGTTTAACAGAAAACTATTGTTAAACCAAAAAGGTGTAATATCAGTTTAAATGTTAATTAACAATATAATTTAAAGAAGTATTAAATAATATGGTGTTTTTAAAGATTTTGATTTATATTACTGTAAAATTTATGCTCTTTATTCATATACTTTATGAAAATTAATATTATTGAACTAGTTTTTGCCCGCGACTTCGTCCGCGTTAGTATGGTCAAGAGTAAAATATGTAGGTATAACTGACCAGGCAGTAGTGGCCTAGTGGTTAAAGAGCCCGCCTCTCGTTGCCGAGGGCGCGAGTTCGATCCTGGCCCAGGCAAGTACCAATGTAATTTTTCCGAGTCATTTGTACTTTCTAAGAGTATTTAGACATCACTGATTAATGCAATCCCAAAAGAGGGTTGATGTTAGGCAGGCGGCCGGTCGTAAAAACAAATAGCCAATACTATTTATAACGTATAAGGCAGACCCTGGCTAAAGCTAGGAAAAATTGCCAGGTAGAGGAAGATGTATATTATAATAAGAATAACGTATTAAAACTTATAACTTACACCTAAGACTACATAAGTGCCGCGATGTTAGGATAGCAAAACCATTCTCTTGTTTGTATGGTATCAGGAATCTTCTACTTCACAAGGCTTGGTGTTCATTTATTTTTAATATGTATCGCGTCAGTAACACAAATATATATATATATATATATATATATATATATATATATATATATATATATATATATATATATATATATATATTTGCATAGAATTGAAGTTGTATTCCTGATATTGAGTCTAAAGAATTTAAAATTCCCAAGTTTAAACAGCGTACAGCGTTCAATATTTGTTCCAGAGCTCGAATAAATTATTGTTAACAAGTTAAGAAAAGACAATTATTGCAATACCTCCTGAATAAAACATATTTAGTGTATAAATTCTTATTTTCTGTGTAGTTTATGCATATGTTTTATTAAACTACAATATTATAAAACTTTTTATATTACAATTCATGTTTTTCTTAAATTTCAACTTAAAATACAAAGATTTCAATTAATGAAGGAGCATTTAAAAATCTTTAGTACATCTAAAATACCATAAGTATTTGGTACAAAAATGTACTAAATCTAATGAAGTTTTGCAGTGAATTCCCACTCTTCATGTGTATTAAACAGTGTCTTTGTGTAATTAAACTGTTTAATTTAATACTTCCAAATAATAAATCAAAAATTATTCACAAATTTAGTATTTTTGTTTAAAGTTATTATTTACTAAGGCACATAATTTATATGCATACACCTATGTTTAACAAATAAATATAAATAAATAGTTATTTTAGTGGTAACATATAAAGTCTTCAAAGTAATTCAGCGTATTACCTATTTCGCTTTTGGAACTGCCAATAAAAAGTTTTCAAATTCCAAGAAAACAACATTTTAGACAACTTTTGACATTTATGTCACTGAAGGCGCAGTTAACTTGGTTTTGTTACTAACTTTGTAAATATATGACCTGAAAAAAGCAAGATCTTGTTAAGATTTCGGCTTGTTTTAACCATATTGGCTCCCGGAATTTGAATTAACCATTTCTGCTGACTCGACACTTTCCATTTTCTAGAATTTACGTAAGAGAAAAAAATCATTTATTAAAATACTCTAGTCGTTACTAGTGGAAGCTTCAATATTGGTATTGTTAGAAATGAGTTATAGTACCTTCACTTCGAAATTTATTACTCCACAATTTGTGTCTGAATGCCCAGTCAACACTGAAATCTAATTTTATAATGACAAACGTAACACATTTAGGTGAAGTTAAGTTACAATTACATAGAGAGCGCTAGTTTTAAAAGATAAAATATTATATAAAACACTTTATCGTTCTAATTATAAATAATAAAATCAATTGCAAATCATTTGGACATTTAAATTACTATGAAGAAATATTTTGATCAATCATTTATATAACTAATATACAGATAGCGCTAGTTTACTTAATAAGAATTTCCAATTGCTAATGACAGATTAAACATAATATAAATAGCGTTTAGGACAGAATTATAAAGTATTATAAGATTTTCATTATTCTAAACAATTCAAACATCAATGTATATATCGGATTTACTACGCATTCGTTGTTTTTAAAGAGAGGGACGCCAGCCTCACTGACGTCACTAAATGTCACTTCTTCTAGTACGTTTCATGGTCCGTTGTACGTTCCATATTTTAAAATGAAACTTCAATTGTTCTTAATGCTCTTGTATTTCTCGAAGGTTCTTCATAATAACATACTTCAATGATACGCACTCACTGAACACTGAACTCTGCCGTCGTGCGTCCAGACGTCATATTTATACCAAGATTTAAACATACCTCTATTCTCCTTTTAAACAACCTTTGATTTTGTTTTACTTTTAACAATAATCATAAATACTAATGAGGTTTAATAAGAATTGATGACGGCCTCAAATTATTTTCATGTCGCATCCGTTATTAAAGCTGGTAGCGCCGATATATATAATATACATATGTTGTTATACTGATATGCAGTTTCACATGTAGGTAATATTAAGATTAAGCCCACACCTCATCAGTAGGTAATCATACATCTTTATGTTACTAATGTTCATAGCTCTACTACTATATACTACTACTATAACATATGTATTACGAGAGTTTCTTTCTGTATATAAATAATAGAAAGTCAACATAAAATTAAATGTTCCACTATATTATGCTGCCTTTAGATAGACATTTAAATAATCATATATTCCAATGCCTTCACATTTACCTAAGTTAATACTGAAATTGCTTTCATGTTTGCTCAAAACACCAGCGTTATTAAAGGATTTGCAAATCGAATAACATTTGTGTAATAATAATTCATTTTATTTCAGTCATTTCCTTTTTCATATTAATTAATATATAACAAGAATCTTAAATAAAACACACAGAAATTTTAATGTTAATAATGACGTAAAACTTTACCTTTCGTTAACTAAATAAATAATTTAATTGTAATTTAAATATACTTTATAAATTCTCTGAAAGCTGCACAGATTCGTGCACGTATTATTAAGGCAACATTAAAATGTTCATTTCCTTTCATTTTATGAGGGGTTACTTATAAATTCATATGTTTTAAAGCTGAATTATATAAGTATACAGATAAAGTATTATTAATTAGTTTTATGTATAAAGTAAACTTAAAAAAATGTTTAATAAGAATGAATTACTTCGTAATGAATATTATAATGACATGGACTTAAATGTTGGCCTTTTTATTATCATAACGTAATAGTATTATTATACAAAAACACATAAATTTATATTAACATTGATTTTTATTTTATCATTCAATACAATTTTAATATATTGGATTTTTTTCTGTAGCTCAAGTATATTTAAAATAAACTATTTGGTATTAACACAATTAAGCAATATGCCTCAAATTATTATAAAGAAAATGTTATTTCTCAATAAATAATTTTAATGCGTTTAAAGTAATGTAATAAATTCTATGCTTTCGAATTTTAACCCAACATATCAAATTATTTTTTAATTAACGTTAAAATTGTGGCAAACTCTAATTTAACAAAGGATATATTTATATTCAAATCTCTTTTACATCTCGTCTACCCGTAATGACGGTTACTGAAAAGTAACCTAAGGGAGTATGTAGTTTTGAAACTAATAAAATACGCGTAGTAATCCGAAGAATATTAGTTTCATTTCTTAATATTTCGTTTACTTCATTTATAATGTTCGCATTACAAGCCTGTCATTATTAGTTAGATATAGAAACAGTTTTATTATAATTTAAATTGCTTATTCTAAAAAAAAATCTAGCAAAATTGGCAATGTTAAGAAATAAAAGCAAGGTAGACTACTTACATAATGTAATGCAATGTTTTGTTGATTTAGCTTATATTATTCAAACTACTAGCTAAATGAAGCTCTTAGTTTAAAATTTTAATAAAAAAAAATATAACAAAGTCTAAAACGCTCAAAGATTTAATTCTAACACAAACTTTCTTTTCTTTTGCAGACAGATGTTACTGATTGCTTATGCAACCAGATCCTAATATTAATTGTGGTACATTTTGTAACGTCATTGAAAAATTTCTTTGTATAATAAACATTATTTTTAAAAATGTTTGTGTTTAGATTAGAATCCGAAGTTTTTTTCGCCAAAAAATCTATAAAATAAAGTATCAGAACCTCTGTGTATGTAAATACCAGAATATTTATACTGTACTTCTATTCATTGGGAATCTATATTATGTAAGATTTATATAAAGGTTGTTCTATTTTGTCATTTTTATGTTTTTTTTATTTAGAATTACATATACATATGTGTAAGTTTCGAAATATATTTACGTATTTCATTTATATTTCATAGATACTAGCTAGTACACTTCAACTAAAATATTATTCCAATGAGCCATAGTAAAAAATATGTATTTTTTGAAGAAAAAGAAATATAAATATTGGGTTGCTGAAAAAATATGCTAAAAAACTCTATCCCAACAAAAGTGATTCAAAGAAAATTTTTGTATCAATAGAATAAGTTTTGTAACCTTCACGTTTTGCTTTTGAGATATTACCATGTATGTTCTTTTTAAGAACATATTGATATAAATATCTATAAATTATATATATATATATGTTACAGTTTTGGTAATTCAAGCTTTATTTAATATATTTAATGATATTCAACCACACCAATAGTACTCAGTGTATTTTAATGCAATTATTTCAAATTACATTCTGTCTTCCTTGACTTAAATCATCTATAAGACATTAATAGGAAGCTCATTAAGTTACCTTGAGTTTATTATAAAATTACAAGCAAAATAGAGTTATTTATAAATAACGATATTTATTGTTTTTATGATTTTTAAGTAACAAATTCAATAATTTTAAATCATATTATATAATTATTAAGTTTATTTATATAACGTAAAATGCTGTTTTCTTTATTAACACTGCATATATTAAAATTTTAAATAAATAATTTTTCTTAATTGATTCAAAGAGAGAACACCAAATGTTTAGAAACAGAATTCTATTCAAAGTGAGAAAGAAAAAAGAAATAAAAGAAAAAGTTAAGATATATATATAATCGTAAAAATAACCTTCTGTAAATATATACTTGTTGAGTTAAAAATATTCATGTAATCATATATTGTTTCTTTTAACATTAACAATAGTTTTAATGGCCCGTGTTAGATCAGATCTCATTAAAAATAAGCTATTAAAACTACTAATAACACTGTGAAATAATTAAATACGTTTCTGCATTTCTGAAAATGTATTATATATTACATTTGCCGAACTGTAATAATCTGGCTTTATTAAACATTCTAGGCTTTTTAATGCCGTACTTCCAATAACCAACGAAATAAATAAATATATAGGTTTACACAACAATCTGTGGTCAATTCATTTGAGAGCTTTTATATGTTTTTGTTTTCACCTCATAAAACAATTAATAAGAATGATCATAATATTAATTAAATCAATTTAAAATAAGAAGTGGTATTATAGATTTAATATAGTCTTTAATGAAAAAAAAAATCTTTGTTCTATACATAGACTTTAATTTACATGGTTATTATTAATGCACCTGGTTTTTTTATTCTAAGCGTTTTTTATTATTTTGGGAGTACATAATGCCGACGTTACGGTTCCTTCGCAGCAATTGATTACCCAGACGAGATGAAAATTATTATGTGTAGAAGTGGACACTTTAATCATTATCATTATCAGTAGTAGTTATAACACAAGTTTCATTTGAAAATCTTAGATATCAATATAGTTATCTATCTTAATTAATCTAAGATACTTTAATGGAAAAATATATATCAAATTTTGTAAGAAAACAAATGTCAGGGCGTCCTAAACTTTTAAATAAATAAGCAGTCTACACTTACTTTCTCAACAAAGACAAACTTTTAATTAAGAATCGTTTAAAATTTACGAAAAGATGATTCAGAAAAATTTACTTAAAAGTAAAATAATGTTTTTAGATATTACTGTCTCTTTTATATTTTTTTTATATAGAAAATATTTTAAGACCTTTCTCTATTCTCAATATATACACCAATCTAGTAGTTTAGGAAATGAAATGAAACCAAGCAAAAACACAACGATGACTTAGATTTTTACAGGTCGCATTCTTTTGTGTAATTTTATTTTTGGATTATACAGATTATACAGAGAGGAGAAAATTTAGGAAATCTTTGAATGTAAATAACAAAAAAAAAACAAAGAGACAAACAAGACGACTATTGAAGCTAACAGAATCTTTTACCCATCATCTTGTTATTAAGTTGTTAAATGATTTATCGAAAATGATTCGAGTAACTTAAATTCTTATCCAATTTAAAATAAAAATATATTCGATGAATATATTT
This sequence comes from Danaus chrysippus, assembly GCA_916720795.1. Classification (NCBI taxonomy): domain Eukaryota; kingdom Metazoa; phylum Arthropoda; class Insecta; order Lepidoptera; family Nymphalidae; genus Danaus; species Danaus chrysippus. The sequence continues at coordinate 568,579 of CAKASE010000069.1, forward strand.
TTATAGAAACAAATAATCATTTCCATTATACAAAAGCATTGCTTACCTTACCTTAATCATTGGTTTGTTTTAAAATCACATTACCTAACCATTCTCTCTAATCTGTTTTGTTCTATAATTTAATTTATTCTGATATTAAATCGTAGCTTTTAAAATGAACTTACTGGCATTAAATGACATCATTATTTGTGTTTAAATCTTTTATTGTTAATTTTCACAGTGTAGGTTTATTAAGCAGATATTCTCAATACAAAAACTGCGTTTTATCATACTTTGCATTTATATCACATGAAGAAGGGTAATGAAATGAAAACAGGAAGGAAGATACAAGATACAAGGAGAGAGAAAGAGAGAGAGGGAAGTGTTTTTCTTAATTTAATGCTACATATTCACATAAAAAAAATACGTTGTTATACAATTGAACGCAAAATAAGCTTCCACTGTCACTGCATTTATGTTCATACGAGCTCTGCAATTGTACGAACATTATATATAATGAATGGATGTGACACTGAGAAAAATATTAATTTGTAATAAAATTATGGTGAATAAAATTGACATGAGTAATGTTATAAAACTTTGCTTATTTAAATTATGTTGAACTACTATGAGGAATTATAATATTTATATCTGTAGATAAGCCAGGTAAAATTTATAGTTTTTTAAGTTATTTATCATTTTAAGAGCATAAATAACATACTATAGTGATGTTAGTAAATATAACTACCTAGTATTGTTTTGTTTTTGTATACTTTCTTCAATATTTCGATTCATTGTAAGGCATTATGTGTGATGGTAATGCTGACTAGTTCCCTATTTATTTCTCTTGTAAGATATCCTTTCCAGTATACATACAATTTCACTAGCTTAACGTTTGTGTTTCACACTCCTTACTATACTTACTGTAGCAGTATCACTACAAGTATAAAAGCGTCGTATCAGCTTGCCACTTTCTTGCCAATTCTAATTCCGAAAGTGTTGTTTTCCGTCTTTTATTTTTGTTTTAGACTTCATATACTATGATTGTTTATACAACATTTTTTGTGCCTTCATTTCCTTTTTAGTATATTTTAGGATCTGTAATATAATATAATATTGTCTAATAAACTCTGAGAACGTAATATTTTATTATAGAAAATACAATAGGGGTGCCAAATACAAATTGTCAGAGTAATTGGAATTGAAGTAGGTATTACATTTTGTTTCCTGGTAAACAGTAATCAAATAATTTTAGTATATATAAATAGCTTAAACCAATAATAAATTCCAAGTAAACTTGGTAACGTAAAATATTTCCGATGAATGTTTCATTAATAACATTATGGATATAATGCGACAGGAGAAAAAGCAATATTAGTATGGTTATTATTGTAAATAATTCCGTTTTCATCCTCGTCTCGATGTCTCTTATTTTATCTTATATCAACATATTAACGAAACAAACAAATTGCGAAATAAAAATACCATTAAAATTACGAAGGTTTAAATATTAATAGGGTACAAAGAAGTTCAATTGAATAATATTGATATACACATCAAACACTAATCACCAGTTTCAATTTTATTAGTTTCACGAAATATCAAAAGATAAGGTTTTTTAAACAATTTCTTTAAAAAAATTTTCGTCTAAAACTAAGAAATATCAATTAGCAACAGTATGGAACGCTATTTAAAAATTGTTCTGAAATCGCTGATTCCGTAACATAAATTTTTTCGTGTTATTTAACTTAACAAAGTTACTTCCTTCTGTATTAAATAAGGAAGATATGGTACATCAAAGTAAATATAACAATTGCAATTTCATATCTCAAAGAGTGTATTAGAAAACAAACAGAAATTCTATAGATATAATTTATCAATATATAAGCAAAAATAAAAAATTATATGGACACTTTTTGTTGTAACATTTGATACATAACAATTTTCCAACAAAATGCTTGCAATATTTTATTTCGTACCAAATCAAAGAGTTTTATTAACATTAATCCTGAACAATGATTATTATCTATCATTTCACCGAATGCTTACTTGAAATGCAGCATTAGGCTTTAAATGTGCTGTACTATAGTAAGTGCACTTCTGAGTAATGGGCTATTCACTCTTACTTCCAAGGGCTCCGAATTGTAAGTGAGAAGTAAGGCGAGGCAGACAAACACTTTCAAATTATTCCTATCCTTCGCTGTGTTCTTGAAAATCAAGGAAACTTTTCCGTTCATCCATATTCAAGAAAAATATACAACGAAAGTGTTCTCGCCATGTTAATGACTTTTTGCTGGCAAAAACAAGGATGCAAGGATTAAAGCTCGCAATTCCTACTCACGCCTTCCATAGTAAATATTAAAAACACCTTTATGCTGGATATTAGAAAGATATGTTTCTTAGTTTTATAAAAGAAGAAAGAGAACTAAAATATGTATCTGTTGATTAACAATTAACATATTTTTATTTGAAACTTACTTGTGGTTATGATTATGCAAACTCTAAAACAACATTATTACTTTAATACTAGAGCTAGAGTCACGACTTCAATTCCATAAACAATTTATGATCGGAGCGCAAAATAACAGAGTAGGGTTAGGATCAAGTAGGAAAGTCCAAGATACGGATATATTGAAGTCTTTTATTCGGCAAGACGAGAACGATAAATACAAGATCCATGCAATGAGTTTAGAAATGCAGAACGATTGGTTAGACATAGGAGATTTTTGCATTCCACTAGCACTAAAATGGCGCACCCTAATTCATGACTGGTCGCCAGCCTTGCTAAAATTTTATCTCAATGCGTTCCAGATGACTCTCCCAGATCAGAGTAATTTAGTAAGATGGGGTAAAGGTACCGAAAAAACTTGCTATATCTGCGGAAAGGCAGTTGGAACTGCCAAGCATTTGCTGGTGGGATGTAAGGTTCTCCTGGACAGCGGTCAATACTCGCGTCGTCACGATAGGGTTTTAGAGATCATACGTGAAGCGGTTAGTCTTTCGGTAGCCAGAGCGCAAAGGGAAATAACCACAAACGAGCGATCAATAGGTTTTGTGAGAGAGGGCACCAGGGCTATAAAATCAAACGTCAAGCCTTACTCTATCCTTAAAGCGGCTTCGGATTGGACTATCATGATGGATACGTATGAGAAACAATACAAAATCCCCGAGGATATTTGTGCGTCGGCCTCCAGACCAGACATATTTCTATATTCGCGTATTTTAAAGCGCGTTGTGATGATAGAGCTTACGGTGCCTTGGGAAACCAACATCCCCAAAGACCATGCCATCAAGGTCAATAAGTATTACGAGCTCACTAACGAACTAACTCGAAATAGGTTCGTCGTTGATTTGTACGCGGTAGAGGTGGGAGCGAGAGGTATAACAGCTAAATCTCTCTATAACCTACTAAAAGACTTGGGCCTGTCCAGAACTAACATTAATTCATTCTTAGAACGTACGTCGAAGGCAGCCCTAGTAGGTTCTTTTCAAATTTGGTTAGGTAGGGAGAGGAACTTGGACAGTGGAGGTGAGCGTATAACGCGCGTTAGTTAAGGGGCCCCTTAAACCTACACCTGGGTCGCAAGTCCCAGGCACTGTTGAAGCTCCTCTCCCTGCAACGCGATGGACCCGGCACCCGCACGGTGAATCCATCGAATGCTAAGAGGTTTCGTCTCACTAGATTTAAATCTCAAGAAATATTATAATATTAAAGTGAAACTTTTATAACATCGCCTCAAGTTTTTTCGTCCATCTGTCGCATACCAAATTACAGAAGCTCGCCTCGACTCGCCTTAGCTTGCATCAGTTGGCTATGTACCATTTAGTCTCACTCATTTGTGAAAGTGCTCTGCGGTATTTGTGGAATTTGACTAGTAGTTTAAATATATTTTGTTCTCATATTTATAATACTAATACATTATCTGAATAATGTTATTTTTTAATTATTCCATACAAAAAATAAACGTACAGTTGAACATTTTGTTAACTAAAATGTGCCTGTAATCTTTGGAGTATCAATAATTGAATTCATAAGTTAAGGCTAATTTTACAGGAATTTTTATATGTGTACGAGTATAACGCTAAGACCAATACACAAAGAATATAGAACACCCACAACACACCAGTTTATTAAAATATGTTTGCATAGTCATCATTAATAATATAAAAGGTTTTTTGTACACATATTTCAAATTCTAATATACACAAAAAAAAAATACCATACAAGGAACTAATAATATTTTAAATATTTATTCCTATAAGTTATAAGTTTATCGTACTTGTATTATAATGATAGATTGTTCTTGAATTGATATCGCGATCATATTCTCATCAATATCATTGATAAACTCCTAGGACATGGAAAGAAATAAATACATATATACATATATATACTTGGGTAGAATTGGAATGATTTGATATATCCGGTTGGATCGGCCGTAGCTTCCGCTTGTCTCTATATCTGTCATTTTATCTCGTATCAAAATACATATTATAACTACATTAGGTGTTGATAAAAATAGTCTCGGAATTCTTATTTTTCGACGATTTGACATGTGATGTCTTCTGTCTTGTTATAATGATACAACGAGCAATAAGTCACAAAATAAGAAAATATTTGAGAGGAAAATATTATTTACTGGTTTACTGAATTTTGAGAAATTAATTAGTTTCTATTAAGGTAAATTACAAGTAGTATAAATTGATACTGACAGCACGTTCATCATACACGTTGGCACTCGTAAAAATTATTCATGTATATTAGTATATTTTTGTTAGTAAGAGAAAAGAGCTTGGATAGTGTAGGTGAGACTTTAACGCATCTTAGATAAGGGCCCTTTAAACCTACATCTGGGTCGAAAGTCTCAGGCACTGTTGAAGCTCATCTCCGTGCTATGCGATGGAGCCGGCACCCGCATGGTGGATCCATTGAATGCTGACAGATTTCTTTTCTTCATTACACTATAAAATGTCATCGGGATAATATTTATTTCGATTCTTTATAGGTTCCTTCGTTGTGTTTATCAAATATATAAACCTAATGTGGCAACTCAATTCAATATACAAATTATAAACAGCATATTTTGATATCATCATACGATTCTTTTCAACCACTGAACTTAAAATGCCAACTGCATAATATAAAAGATAGTTTGTCGGTATCTTCAATTATTTTAAACATTTGAACAAATCTCAAGCTTAAGTAAGGTAAACTAAATAAAACAAACATTATTATGATACGGTTGTTTCAGTTAACAGTGACATCTGGCTAAAGAAAGCTCTAGCTTGCTTTGCATTAAATCTTTGGCAGTATCTTCCACTTCGTAACTTCGTTTGTTTGGTTTTAAGCAAAAGACTTTTCTTAAAAATTTCCATTCAACCACTTACTTTAACATTACATTGAAGTCTTCTTTTTATTGTTCTTAGAACTAAATTCTTTTCTGAAAATTTCCCTTACTTAAAAATATGTTTTGAATGTTAATTTTCTTTACATTAGTTAAATTTTGGTGTAGTCAGTTGCGTCCAAAATCTTTAATCAGAAATAAATGTAGTTTTTAAGGCTTTACGATAATAATATTAAATTAAAGAATCATAAAATTTTAATGTAACTTTTCTAATTAATTAAACCCAACAATTTGTTCAGAGACCAGGTAATCTAAATAAAATATGTACATTATAGCAATCCCATTGAAAATACTACGAATTGGAACAACAATAGAGAGTATTAACTTCTTTAATTTCTAAATAAATTGTTAGATTATAAAGATTTCAAAGAGAACATACAGAATGAAACTTACAGTGTTTTGTGAAAATTGGGTTCGAAACAGTTTTTAGTTAATTAAAACTTTTCATTTAACATTTCATATAGATTTAGGCTTCCCAGGCTCAGGACTTTTAAAACTACAAAAAATACAACTTTTTCACATTGTATCTAAATATATTTTATGTCTATTCCGAATATATTTGACATTATTGGCTTTTTTAATTTCTTAAAATATAAGGAAGAGAATTATTGTTCAACATAATAAATTAAAACTCTTAAACATAGCAAAAAATGCTCGAAAGTCGAAACTTTTTAATAAAAGTATGTAATTTTGATAACAATGAATATATGGAAGGGTCAAGATTTTCTTATCTTATACATATTTTGACTTACTAAAAATAAGCACTAATATAAGTTGCTGAAAAGATATTATTATAAAGTATTTGATATTACAACACCAACATTTTGCTCTAATATAATATGTGTATATATCAAAGTGATGTAATGAAATTGAGAATTATTTGAATTTCTAGAACGTTTCTCAAATAGGTCTGATTGATGCCTTTCATTATTTTAAATATGTTTTGAGAATCCTATTGTTTTTATTATTAACCATCGTCAAATAGTCATAGAATGGAAAAGAACTCAAAGTTTTATGATTCTGCAATTCTTAAAAAAATTACACACAAATTTTGGCTATCTATATGACAATACATTATTCCAAATTAAAAATAAATTTTATTATCTACGCTTACTATGTAAGGACGTTTCATTTTTCTTCTTTTGAAAAAAACGTATACGTTTAGCGAATAATTTATGACAAAGAAAGTAAAAATATTACTAGGGCAGTCAATTATTTCTTTTCTATGGTGTTGTAAATATTCCAATAAACAACAATTTTAAATTCTACCACAAATGTATTTTCTAAAGTCGTTACTAACAAATATCTAAGTCGTACGATATAAAGTTTTATTCGATTTCTGCTTATTGAAGTTGAAAACTGTATTTTCTTTCATATTAGACACGGAAGAAATGATAAATATTTCACTTGCAACTGCAACATTATATGTACTTCTTGGTATTGCCATGTGCATGTTGGGTAGGTACATGTATTTCTTAAAATATTTTTCCTTTATTTCAAAATATTCTTGATGGTCTTTGTGACTTCTTGTTGTTCTTATGTCATTATATATCCTCCCTTTTCGTTTCTTTGTTCTCTTTCTCTTAAATATAATATTGATTGTCGTAACATATGTACATTTACACATACACCGCTATTTATTACTAATTTATAAGTTAGATTTATCTTTGTAATATTTTACAAGGCTGAAAAGATTTGAATAAAATAAGCCGAGAAAGTGTTTGAAGACCTTCATTAAGGTGAAATTTTTAATCACAAATACTATTTTTGATTCATATTTACACTACAATTAAAAATTAGAAAATCCCTTACATACACTATAAAGAAAATAATTTTCATGATGAAAACAGTATGGTAAATAAAATCACAATTACATACGTGTTAAAAGTGAACGACAGTAACTACTCTTTCTGTTCTGTTTTTAATATACGACAAAAGTGCTCCGAAATATGCAGTTGTTTATAAATCATACAATCGTTGAATAGAAACAAGTTGTACATTACACAAAAGTCCTCAGTCCAATACATTCTAGTCCGTTGCTACTAATTGCAATGTTTGTCGCCATATGTCTCGACACATCGTTCAATAGCAGATCTTATTTTAAATGCCATTTCAACGAAATTACAATATGATAAGCTTCATTTTCACATTTTAATTGAAACAAAATTAATTAAAAGACATCATAATTGCTTCTTCGTCCATTTGTATTTGTTCTTATTAAAAGTCAAAATTACATTACGCCCAGTTTTCCTTAAAGTTTCAATTCCCTTTACTGTTTTCTGCAGAATTCTCATCTCATTCCATTAGCAGGTATTAGAATAAAAAAACATTACTATAGATTAAAAAATCCATATATATTTTTGATAATAACTGCCATAATCATATAACATTTTAAAATTATCGTATAAGGATCAGCGCATCTGATGCATGATTGTAGCTTATTCCTATATATATTTTTTTTATTAAATATTTTACTCATGTTTAACAAATCTTCTAGAAAAGTATAAAAGATCAGAATATCGAAAAGTTTGATGGCACCAATTGTATTTATAATAATTGGATTTATATATTATCATTACAAAATCGACACGAAGCGATACCACTGTAAAACTACACCAAAAAATGTACGGAATACACATAAAAACATACTCAAAAAGCGTCAGTGTTTGAAACCTGTATGGCCTCTACTCAGGTGGTTACACGCTGAAGACGAGCGCTAACAAAAATGTTGCATTTAAGTGACAGACGGAAAAGATATGAAATATTTTTTTTCAGAACAGTAAGTCAGTTACGAAATAAATTAAGTTCATAGGACTCCTTCCTTGAAACAGCTTGAGTGTAAGACATTTTATTAGGTAATGGTTTATAAAGTTTTAGACTTTTATTAATTTTTATAATTAATATTTATTTATTATATATCAATTAGACCCACATAATCCTCCTAATAAATCACCAATTACGAATAAAATCTTATCATAAGATATTAATAGAAATAATATAGAAATAGACATAGGCATACAAAATAATTAAAAAGATCAATAACTTAAAAATAAAAAAAATCACACCTAATAAATACACCTATGTATATATATTTTTTATAATTAATGTAAAACTCATTTTGAAATAACTAAAAATAGTACATATGTACTTAAAACACCTTAACATCATTAAGGTTTGGAATGATACCCATACATAATTTTCAGTATGTATATGCGTATTTCATTTAATAACAACGCTATCTTATATGACTTGCTCCAAACAACATTTCCCAGACTGCCAGAGTGGTGTGCATGACCTATTCAGGGCTTTTCACGTGGAGCTAATGTATTCTTAGCTGCGTTTGTTCTTGTCTGGTCTTCTTAAAATCAACCTTAGAGGTGTTTGGCATCTCGAGTTGTTAAAATTTCCACTAGTGAACACGATGTTTGTTGTTGAAGAAGAGTTTGTGAAATGCTAGAGCTAGGATTTATGTTTTTCTGTGAGTACTTTTACACTTATGATGTGCTAAAGAGCTAGTTTGTTTTAATGATGTATGTTCGTATGTATAAAACCAGAGAGAAAACGTTATAAATATAAAAACTAAGACATATAATACCTAAATCCAATATAATATACAGTATTAGTAACAATTATATTATTATTTTTATAGTCATTTTAAATTACAAAACCAAAAGTGTTTAGAAACTTGAAATCTTTAATCTATAAAATATAACTATTACTTCATTAGTGAGATAGTGGTGAAACAGTGTTCTTATTAGCCACTTCTAACTTCTACAACTTTGCATTTACAACTGCACCGAAACAATGTTACCTTAAAAAACATCAAGCAAGACAATAAATAAAATTATTACATATATTTGTTGTATTTTTTCTATTTTGTAGAAATTAAACACAAGCCGTATTTACCTTAAAAGAAAAATTATCTTTTGCGGACTTCTTAAAATCGTTAAAAGTTTTAAAAACCTTGAAGAAAGAGCCAAAGTGCTTCACAATAAAAGTTTATGAACTGCAAAATCTTTCTTAAGATGCAAGGATAACTTGTGATGAAATAATTCAGAGAGCAGAAAGTAAGTGTGAATTAGGATAAGTGGTCATATTTGCTTAAGCCAAACATGAACTACAATGAGACTTCGGAGACGACCCAGTTATTTATTATTGTTCTTGCTGAAGTTAATGAGGCTTGCCTCATAAAAATCTTTATAGAAAGAATATGAGCATTAGCTTACATAATTTCAATTGGACATAGAAAGACTTAAATGAAAAAGAGTATTCCTTTATTTAGTAATTTATTTCATATTTGTATTTGAAAATAGTAAAAAGGTTGGATTAGACATATTTTAAGTTTAAACGAATATTTTGTAAAATACAAAAAGATATAGTATTGTATTCATAGATTCATTGTCATTTTATCGAATTATTTTTTTCTTAATGTTTCGGTCTGCACAAAAAAAAAAAATACTTTATGGATAATAATACTTTAATAAAACTTGCTTATGATATAAAAACTTATAGCCAAGGTTATTATAAGGTGCAAAAGTTATTATTTACATTAGATTTAAATTTTATTTACAAACTATTACAAACGTTACAGTTTTTCAGAAAACTCAAATATCGTCAATTTTAGAAAATATTAAAATTTTATTAATTTTTTCTTCTTCTTGAGAGTTAAAGGAGTTGTAGCATTTACTAAAACTTAATTTATGAGTGTGACTCGAGATGATTGCGGAATGACACTCCTGTCCTGATGAGAATTGAACCGGAGATTTTAATTTGAAATACTATCAAGATGAACTACAAGGTTGATAGATTGATAGCAGTTAGAAATCGACTGGTTTTTCATAGATAGTTAAAAAATGTAATATGTAAATTACTTTTAAAATAATTGGTAGTTTCAAGAGATACTGAATGACTTAATAGAAATAATTTAAAAGCATTCTGAGTGAATAAGTAACAATATTAATATAAATTATATGTACTAAGATCAGTTAATTCTTCTTTCTTGTCTGGATATCATTCAACGTTTTGATTAAAATGTTAATAGTACATACTATGAACAGACTGGCACCTAACTAATTTGAAAGATTTAATAATCCTCATAAATTTGAACAATGCTCATAAATACTCATTAAACTAAGAAGTTTTTTATTAAAAAAAAATAATTGGTCCTTTTTATATATCTGAAAACCAAAGCTATGTAGCTGTTATTGATACAGTTATTGCTTACAAACCTCAATATAAACCTTTTAGTACAATGTACGTACCTACATTACGCATTTTATTTTACGGAAAATATTTTTAAGTGCTATTTTAAAGCAATCCTTCGTTTTCTTATGAATATGTAGAAGTGATGTTTGATTTCGAGACACGTTTGTGTAATAAGATCCCTTACGAGGATTTTCCTTCCCAGATTGGATATTTTACACCTAGGGACATGGTTGTTTTCTCAATGTTCTTTGGAATTTATATTAGAACGATTTTAAAATTCTGTCGCACTTCAATTTAGTAGGGCTTAGCGACTTTCTTTCAAAACTACCGAAAGAAAGTCACAAATCACATTTTTTATTTATTTAAGTAAGAGAGTGGTTTCCCCAAAATGAGTTCAGTTATGTCACTAAAAATAATATCATTTGGATTGAAAAGACCAATATCTATTGCAAATGAGTTATTCAATAACCACAGCATATAAAAACATTCGCAATAAATATGTTTAGAACACAATCCAACATCTTAGCCGCTTTTCACCACATGGAATGGGAACAATAAAGAATAGCTTTTCCTACAGAACTATAAATTATATGAATGAGTGAATGTGCTCTTGTATTTGTTGTATAGAGATTTCAATTGAGCTGTCGGGACCTAGAGTCTCATTCATCACTACTATTACGTATGTTATGTAACCTATTATAATATTATATTGTTTTGAGATTTTCGTTTTAGATTACGTATTTTTTTAAGTTTATACTTCCTTTTTTAAACGATAGAAAACAGCAGATAATTTGTTTTTTACTTTTTTTTTGTAGATAATTACATACATAAATATTTGCATCAATAGTGTCTCATATCCGTAGTTTCCAATAAAATTAAATAAAAAATGATACATAGGTGTACAACTTTGCTTCCGCCGTTTTGCAATAGATGGTTGTAGCGGTAAGTGCTAGTCGAAATAAATAGATCGTAGATGTCATACAATAAGCTTAGGAACTTGTAAACATAACGCCATCGAAATACTAGTCGATTTATGTCTGCATCATAAAGTTATTCTCGATTAAACATGTCAGCTTACGAGCCAAATTCTCGTCATTTGCGGGAAGTTTTAATTTTCTGCTTTAATATGAAGAAATCTGCGGCTGAGGCTCATCGAATGCTCTCAAATACCTATGGTGAGGCTGCTATTAGTGAAAGAACGTGCCAAGAGTGGTTTCAACGCTTCAAGAACGGTGATTTTGACGTCGAAGACCGGCATGGCGGTGGAAGAGAGAAGATTTTCGAAGATGCAGAATTGGAGGCATTACTTGATCAAGACTCGTGTCAAACGCAACAAGAATTGGCAGGATCATTGGGAGTGATGCAACAAGCCATTTCAAAATGCCTGAAAGTCATGGAAATGATTCAGAAACCAGGAAATTGGGTGCCGTACGAGTTGAAGCCGAGAGATGTTGAACGGCGTTTGTTTGCTTGTGAATAGCTGCTTGCAAGGCAAAGACGGAAAGGATTTCTGCATCGCATTGTGACTGGGGACGAAAAATGGGTTCATTACGATAATCCCAAGCGCAGAAAATTATGGGGATATCCCGGCCATGCTTCCACGTCGACGGCCAAACCGAATATTCACGGTTCCAAGGTATGCTCTGTATTTGGTGGGACCAGCTCGGCGTAGTGCATTATGAGTTGTTAAAACCGACTGAAACAATCACAGGCGATAGTTATCGAACGCAATTAATGCGTTTGAGCCGAGTATTGAAAGACAAACGGCCGCAATACAACGAGATACATGATGAAGTGATTTTACAGCACGACAATGATCGACCCCATGTTGCGAAAGTGGTCAAGACATACTTGGAAACGTTGAAATGGGAAGTCCTACCCCACCCGCAATATTCTCCAGACGTTGCTCCCTCGGACTATCACTTGTTTCGATCAATGGCACACGGCCTGGCTGACCAGCACTTGCGGTCTTATGAAGAAGTTAAAAATTGGATCTATTTGTGGATCGCTTCAAAAGATGACCAGTTTTTTCAACGCGGGATTCGTATGCTGCCCGAAAGATGGGAGAAAGTAGTGGCCAGCGATGGACAATACTTTGAATCATAAATGTATAACCAGTTTTTTACAATAAAGCCTCGAATTTCGGAAAAAAAACGGCGGAAGCAAAGTTGTACACCTAATACAAACGTATCATCGTCATCATCACCAGCCAAGAGACGTCCACTGCAGGACATAGGCCTCCCCCAAGGATCTCCACGACGACCGGTTTTGTGTCAAGCGCATCCAGAGGATAATGTATCTAAATTCAAGTTTGTGCTCAAAGGGATGTTTGTATTTAATTTAAATTTATAACAGACAAATCAAAAGCACTCCCTGACAGATACCGCACTGGACGAGGGTCCCTTGAAAAATGTTTTCTTATTTTTCGGACAATAGAAGAATTATATACAACTAGGATTATTTATTTATATTACATAAGGCTTAGAATGGTCAATGGCTTGTGGAGGTCTATATCCAGTTTTTTTTATATTTTTAATGCCAAATTTAAAATACCAGTTTTAGTAGTATGGTACAATATAACATATGTCATAAAACTTAATAAGAGCTCAGGCTCTAAGTTCATAATTATGTATGATATAAATTAAATAAGCATATTCACCTATTAATATAAAGGTTATTTATAATTGTCAATTTAAATACTAAATGCTTTTCAGTCAAAAACATGAAGGCATAGACGGAATAAAATTTGAATAGGTTTTCAATCAAAAATTGTGAAAGTTTCTATAGTTGCTATTACAAACAAAACTTTATTGCTCCCTTGTTGAAACAACAAAAATTGTATTACATTTTTACGCCGAATGCTTCTACATGTATTCATATGTAGGGGAATATGTATTGGTACTCTAAAAACTTTAATAGTCAAACGAACGCAACACTTTATCTCACCTATTTTTTTTCAATCCAATCGTTCAACCATTTTAAAATTTCCAATTAAAAGACATCTAAGTAACCCACCGTGTGCCAAATTTACCATAAATATTAGATAAGTAAATAAGGTATAGCTAAAAATGTTGAGAGCTATCGATTGGTCATGTGAAAATAACAGAAATTCATCGTTAGTCTTTAAAGCTTCGCCTATAAATTGATATCTATAAATTAAGTATATTTTTATTCAAAAAAATCTTTCGCTGTATAAAGCATATATGCTTAATCAAAATTTTCTTTCTCATTCATTATCCTACGTTAATACTATAATGCTCGAAGACATACATATCTAAAGTATCGTGTTTGTGCCCACTTTAACTGAGCATGCTGAGTGTTCATGCCTTTCATTAATGCCATATAATAATTTTCAAAACATTATTGCTTATTATAAACAAAAGGGACCGTTTATTGTAACTATCAAAATTGTTAAGGCTACGTTATAGCTAACTTTTTTCAATTCTTGCACCCTTATGTGTTTTAAATAATTTTACATGAGATCATATAATATTATGGATATGAACCACTTAATATTAGCGGAATAAATTGCAAATTCTATTTGCTATGGTTCAGATAAAACTCGATGTTCACTGTTAATACATGTGAATGACATACATACATTATTCTGGGAAATATAATAATATATAATAATGAATAGAAATTAATCCCAACATAAGAACCAAATCAAATTCAATCAAGAGAATATCTTTCATATTTGACTAAATAACACAAACTCATAAATAAAGCCAGCTTTTTCCTCGCAAAATGATATGTTTTTGTTGAAAAAGTAGAATGTAATAAACGGTTTTATTAACGTTTTATAACAAACTCAAATATTTTGTATACATACTATACTATTCAGTTTGCTTCAATTATGTTATATAATATATTCTATATTCTTTCTAGAATAATACTCTTTCCCAGAATTTACGACTCACTATGATGTGGACAAAATTAAAAGAATGTAATCATTTATTTTAAATTCTCCTTTATTAAATGCACTTACAAAAATTATAGCGTTAATTTTCCTAGGTGACAATTATTGTGTTTTCTTCTTGTTCTGGGCTTCATCTTTTGGTTTAAGAAATAAAATTATATCAAAAAATTATATCTTTAAATCAAAATTAACGGGAGCGTTGTTAGTTCATAACCAACCTGACGTTTATTTTGTTTTAATTTAATATGTACTCTTTAATAGCAAGAATAAATTAAACATATGAAATCGTAATATAATAACTCCTTCTCATGTATTAGAGCTTAGCTGTTGTGAAGTCACTACAACTGGAACATTGCCTGGCTTGACCTGGTTGATACCACCCTCTTATAGAAATCCGGCGTGAAGAAAGCTTTGATGTCTGAGTTTCGTCCAATGTGTGAGAGAGCAGGTTACCGTTCCCCTGTTCCATTATTTTTTTACCATATATCAAAATCTCACATGTAGGCCAGCAACTTTCAGTCAGCTTTACAAAAGTTACCAAAAATAAAATAAACGACACAGCAATGTGCGCCCTAACGTGTGTACCCATTCTGGTTTCTGTCACTTCATTATTAACTTCGTGGACGTCCGTTCACCATATCTACTCATCACGTTTCACATAAGTAACTTATTTTATTGTTGTATGTCGAGTAATAATTCAATATAAATATGCTCACTAACCGTGCATAATTCAGCTTAGAAAGTTTTCAATCAGTGTATCTTACCTATTCTTGTAAGTTCTTACTAGACAAGGAGACAAAACGTGGCAAAAAGAAAGATTAAAAAGAGCTACAGAAAACTACTCTCGGTGTATATCTAAGAGATGTTTCGACAAAGTTATTCATCAGGAAAAGAAGCCAATAGTCTACATGTACTGCGGAACTGACGGTCGTTGGGGCAAACTGCTTTTAGAGATCAGTCCGCAAATCGGTAAGAGAAGTATAGAATGCCTGTAGTTTTTAGTTAGTAGCAATGTTTTTAGAATTAACAGTTTTCTTCAATTATGGAGAATGGATATATATAGGAAATTTAAAGAGTGATGAAAGAGAGATATTAAGTGACAGGTTTGAAGTAACTTAATGTTATTATTAATTTTTATAAAATATATATAAATGTTATGATTACCTATAAGTCTGTACACTTTTCTATAACATTATTTTGATTAAAACGAATCTAGTCAATTATCGGCACAGGTGTGAAGTATCAAGTTTCTGATATTGTGCTCTGAAATTACACAACTACATACTTATTCCTTCATCTCTTTTCTCCTATCGGACGAACAAATGCATGATAGTTTGTCTACGTCTATGGTCTTTTCCATTGTAATTTGGGCTTCTTCTACGCTTAAGGGAATAATCTGTCATTGAGATAGTGCATTCACTACTTACGACTGCATTTGCGCCACTATCCAGTCATTATTAACACTTCGATAATCTTTATATTAAGTATTAATTTGATTACTTAATTTTATAAAAAATAAATTGCTTTACTAAATCTTTTTGAATAACTTTTTCCTGGAAGAAAATTAATAATTTTTTTTAAACTCATCGCAATAAAGTTTTCCATAATGCAGTTTATGTTAAGTTATAAGTTATTAATATGTATTCAGTAATATTAAAATCATTTATATCTATTCTGCAGATAACAGGCACTATGATACACATCAATATTGCTTGATGCATATGATCAAAGACAATCTTATCTGTATGTATTTGTCTATCCAACAGGTATGTATTGTCTATCTATCTGTTTGAAGATCGTAAATGCCGATACGTATCCTATGATTTCATTTCAGAAAAAAAATCATACATTTGGTTTTATACATCAATAACTGAGTACTATTATAGTTTTTTCAATGATAATTCTTCCACTGGTTTTTAATAGTCGATAGCCAATTTAAATCAATACTATTTAGCTTCAAAAAAAGCTAAGGAATATTTACGTATTTCTTAGCTTGTCTTTATATATTGTTAAAAAGTACTTTCTTCCTTAAAAAAAACGGTTTTTATTTATCCTATTTCAAAGATTTTGAAAAATTTGATAGAAAAATCTTGATTAATAATAATTTGTCAAACTAAGAAACTACTTTGCATTAAGAAAATAATGAGATAATAAAAATACTGGAACGATCCTACTTTATCAAATTCAAACAATTTCTGAAACGATTTTAACATCAGGACCTGTACTCACACATTTAACAAATATCAAAATCGTATTAGATGTAAATGCGAAGATAATAAAAATCCTCATCGAAAAATCCAAAGTTTTATACAAAGAAATCCTTCCGGATTATGTTTTAACATGAAAATTCTATTGATTATTAAAAATATTTATTCAAATGAAAGAGTCTTTAAGATTCCGATTTTAAAAATACTTTTTTTATGCTTTATGATCTTACTTTTGAAAAATGCCAGCATTATGCTGCAATTTCATATATTTTTTATGATGTAATGTTTCTTCATTCTCTTTTTTAAAGTGACCGTTTCTTTTATATTTTATTCATTTCAAACTGACTCCAAAGATTCTACGAGCTTACGTAGAATATTTTTGCTTATGTATAAGAATACTTTTAAAATACTATATTTAATTGGTTTATATCATTTAATTTGTTGCTTCAAAATATTTTAATATTTAGAAGTAAGTTTCATGTAAGTGACAGATATACAAACGACACATAACTTGAATATTTATGTCGGCATTAAAACTTGCAATAACTTATGAGAACCGGTAGTAGTTAAAAATTAACGACAGGTTTATTATCTTTTTATATTGTCATCATGAGTCCCTAATTATTATTTTTTAACACTTTTTGTATGCCCGACTTATTTGCTGTAAACTTATTATTTTTCATGATATAACGGTTGCATGCTCAAGCTACCTTATTTAATCTTTCTGTCTTTAAACCCATTCTTTATGACTAAAATCATTACCACTACAATACCAGTATCTGATTTGACCGAGTCTGGTTGGATGTTTTGTGTATTTGAGGTTTTAAATTTTTTATTATTCCAACGTTCCTATGACACCCATGTTGAATTTTGAATGTAGTAATTTATCCATTTATGTACATATGTATTTGGCAACGTTAAGCGATTCTGAACACAAAAATAAAATGATTAGTTTTTACATTTGTTTTTGTCAAATATAAAAATATACTATTAAAAAAAATGAATTAAAGTCATTCTATACTACTAGTATACTCACACGTACTAATATAATTGGATATCTTTGAGTAAACCTAGTAATTATTTAGATTTTTTCGTCTATTACAATTAATATAACAAAACGATAGTCCCCTTTATATTTATAATAGCCTCTGAAGCACCGAATGGGACCAAATGGCACCGTATTTTATTCCTGATCGCCTTGGTCTGGTGTCTTGTTGTTCAGATTAAATTAAACATAATACATATCGCCGCCTATTAAACGATATAAGTGGATCTTCAAAACCGAGAATATTGACTTACTTTATTTCAGTTGGATTATCTGATTGTGCATAAGTGTTATGAATTACGAGTATAATATTTATTATTAATTGACCTTTGAAGTATACGTACACACCTTATTGTCGTACTATTGTTTGAGCTTCCACCAAAAATGTATATCTCTGTCTATTATTTTACCTATTTTAAGAAACTAATATTATACTATACTAGAAGACCCGGCGAACTTCGTATCGCTCTACAATCAAGAAATATCTGCTACGTTTTTTTTAAATTTATATTTTTGGAGTTTACCTTTAAGCCATAAATCTCCGTGTTTTGAAGTGCGAGAGAATGATTGACATATTAGTTACTTGTCAAATCTAATGTTAAAAAAACGTATGTATGTATGGGAAATAGCAAAAGGCTGTTTTTTAGGGTTTTCATGGAAATCAATCAATTTTTTTTTCAGCTTTTAAACCTTCCCTGAACCTCCACGAACATTCTAAGATTAAGATAAAATAAATCGGTTCAGCCGTTCTTGAGTTATAAGTGGAGTAACTAACACGACTTTCTTTTATACATATATAGTATATAGATTAAGAAACTCATATAAATTTTTAATCTTCATACTACTTAAATTATGATGTTGTCTAATAAACATTATAGTAACTGTTAAAATAAATAGAATATAAGTTAGTCAAAGCAAATTTTAAATATATACCTTTGTGGCTGAATAATGCTTTTCTGTAGAGTAATGAGTTTTATGAAATCACCATGACAATTGTTTTATATATTTGCCGCAACTAATTTGAGTAAACAACCATGTCAAGTTTATATTGGGCCATAATGGGATTAAAAAGGCATGTTTTCAAATTAGAATTAATACAAAATGAACAGTTGTTTAGGTCAGGAAAACAAAACTACACGGAAAATTTTCAAATAGTTTTCACTAAAACTAGTAAATATTTATTATAATTGTATAATTATAATAATAAACGTACTCCATAAAAACACACTTTGTTTAGACTTTAGAGTTATCAATCCTTTTGACAGGAGCTCATTCAAATAGAAATAGTCAATTTAATAGTCAATTTAATAGTCAATAGACCTGGTTGGTGTTAGTTTATTTTCAAATTAATTTTAGATATTAAAATAACACCGGTGATCTGTTTTTGTCCCAAGATAATTCAGCACTTAGCTCAATATAATCCACACTAAATATCAAATAATTAAAAAAACCTTCATTAATTCAGGCTGTTTATGAAAAAAATATAGTATACACATTTTATTCCTTTTGTCCTAAGACACGTCATTATTTGAAAACGCAAAATAAAATTTTAAAAAATATTTATCTAATTTAAGCATTTTATTTTTTCTATACAATTTAAATCCTTATTATGAAATGTCAATGTTTAATCTGATAAAGTACTTAAAATGGAATATCTAATACTAGCCCGTGTCAACTGAAAAATAGACAAGGCAATATCTTTTATTATGTTTACATCAAGAACATTCCAGATTTATATAGTAACTTATATTTTATTGTATTCGAACATATTACTTTGTATAGTTGGATAAAATACGCTGAATATATAAAAATAAGAATCTGCCGCATAATTTTAGTGGTATTCATATATACATTTAGCGAAATAGCGACCTCGTGACATTTATGTATCATTAGATGGTGCATGCTGAAAGCTTAGAGTGAATTTTTATTAATATTTCATAACTTTTTATGTGAATTTGTATTTTAAACAGTCCCCTATTTTTTTTCTATAAATAATGTTATTTAATATCAACTTCTATATCTGTGTATACAAATTTCAATTTGATAATTAAAGAGTGGGATACAAAATGCACAAAGTATATTTAAGACTGACGATAACAGCAAAATGGCGTATGCAAAAAGTTGATATGGTTATTGGCGCCACCGTATAACTCTTTAGTGCTCCGTTGAGCTCCTTTTACTTTCACGACATAACCTACTATTAAAACAGACAAAACACTCTGAAACCATTTAATATGGTACTAAGAAATAATCATAAATTAGCTAGTGAACGGTCTGTAAAGTCTTTCTTTGCTTTCGTTATTGCAATCTATAGAGCTTTAAAATAGTTTCTATAACTAAACCTACATTTAATTAGATATAATGTTTATATTCTGGGTCGCATATCCCATTCTCTGTTGAAGCTCCTCTCCCTGTAACGCAATGGGCCCCCTACCCGGAAGTTGAATATATGGTATGTTGTAAAGCTTTCATCTCATCATAACAATAGGGTGTATTTAATTTTCTAAAAAAGAATAATTTTATATCTGTAAATACTTTTATAACAAACATATTACCGAATAAAAAAGTATCTATGTAAATAGCCAATAAGATATAAGTTACGAAAAGTTTAATACAATAATCAGTATTTATAATTCTGGTTTATTAGCCTTCCGTATTTAAGTATAATAGCAAAATTTCCTTGCATTTAAAGAAATAATATGATAAAACCATCAAAGCCGCAACTGCGATGGCGGAAGTGTCTCTAAAAAAATTAATTAATCTTTATCTCAAACTGAATATTAATTAAAATTGACTAACTTGCTTACTTTTATAAAAACATTCAATTGAAAATTTATTTAGTCAACATAAGAATATTTACAAAAGGGTTAACATTAAGTAATAAAATAAATAAGTATGTATTTTTTTAATTAACAATTTTGCATAGGATATACCAGAAAATTATTTATTTATAAAAACTATGAATCTTTATTCAATTATATCTTCGTATGCAGATTATTCAAAGTAGGAGGCGAAACCCAGATATTATAAGCCTTAAATTGATACCTTAAAATCTGTTTACGGTTTATAATTTGACATGATAACATTAATAAAAATATTTCAAACTATTGTTTTCATTATTATCACCGAGTTAATTTATATTATTTTTAATACAAAGAACTAAAGTGCCTCTATCACTTGTTACTCGCCTTGCTCGCACGCTCGGTTCAGACGGAACGTGACAATGAATCGTGCTTTTGCATGCGTGAAGCTCGCTGGATTTATTAGACATTATCTAGTCAAAATGTCTCTCTGCAGACGAACTCTTTTGTAGCATACCGTTAAAGAGCTATGAAAAGTAATAAACGAGATTAAATTGTATTGAATTCAAAAAGTTTTCTCGTATCAACGGAATGGGGTTAGAAAAAATTATAATTCCAAAAGTATAATAAATAAATAATAAAAATCCAATAGATACTAGAGGAACAATCGTCTCTAAAAGACGTATAAGTGAATTAGTATTAGCTTTTCATTCAATTCAATGTTTTAAAACCTGTAATAAAGTGAATTCAATAGGATTTTTGAAGCGTCCAATATGTCAGTTTTTTTTTAATTAACAGTGTTATATTATGACGATTAAAAAACTACCACATAAAAACTAAATATTGCATTTTATATAATTTAATATAGCTTTCCAGTGAGGTGATTTTAACTTTTCCAAATAATATAATAATTTCTAAAACTTCAAATAAGATTAAAGTTAAAGAAGTCGTATCCTTAATTACGTCTGAGTATACCTCTCTGTATTAAATTTCAAGATTTCATAAAGCCTATTGTGAAATAGTTTACCAACAACAACCTATACAATATTGTTGAATTTATTACATTTGTTTGAACATTGTTGTATACATACTATTATGTCTTTATTGAGCTCTGTTCAAACGTTCTCTGAGTAGAAGTAATTACTATGTCTTGTTTAGTTTCAAAAACAACAAGCCAACACAAACGGTTGTCTCTAAATAACAGAGTTAATAGTCAATTAATATTAATTATACATTTGAATAAAATAATTAAATGAATTAATTTATTTATTAGTATATACAGATTTAAGGTTTACTTATAAATAAATTTATCAACAAGAATTATGTCTATATACGCAATACGTTTATTATTAAAACGATTTTTATAGGAGGTCAAAAATAATAACTTATGTAATGCTGAAAATTACTCAAATGGCTCCAGTATTACTCCTTCTTCTTTGTCGTCATATTTATTACTGAAGGTAGTGTTATTGAAAGGTTCTTGACGTTTGTTCATTATATCTTTCCACTTCCTTCAGTTAATTGCTTCTTTTAAGGCCACTGTTATCTACTGCAATCTATTATTGCAGTATTCCATATTTGCAGTATAACTTATATGGTTGCAAATATGTATATTTGCAATTATTTATTTATATATATTTATATATTTGCAATAATTTTGAATGGAATGGTTTATATTTTTAAAATAATATTTCATCTATCTCCGAGCTATATATTTTTTGGGATAAAATTTATCTTTCTAAATAAAATTGTATTATTGTCTTTAAAGTTAATATCTACTTTTCTTCTCGTAAGTCAGCACTCTCAGTCGATTGCATAATCTGAATGCCTTACAATGCAATTATTCTTACAAGGAAATAGGTCAAACTCTAGAAACGCAGACAAGAGTTCTTGACATCCAATAGTTTTAAATGGAGTGTTATTATATAACTGCCAACTTCACTCGTTGCAATATTATACGCCAGACGTTAAAATAATTATGATAGAATAAAAATCATCTCAAGTAACATGAAAGTGTCGTCAGAGCGAGAAATTTAAGGAACAAATTATTATTTTTTTAATTTGTATCATTCTTAATATGAAATTAGATTGCCATAAATAAGAACAAAAAAATTTAGAACTCAAAATGATGATATTTTTTTTTTTTCCTTTTTAATGTTTTATGTAATCTTAAAATATTTTTTTTATTAATTTCAACTGAAATTAGTTAACGTTATTTTTAATATATATTAACGACTAGTTTTTGCCCGCAACTTCGTCCACGTTAATTTCGTCATTAGTAATATATGTACATATTGCTGACCGGACGAACTCTATTAGGTTTTAAATAACCAGGTATTGGTATTTATTAAATTTTTCCTGTTTCAATCAAACAGAATGATTGACATATTAGTTGTCAAATCTAATGTCAAATAATGTTTGTATGGGAAATAGAAAAGGGCTATTTTTAGGGTTTTCCCGGCAATTGTTCCAATTTTTCTCACCTTTTAAACCTTCCCTGGACTTCCAGGAGTATTTCAAGACTAAAATTAGCCAAATCGGTTCAGCCGTTCTCGAGTTTTAGCGAGACTAAGGAACAGCAATCCATTTTTATATATATAGACTACAATTTTTTTAATACTTCTCAATCCCTATCAATTTGTTTTGTAGGATATTACAAAACATTTAAATAATATACTACATATTTACCATTTTTTCATGAAAATGAAAAATATCCAGGATGCAATGTTTATTGCTTTAGTAGTTTCATATTGTATAACATATATATCGGCACTTTCAGCTTTAATAACGGATGCGATATGAAAATAACTTTAGCCTGTCATCCATGATTAATAAAAAAAACTTATTAGTATTTAAGATTATTGTTAAAAGCAATAGGAAATCAAAGATTGTTTAAAAGTAGAATATAACTTGAATTTTGGTATTTAAATAGAACCTTTGGACGCACGACAGCAGTTTAGTGAGTGCTGACCATTGAAGAATGTGATTATGAAGAACCTTTGGGAAATACAAGAACATTTAGAACAATTGAAGTTTAATTTTAAAATATCATGGAACGTACTGGAAGAATGACATTAGTGACGTCAGCGAAGTTGTAGCCTCTTTTTTTAAAAACAACGAATTTGTCATTAAATTCGATATATAAATATATTTAAAAATGCTGAAAAATGTAATAACTTCTGATAGTTGAACATCAAAATACGAATGGTAAATGTATAGACGCTGTCGGTTTCAAATTTATGATTTAATTTTTCGTTACTAAGTCAACGATTGCGCTATTACTTTAAAATCGCCGGTAGCTATACGGTTTAATGTATTGAAAATAATACATTCTACTCTATACAAATCTGTAAAGACAAAGGAGTATATTATACATATGAACCCAACTTGAAACTAGTAGAGTGAAACATTTTTAATGTAATCATAAATAAATATAACATTTCTCAAATTCTTGTGTATAATTTATATTTCTCCTAAGTTTTCGATTCAAACACTATGTACAAATATATTTCTAGGTTGTTTTTGTTCAAAGGAAACATCTTTTCGAATTTCAACTCTGTTAATCGAAGTTTAATTGGTAAAGGCAGACACTTTCATCTCGTCTGCCCGTGATCACGGGTGCAGTAAAGAAACCGAAACATCGAGATTTGGTTATAAAAAATAATAAAAAGTGTGTTGTATCCAAAAATCTTATTTTCATTTTATCGATGTTTAATGATGAGTTGCTTCATTAATGCATTTTATTTTATGCTTCAAATATTATTAAAAGTATATTAAGTATTTCTACGTTAGACTAGTGGTTAGCTATGGAATCTCTGTATATGAAGAAGTTATTGGTTTGGCTTTATTGAACAATAAATAACTTATAAAGTGTGTTAAAATCAAATATTACTTAATACATATTGTGTATAATTAATTAAAACTTACTTAACTTTATTAAAAGGGTTCCATCTGAATTATATTTCTTAATATTAGTAATTCATACGTTTATGTTAAAAAACTAGTTAACCACAAAGAATATATAAGTATATTATAATAAATTTTTCTTTCGTGTGCCTGAAATTTGTTCATAAATTTTAGATGACTAATTGTAATGCATATAAAACATTATATACCCATACGAAACTACTACTATTTGGTAGTATAAACAAATTCAAATTTACGTATATAACAAGGATTTAAAACTACTTATGAAGTGTATTTCTAGGGAATAGTTTTCTCTTTTTCAAATGTATAATGTTTTAACGTGGCAGAATTCTTGAAATTTTTAAAATTCTGTTTTAATTTGAAGCTTTGAATATAGAGTTTGTTTGCGTGAACCAAATATTCTATGTTTAATCATTTACCTTTTTTTTAACAGTAAGATAGAAGGCCCACAATTTTTTGTTTATTTTTCCAAAGATAAATAGTTTTCTAAGTAGAAGTAGCTTAACTTTCTTGATAATAACATGATTTATGTGCCAGTGAAAATTCGGTACAATTGGCCTAGCTGTTTTAGATATTAGACGGAATAATCAGAAAAACAGATACATATTGTATAAAATGGCGAATCTCTGATCGTTGTGGATTTTTGTAATACTTATGTATTTTGAATATTTTTATAAGAAAATCAACTTCCCTAATAAAATACTGTATACAAACCATAAAAACGAAAGTGAAATTTTTAAAGTCTGACTTTAATTTTAATTTTTTAGTTTCAGTTCAGTCATAGTTCAATTTTTGGTTAAAGAAACGAAAATATGAGAGACATAAAATATTTCTTTCTTTAATTATTAACAAAACGCTACATCAGGAGGTAACTATTATTATTTTCTTTATAACCAACAAGAGAGACTGATAATCTGCAATATCTGCTATAGGATGGTGTGAATACATCACATGAAATCACATGGCAAGTATTCTACAAGAAAAGCTTAATAAAGAATTAAAAACAATGATGTCATCCTTAAGACATTACCTGCTAGTATTGAGTTTCTAGCCCAACAAGAATGAGTGAATATTAATAACTGCTCAAAAACAATGTTGTTTTCAAAAAAATATTCAAAAATAAATACACACTTCCAATTCTTACAAATACTTTAGTTAAAAAAGCATATTATTTATTGATCAAAACATCATACACTGCATACTTGAAAAGATTTCCTCAAATCTTATAAATGAAGAGACAAAAAATCTATGAAAAACTCATAAAAATAAAAAATGCACTGGCATACTAAAATTACAACAATTGTAGCCCATCATCTTATTTTAACAATTCTTATAATGAGATCTAACATTTTCGCGAGTTTTATTCATTTAAATGAATCTAATATTTTTCTGATATACATTAATCTATTTATTTTTGTAAATGTCACACACATTCACATTCACATCTCGTCTGTCCGTGATCACGGTTGCTTAAAAGTAGCCGAAATGTCGGGAGTATGTAATTTTTTATTTCATTTAAATTTACAATTCTTTATAAGTTTTGAATATTATTTTCTTAACAGAATCAAGTCTTTTAGCAGGTTGTAGAGAAACATAGCTTGATATGTTTGATATAAACAAGTATAAACTTGAAAAAACGCCGGCAAATTTTGTTAAATATGTGAGAACATATTCGCTAGTATAAGCAAAATATATTTTGCTGAAACAAATGAAAATTCACCAACCTTTAATACAAAGCTTTTTGTTATAAAAGCTGTTTTTGCGGATTAACAAGTCATAAAAATAAAACATTAAAATTAATAATTACAAATATATGTATAAATGATGTAAATAACATCTTAATTATACTGAATTTATCTTATAATTCTTTACGACTCTAAATAAGAATCTCTAATAATGTACATAATAGGTATAAATTTAAGGTTTTTTTCATAATTACAACCCAAAATATCGAAATATACTTGATTTGTTCTACTGCTACCTTTCGTGTCTTCAGAAAATTAAAATGATTACAAAATTAATATGTAAAGAGTTGAATGAGAAATAACTAAAGAAAGAAAGTGCTAGTAATTCACTGCTTCAGTCAACATATTATTTTGTAAAAAATAAACTTGTTCATATAATTAATCATTACATATCGAGCAGATGTTATACTACTATTTTATTTTGATTGAAAAATGCCAAAGAGCACTTTTTATAACTAGTGTTACAATATACAAAATTGAATGAAACAAAACAAAATAAACATAGAAAAGAGTGAAATTTCATTTATTAAATGAATAATTTACGATACCCACACCCCGACCTTTATTCTTTGCCTTTTTTGGGGTTTCCTAACGAGAGGGTACCACGGACTAAATAAGAAAAAAGTAATAAAACATGTATAATTTATTCATATCCACACACATATTTTTACGAGCTATTCTATACAATAAATTATGTTTTAACCCATTCCATACGTACAAAGAAGAAAGTTGTCTTAATGAAAAAAAATTGCTACATTTATATTCAAATTATATACAACCTCTTTGAATAAAGTAAAAAACTTTTGCGTTTCAATCTAAAATATGGAAGATCTAGAACGCTCATTTATTAACCAAAAATTTAAACTGAAGTGTTTGTTGTACCTACTTATCAAAAAATATATTAGTAACGCATATTAAGATTGCTTTTTCTCATTGACAACGTGTCAAAATATGACATAATGTTATAAGTTTTGGCTATTTACCGAAACTATTATGCGACTTAACTCTATTTAACACGAGCCATTTTAATGTAAATCTTCTTGATTATCAACATATAATAAACATTTAATAAAAATAAAAAAGGCCAAATTACTTGACAATACAATATTTCAAATCAATTTAGTTGATGTTTGATCAACCATTTTTGATATATGTACAATTATTATTACTTAACTGAAAACAAAATAATCAAAATATAATATCATTTCCTTCGTAAACTTACTTATATTTTATTTAATATCACGGATTTAGGCCCTACCTTCCTTTCTGGTGTGTCTATTTTGTTATATGTTAATAAAATGCCACAATCTTTTGTATAAAGTACACGTTAAATCAATCTTATATAATTTTGTGCCTGTAATGTATTGAATCTACTACTTTTCTATTTCAAAAGCAAATAATTTATATGAATGTTGAAATTAACTATTATTTTTATTGATTGCAGTTATTTTTTATGATTTGTATGCGAATTATTATTGAATAAATCAAATGTAATGGACATACTTTTTAATTGCTAATAGTATCTCAGATTTTTGGAGTACCTATACATTTAAATGAAACTAGGATTTTCGAAAGTACTACGCTATTTATTATACCATTTTACATTTTATCCTAAGTTTCAGTGATTTAGAAAGTAACTACTTTACAGGAACCACAATCACGGTCAGATGAGATAAAAGTGTCTCTAAGTAAGTCTTGTTTTTTGTAATCTCCCACTAACGAATCCTTAACATCTGATGTGTGGTTTTTCAAATCAGATTATAAGGCTTTTCCTGTTCACTGTGCACACCCTGCTGACTTCGATATCAGATAACTGTGTTATAACATACTAGTTTTATCCCGCTACTTCATTCGCGTTAATTTAGAAATTGGTAATATACATATGTATAGCTGACCGGGCGAATTCTATTCTGCCGTAGAAGCCATAGATAACCAGATATTGGAACTATTAATTTTATTTCGATCTAACAAAATATATCATATGTCCATCTCCTGAGTCGTTCTTAGTAATAACACATTTTTATATATTTTTATATATGTATCTAAATAAATATATAATATCTATATATTGTTATATGTATTTATTCTTTGATTCATTTATTGATGCTCTTCTTCGTTTGTAAGAAAGACAATAAATAATGGTTTCAAAAGCCAATGATTCTCGCTGATGATAAATCGTGTAATGTAAAATAATACAATGTTTGTGATATATCACAAAATCATATTTTAATTTTTTTATTGCGCTTTTCAATAAGTAAATATTAGAAATGATAATCACCATTTATTGGTATAAATTGTTATTCCTTTAGAATTGTATTTAGAGTTCAATTATAAATGGTTACCTTGTAAGTAAATCATACCAGTCAGTATTTCAAATGAAAATATATTTTTTAATTCGCTGTCCTGCCCTTAATTATGTACCTTTATAAAACGTATCCTAAATTACCCGAGAGATCGGTATAAAGTCAAAAAAGATTAATACAATTTTTTATTTGGTTTTTTTATGTGAATGGTGGCAAACGAGCAGACGGCCCACTTGATGGAAGGTGGTTACCGTCGCCCATGGACATCCGCAACATCTCTGTTTCGGATGCGTTGCCAACCTTGTTTTGTAAGGATAGGGAGGGGTGGGAATAAGGAAATGGTAGGAAAGGGTAGGAATAGGGAAAGGGCAACCGACTCTCTCACTCATCGTACGAAACGCAGCCATTAAAGGCTACTTCACGCCGATCTTCTGTGAGAGGGTGGTACGTCCCCGGTCGAGCCAGCCCATGTTCGAGCTGTAGTAACTGACTACAGCTAGGCTCTACCACCTAAACATTGTATTTAGCATATAATAAAAAAGATACTATTTCATTCTGATGGATGATAATTAAATTAATATGTATTTATCTATACTGGTACTGGTATTATTCTTATATATGTGGACATATATTATTAAAAATAAACGATATAAAAATATATAAGGCTTAATTATTTTTTCAAAACCTATTATAAATTTAATCAGTTCGTTAAAATAAAAATGATTATAAACACATACACTCCCAGAATCTTGATATAAATGTATTATATAATACTTCAATTGTATGAAAATTCCTCATTGCGAGTATTATCACGAAATGTTTTTGTCATATAGAACTTTAAATAAAAATCAATAATGGTAGAGTTTCACCTCTTCCGAGATATCTATTCGCACTAATTTTAATAAGACCATTATTATAACCTCATTGTAGAAGATATGACTTTTACAGGTGGCTACGCAATAATTTATTTAGTACATATAGTCACTCTCATACGGAAAATTTGTATACTTAAAGGATTGCTACTAGGAAACCGTCAGTAGGTACTGGACGTGGCAGCATATAAATAGACAGTGATACTACATAGATTTATTAGGCCACCACTAACAAGGTTAGTACAACGATAACATAAAACATTTTAACAAGAATAAAGTAAGAAAATCTGTAATAAAAGCAACTTGAAAATTTCATACACAAGTTAGGACGGAGTTCACACATGATAAATATAAAATAGTTAAACTAATAAAAAGATGAGGTCGATTAATGAAACAAAAAACAAAAAAAAAATTGCATACCAATATAGAGAAGTTAATAGGATGATAAGAGCCATAATAATAAAAAAAATGTACACTCCTATTTATGCAAAAACAAATAGTTAATCAAATTTTTTTATGATCAATCTAAAACAAAAAGATGAAAGAAGTTATAAGTTAGAACAATAAAAAACTATAAACAGTCAAATACAGCTATAACTAGAAAACTTAAAAGACTCGAAGAAAAAATATTACACGCTCGTCACCCTTATAACATAAATCTACAGTATACAGAATTCTCAACCCTGTTAACCTGGTTTGAAATGAATATTTTTTCCATAAAACAAAGGTTTTTACAAGCAAAAGAACATAAAATTCTAATGATAAGAAATTTTGTAAATCATATATTTAAAGATACTATAATTTATTAAAATTAACAAAATAAAACTAGTCTAACTTAAAACAAATTAATAACACTCAATGAAATTGTAAATATTAAACAGTAAAAGTTGTTGGTTAAACAAAATATAATTATTCACATCAATGTCCTTATTGCAGTTACATCTAAAAAGATTTCTAGAAAAGGACTATTAACAACTTTGACTTGAATTGCTGTGTTAAAGTCTCTGTATTTTATATAATGATTCACAAAATATTTATATAATATATCATTTCAATACTTAATTTTAAACATTATGAGAAATATATATATGATTGTACAAAATAAGCGGAGTGGATTTGTCACTTTCGTGTGTCGTGGAGAAGATGCTCAAGAGTGATAGGTCCTGGCTGGTGGTGTCCTCCTTCTGTGAGACGGTCATGTCTACGAAGGAGACATCTGAGCAGGAAAGGGAGAGGGCGGCTGATGCACCCTCTCTCCGCAGACGACGTACGGGGGTACGACGGAGGCGATGCCAACGCTTCCAATAGCACCCCTGTGTTCCGGGCTGGGGTCGGCGTGGTAACCCGGCTAATGAATGAAAGCCCTAATCTAATGAATCTAATCTAATGGAAGCCCGGCGTCGTCGGAGTGGTCCTAATTGCCGGGATCTCCCCCATTCTCCGAGGGAGTAAGTCCGGTCTTTGCCAGGACCGGACAGTCGCTGGTGTGCCCTGTCGCTGACAGATCCGGGGTGCACCGACATAGCGTCTGATGGCTTTCGCAGTGGTTTTAGTGAGTAGGGGTCTGCCCAGGCCGAGCCTCACACATCCCTTCCGGCCCCACCAAGGCCGGTTGGACGGCTCGTAAAAAGAGTTTCCCTGCGTCACCAAAAAAAAATATCAAAAAAATCATCTCCACAATTCTCGAAAATTGTTACAATTAGAAAAAAAATTCATTATTATATTATATTTAGAATAAAATTAAATGTACATATAAGGATCTGTATAAAAATAACTTAAGTGATCAATGTCACAACAACAAATAAATACAAAATTAACGTAAAAAAGGTATACAATAAATGGAAAAATTGCTGATGTCATTTTTATACAGGTTTTCTTTCTAAATATCTAAAGCAAAGACTTCGACCTTAAACTTCAACTGCAAGAGGAAAATCACGAATAAAATCAAGCATTACATTTTAACATTGAGCTCAATTTATGTCAAACCTCTTTAA
Source organism: Danaus chrysippus (assembly GCA_916720795.1). NCBI lineage: Eukaryota > Metazoa > Arthropoda > Insecta > Lepidoptera > Nymphalidae > Danaus > Danaus chrysippus. The sequence goes on from CAKASE010000069.1 coordinate 599,981, forward strand.
CGCGCCGCCGCCATTTTATAATAGTTATAAATTTAAGACTAAAAAAGGAATAAAATCCATTGGAAATGGTTCCAACATTTTGAATCCTAATATAAAAAGGTGCGTTATTTTACAAATGTAATATTTTTTTCACATTCGCTGTAACAATCTTTTATTACACATAAATATTTTGACGATTTTGTAACATTAGGTTTGCTATCATTTTAAGACATTTCCCGTATATACATATGGATATGTAGCGGCAAAAAAAATCGTTGTGTCAAAAATATATTATACATCATCGTGTATATTTTAGTTCGATAATATTTACTTATAAAACCGTTGCTTATTACTTTCCCACGTGTTTTGATCGCAGTATGAAGACATCGGATTGATTGATAGTAAGGCGACCATGACAATGTTAATACTTTTTCAGTTTGCCTTATATGGAACCCACTCAAGTAACGTCAGTATTGACAGACAACGCTTTTGTAATTTGTGATGAGATAGAATTTGTTTAAACTACGATAGATTCAAGGTTTCCATTCACAAAACTATGATATGATAGTAGTATGATAGTATGATAGTAGTGATAATTATTTTAAGGGAATAGTTAAAATTGCTTTAAAATTATCAACTTAAATGATTTTATTAGTTTCAGCAATGCATGAGGTGATTTTGAGTAAAACCATATCTTTTCTTCAAAATGAAAGATCTTCCTTCGTTCCCGGTCCTAAATCGGTATTTAGTGTCGGTACACTGATAGGTCTCTTAAAGAATTAAAACCTTGAACCCAGTTTCAATATACTTCCTAGCATTCGCATATACATCATTTAAATAACAAAACAGTACCGACAAATCAAATAGGTTAATTTAGGTGAACATTCAAATTGCAGTTTGTACAATAATTTAAATACTCTAAAATTGTATGTGATTATTAACGTGTTAGTAAATTTGAATTCATTGCCAAAACTTAATTGAAACATTGTGATACAGAGAAATGTAATTATTATCTGAAACTGGACAGCAATAAACATTCAGCAATTCCTATCATTTTAACGGTAAAGTTGACAACGTTAGACACAACCTGTAGACAGGCGTGAATTTGATTAATAGATGTAACTGATTTGGCATTATGTGAAAACAGGTAAAATGCTTGCTTATGAATCAGATTATGAAATTAAATCCAATTTAATGCAATAATATAATCATTGGCAAAATCACTTTAAGATGAAGAAGCGTGCAGAATATGGATCGCGATCTTATTTTTAATGTGGGTATTGCTTACAGAAGCATGACTTCTTTAAACTTTTTTTTAATAAAGGATTTCTAATCAAAATGAAATAGAATATTGGAAACAGTAGAATTTCTCAACGTTAATACTTTGTTAAATAACTGCAGTATCACACCTTATTACTAAACTGAAATTTTATGAATTGTAAATGACAATGTATTTATGCGACACACTGAACGCCTCTAATGTGTTACAAGTGCGAAAGTCAGCTTACAAAGCATCCTTACTAATATAGCAAGAAAACTTAGGCAATTATTAATTGGAAATTCTCATTCACTTTGCTTTAGAAATTATTATATCCTTCTTAGTTTTATTATCAGTACGTACATATAGTACGTGGGTTATAATTTTAAAACGTACGCACACACATTGAAATGAGCACTAACTAAATATTTTTTCTTTGACTTCATTTTCAATTCCAGCTTACTCAATATTTGTTTTACTGTAAATATTTTCGTATATAAAAAAATGTTATATGTTACAGAGTCAGAGTTTAAAGACATGGTGAAGGTTTAATGAATATACATATGTACTGTAAGTTCTCGTATATCGGATACCATAACTCCACTTAAATCTGATTCAGAATCTTTTTATCTTCATATATCTCAATAATTTCTATTGCAACACTAAATAACTATAAATAAGATGAAGTTTTCGTCTCAAATTGAACAAGTTAAATGTACGAGTAATCGAATGTCAGAAGACGATACGCCAAACGTGTATTGCATGACAAAAAAACGTGAAGAAGACGTTGAAAAATATTGGATTTCATATACAAATCATATACAATTATTAATATTTTAATTGGTAGGTACTTTTGAAGATATTCGCTAATGAAATTTATATTTATGAGTGAAACTCATTTACAGCTGTTCCGCATGCAAAGCAGCTGAAATTTAATGAAAAATCTCTTTATTACAGCTTAGTATTGAGCCAGTTTTGGAATATTTAATTAGTTTTCTTAATTTATAACAGGCCCAAGTATATCCAACTGCAGTGAGTCCAATATAGGAAGTTTGTATTTTTTTTATTCAGAAGGATAAATAACAAATATTATATTTAATATTTTAAGATGAGAGATAAATTTTCTAATTCCAGAGAATATTTTTTTATTGTAAAGCTTTATAACCATTGAAATATATCTATTTGTTTTAAAGTATATACCTAAGAGATATTATCTATCTTTAAAATTTTATATCTACAATAACAAAATCTTGTACATTTTTCTTTTAATTATAGATATTTTTTTCTAATGATTGAGAAATTATAATCAACTTTTTGCAAATCAATAGACCTAATTATACAAACGTATGTAGGTTTTATTAACAGCTGTTCTTAAAATAAATTCAGTATTTATTTATTCATACGTAATACATCTGTTCCACATTGTAAACAATGATATGTAACAGTACTTTTATAATTGAAGATAAGTTTAACAATGCTACTAACTGTAGAAAATCTCTGCGATCCTTTTACTAGTTCAAGTAGGTCAATATTCAACCAATGCTCGTATACAGCAAATAGGTCAAAGTAGTTAAATAAATAAACTATATATAAAATTAAAATTTTATTGTCCGGTTGTCTAAATAGTTTTAAAGTTTATTAGATGAGATGAATAAAGTATACATTTTATTTGTTTTAATATAAGTCGAGATTATTTATGAAACCGCCTAGCGGATTTTAAAAGCTATTTTAATTTATGTAAATTAATAAATAAATATTTATTAAATTTTAAACATTCATCCATTAATTAATATCCATTATTTAAAAGATGCGCGAAGTAGGTTATTGAGGAATCGTAGGCCTAAAAATGCCTTACATTCTTTAGAAAAAATGTTTAAAATCTAATACTGCTGAGCCAATTTTAATCAAAAATAGTTATGATCCACCGTAAAGAAACTGACTTTCATATGATAAAAACTGCATCTTAATCGGGAGATCTGATTAAGAACTATGATATCACACACACATAACAACAATATGGTGACAACGATTTGTCTGTCCGTTACCGTAACGTAATAATCGTTACCCAAACTGAGAAGAGTATGTCGTTGTATGATATTTTATCCATACAATAATGTTGCCCCGACGAAGTATCCTAAATTTGCAATATTTTATTTTGTTTTCTTTACGTTACAAAGTCATTTATGTGCGTTACTTCAAATATCTATTGTCTCATAAATCATCATCATCATCATCATCAGCCAAAAGACGTCCACTGCAGGACATAGGCCTCCCCCAAGGGTCATTGTCTCATAAATATATGTCATCAATTGTTATAAAACCTTATTTGTACTCATGATTATTGTTACAACTAAAACGAAATCAAAGACTGTTTAAAAGGAGTGTAGAACTATGTTTGCATTTGGGTATAAATATTACGTTTAGACAGCAGAGTTCTATGAGTGCGGATCATTGAAGAATGTAATTATGAGGAAACTTCGAGATATAAAAAGAAATTTAGAAGAATTGAAGTTTCATTTTAAAATATCATGCAACGTACTGAAAGAAGTGAAATTAGTGACGTCAGCGAGGCTGGCATCTCTCTCTTTAAAAACAATGAATTTGTATTAAATCCGATATATATGTATATGTATATTTTTTATTACACGGACTGAATACTTAAAGCATAAGTAACTAGTACACACGACGCATATTTAACAGCACTATCCAATTTTTAATCTTTTTTTGTTCGGTTGACCCGAAATTTTGTTTTGTAATGGAATATACTTTTTCAAAAGTGCGTATAATACTATTATATTTTTATAAAAATCTTTGAATACTTTGTTCTATAGAGTAGAAATCACATTAACCTTGTTAAATTCTACTATATTCAATTACCTTATCCCTTACAATAACATTTCAAAGTTTTATAAAATTTCTAAACTATAAATATACTATTTTTATTTTTACTACATAATGCCAATTAAATAAACCCAAAATGTTAAAAGAGATGTGATAATAAAGAGCTTTTAGAGGGACATTTAAAAGTCCACATTTAGTACATATAAATTACGGATCGCAGATAGTAAGATAAAACCTTTAGCACTAAAACTACATTGAAAACGTTCGCACTTCGGCGGCCATGTTGTTACAATTTACGATTTAAAAATACAAAGGCTATTTAGCTTATATGTCGGCTGTAATGTTCAGACTACCATAAAAGTTGTTGGAGTTTCTATTCTTCAAGTTAAATTAGGGTGTAATTTTAAACTTCCACCTCACCATATTATCATTGAAATAACTTTCATTGCATGTAGCATTGTTTTTCAAGCGGGTAAAAAAATTATTATTTATTTAATTCGAATTTAGTTTGAGATAAAATAAAAGACTAATATAAAAACAATATATATAAACTAAATTTTTTTTTTTCAAAAAATGTATTACTCATTAGCGTTTTCTTTGCATTATTTTCCTTTTATGTAAAATTTTATTAATAAATTTCAAAATATATCATATAAAGAGGTATATCAGTCTTGATAAAAATGCAAAAAATAAATATAATATAACGTATGTACAAGTTTTACATAAGTCCAATATTGTAAGAAAAATTTTAAGGGTGGTTTTGAGGCGAGTATGCTTATATAATGCTAGTGTTAAGTTCAATTCCCTTTTGAGATGTAAGTACGTTACTCGTTAGTGGCATGTAATTAATATTCATGTTTCTACGTGGTTTTCCAGCTACTACACTCAACATGTCTTTATAAATGTTTAAAACATTTTAATGCTAAAATTATTAAGACGTAAAGATTTTAAATCTTGTATTTATTTGTTAATAAGAATAAATGTCTTTTCTTTAGTATGTGAAAGTAAGCGTAATACTTTATAAGTATAATGAACTAGGATTTTATAGGCATCTCTGTTTGTTTTGAACTCGGAATGCAGAAACAGTCATCCCAAAATTGTTTTGTATAGACATTCAATTTGAGTAGACTTTAAACTAAGTATTTTTACCATAAATCCAATCAAGAGCATATCTTACAAAAAAATTCATATTTATTACAAAAAATTAATCATAAAAATATGTACATATCTTTCTCTTTTCTGGCATTAATTATTTATAAGATACGGCGTATTAAAATGACAAGGGAATTAGTCCTTGTGCACTAAAATTAAAAATAAACAGATATTACTAAGAAACAATAATTTTTTCATGGAAAATGCACATAAAAATATTTTGGACGATTCGCATTTAAATTCACACCTTTTTTATTGCAAAAGTAGCATACTCTAATTATTTTATATGTGTTTAGAGGCTCAAACGAAAGATTTACATAAAAAGTTTCTTTTAAATATGTAATTAAGAAACCATTTTACTAGTGCAGTTACAAGCTTCTATTTTTACAAGCATCTAATCAGTTTTGATAAGTTATTTAAAATAATTATATTTATACATGTGGTAAGTAAATTTCCATGTTATGTATTTTATTACTATTTGTAATTCTTTTTAGAATATGCAAAAATTAATTGTCATATAACAAATAATTTTAAAGGACGCAAACTTTTTCTTATCTTTTATCTTTATCTTTTATAGTATACTAGTTTTTGCCCGCGACTTCGTCCACGTTAATTTCATCATTAGTAATATAGGTATAGCTGACGTGGCAAACTCTATTCCGTCTTCAATAACCCGGTATTGGTATTTATTAAATTTCTACTGTTTCAATCGAACAGAATGATTGACATATTAGTTAGTTGTCAAGTCTAATGTCAAAAAATCGTTTGTATGGGAAATAGAAAAGGGCTGTTTTTAGGATTTTCCCGGCAATTATTCTAATTTTTCTCACCTTTTAAACCTTCTCTGGACTTCCAGGAGTATTTCAAGACTAAAATTAGCCAAATCGGTTCACCCGTCCTCGAGTTTTAGCGAGACTAAGGAACAGCAATCCATTTTTATATATATAGAAGATTAATAAATGTATTATAGATTTTAGTCTGAATTGATTCCGTTCGTGATTCACTATCAAATGAGTTAGACCCGGTTAGAAATAATTTCAATATCTGTTACATAAACACTAAAAGCAATATATTTTATTATTTAGAATTAAATAATACTTTTAATATTAATTCCATTATTGTTGTTCTTGGTTTTGATATATGTTTAAAACAATCTCTCCGTGAAATTTCTCCTCTATCCCCAATTATTATATTTTAGTAACAAATGACGCATTAATAAAGTTTGACTATCTCTTATAAAATTTTATATAGGTCTTCTTTTTACTTCTGACTCGCTTGCATATTAGACTCTCGATGTTATTATTGGCTTCAGTGAAGTAATTGATATTGTTTATTCTACCTAATGACTTCTTCTCGTGTCTCGAATCCATTCTTGAGATTTTGATTTAGCAAACTTATAAGTCATTTCTGTACTTGCCATGAAGAATGATAGTCGCTTAACAATAACTGGATATGATAGAGTCGTTATTCTTACTCTAAGTTCCATTCACGATTACACTTTTATAATTATGGTTCCCGAAAATCATAAAATTTACTACTGATCATAGTGTATTAGAAAAATGTTTAAACTTACGCTTCAGATGTTAAAAAAATGGTATTAATTTAAATAGTTCTATCTAAAGGAGTCTTGGAAAGTTTTCGCTTCATTATAGCCTTTGTAAACTTTAAAAAAATACATTTTATTGAGGCTAAATTACTAATAATTATTTTGATAACGAATGCTTTATAATTACACTGGTCTGCAAAAAAAATTTTTGGTCTCCTTTACAGAACTAAGGATTATTGTTATTGATTCAATAGTACTAAATAGAAATATGGTATCAAAATTTTTCTATCACGTATATTTTTTTTACAATATAATTTTTAAGTAAAATAGCTTTTTTGGCATTATATTTTAATCATATATTTATTTATTATCATAATTTTGGATACAGACCATGAAAAAACATTAAAACGTATATTACAAAATGTTTATTACTTATTATTAATATTATTTTACTTTGTAGTTTTCTTTCTTTTTATATTTTGAAGTTTGAAGTGGAATTTCGCGCCGAATAAACCAGCAAAAATCATCAAGCATTCCTTCTGACCATTTTGCGTTGTAGCGTCTCTCTATGTGCATAATATCTTGATGAAACCTCTCACCATGTTCATCTGATACTGCTTCAAGGTTAGGTGGGAAGAAATCCCAGTGAGAGTCCAAAAAATTATTTTTTAAAGACATGTTACACCCTAGGTCTTTATACGAAGAAATAAGTTCTGTGACAGTATCCTGGTAGTTTTCAATTTTTTTTATTTCCTAGAAAATTATAGCACACTTCGACGAAAGCAGTCCATGCCCTTTTTTCGGGTTCTTTCTGTTTAATTGTAAAATTTGTGTCCTTCATAAGCTCGTGTATTTGGGGACCCACAAAGATTCCTTCTTTTAATTTTGCTTCGCTGATTCGGGGGAATTTTGTCTTTAAATACAGAAAGCCTTCACCATTCTTATTTATGGCTTTGACAAAATTTTTCATAAGACCCAGCTTTATATGGAGTGGAGGAAGAAAAATTTTTTCACTTGGAACTAAAGGTTCTTCATTAATGTTCTTGAAACCAGGCATCATATTCGTTCTTCGTGGCCAGCTTTTTACTACATAGTGTTTATCTCTCGCCCGACTATCCCACTCACACAAAAAACAACAATATTTTGTATATCCTTGTAGGCCAGTTAACATTGCTACAACTTTAAGATCAGCGCAAATATTCCACATATACTGTGAATATTTATTTTTTTTTCAATGTTTTCGTATAAAAATGACTCAGTCGGTATCGTTCGCTCTCTTTCTATCAGTAGGAGTCGTTTTTTTGTGCTTACCCACTAACACAACTAAACACAGTTGCGCTAACGCATGAACAACAGTAAAATATATGGAATTTTAAGCTATTAAAAAAAAAAAATTTGTAAGGAATATATACCTGATAGCAAAAAAACAAAAACAGATATAGATTCAGGATATTGAATACTTCATACTTATCATATTTTTGTTTAAAGGAGTTTTTCGTTGCAGACCAGTGTTATTATAAACCTTGACAAATATGATTGATTGCTTAACACATGCATTCATTTGATTTATTTTTGGAGTTCACAAATTTGATAATATCTCCGATTACTTACACCAATTAAAATTATTACCAATACGCAAACCTTATTCCATTCGAATCAGAAATAGTAATCGTATTTAATCATATTAGAAATCTAATTATGCTTGCCTTTTATGTGCAATTCATTAATTTTTCAAATTTACAATAAACTATTTGGTTTTTGTTTCAATGTCATGACAAACAACTTTGCTTTACGAGCCTTTTACTTTCAAGCTCGTCCTTATCACCCTAAATTTCTATCTGACTAATTTGTTGTAACAGATATTAGACTTTTCAAGATTCAAGATCAATTATTTATAATACGCTATATCATGGTTTCCTTCACCATATGTTTTTAATTATCAAGCTAAGTACAATTGATTTGAGAAACAAGAATCTTTATTGTTGTTCATTTATTTTCAGTCTTTATATTTAGCCTTATAATTATTAACAATATCTTACACATTATACAAAATATTACTTTAATAATCCAGCATTTAAACAGCTCCATAACTTCTAGTGAAGCGCTAATGCTTTTTTAATTAATGTTAAATTTTTACTTAATTTTGTATTTTCAGCACAAAATAATTAATAATTTCTTATAAAACCTATAATCAATATAGTATTGTGATTTATCTTTTATTATATCAAATGGTGCGACTATCACGACTATGGGGCTAACGTTATTCGCAACACGATAAGTAAAAGAAACTAATGTTATCTTATAGTTACTACTTACGTTTCTTCGCTGGTACTCGTATTATCAAGTGTCGAGAAATTTAATTCAATCTCCAAACCAGTATTTTTTTCTGAATTCTTTAAATTTTACTGAAATCTATGGACAGTAAATTTAACAGTGGGACAAGCTATTGTTGATGTGTTAATTCCCCATGCTTGATGTCTCACTTTACCGTATTTATTAGCATTTGGCTCACCGTCCGGCTGTTTCGTAAGCCTGAAGCATGTGTACACGATTCTTTATATTCAGGTACGTTAGATAATGGTTTATATTTCCACATTTAACAATACGAGTATTGATACAAGAGAATTCATTAATTAGCTATCACTGACATATCTCTTAGTCATTGACACTATGTTTTCATTAAACAAAACTTTTTCTCATATAATTAGTAACCTCAAGATTATCAGTAAAGGAGGAGAATTTTTACAAGCCCTTCCACTTTCTTTACATCCTTGAGGTTATCTGGTAATAAAAGTGCTTGTCAGCGTTAAGATCTCATATGTGCAACATTTTTATGTGCATAGACAATATATACATCAACATAACAATTAATGTGAGCTTTTATGCTTAGCAATATTAATTTAAGGAGAATTTTCATATAACACTTTTTTTTTCATATTACACTTATTATCTCATCGACATTTCTAATGATGGTTTCAATTAATGTCAATATTCTGTTTCTAAGTTTGTCTTAAATCTATCAGTAAATCAGATCTCAACCAGTTTCCTGTCTCTGCTATTTAAATGATACTACATTTATATGGGCTCGATTTTATCGTTTAATTAAATGCGATGCATTGTCAATCTCTCATTATTCGCGTACCACTAATTCTGATGAATGTAATTGCTCTTCCAATCAATTATTCTCTTGTGCAGGCTTTATCAGGTATGGGCCAAGTTGGGAAAGTGTTCATTTCGTATTAATTACGCTGATGAATAGCAATAAAATAAAAATTCACTTCACTTTCGTTACGTATGTGAAATATTTCGCAAATATTTTGTTCGTGGGATATGAAAAATCATTAGGTAAGAATATATTTTATCCATGAACATGGATTTTTTTTATTTTGAAAGTTGTTGGAAGGATTTATTCTTGAAAGATAATAAAATTAACAGTATTCAAACCATTAACCTATGAAATTGAAAACTCAAATATAAACGGTAAATTTAAGTTAAGTTATATTAGATATAGGAATTTAAATAAAAACGTATTAAAACAATATTCATCTCCTCTGATAACAATATGACAATAGGCTTATAGTATAAATATATTATTATATATATATATATATATGTATATTATCTTTGACTTTTCTTTTCATAATACTGATTTTATTATTTATTTTATGGCTTTATAAGACATTTTAAGATACGAAACTTTTCATAACGCTCGGCTGTACTCAAAGTACAACATAAATCAATTTACGAAAACGGGTTAATGGCAATTCATAAAAATTAAACACTGACAATTATATATTTTTTATTATAATGGAAGCCATAGATAATGTAACAAACAGAAGCGACCTCATTTCTACCTGAGTGCTAAAATAGTAATACGAAAGCTCCTGACTCAGAATATTAGTCAGAGCCCAACACGTGCTCAGAATACCTCCCCGTATAGACATTGGTATCAATTAAAATTATCTTTTATGGTTATTGTTGGTACAATTGATTGAAATTGGTTATAATAATGCCAGTATTGTATTTTATTTTATGAGACATATTCGGTTGCCAATTTGCAACCTACTGATAGGGCTGTATAAAATTATTTTTGATACATTTATATAGATATTCATATACCTAAAAATTTATGAACTTTAGTTATTATAACGTTTAATTGGTTTCATTTTAAAGCATGTTGTTAAAATGAATGCAATTTTAAGTAATCATACAAAATAAAGTGTACTTCATTAATAAATAAACACTTTTAAACCAAAGCCATAAATAGAAAGACGTAACTAGAAATCATAACAATATTCTTTCTTCTATCTTAAATGCAATATGTTAGCGCTCCGAATGAGTTTAATAAAACAATGAATACGTCTGTTAGATATTTTTACTTATTTTTAAATTAGATTGTTCTACCATTCTTTATTACTGAGAAAATTATACAGGTAAAAATATTGGGTTGAAAAAAATTTTTGGGAGAAGGAACAATTATAAAGCACACAATTAAATTCAATTAAATAAAATATATGTAAGTACTTTTCATTCTTTATACATAGTCATCTATATAAAAAATATTTATGGTATTTTAAGGCAATGATAAATAATAATCATTTAACTAGCCTTTATATCAAATACAAAATGTATCGATCAATGTAATCCTTAAAAATGATAAAATAAAATACCTATTAGAATATTAATTCAGACAAAGTTATTTTGCTTGCCCAAGGTTGTAGGAAAGTGATAAAAATCATATTCATCCTTAATCATCTTTACACATATAATGTATTTAGAAATATAAAATAATCTCAAGTATTATTAATGTATATAAAATAAATATAGATACTTGAATAAATAAGTTAATTCAAAACATACAACTACAAATATGAAAGTTAAACAATAATGATGTCTACGATTTTCTCGCACTCGTTTAAATTAAACTAAGTTTTTCGGGATACCACGCATTTTTTATTATTGTCTTACTATGCAAAAACTACATTTCGATTTCTTTACAGCAACCGTGACTGTGATCACGCAGACAGCCTAAAACATAGAACTAATTTGTACTTGCATAGAAACCTCAATAACATTAGTAAAGAAACAAATTCACGGAAATACTACACGGAAATCAATACGAGATAAATTTTAACGAAATCGGTGGCCGGTAGTTTATTTATATCAACTATTTCTCAATAAGGCCCAGCTAATTTAGATTACAGCTAACAAAGAACGCGCCCACGCATCTAGTAACAATTAATTAGTTCGCGGAATTTATTGAGTAAATGTAATTCTGTTGCACATTCACTATTCACTGTGATAGATTTGTGAGCGTATTCTCAAAACGATACATTATTCACAGTTTTGTTATGACTTTTCTTAACAAATACACAGAATGAAAATAGAAAAAACAGACGAAAATAAAATTTTCTATATATATGACGATTATGATTTCAGTTTCTTAAAAATTTCAATAACGTGGGAAAATTGCCAACTCTGAAAATTAAATGAAAAGTCACTGACCTGGAAAAGCATTACGATTTTGTTCTATAAAATTTCCATAGATCATATTTTTGTAACCATAAAGGCATTAATATAATATAAGCACTGTTAATAATAATAGGATCATTATAACTCTGGATAAAACAGAACTAAGTATACTCAAGTAAGTTTGTCCACTAGCGCTATAAAGTTATAATTGCCAAGTTACACTTCGTCCCTTCCGTATCCGGATTAAGTTACCGCAAACATTTGGTTTGTTACTCCAGAATAAAGTAAGGTCAAAAGCTGTGTAATAAAATTTAAATGATGGTGACGTATCATTCAACAAAAGTACGTTACATTTCGAATAAAACAAATGCACAACTATATAAAGGATTAGTTATTAGATAATATATTACCAAATTCAATTTAATGTTCCACAATAGATTCTAATTCAAATGATGTAGTAATCAATTAATATTTTATTAAAATATATGATAGTGATTGACACACAATGAAACTGGAAATTGCACGCAGGATGTATAAACACTGCTAATTGACTTTGGGACAAAAGGAATAATCCTGTCTCTTTGACGAGACACATAAAAGTGCACGTGCAGTGCACGTTGATCTTTCGTTGTTGAAGATTTTGACAGACGTTAACTTGAGATCTGACTGATTTTATTTTTCTGTATATTGATCTTATAATATTAAAATACTCAAAATAAACGCAAATTTAATGTAATTTGGTTTTTTAGGTCATAATAAATAGTGTAAATAAATACAAATTAAAGTGCTGATATCTAGTGGATTTTGAAGTAAATAAGATCTATTAAAACTCTACGATAATATTAAACAAAAAAATATTTGTTACTAAAATAATATTTTATGCAAAAGTCTTGAATATACATGCTTATATTGCAAATAGAAATTATGTATAATGGAAAATTACACATGTGTCAGAAATGATTTGTCATAATATATTCAGACAAAATAGTGAATGGATTTATGTTTTTCCTTATATAATATTTTTTAATACATTACATTTTTAAATTGTTTTTAATTAACATTGCTGTTATTATAATATTAGTGAACAGCTTCTTCTTTCTTTCTTTTTGATTGTTTTTTAATAAATGTCCAATATATGCTCACACGTTAAATAGGTGATATAACATTTGCGTGTTCGACATTTCTTCAGAATAAGATATATTTACAATAAAAATTAATCAAAAATTATTAAATATAAATTTAATTATAAAGCAAAACATGTTATTCAATTCTAAAATTAGAGTTTTAATATTTTGTAAGTGTTTTTACTGGGTTGCAATAAGTCAAGAATTTCAATCACGAAAAGGCAAAACAAAATTTTTTTGCGTGCTTCTTTTAGCTCCTATCAAAATAAATTTAACTTTATGCTGTAAAATTAAGGTTTAAATTTCAATGTTTATAAGTCTGATAATTTATCATTATCAACCTACATCGGAGTACAGGGAGCATTGACGTACTCAAACGCGACAGCCATTTATCATTCCTTCAAATTATGTAAGGCATTTGAACTGAAGCCGAATTTCTTGAAGCTGCAAATCTTTTTTAATTTTAGATTTTTTGTTTCAACCGTACCCTACTTTAAACTTTTTTTTTAGTACACAAAAACATACTGAGATATAAAATAAAAGGGAAAATTCTTTGCACTTTTTAAATTGTTAGTTTGTTAAATGAGATTTATTTAATTGTTTCTATTGAGAATAATTTACATATAGACAAATATTTTTGTAGGCTTATTATCCTATGCCTTTGCTCTCCATCTTATGGTAATATAAAAAATATGGGATGTTATTAACTATACTTCTACTCTTAACAAAAAAAAAATTTTTCTTTAAAAAAATCAATAAAGATATCAAATCAGCAAATCTAAAATAAACATATAAAATCTTAGCAGACTACTCTACACACGTGCCTATTTTTTGCTTGTTAAAATACTTCGCGCAGTCAATGAACCGTCAATTGATCTCAATGAATGAATGAAACCAACACACAAAAAAAACACGCTTTATTTGAACGAACGATTGAATGGTGTTTTTTAATTGTTTTCAAGCGTATTTGTTTTAGATTCAGCCATTCTTTACTTTTATTTGGACCCCATTATATGGTATTTAATTTGATTGCTGTTCTAATTAACTAACATATTAGTTTTAACGACCGTGGATATACAACAACGAAAACTCGAACTATATAAATGAGAATATTAAATAAAACGCCGTGGTATATAATCATTAAGGGAGATAAAAGTTTTTTTGCCAATTCAAGTCACGAATCGAGATGTCTTGATAATTAAAGGGATACAACAGCTGTGAACGTAAATATGAGCCTAATGGTAACCTTATCTTTAATACGGGGGCTTATTTTAATCTTTTATATCAATGGTTTTCTTTTTATCTTTTTGTCGAAATATAAAAGATATGTCTGAATTGTATTGTAATGTACTCTCATGCATATCACTGAATTATTCGTTGTTTATAATAAACTTATTTACTGTTTGCAATAGCTTTATGATTTTGTTACTATTAAAATAATCATTTTTCAAAAAGGTTATTATCCTTATAAGTATATCCTTCTGTATATTGCCAATCAGTTTGTGTTTTTGTTAAAAGTAAATTTTTAATTACATATATTTTAGCCATATTTTTAAGTATTGAAGATTTTTTACAACGTTTAAGTAAAATAAAAAGTATGATCGTCTGCGTTTTATTGAACTAAAATTTTTAGGTAAACGTTTTAGACCTAACTTATATTGTTATCTATATAAATAATTGAAAACAAAAATTTTTATCAGCTTGCATCCACAAAATTTTGTTGAAAAACCTATATACATATAATATCAAATTACCTTCAAATCTAAAAAATAGGACTTGTTTTCAAATCTACGGGTTTTAAACATTGTATAAATGATGATGTTGAAAAGTTACTTAATATCCCAGGTAGTTGTGTTTAGTTGTTCTCATTTGACTGCATCTCGCATATTAACTGCGGCTCTTGAAATGGTACCGTTCAACTCCAGAGAGGCGGCAAAGTGTTCCTTTCCAATTAAGTCTTATTATCTAAATAGCGAACATTCGGTTACAAGGTAAAATAAATCTAAATACATCAAAATATATCGTAGTATGACTCGAAAGTCAATAAAGATATAATATACATACTTAAACATATATAACAATAAGTAGTAAAATAACATTAATATCACATAATTAGCAGTCTGATCATTTTTTTATTCATTTCTAACTTTAAATACGTCCACATCTCGTCTACCCGTGATCATGCTTGCTGTAAAGTAACCGAAACGTCGGGAGTATGTAGTTTTTATCAAAAATAAAGACGCGTAATAAATCCACAAAATATTAATTTTATTTAAATGACTGGCGAAAATCTCAGACCTCATTATTCAAATACGTTCCATAACAAGCAAAAGTATCCTAAAATTTTATTTAATATTTTCAATACATTTGTAGGACGAAAACTAATTTTCATTAAAGAATCTACAAATATAAAGAAAGTACTTAAATACTATGTTTATATTATTTAAAAGATTCAAATATTAGACTAATGAGATTTTTTTTATCCATTAAAAACTTGGTTGTAAAATTATTAACGGAAAATGTTTTTTCTGTTGAATTAACCTCTTTACCGTAATATGTGACATTAATTGTCACTTGTCAAAACATATTGAACGTTATTAGGAAGGATACTTTGAATATAATATATATAAGGGACAATACAATTAATTAAGTAAAATATAATTATTTGTAAAATGAAAAAGTAATAACTTATGAAGCGAAAAAAACTTAAAACAAGAATTAAATTAGAACTACTCTTAGCGATTGTTATAAAACAAGAGTTAAAATTTTGAGCTGTTGTCATTTGAAAACGTGCCATGAAAATACTAATAACCTTTGAGTACTAGTCAAGATCTCTGAAAAATCATTTACCTAGAACTGAAAACATCAATTAAAATCTTATCTTTGTTATACAACACAGTCAAAATTGTAAAAGAACAATACAATTTAAAACATAGTTTGATATCAGGTACGAGTAACAGGTAAATGTTTTTATATTGTTTAAATATTATTTTCGTCAATATCTGCACCGTTAGAATTCATATTTTTCTATTAGACTTAAGTCAACGACTATTAGAAATTAAATAAGTCTTTGAAAGAATAATTAAGTAGATAGGATCTTTCTTATTGATTAATGTCGGTGACAGATAATATGGAAAATAATGGTGAATAAAGAAAGACGAAAAGAAATACAGAAAGTTTCTAATAACACTTCACTCACTCCACATCCCGTGTGACAATACCTTAAAAAATTGAAAAGTCAACTCCTTTACGTCGAATCGGAACACTGAAGAACGTACATTAATTAAACAAAACAAAAACAAATTATAATATGATTAGTAGTCTCAACCTTGATACCATTTTTTATTTTAAAGAATTTTATCTGATCTGGCTTCTATAATATTGGGATATCTCAATCGATGAGATAAACATTTTTAAAGGTGAAAAAGTCAATAACGGTATCACCACTAAGACTTCCTGTAAATATCTTTGAGGACAAAATAATTAATATAGCATCATTATCTTAACAACTCGATCCCGTCGAATGATTAAAAAGCTTGACGGCGACAGCATAAAACCTTCTTGTATCGGCAAAAAAAAAGATAAAAATTCCAATGCCATATTTGACAAGGTAATTTGCAGCTTATACCCTCGATACACGATTGGTGTTTGCTTGTGAAATGTTTTGTATAGGATGTTTCAATGTGCGATCGGTAGCCGTGTCGGACGCGTTGTCAAGATTTTCAAAGTTTTGACATAAACATTCAATTATAGCCCCGTTCTTTTTATTTTTTAAAGCTATAAGGGCTAGAATTGTTTGCACATTTTCATAAACTTATGTCATTGTGCTGTCACGTTTTGGGTTGTACCTATACTTCGGCAATTTTGTATGATTGGGTTTTGTTTTTTGTATTAACACTGGCTTGTTAGTGACTTATTTTTGGATCAATTTTTAACAAACCGTATTAAGCGGTAGTCGACGGCTTAAAGCAATCAAAAGGGGACGTTTACAAAAAATACAAATATAGTATTTTACTTTCGATGTACATTGAATATAAACAAAACCAATCATAATACATATTTTGCAATACCGTGTTTGCTATTAATAATTCTCTTTCACAAAAACATATTATTTTTTCCACCGACATATAATCTCTCGTTAGTGCTTTAAGGGAATCAAAAAATATTTAACTGAAAACTACAATATTATAAATATACATACTGTATTTATTATAACATCTGTTTTTAGCGTGTACTCTTATCGCCCGAAGCAAACACTACACTTGAAACCAAAATTGAATATATTTTTGTGTCTGGTAATTTTAAACTTATTACGATGTCTTTTTTCCCAAAACACTTCAAAGACGAATGAATGATTATGAATGATTTATTTTTCATATTTGTAAGCACTTCATGATCAATTTATTATTCCTGATTCTATAATATTGTTTTATAAAATTAAAATGAAGAGAATAGTCGCTTTATTTAGACACTCTACGTAACTTTACTTTGAACGAAATTCTAAACATTTAACAAAGTACTAGAGGCTTACCTACCGCGTTTTCGAACTTTGTTAGAGTTAATACAGAAGTCAGTAAATACACATATGTGACAACCAAAAACTTTGCTCGCTTTTTACCGACTGGGAAAAAGGAGTTTCTCTTAGACTGTATATGAACAAGATCCGTAGGCCACAAAACCTTACTTATTTACTAATGAACAAATCATATAGATACAATAGGTAACTATTAGCGTCTATAGAAAGAGCAAACATATCTGGTAGGTTGCTAAGTAGATTTAAATAGTCCCACATTTGAGAATACTTACAAAATATATTTAAATACTCCACTACATATTTCATTTGAAAATCAATCAAGTTTCAGACTTCATATAAATAAGATTGTGTTCTTTTGCTGTCGATATTTAAAGTCTCTGATTAAAAATAATGCCCACGGAAAATGTGTGGCAGTTTTAATTTGAAATTTTTTACATATTTCCTACAATATAGCTGTAACTCATACCTCAGACTATAAGTAAAAAAGTACAATTTTTATTTACCTAGCATCTGGTACCTGAGAATGGCCGTCAGTTTAAGCTAGCTGGTAGTTTAAGTTTACTATAGACACGATTATTAGCCAATTATATAATATTTTTGGCAATTAGAAAATAAGTAAATTCTGGTAACACTGGGATTTTGGATAATATGTTAAAAATAAGTCACGCGTTATCTTCAGTAAGATTAAAAAGATATTTGATTTTCGTTGCAACTGGTTAACAAGCTAAGGTTCAGTTCCTGGAACTAAAAAATGGCTTAGCTAGAATATTCAGAAAATACGATTTCGTATAACATTTCGTACCAAGGTTTCTGATATGTTTATTTATAGAAAGTTCCAGAACAAAGAATATATTTTTAGGCTTTTTCAAATCTATGTTTAAGAAGCTGGTTATTAGGTGTAAGTATGTAAATAAGTTTATCCTTGTAACATAATTATCTCCTATAAATAATTATCCCTTAACGCTAAACATCAAAACTCCCTTAACAAAAATTATTTTATAAAATGTATAACGTTTTTATAAAAAATATTTTATCTAAAATAACTAACTACCTACACAATAGAGGTCAAGTGCAAAAACTAGTTCTGTAATAACAATATAATATTATAAATTTAAAACAAAATGTAAATTCTATATAAAAATAATTTCAAGTGAATTAAATTTTCATCACTGAACCTTTGTAAAATTTTAATAGTTTTCTGTACAATGTCAAACAACAAAAACGTATAATATTTATCTATTCAATACGTTACATTGGATGAAATAATACCTCATATTGTTTTCTATAGTTTCGTTCTAAATATTTTTCTATAAATCTCGGAAGTGACCATCTAGTTGATATTTGGAAATAATTAAATAAACTAGTTATGTTTAACTTATATATATTTTATAAAAAAATAGGAATAGGCGCAACGAAGAATGCATGACAGCTATACGTAATTTTCTTGATAAAATTTGTTGGTATGAAAGCAAAAGTTTTTGTACTTCTTCCAGAACAATTCTACGTATCCTGGAGAAACTTTACAGCTGTACACAGGTGTGTAAGTATTTTTTTATATATATTAAAGCTGGATTTTGTAAGACGGAATAAGGTAAGTTTTTGAATTGAGTCACTACTATTTGAGCTAAGGATTTCATTCTAATAGTTGGAAGAGTTTAGTTAAGTAGTCGATAAAATTAATAAATTATTTTTAAATTGGAATAATATTTAAATAATCAAAATTTTATTCGAATTTAACATATATTTTAAACACTTTTGGATATTATTAATCTTTTATCAGAAAATAAGTCCTGATACAAATAATAATATTAAACATTTTTACTATTGACTGCAAATTTTCATGCATATATTGTATACTTAAATATTTTATTGAATTTTTTCCTCACACTACACTAAAAAAATGTAGGAATCGATTAATTTCTTAATTAAATCCTACCTAAAAATATCATATATTCGTAACCTTATAAAACATCTAACCTACTTATAAAGTTAAGTTACAGACCAATTACATACAGAAAGTTTGTTATTTAAAACGGACTCTGACCCGGTGAATCAACGTACATCATGTAAGGGTTAATACTAGAAAAGGTCGTTAGCGAAACTTTGAATGATGTAACTTTGAACATAATCATTAGTGTTTTCTAGTTACAGAAGTAAAACCTCATTTACGTGACAATAAACAAAGTCTAGGACCAACATAGATTTTATTCCTCTTTTAAAATGGTTTTATTTGGCTTACGCCGTTTCTTTTCTTGGGTTTTTATTGATTGTAATTTTACTTTTTTTCTAACACTTGATTTATCTATAATGCGGTATACATTTCTTGGTTATATATATTGCAAATAGTGAATTAAAATTTATTGTGAATTCAAGACGACCACCGAATCAAAACTGCGGATGTATTTTTTTTAATTCCATCAAATGGGTATCAAATAATAGGACTTGACAAGTAAAATAAAGTTCACTATATAAAATCAAAATCTAAGATGGCCGCCACTACAAAATATCGGACAATCTACTTTTTCCAATTCGATTACTATGAGTATTGAATAAAATTACTTGACAAGTAGGAAATGTCATGAGCTTCTTGGTACATAAAATAAATATGTAGCAAAACTAATCACGCAGTCGTACGTATTCTTAGATGCAAAACTATTTATAGTCCGTTAGACTTAAGCTGAGCTTTGCATTTGTGTAAGTGATAGTAAAAGTAGAGTTAGACAAAAAAACTTTAAAAATTCAATTTTATTATATTTTAAACAGATACATAATGTAAGTGCTAAATCTTTTCTAGATTAAAAATGAAATAAGCAATACCTGTAATAGGCCAAATGAAATATTTTGAAAAAAAATGTAGTAATAAAAATATTGAAGAAACAAAACAAATTTTTCTTCACTTGACATTACGTTTTCAACATTTAACGTTGCTACCATTACAAAGGGTGAAGTGCGGAACGTGCGGGGCGAAGTAAAAGCAGAATAAACCGGTTTAAAACTAGAAAAAAATGTTGCATTCAAAAATTTGACATCACACCTACACTATCCGTGTGCACTCACACAAATGCAAAGCTCATCTTAAATCAAACGCACTATATCTATTTATAATTTTATACTATCGAGAAGGTAACATATGATAAATTAACAGGCCAGAAGTCTTGCCATAAAGAATTAAATTGGATGAGAAATAAAAACAATAACTTGAAAATTTAAAAAAAATTAAAAAAATTACTATTTTTTTACTTCTATTTCGTTTTTGTGTTGCTAATTAACGATCATTCTCTAATCTCTTGATTGGAACTAGAGAAAATATTTATATCTGTATTTCATGAATCAGATAATTTAAAAACGCAGTTTCAAAATAAAGCTTTTAGAGGTCCAACATCAAACGAAGGAGTTTTATGTCGATGTTTTATAATGGCGTGTAACTTCCAGGGTCTGTCCAAAGTATATATGTATATTTGCATACAATTTATTGACCAAAGATAACGTCTTCCGCCTATAAGAAGTACGTTGATATAAATCTAAAGTCATTCCAAAATATTAACGAATATCAACTGATAATATTATGTTAGCAGTAAATCAGAAACTGTGAAAATTTATTACATGAACGCAACCATTAATCCGTTTTGATAAACCACAGATCATCGCTCGTAAATACAGATACAAATAAATTAATTTACCGGCTATGGATATTAAAAATATTCTATTTTCAATAGATAAGACAGCTGGCGATTATTTATCGTGCTCTTAAAAATAAGAGTATATGCAGAAATATCAATGTTTCAGTGTTTATCAGTATAATTTAAGAAGTCATAAGATGGAATTTAATTTTCACATAATAATGAAAAGCTTTTAAATTTACTTTCATGAGAACACAAACTATAAAATCGAAATGTTTATTCAAAACAAAGTTTTGTCCAAACATATGGTTTAAATGGTTATAAATGAATATTAGTTGGTAATTTGACAGTTAATTAAAAAAGGATAACAGAACTATTCCATTATATGTACATACATATATCAAGACTCATGAACAATCAAATATCGCAAATGAAATGAAAAACCTTTAAATTCATATCGTCCTCTTCATTTCTTTAGTTTCATTTCAAATAGTTAAATAACCTTTTGGAGTCATCCAATTTTTTTATTATCATCCAAAGATTACAATAACCGTTAATCGAAATATAAAAGAAGCCAAAAAATTATGTTTATTAATAATCAACTTTCAGCCAATACAAACCACAAGCACTCTCAATGATTGACCGTATAATTCTCTCAATATTTATCTATCCAGTATCTCGGCTGCGGAGTGAGGACTTTCATATAAATCTGCCAGTGTTTCTCGTGTTATAAATCATACAATTTTTATTTAGTATTCTGATTAATTTGAAAAACAAATTGAGTACAAACTCGTTACACTTTTATATGTAGTATTACATCAGAAATATTTGCCTTTGACAGTAATAAAACAAAGTATCTTTGGTTATATTTAACATGTAATTTTGTAAAAAATATATGTATATTTAATTAATTCTTAAGTAACCCTTATATCGTGTCAAAATAAACTAAACTCCAACAAAGGATACTTACGCTAAGTGACATCAATGCAAGCATCTTGAACATTAGCCACAAATCTCTCTACAGAAGGGAAAACTTACGCTTTCTGTGGTATTATAACGTTACTCAAACGTCATACATTCATAGTAATGTGGAATGCGGAACATTTGATTCATATATATTTTTGGTGCGGATTAGGGTGTCTGAATTTGATTGATACGTTCAACGATTTTACTAATCTTTGACGGATGAATATTTTGTTCCAGAAAAATATTTTGGTACCTACCTATACATTAGAAGTGCTACTAACTCTACTTTAAATAATCTTGTTTGCGTGATTAAGGTTACATAGACCTAAACTTCAGTATCCAAAGTATATTAGGTGAAGGTCAATGCACAAAGGATCCTTTTCATGTAATAGAGCTCTGGCCAACGGAGTCTGACGCTATTGTAAAGGCGCCCACAATTGACCGATACCATTGTATCCGTATGTGGACCATGAAATATTGTGGGAAATCTTCACAACCATATATTTAACATGACATACAAAAGTGGTGTTTGAACAAAACAATTCATATGGTGAATTTCAGTTGCATACCATACATTTATAGAATTGAATAACTAAATAAATGCTATAAATAAAACTTTAACGTTTATTCGTATTATCAAACTTTAAATATATTGATGTTTTTTATGAAAAATTATCATTAATAAAATAAAATGACTATTGATATGAATATATTTTTTTATTCATTTTGTTTATATAATAATATATAGCTAGTGATTATATCGAGAAATTTCTTTAAAAAAAAACAAGCATAAGTTTTAATGGAGTTCACCTTTCAGATTACATCATGTTTTATCTGTACTTCTTTAATTTAAACTTTGTTATTCAACTTAGCTTGAAACACTAGCTTCTAAACTAACTCAAGCTATAAGACTACAGCTCGTATTTAAGCTGGCTTGATCGAGATAGTACATTATATTATAAAGATAACTATTACACTTGCATGTCTGTCTATATGAGAATGTTTCGATCAAATTATTCATTGTATCTGTAAAATAAAATGACAATTAAAATTGCAGCATAAAGTAATTAATAATATTGAAATATATATTTCGCTAATTGGATTTCTATCCATTGATATAAGTAACGAACAAAACCTATGTATTGTTTCTATGCTATTATAATATTTTAAACCAAATATAGGATTAGGAACAACAATTCGTTTCTCTTAATTATATCAAACCTTTTTGGAATAGATTTCAAATCTTTTAATTGCATCCATTTAGATACGTCAAAAAAATTAGGCCACAAATGGTCGAGGCTGCAATGCCTATAAATTGAATAGTTTTTATTTAGAACGCTCCACCGATGTCTTGATAACAGTTTTTATTTTGCGAATATATTTTATGAAAAATACCGCAGAGGTTTATTTAAAAAAAAACTATAGGAATGAAATCTCATATATCTGCATCAAAAATCATGATTCAGAAAACATATCACGTAGATGCGGCAAGAGAACAGTTCAGAAATTTTGACTATTATTAAAGAAATTTAATAAGGTATCATTTGGTTTTAAGATGAGAACCAAAAAGATCCCTTTAAATTTAATCTCACTGTCACTGTTTGGAATTTGCTTCTTGCAACATGATCTTAACGAATCTTACTATTGGTATACCGAGGATTAAAAATATATTTTAACTTTGAATTTTACCTGATATATATGTATGTGAATAGTTAAATAAATCAACATAACTATCAGAGGCAGGCGCAAGTGTAAATCTCCCGTATTATCTACGATTCTCGTAGCGCTATATATTACGTACTTTATGTCTCTGCCTGTTTTGTATTCTACGAAAACTCGGGCGTATACCTATTCACACTTGGCAATCTGAGGAGAGTATTAAAAGTCGACTTTAATGCTTGGCATAAAAGTTCAAAGTAGAATGATAGGGGTATAATGCCTAATTTTCCTTTGGGAATATCGACATTAGCGCTAGCATAACATTTGCTTACAGATTCATAACGATCGGTTAAATATTAATCTGATATTAAAATAGTTGCCCCATTAAGATTTGCATTGTAAGTCTTAAAAAATTTTTCCGTTGAAATTTTATTAGATCCATTTTTCTTCGTTAAGATTATCAACATCATCGCACGAGTCAATTATTAGGTATGCTTAAAAATAAATCATGATGGTTGATGCAAAGTGATTATTATTTTATATCATATTTATTTATCTAAAAGTTTGAAAGTATTATTTTATTATAAACATAATTTGATAAGTTTAGGTAAGGCCAGAACCTCAGTGTTTCTGAAACATCACTATTTATAACATACCTTTTAAATGAGTAATAAAAATCGAATTAGAAAATAACAAAATTTTATTTGAAGGTAACGTTGTAAGCACCCCAAAACAAATACAGTTAACATCGTTTCTTCGAAGCCTTAGCTTTAAATGGACATTTGAACAAATCCTTCTCTGATGGAACTTACATTTTATTGCTGTTATTTCGATTGGATATTATTTTATAGGCCATTTAAATAGTAACGACATCTGCGTCCTATTTATTAATTGGGTTTTCATTTGTGCCATCGGGATTTTAGAGTCTAATGTGAGTTATTTAGAATTATATAGTTTACTACTTTTTCTCCTGACTTTGCTGGCTTGTTACATTTTTATTATAGAGGTATTTTGCTTTGAAATTTATGTATTCACATATGCAAGGAGGGAAGTCTGATTGCTAGTAAGTCGTACACAAATTCACACGCAACATATTTATATATGTATGTATGGAAAATTATGCTTTTATTTATATTATTAATATTTTTTTAATAAACATTTATTTAATACAATTTTATACATTACAGGATTTTTTGAGATAATAATAGTAAATTTCATTTACTCAAGAGGGCGTTAATTCTGTTAATAACAATGAAAATTAAATCTTTGATTGTTACAAAGTGGAAATTTGTTTTGCGCTACAAACAAATTCAGTATCAACATAAATAGATTGACTACTTTGACCTAGAAGAAATAGGTGAAACTTTTATATTATATAAAACATTATTATTACAAAGTAAAATAAGATTGTTCTTATCATAATATCAGCTAAATAACGTAAATTTGATATTTTAAATTCATTTTATATTTAAGTTTGTTCTTATTACCTACAGCTTGTAAGTCTTTATTTGAACTAAGTTTTATAAGAAACACTATCAGGTTTTGTATTAAAACTTTTACACGCTAAAGGAAAGTTTACTAATGCCTTACTTAATCATACGTAGTATTCATTACTAACACTACCACTATATTTAGAACCACTAAAAAAAAACTTCAACTTTGTTTACCTTTTTATTGTATTACAAATTACGATAGAATTTATCTATACATCAATTTGACACAGATCAATGAAGTTCACAGATGCAAATTTAACTCCTATACGCCATAACTCACTGCCTTTTAAACACAATCATAATAATTAAAAGAATAAATAAAATACACCTAATTTGTGATAACTTGTTATTGAGCTAAAAATTAAATTAAGTTTTTCGGATACTACCAGTTCTTTTATTATTATATGTATATGAATATACTCCCGACGCTTTAGTTCTTTTACATTAAACGTGATCACGAGCTGTAAAAGGAGCCGAAAGGTCGTGAACATGCAGATATAAAATTAAGGCGTAGTACCGAAAAACTTAGATTCATTAAAATATATAGACTCTAAAATCTTAAACAGAATTTGTTAATCAACTACCATATACCTTTATGACGACGTTTTTGTGACATTAAAAGACTAATATATATTACTAGCTTTTGCCGCGGCTTCGTCCGCGTTGAATAGTGACTTCCGACAGATTTTTGGTTCTTCCTACATAGTTCCTGCGGGGTTTTCGGAATGGTCGAGTTCCCGTAGAATTTTCAGGATAAAATTGTTTTTTTTATTCACAATGAAGTACTCTTAACCAACAACATATTTATTTGTTTATTTGAATAAAGATTAAAATTATTATGTTGATACAACTTAAACAAATTATTTCGACCAAATTAGGTACCATAAAAACGGTTTTTGTGAGTTAATCTTAAAAGATAGACATATACTGTCGCGGACTGTTTTTTAGATCATTAAAAGAGATATTATTCTTTAATACATATTTTTTGTGTATCTTGAACCGTTTTCACGGCGCACGCAACGGAAGGCTTCAAAGATGAAATAATTTCTCCCGTTTTTTACACATTTACCACTATATCTTTGCTTCTATTGGTCGTAGCGTGATGTTATATAGCCCACAGCCTTCCTCGATAACTGGACTATCCAACACAAAAAGAAAACAGAATTATTTAATTCGAACCAGTACTTTTGGAGGTTAGCGCTTTCAAACAAACAAACAAACAAACTCTTCAGCTTTATAATATTAGTATAGATGTATACCATATATACCAATGTATACCAATGAAAACACAATGCTTTTAATTCTTCTTGTTAAGCAATAATACATTTTATCCATAGAAAAACTTGTGATTGATTTTATTGTGAGAATAGCAGTAGTATTTTAAACTATATACGAATATATTTACTTTTCATCGATGTTAGTATTTAAGAAATTAATGTTTTACATTGATAATTTTTATTTCTTAATATTAAAAAACCTATGAAAAAATATGTAATCGAATTAAATGTGGAAACTTAGAAAAAAGTGTGACTTTTTGAATAAAGTTGCTTGTAGAAATATTCGGGATACTGTTAATGAAAAATGTCGCTAGTAGTTCTATAGTTTCCAAAGCGTAAGAGGGCTTACAAGAAACGGTTTACGTGGCATACATACTAACAAAAGAACTTAGGCGTAATTCTCATAAAAAATGCATAAGCTTTTTCATGTTGAGAAAACTAGCTTGTTTTTGCATTTTTAAGACTAATCTTCTCATTAACATCAAACATGTTGTGATACATATTTGTAAGACGGGAATACATAATTAGGCCAGAGCTTTTGATGATGCCTTTAAAATTATATGTAGTAGAATGAAACTCATTAGAAAAGGAAGGGAATATTATAAAAAATAAAGGAAAAATAATTTACGGGCGATCTGAGGTCGGGAAGGATATGGGGATGGGTATTTAAGGGTAAAAAATGTGTTTTCACGATTTCCGGCAAAACTAAAAGTCCTACAGAAAAAAATTATATGGCAACGTTGTAGGTAATAAAAAGGTGTAAAACTTTTATACTAACATTTTTTTCACATAACCTCAAATTTTAAGTAAAAAATTCGAAAAACCAAGTTTTTGGTTTTTTATTTTTATCTCTTCCAAAAAACAATTTTTGTCACGAAATTTGGTGAAAGCATTCCTTTTGATGTTCCAAATGCACTGTAACTTATTTTATTAGAAATATTTATTTATCAGCTTGTTTTGAATAAATACAAAAAATTTGCCTCATTTTTAATCGAAAAATCACCCGTCAAAATATCAGCTTTTTTAAAAAATTTGAAATCTCTATTTTCCGATGGTGGAGAAAAATTTATAAGTTTCTTACTTACAGTACCATTTTTGGATAAAATAATCATGTTTCTTTTAATGAAAAGACACTCGACATCGTTTTGAAAGTGCTCTTTCTAATTTATTTTTAATAGTTGTGTACTCTGAAAGTTCTGAAAGTGAAAAAATCCAAAAAAAAAATCAATATAAGTATATTAAATCACTTTTTCACAGGGTACTTTAATACACTATGAATTAACTCTTAAAAACTTTATTCATTACATTCTAGAACCTTTTTATAACGTTCCCACTCTCAGTTTTCGAATTCTGTCTTTAAAATTATTGCAAAAAAATGTTTTAACTGCAAATAGACTAGATGTGCTACATAATATACATATATAGGTCACTAAAAAGAGTATTTATATTTTAAAAATCTTTTTAATATATATTCTGATATTTATACGATATAAAGTTTTCATTGTCTGGCCGTAACTTTTACGAAATTATTAGCAAAACTTCCGAAATTCACCTTGCATGTTTCTTTCATAATCAATTCTAATAATTCTATTTGCAAACACATAATTATTACTGCCAAAACCGTATAACCGCATAATTTGTCCGGTTTAAACCAATTTACTTTGAATTTGAATTTAAATTGAAGTTGTTTTTATGTCAACAAAAAGCACAATATAATTAAATAAAACTGTGCTTTAAGACAAACAAGATAAGTCAACACTCCATCCACCGGTGTTATGACAACAAGTTTGAAAGAGATTGCTCTGTTAAGAAATTGCTCCCGACAATAGTTCGTGATGCCAAAGTTTAATGTTTTTGAAGTGTTTGCAAATGATAACTATTACTAGTAATTTCCCGCGGCTTCGTTCTACTTCTATATAATTATTTGGATCTTTTTCAATATATTTATTACTTAGATTCTTTACAGCTCATGATTCTATTATAGTTTTATTGTGTATCAATCATTATAAATATAACATTTACAATAGGATCTCTGACATTTTATGCTCGTGAAGTTCCTTAATACTTACATTATATTGTCTCTAAATGTCAAATATAATTACACTGATATTCTATTTTAAAATTAACGTATCAATTAATAATTGTCGATAATGACCGTTTCGTTATATCTATGTATTTCGTAAAAAAGTACTGCCCCAAATAAGTTTCATGATAATCTTATCAATGCTATATACTTATAAACAATCATTCGTTAATTTATTCATATACATTTTCTTAGTAGTCCAAATAGTTAAGATTTCTTTGAAATGTTTTAATGCTATTACATCACTACTACAAAATAAGTTAGTACTGAAATTGCCTCTTATTTTATGTCATACAAGATCAAAGTCGGCTACTTTCCCTATTTGGTTAAACCAAGCCGTTTCTGTACGCATTCCCTCTGAAGGCACTTAGAAATGCTCTTGTTTATTTAACTTAGGACTAGTGATTATGTATTTCGTTTGAGAAAAACCATTTTGCTGATCCCAAAATTAAATAGGATAAGTAAAAATAGAATTTGAATTACACGAGGAGAATTATTGGGTTTTATTCGTATACTAAGGATACGTAGGAGTGTACAACAATAAGAAACGATGAGGAAATATTTATCAATCGCTTAAATCTAAACAATTTTTTTCTAGAAGGAGGCTATTATAGTCCTTGATTATACATATATATTTATGACGACCGTATATATTTTTTACTGTAAGAGATAAAGCATCTTTTTTAATATAATATATTCATGATTAAATTATTATATTTATAATATAATATCCTTGTTTTATTAATATATCACACATTTATAAAACAAAGCCTTTCATTGATCTTTCAAAGAAAAACGTTGGTAACATTTAATTGAAATTTAGAATAATTTTGACGATTTCTTTGTCGGTATATAAATGTTTATTACAAAATTCGTAGCGACTTAAGTAAAACTATTAGTTAGAATTGATTATTGTTGAGTACATTTCATTATTAAAATTTAACAGAATATTATTGGTGTAAGTAACTAGGACAATATTTGTCCAAATAGCACAAACACGACATCCACACTTGGCACGCCAATAACACGTCTTTAAGCATTTTCGCTTATTTGTGTATGTTTCTTATTTATGCAAGAATGTCAAATGAATAAGAATAAATCCTCCATACATGGTCTTATTTGGCCAAAAACAACAAATAAACGCCAAGTAAAGTGCCACCTTAAAGTTATGTTTTGCAGTTATCAATTTTTTAAAGTACTATTATATTAAAATCAAACTAATATTTTCGGATTTACTATTTATTCAGAGATTTATTTTTTAATATAAACTACATACTCCCGACGTTTAGGTTTCTTTACAGCAACCGTGATCACGGGCAGACAAGATATTTAGTTCCTTATAAATGAATACTCGCGAAAATCTTAGATCTAATAACTATTATATTTATTTCATTTTCATATATATTTAATAACAAACATACTTTTATTCTAATTGTGTCGTAATTCACCATTCAGTTATTGATTTTATGATTAACGTTTCACTTGAAGGTTTAACTTTCAAGGTTACTCAAATCGTTTTGAGATCTGACCCGTGATGAACGAAAAGTTTGAGAAATATATTTTATTATACTCAATTAAAATGGAAGAAACTTCGTATTTACTTGTAACTTAGTTATTTATGATTTAATATTTTTTAATAATTTTAATTCATCTGACGCCCAAGTTATTTATATTATAATATTGGATTAAGTACATACATTACTAATTTCTTATGATAGATATTTTAGTTCATAATTAAAAATTTACAATCATTAGAGATTAAATAAGAATATTAGGTAGTTTAAATTTATTATGTTATGAGTTTTATATATTCTGTATATCACTCTTAAATACTAAAAAACTTGTTGAAATTTTTTACATACGTCCGCATTCAAAACTCAATATAATAAAAATTATTCCAATTCTTATAACTTGGACTTTGTGTATATTTCAAATAACATGTTAGTATTTTGAAATAAATTAAAGTTATATTATTAAATTTTGACTATTTATGATTTGAAACCACTTACGAAATCCACTAAGTCTGAAAATGTATTCACAATGTCCACTCTAAGTTTGGGAATTGAGAGTGGACTGGTATTTCGTTGAAACGAGTTAAGAACACCAATTAAATTAAATTTACTTATGGATTACTTACTTAAAATATTTTCAATAATAAATAAACACTAATATCTTCATTTGGTAAAATGCTTTTATCTATTAGTGAAGAGTCTTAACAAGGAATTTAAAAAAATCTTAAGTTTTTCTTCTATTCTATTTAAATAAGCACTAATATTTTCCTAATTAGTACACGTTTCTTATTATTTTAACTACAGTATGTAGTTGATGACGACTATGAAAATGGCTCATTTTCATCTCGTCTAATGATTACGGATGCTTCAAAGTAACAGAAACGTCGATAGTATGTAGTTTAAAATAATAATAAAAAAACGTGTAGTAAATCCGTAAATATTATTTTTCTTTGTAATGTTTCTTAATTATATTACTTGTTATATGTATCTCATAGATTCTAGAGATATATCAATTGACTTGAAAATTTTCATCCTTTTCATCTCCTAAAATGAAAATGAAAATTATTACAGACTAAATTTTGTCAAAAAAATCAAAGAAGAGCATTATTTTTATATATTATAATTATCAGTAAATCAAATAGTTCTAAATCTAAATTTATATACCTTCATATTGCCCCGTATTGATTTCAAACTAAGTTAGTTAAGGGATCAATGTATTGCCAAATCTCTAATTAAATTGAATAACACAATTTTACTTAAACCTACAAGGAGACAGAAGTTTGAATACCCGAATTGATAGAACGAATAAAATGTTCTACCACATTAAGTTTAAGAGGTAAAATTGTCAAAATTTAAAGCTATACTTCATTATTTTGCTATGAAAAGGGTTCAGGTGAACTTATTTATTTAGGTTCATCCACATATTGTGGTTGTTACCTGATTTAGTGCTGTTTACTCTGAATTTATTATACGTTGACCTTTGAATTAATTTCATGTATCCAACAAAATTGATATAAAATTTAATTTTTCTTACAATCCAAACATAACATACTTGTTTTTAACAAATATTCTTTAGTATGTTGAGTGACTATTTTAAAATGGACTCTAATAAATCGTATCTTTTTGAAATTATATGATGAAAATTCAGCCAGAAAATTGTTTTTATCAATAAGAGTAATGCAGTAAACAAGAATTGCATATGTCAAGGTCGATAAGGAAAAAGTTTGCCAGTATCAGTTTGCCAAACTACTGTATTTATACATATAAATTTGGGTCAGGTTAGGGCTACCTACAGGACAAAAATCAGAATAATCTATATATATATATATATATACAATAGACAAAATACTCACGTAAGTTTGTTTGTTGTCTAACAACCCAAATGATCGTCATGAAATTGTATAGACTTAATCGTATTGTTTAGGGTCCAGAATGGATAAAAGAAAAAAGTATTCATCTCTAGGGATAACAAAATTGACATACGCTAGCAATCCTTAGGTACAGACAGGTATATTATACTTATATATATATATATATATATATATGTATATAACTGTCGTAGAAATCTGTAATCTCCAAACGTAACTATATTCATAAAAATCAAACAGAATTTAATTAACTCAAACAATTTTTGTTTAGAATTATAAGATGAAAAATTCATAATAAATCTACAAATGTTTGTCATTACAGTCTAGGTTCTTAAGAAAATAATCCAATTTTAGTCATCCCTATACATAAATTCGTCTGTAAAAAGTATACAATCAGCTGTAAAAGGTTAAAACAATATATTTTTTTAATGTTAACTACACAGCCCTAGGTGATGTACAGTCAAAAAGACAAATCGATTTGAATATTCCTCTTGGCAAGTAAAATGCTGACGTTTGGCAAAAGGAAGTCCTTATCTACATTATATTTTTCGTAGGTTATAATTCAAGTGTAAATTATTTTAGGAAAGAAAAATATTCTTAAAAATATAGTAAAGGTGAATAATCAAGGAGCAGATATGTCCAAAACTACAAATACACATTCAACGGTCCCTTTTCAGTATAACTAAAATGTATAAGTTAATAACACAACATTACATAAATAAATCACAATACACGTTGCTTAAATTAGTATATACTTACAATATTAATCATACATTCGTTTGAAGTTGATATTTCTTCTAGAATATTTCTAGAATACTTCAGTCTAAGTCTAAACTTTATTTAAAGTCAAAAATGTCAAATGTATATCAAAATCACGTTAGCAGTGATATATCGATGCTTGAAGTGATGGTTCGAAGCTAAAAGTATTATAAATAAACATGACTCCATTGATACGAGTGTTAAAAATATTCTTACGAAGTATAAAGTGTTGATGATAGTAAAAAGTGTTGCCACACGCAATGTACTTACTATATGTATCGTCTAAGTATATTTCTTTTTATATTCTTTTTATAAATTGGAGTTATAATAGCCTGAGGTTTAAGACCCGCCTCTCATGCATGAGCGTGGAGATTCGAAACCTGGCAAGTAGCAATGTATTTTTTCCAAGTTGTACATTTGTCCTTTCTGAGAGTATTTAGACACCACTGACAGACGGTGAAGCAAAATATCTTGAGAAAATCTGGACTTATAATTTCAAATTATAAGCTTGAAATCGCCAATACGCCTTGGTGATTCTTGCTTTAACATTTTCCATGTCAGGAAAGGCCTCAGCAAAGGCCTTTCCTGATATAGTGGGACCCCTTAAAAGCTGATGATAATGATTTGAATTTTCTATATAACCTAAACATTTAAAACTGAATTCAACATACTAACCTACTTCTTTACATACCGCTTGAAGATAGCAAATGTTGCTTAGACTCAAATATATTATAAAGGCAATGATAGAATCAAATAGTTGTACTTTTTTTTCTAATCAATGGCTAGAACTTTATATTATTAAAGTATCAGAAGATTGAAAATCTCTCACTGCTGTCTACAACAATTTTTCTTTACGTTTTAATAGAATATTATGTCTAACATTTTTCTAATTCAGACGTATTTAACTTAACCGCTGTCAGAGTAACAGAATACGTAATACTCGTTATGGTATTATATATATTTTTTTCATATAATTGAAGCAACTGATAAACTAATTACATATTCAAGTATTCCACTTGTTACTTGTAATGATTGCAATCTTAAGACCCGTTACGAGAAACGAGTTGCTCTGGATATTTATATCCTTTTATTTAATTTGAAATATATTTTATCTGATATCAGACTGTTTAAAAATTGTATAGGAGAAACTACTTTTTTCGAGGTTTTGTATTTAGTCATAAATAAACATTTCGATTGTTTTGTAGCTGGTAGATCCTAGATGTGGTCAAGTAATTACAGCTCTGATATGGGCTGACTCGACCGGGAAAATACAGGGTATATTCACAGAAAATCGAGCTGAATTAGTTTTAATGGCTGCGTATGATCCGAAAAGTGAGAAAGCCGGTTGTCCTTTCCCTGTTCTCATCCTACCCTGCCATTTCCTTATTCTAAGCCCTACCACTTCCTAAACAACCAAGGTTGGCAAGGCATCAGCAACAGAGATATTGCGGATATCCATGGGCGACGGTGACTACTGCCCACCAAGTAGGCCATCTGCTCGTTTGCCACCATTCACAAAAAAGACACACTCTCAAACACAAATACAACACTTATGTACATATATTAAAAACAGAAACGCAGCCGCACGTAATATATAAATTTTCTTCTCTTACTCTCTCATCGATAATTCTCCCGTTAACATATTTCCTTTCAGACGAAATTTATTAAAAATCCAATGAACACAGACAATTTTTTATATCTATATACGGTATATTACAACCCATTCCTATTTTCCATCGTCAAAGAACGTCAAATATGATGTTCTAAAAATGAACCCGGCTTATATGATCCCTTAAAAATTCCTGGGACATTCAATCAAATAATCAAATATAAAATATCGCTCAGCCGAATATTTTTTGCTTCGTACCCTTCGATTTTCCTATACATACCGAGATCGCAAGACAAATTATTGTATTATCGAAATGTAAAAATGTCAGCGGTACATCATTCATACAACAAGAAATATTTGATGAATTTGTGGATAGAATTTTTGTTGGTATTAACATGAGATATAAAAGTCTAGAAGCGGCTTATCAAATATAATTTTTATTAAAGGTTAAAACTGGATATTAAATGTTTTATATTTCCTGTTTAAGTCACTTTTGCGTATATTTGGTGCCAGTTAGCTAATTAAAATGCAATAAAACTTTGTTTTCACTATATTCATAGCGAGATATGAATCAAAATATTATGATCTACATTTGATTACATAAGTAAACATACCAATTACCACATACTCTATGTAGTCTACGTCTACTAAGTGACATACTTTACCTATTTGTTCATATATTTAGTACTGTTTTCATCTGAATATATAAATTACATAGAATAATATATTAGAAGTAATAATTATCGTCTGCAGTAAGATTAAGTATAAAATAAATGTCCCATCTAATAATACTGCCTTAATCAAGAGCACTTCCCGTGTTTCATAATCTGTGTACACGACTACACTCTTAGCTCGGGAAGATCAAATGAGTTTGTTTTGTTGAGTTGAGCTCACCACGTGATTAGTCTTGTGTTAAAAATGGACCGAATTTTATAACAGATAAACAAATGATGGTTAAAAAGAATGATTTAAGATGTTTGGTTATTGCTTAACATGTTTTAGCTAGCGTATTTGCTTGTGATTGGAGTTTGTTATTTAGCTTTAATAAACAAACTATATATGTATTTATATAGATTAGAAAGAAATAGTTTCATAACAAAATTAATTTAGATGTAAATAGTTTCTTAAAATCATAAATAAGTTTAAGATATACATAGTATTTCGTAGTCATTTGTATTTACACATAAAATAATTATAAAGAGATAATATCTCCCAAATTGTATATATTTTTATATCAATATTCAACACAATTATTAATATACTAAATTGTAGATATTATAATACATCTTAAGCTACCCGGTTGCAGAAATAATTAGCAATAAGCCCTTAAAAATCTCCATGGCAAGGATTTCCTCTCAGAAAAACAGGATAAACACCGTCCGTGATTATAAAAACGAGAATATTCTCACGTTTTTAAAAATAAAATCTTTAAAGACAGTGTGAATGACAACCAAATGGTCTGCAAGAAGATTTCTCTTTTTGATATACAGAATACATAAATTTAATTCAAATCATTTACCTAGCTAGTTATAGTCCGTTAGACTAAAGCTGAGCTTTGTATTTGTGTGAGTGAAAGTAAAAGTAGAGTTAGACAAAAAAACTTTTAGAAATCAATTCTATTATATTTTAAATAGATACATAACATAAGTGCGAGATCTATTTCAGATTAAAAATAAAATAAGCAAAACTGCGGGGCGGAGTAAAAGCAGAATAAACTGGTTAAAAAATAGAAAAGAACGCGGCATTTAAAAATTTTATATCACACCTACACTATCCTTGTACACTCACACAAATGCAAAGCTCAGCTTAAATCAAACGCACTATATATTTAAACTCAATTTCTTAGTTGCCATCATAATATTAAAAATGGTCTATTTGAAATTCAAAATGGCCGCCGCGTTTTCATTCGATAAGATAATCATGATTTATAGTAAATCGATTTTATTTTTATCGTCTCCCTATTGATATTTAATTAATTTAACACATCATATTATCATATAAATATTTATATTTTATAACATCATATTTTATACTTCAAAGGAATTTCTTTTATAAGTAGTTATTTTTAAGTGATGTAAATTTTGCTTAATTTTGTATATGTATCAAAACAACTTGTAAATTGTAAAATATCATTTTTGTTACCAGAATACAAAATGCAATATCTGTTGCTAAGAATTAGTCACAAATTATTGGTCTATTTTATTCCAAAATTATTTGTCTTTAAGTCATATAAAAATTGGTCATATATTCAAACAAAATGGATATCTAAAACACCATTCTAATCGTTTTCTAAAAAAATACCTCTAAATATAGGTTATTTTTAGTAACTCAAAAACAAAATCTGATCTGATTTCAAAATTGTATTAATATTAAAATATATAAAAGCAACAGCTTTTTTTTAAAAAAAAACTTGATAATCGTGAATTGTTATCGAATTCATAAAAAGTAAATCAAAATATATGACTGACAGAACACATTATTGTTATTTAAAATCGATAATTATAGTTTTGAACTAGATCCAAATATTATTAATAGTGGCAACATTCAAAAACGTCAAACGATAAATCAATTGTTTCCATATCAAAAAAAGGTGTCGCTACATCTAGTTAAGAGCAATGGAATTAAAATATAAAAGTATATTTTATTTATTATAACGATCGATCTTTTTTATCTTTGCTAGATATTATTCAGTAAGTATTTTATGTTTCCGTTCCAAACAGGTTTTTGTTTAATTGATTGGCGGATTTTAATTAGCGACAAATATAATGCGAATAAAATTAAATTAAGAGGATGACGTACTATTTATGAGACATTGTATGATGATGGTCATTGAATATAAACTAAATATAAATATAAGTTATTATGTATAGTTTCAATTGTGTTCTAAAGTTATTATCTATTTACGGTAGGTACGTATAAAAAACCATGAAATATACTAAATGGTTAATTTGACGGTAAAATACATAGTAGAAAGACGGAAAGCTATAAGCTCATTCTGTCTACTAGTTTTACAAAGTAACTTATAAGTAAAAACTTTAACCCGGACACAAAAAAATTTTATTTAACATTTTTTGTATCAATAGTCTTAAATATAATCTATATTAGAGAGACCCTATATTAGAGAGAAATCTTAAATGCTTGGATGACAGCTATTCATTCCAATATTTTTTGTATAAAAAACAACCTAACATTTAAATACGGACATTGTTACGAGCAAAAATAATAATGTTAAATTTTATACTATTTGTAGCAATAATAGATATAAATAGAAATTTAGTCATAATAAGAATAAGTCAATTTTTAGAGTTTAAATATCAAAATAAATTTTGGCGTCTTTTCAAGAATTATAATTAATACTTTGGTTGACGTTCTTAAAATGGCGGACACGCAAATAATTACCTTTATTTGAATTAGATACATTATAAAACAAGCGAGACAAATTTCATGGACGACTGAATTATACAGCTGTAATATTGAAGCAAATATTCTTTGAATATCTTTAAATTAAAAAAATTCTGAGGTGGTAGAGCCTAGCTGTGGTCAGTTACTACAGCTCGAACATGGGCTCGCTCGACCGGGGAAGTTTATTAAGGTAATGTTTCGTATATTTCTGTGGATACAAAACAGAAAGGAGCGAAGGCAAAAATTTTCTATCTCTCTTTGTTAATAAAACCCCGTAATAAATTAAATATAGGCCAAAAAATTATATTATATCAATATATATATAATTATGTATAGAAATATGTACACAGAACATAAAAGTTAGTGAAACCAAAAAGTTTTTACCTCATTCGTACGATCAAAAACACACTCGTTTTGCTAAAATCGCTTTTTATAGTCGGTTTAATTAAAATTTTTGGGATTATCGCAAAGTGAAATACTTCAAGCGATATATAAATGCACAAAACGAGTTCAAAATACAATACATTTTATAATTGTATGAAAATAATTTAAATGCTTAACTTTTATTACTATGAGTAGTAGAAAATATCAAAGTAATTCTAAATGCAAAATAATTTAAATTTATCATAGATTCAAACTTATAAACATTGAGTGTAACGCGATTAAAAATTAAATCAAAAGCCTGTATGGGTATCTTTTACAAAACATATATACGACATAGCATTTAGAATAAAAGTTTATTATAATATTTGGTTGCAACAAAGTAAATAAAGGCGCGTATAGAATACTCCCTATTATTATTAATAATCTGTGCTAGCGGCGCGGGGAGGTGGATACGGCGGCAAGCGAAACGATTCCGTCAGTTAAGCTCGGACGGCTGTGGAGTATGTATGTATGTTACTCGTCACTCCCTTTGAACATCGGAAACGACGTTTACGATATATTAACGTGATATTTTTCTGTGTTGTGATCAAACAGTTTATTGTGACAGAATAATGTGGATTTAGATTAATTTATGGTTGTGTGGTTTGTGTTTCGGAGGTTTGTCGGAATAGTGCTAGTTACCCAGGTTGGTCAATAAAGTTAATTTTAGTTGAATTTCTATGTGTTAGAACCTAATTGATTTAATTTAAGTTTTAAAAATTATTTTTTCTTTATTATATTAATTATATACAATTTAAATAATTATATATTCATAAATATTATTAATAATGTGAATATATTATACGAAAACTGTGCATTAATGGAGCGTCGTTTTGTTTGTTATTTTTAAAAATAACGGTATTTGATTTGTATACTGAGAGTCCTGTTTTTATTAATTTTAAATAAAAATAATTATTACAAATTTTAGATTTTAATTAAAATACATATTTTATTAGTTATTAAATTTATATGGAAGGGACTTTTTGAATATTTGGTCAACGTTAGACATAAAAAATATGTCTATTCTCATCAAGACCTATTTGTTCTAGTACAAGAAAAACATTTTCTGCGATCCAAAAACATTAAATTAATTCCAGAAACTTTTAGGGGCTTTTTTCTTACTTGAAATTTAAACTTTCGCCTCTTATGTTATAAATACTAAAATTTATATTTGATATTTATTTTAATAAATCTATCGTCCTTAAATAACAATATAAATTCTTGCTCAATATCTCATTGTATGAAATCGTTATTACATACATTAAAATAAAAAAAAAATTAACATGAAAAATCTTTTTAAAATATCTGCTACTTGAGAATATGAGTAGTTCGTATCTTATAAAAAGACTTTATATTTAATTGGCTACTCAGCAAGTTCTTTGAAATCTTTTTACAAACCTTGTGCTATGAAATCTGAACATTTTCATATCTCGAATTTGAAACTTTTAGAATTCCGCATAAAGATTTTCTTGTGTCGTAAAATCAGTTTAGCTTTTTGGTATTATGTGAAAGCATTTCTATAGGACACCCACTCACTACCGCTAATGATACATTCTAGATTCTTCTGTGACTTAACAATAATGCAAAAATTGTTTGTTAATTGTAGATATATAAGATTGTATATAATTTAACGTATTTCGTATACGTAAATTGGTTCATACTTTTTCTTACTAAAGTTTTATAGTACAATTATAATTTAATCATAAATTCATTCGTCTTTGAATTTCTATAACAAATGCTTTGAAACTTTACAGATTATTTTGTTTTATCGTAGGTATCCTTTATAAACGGGAATATTGATTTCAACCAAACTTCAGCCATACCTTGGTATTCCAATATCTTTTGAATGACCACTTCTACCTAGGTGTTCCATTTCAATGAATACTTTTTGCTGGAATCGTGATATTGTGCTTTGTTTGTGTTCTTTTATATTTCACGTCATCCATTTTGTTGTACGCATTTTTGATATGTCAAATGTAAGGATGAATTCGGAAATGTGTATTTGTAATTATTCATATTATTCATACGTGAGGCGGTTAGTCTTTCCGTAGCCAGAGCGCAAAAGGAAATAACCACAAACGAACGATCAGTAGGTTTTGTGAGAGCAGGAGGGCTACAAAATCAAACGTCAAGCCTTACTCCATCCTTAAAGCGGCGTCGGATTGGACTATAACGATGGACACGTATGAAAAACAATATAAAATCCCCGAGGATATTTGTGCGTCGGCCTCCATACCGGATATATTTTTGTTTTCGCGAATTTTAAAGCGCGTAGTGATGATAGAGCTTACGGTCCCTTGGGAAACCAACATCCCCAAAGACCATACCATCAAGGTCAACAAATATTACGAGCTCACAAAAGATCTCTCTCGAAATAGGTTCGTAGTAGATTTGTACGCGGTAGAGGTGGGAGCGAGAGGTATAACAGCGAAATCTCTCTACAACCTACTAAAGGACTTGGGCTTGTCCAGAACTCATATTAATGCATTCTTGGAACGTACATCGAAGGCAGCCCTAGGTAGGTTCTTTTCAAATTTGGTTAGTTGGCTTGGACAGTGGAGGTGAGTGTATAACGCGCGATAGTTAAGGGGCCCTAAAAAAAAAAGGTTAAGCCTACACTTGGGTCGCAAGTCCCAGGCACTGTTGAAGCTAATCTCCCTGCAACGGGATGGACCCGGCATCCGCACGGTAAATCCATGGAATGCTGAGAAGTTTCGTCTCTACATTTAACATCTTAAAAACAATGAGGTTTATAAAATCAAAATAATAATGAGAGATAAAAAAATAAGTTACACACAATCTTCATAGGTAAGTATCTAGAAGTTAAAAAGCACTTCATGAATTCCGTCTTCTATGAAAAGTGGATAATAATTCCGATATTTGAATTATTGAATATTTTTTCAAAATATTTTCAATCAATCTTGTGGAGGCGTGAGGAGAGTTTAATGAAGACGGATGATGCGTTTTGAACGAATCGGAATTAGTGCTTACGATGTTACCTACGATATGTCGTTGTAATTAAATGTATTTATCAAATTCATATATATACATACTGTCGTGGTTTATGTATTTTCTAAAAATATGATCCTTTTCTTATAAAAAATGTTAAGTTTAGATGTATATACATATAATAAAAGAGTTATTGTTTAGTATATCAAAGGGAAGTAAATGTAAAATATATCAAGTGTCAATTCAAAGTAGACAAATTTATGTAATGATTAAAATAGATAAAGCAAGTAATTTTTATTCGTTATTTATAATAATTATAGTATTAATAGTTAATTTGAATTATAAACACGTATAACACGTATAACCGCTAACATATTGGAAGAAAATTACTTCATGGTTTCAAACAAAATAGTTTCTTTTATTTTTGATACATTTGTAAAATTTTAAACTAAATAGTTTTGGTAATTATAATTTTATCACTATGTATGAATACCTATTTGTATAGGATAATTTATTTCCGATCATACTTCCATGTACCTATGTATGTGTAGGTATTATACAAACATTTATATATACAACGTGTAACGTAATAAACGCACACCCTCAAATACCCCGATGCGTATATAATGATATAAACGCAATGCATACACCAAATATTATTTATATGTGCGTTTGAATTTTTTATTTGTGAAATTAGTTATCCCAATTTCGTGCAAATAATATGGTCAGACACAATGTACTCGCCGCGCCCGCGCCCCTGTCTCCGAGTGCCGTCCGACAATAATAAGAAGTAGGTAATAATAAGTACACGTAATAACTACATACATTATGATTTTTCTTTCCGTCACACTTTTCAAGCTTTAGATTGTTGACATTGAATTTTCTTTTTAATGTGAAGCCAATATTTTATAATTACTGATTTGTTAAATTAAATTTGTAAATAAGAATTATTAAACAGCTGATAACGCGTGATTTGAATAGACACCACAATACCTACGACAAAGTTAAACACAGTCGGCCTGTTTAAATGGTGTGTATCAAAATATTTACAATAATTTAAAGATCATAAACAAACTTACAGTTTAATTTGCACTCGCACAGCGTTGTCGTTTTAAAACATTTTCAAAATGTCCACCGCCTTCTTTAATGCACTTTAATGACCGTTTTCGCAATTGTGGTTTTATTTTAGATAATACTGCAATGTCACTTTTCACTTTTACAAAGGCGGTTATTATCTTATTTTTTACTTTTACTTGTTATCTCTGTGTTATAAACTAGCGATCTAATTCGCCCCCACAAAAAAAAGTCGAGTCGCGTCAAATCAGCTGATCTAGGAGGTCAATGGACACGTGCGTAGGTACTTGATGTATTGAATGTTAGTGTACCGAAACGACACAGCGAAATGCGCGACTAAGATTTTATTTGCACTTTACACTTGACCTCTTTTCGATAAGGTGGACGCGGCGTAACTAACCCAAAACACATTTTGTTGACTTCGATGTTTAGTTATTATTACTCTGATTCCCGGAATTATGCCTGCCGTCTCGCTCTATTGTAATGTTATTAAGCCGAAGAAAGAAGGAGAAAGGAATAATTTTTGTATTACGCGGCTTTCTTTTATGCACTGTAGTGACCTTGCTGTGTGCCGGTTGTCGCTATGGTGTTGCGTGCGTACTTAGTTATTTTTAAATACTATTTTAGCCTTGAAATAAGTATCAGTTTTCTTTAATTGAATGATGATTACTAATTAAATATTTCATTTTAAAAATCTTAATACCCTGACTTACGATCCATTTTCGTTTCCATTAATTTTCGTTTCTATGAAGTGTTAGATAACTGTGTGTGTAGGGTGACTATAATTTACTTAGTTGTATCTAAATTTGAGAAAAAAAATGACCTACATAAAAAACTATCAAAATCGATCCAGTATCCGATTCTGATCAAACTACTTTCAGGGTGTGCGTTAATTATGTTACACGTTGTATATATATTTATATATATATATATATATATATATATATATAAATGTATATATATATATATATATATATATATATATATATATATATATATATATATATATATATATATATGAACATTCGAGTCGTTTTGTAATGTAACAGGTTACATTTGCGGTTGGAGGCTTCTGTTCTCACCACAAATGTATCGGGAAACAATAGATATTAATTACAATTCAATGAAATAAATTTATGAAGTCATCAAAAAATATTCTAATATTTTCAAAGCCTCTTTCAACAATTTTGTCTCATTTTATATATATACCCGATTTAATATCAGTTTCATATAATATCGTTACTAATTAAAATTACAGATCATATAAGCTAGAAGTTATTTAACAAAATTGGTATAAAAAAAATATATTTAACATGGATATAGTAGGTACATATTCTTTTAATTCAATTAGGTGTTTAAGAATAATTATTATTCTCTGCTTCATCAATAATTATATTTTTGTAAATATGTATAACTGTTACATTAAACTACAAATTGGGTTGCTCGTTTAATTACAAACGACATAAAATTGAATGCCTAAGCCACAACAGTCATTTAAGTAATAATTTTTTTTAACTAATCAAACTGAATTAATTTAAGTTATAATAAATTAAAGTTAATAATAAATTAAAGTTCGTCAATTTACATTAAAAATTTAGTACAAATTTTCATTATTAAACTTCCTTCACGGCATGATCTGTCACTGATAATAATTTTTCATACTGCGTCCCTTCCGTAGAGTTATGTATTCTTAGAGTGTACTTTATTATTACAATGATTACAGGTTTATAGAGTGGTCTATCTAAATATTTTTAAGTTTTACTTACGTAATAGTAATTTATATATGATATAGAGGAATATGAAGCTTATATATTATAAATTTAGTGTATGGGATATCTCAAAAACTGTTTTGTTCAATTTAAATAACTGTATTTAAATTGAATTAACAAATATTATGTCAGTACATATATATACATATATGTTTCAAAAGTAGGATAAATTCTAATAATATTCTGTATGAGACCTTTTCTATGTATATGTTAATTAAATGTTATATAGGTAGAGAATACAGATGTTTATTTTGTTTATAACCGTGAAGGACG
This sequence comes from Danaus chrysippus, assembly GCA_916720795.1. NCBI lineage: Eukaryota > Metazoa > Arthropoda > Insecta > Lepidoptera > Nymphalidae > Danaus > Danaus chrysippus. The sequence continues at coordinate 644,622 of CAKASE010000069.1, forward strand.
TTACATCAATGTGCTAAGCACGAGTTTGCAACGTCACTACGTACGAGCTGTTTCCCGTTTCTCACTCAGCCTGTGTTATTACTATAATATAAGATTTATGGATGAAAAACTGTAAACGCTTCGTGTGTATGACGATGCAGACTTGTAGTAAGTGTAAAGCTATTTGAAATCATCTAACCGTACAGTGAAGGTCGTTTAAGTTGTTCAGATAACATTAATATTGTTACAGAACCTTCTGGAACAATATAACTATTTGTTTTAAATTCATATATTCAATTATAAATAGTACATTTTCATATGGAAATATAAAGATTTGTTTCTTTCTTTTACTATTTAAATAATTTTGATACAGATCAATTTATGTATGTATGTGCAATTTTTGCATGATTTTCGACTAACAAACGAGCCGATATGAATATTTTAAGATGTATTAATTCCACAATACGTACTTCTCTACTTAATTATGACTCTCTGTTTGTTGTGTTTTCCGATGAACCAATTTTCTTAAATTTTGGTATAGAGATAAATGGGATCCTAGAGAAAGACTATATATCGTGATTTCTACCTATAATTGAAATATTTCCATGAAAACCATGAGTGCAGTTCGGATTCAGTGGCCGTAGTAGCAGAAAGCAATTCTGTTGTTCACGCGGACGGAGTCGCGGGCCATAGTTAGTTTAGATATATTTTGTACAAAATTTGATTTATTATAAAAAAAATAATATGGAACAACCTTATTCTATTTGAATTTATTCCAAGTGATGATCTAACATATTACTTAATAGTTTCAAACTAACTTTTGCCTGCGGCTTAGCCTTTGAATTGTGAATTCTATTCAGCATTCAAAGATCCTCAATGTGTGCTTACAAAAATATATGGTAATCCACCAACAGAGATGTATTGTCTATGTCACATGACTCCGTACAAAATACTACCGAAATGGCGTATTCCCGTGGGAATTACACTAAATTTCAGGATAAATTACGAACTATACGTTGTTCTATATATTATTGTTGTTTTATAAAATTTATACAATAGTCCTTCATTGTAGGACTAATGAACAACATACATCTTTTTGCGTGTTTACTAATTGTCAATCCAAATAGGTCTACTTTTCTATTTTTGTCTTCTAAATTTAAGACACCAAAAAATCGTTAACGATCCCACGTTAAAATAAAACACAAAAGCACTTACTATATTTCAATGATCTATTTCGAATGCACGGACAAATAAAAATGAGATTTATGATTACATTTGACGTATGGCCTGTATCTGTCAGTGTGGTATAAACTTAAGACTATTTGTGATTGCCCCGTTTTAGATATGTACTCGGTTTTTTAAAAGAATACTTTTACGAAATAACATTGACGGAATTTACAGCATTTTCATTTATGTTAAAAAATAATAACATTTATTCATAATTCATAATAAATAATGGCTTTTTCGAAAAAGGTCCTAATTAAGCGTTCCGCAGTAATAAAACCAATAGCATCATTTTATTCATTTGGACCGGGAGGCGGTATTCTAATTAAGTTTAATTAGACCACCACAGGTGTTTTTGATTTTGTTTCAGCTTGTTTACTTCCTGTTTGAGCAGCGATTGGTTCATCCTTACAATGTTTGCATTACGATAAACTTGGTGGGGAGTGATAAAAAAATGCTCGGGAGAATAACTTTGGAATTATATGGCGTAAGAAGCCTGACGATTTGTGTACATTTATAAGGAGAATCAATAAAAAATAAGAAGTTTAAATCCGTACAATTATATACGTTAAGCACTTGCAGATGAATACCTAAGAGTTTTTGAATGTTTAATATGTACCCAGCATAAATTACAGTTTGGGATGATAATAGAAAATCTAATTAAACTAAAATCTAATTTTTATACATAATTTAAAGCAACCCAATTCATATTTAGTTACGTAAGTATACACACGTGTACACATATGTACCTATTTATAGTCATTCTTAGTGGTTAACATACAATTTAATTGAAAATAAAATACAAAATGTCTTTCCTCTTACATCGATAGTAATAACTTCCGAGTTAATTCTATGAGAGTCACGTGAAAGCGTACAATTAGATGAAGGGATTCAGTAAGTTTGCTTCAAGAGATCTCATTTTACAAAATTAATGAGTTCATCTTGTCCTTACTCAGCTTCGGTGTGATTCTATTACTATTAACGTCATCTTGACTTTTATTATATCTTGCTAATATTATAACTTAATTTGGTATGTGAGATAATAATACAGAAACTATTAAAACGATTTCAATGATACTTTGAATTTAGAGTTAATTTTCTTTAAATCATGTAATGATTTTATGAAAATAACTTGCAATAAATTTAAGTACACCTAAAAGTATTTTCCCTAATAAAATGTAGGTCTGTAAATAATTCAGTTTGTTCAATTGCGTGGAATATATCAGGGTTTATGTGTCAGTGTGACCTTCTTTAGAGATCTCAAACGCCCATTAAAAAGGGTTGCAGTGAAAGACTAGTGTAGAGCAGAACCATAATCCAGTTTATATTATACAACTTTAGACGCTTTAGTTTTATATAAGTATAGTTTAAGATATACATATATACATGGTATATATAAGTTTCATTTTGAAGATTATTTGGCGGAGAAAAAAAATGCCTTTAAGATGTTAATAATACTACATCCTTACTAACATTATAAATGCGAAAGTAACTCTGTCTGTCTGCCTGTTACGCTTTCACACCCAATCCACTTAACTGATTTTAATGAAGTTTGGTACAGACATAGAGTTGACCTTGAGAAAGAACATAGGAGAGTTTTTATCCCAGACTTTTTAAAAGTTCTCGTGGAAAAGCGATATAACCGAACTGGACGCGGGCGAAGCCGCGGGCGGAAAGCTAGTAATACTTAAAAGAATCAATATATACTCGTTATAATTAATAATTAAGGCAAATCTAATAATTTTATATGTTTTGTTCAGAAAATTTATCGGCAGCTGAAATAAAGACAAACAAAGTCATATTATAAAAGTTTTCAAAGAAGCTTTGTGTCTTAAATTCCTGTTAAACACGGGGCCACACGTTGATCTTTGTTATGTACACACAAAGTGGCGAGTAAACAATATCCTTATCATCTGCTATTTCCTGAGCTTATCACACGGCCAATTCCTACCTTCTCCCCTCAGATGTAATACATACTTGATATCGTTCTATGGTATAATGATATAAAATTTTATCGTTTATTTGTGTAACGTCGATAACTATAAATAATTATGAATTTTATTCTTAGTGTCAATATTATTTGATGATAGTGATCTTAAAATTTGAGGTTTTTGCTTTTTACAATTTTACTCCCTAACATTCGAAGCATTGTCGTATTTTGTTCGGAAGCCAAGCCCTAAATTCATCTTTATTAATTGCTAATGATTTGTCATGGACCCGTATAAGATGGAAAGATAATGTCAAGTTTGCAAACAAGTCAAGAAAATATAGAATTTATATATAACAGAGACGTCTAATATTAGTACTGAAGGAATAGTGATCAATATTACTTCACATAGTAAAAAGCTAAGTCTTCGTTTTTATAATTATGTTATCAAGATATATATATATAACGCTAATTTCATTTTAAATAAAACATTATTAATTGTTATTTAACAAGTATACTGTTACACGAAGGCTTTCTATCGAGTAATCATAAACCAAAAAATACTTCAAGTCATTTGTGAACACACATACGCAAAGCCTTACACAAACAGGCTTGTAATACGAGTCTGCGTCAGGGGTTAAAAAAACTCATTGAAAGAAATAGTTTTGTTTGAAGTATGAATTAGTAATTAAAGAATAAACAATAAAATTGACATGAATTGACATGAAACTGATGTCCCAAAAGCATTCATTATCTCGGTTAAAATAAGAAATTCATTTGAAATTTACATGGAAATGTGAATAAAATACCTTCCCTATTTAATATTAATTAATTACGTCGAAGAATTTATTATAAATTCATTTTAATGTAAATGTAACTCGCATGGAAAAATATGCTTACACAATAAATCTAGATGGATTGTTCTTTTACAAAGGATTTCAGAGAACCTTTGTTTTTTTGGTACGAATTTTTAATAAAAATGCGTACGTACATATGTTATCGTGTTAATGATGAATGTTTAAAAATATTTAATGAAATATATAACGAGGTCTTTATGAAAGTTAAAAAACGACGTAGCTTATTTCAAATTAAAATACAAGTTACAAGATAACCCGCCCTTAACTTCGTAATGTAATGAAAATGAACGTTTTCTCTTGGATGTAAAAAAAACTCAAATAACGGCTTCGACGTTTCGAGTCGTATCACGTATTTGGAATATCGTTGGACATTGAAGCTATTTTGTTTTCTGTCTAAGGATGAAAAGTTAACTGTTAAATCGAAGGACAATTCCCTTACTACAAGTTTGCATCGGCGCACTACTTAGGGAGCGTTTGCAATTTTTCATTTGTAAATCTAAATTATTAGTATAACGTGAGAATTTATCTGAATGAACTCGAAACGTTACATATGTAGTCTGAGCATTCAAACTTGTGGTAAGGAAACAGCTCATTCAGAATAACTTACGGCTTAGACGGTAGTCATTTAATCCAAAGGCAATTCAAGTCTATTTTGCCGAAATGGTTAATATAATTTTATTTACAAATTTAATGTAGTTTTAGGTTATAATTATTTTAAAACATAGGTTTTTATATATTTCCAGATCGGGTTTCGTTATATGAACACAATAAAAATAAATTAGACAATTCTTTTGGGGATATTGATAAATTTAAATGCCACTAGAGTCTAGTGTATGATACCAATTCATTGTAAACCGTAACAACAAAAGTTTATATGAATAAAAGAAAACTATTTTAACACCCGATTTCAAATGTTATCTTAAACATAAAGTCAAATATATTCATCGATATTCAGAAAGTGTTTGAGATAAAATCAAACATAAAGACACGTCTCATTACCAATCTTCGTGCGCTTTGGAAATCGTTCCCAAAATCGAGTTCCCTGTTACAATGATGGTCTGTTGAATTACTATAATTTAAACACAAGGTCGTTTTCATTAATACAATAGTTTCGGTGTACGAGAAAATTATACATTACATTTTTAAAGGCGTGTCTGTGACTGAGAAGGTAGCGGGTAAATTATAAGTGGTTAGTTTATTTTTTTTAAGCTATTTTCAAATATTTGTAGATTCTTTATTGTTTCTAATTGTGTATAGTTGGTAAATTTTACAATTATTTTAATGTATGGAATCCATTGAAAGAAAAATATTAATAAAGGTACAATACTAGAAAATATACAAATAAAAAATTGTAAGGAAATAACAACATTAAAATCATTAATTATAAACGCCCCATAAATAGCGTTTTGTATTTGCTGATTCGACTTCACTAAATTATCGATATATATTCAGACGAGTAAGTGCTGAATACATTCGCTATTTAGTATAATAGCTCTGCATTATACAAATTGCTAGAACATATGTTATCTCAAGTACCAACTAGAACCATTGAGTGGAAGGCCATTATATCAATTATTTCTTCTTTCGTATCTAGATTTTTCAACTTTATATTGAAACAGTCTTCGGTTTCTCAGTTTGAGTTAATAATTTTCACATATAAATATTTCTATTGAACTTTAGTGTGTCATTTCTTTCTCTAATGGTACGCTATCATTATCACAGGAACAGAAGACGAAATAATCTGTTACGTAAAACCATGAATGCTATCAAATAATTGTGAACTTTATCCAAAATTATTAGTTATTTTGTTAGCGTTTCCACCGTTTGTGAAATCATAATCACACAAAACATTCTTTATTGACTGTTTATAAAGATTTGATACGAACGAATAAATTCCACATAGAATACAAATTTATTAAGTTATTTCTTTCACAGCGGTAAAATAAATCTTTCTGCTTACGATGAGGGCAGTCAACAAAATAATTGAGCATTTCCATCTAAAGAATAACTTCATCACTTGATGACACTTCACACGGAGAGCAAAACTCAAGTCGAGGGACTTAAAAAGATTATACTTGAACATCTAAAATGCTTTAAACAAACCTTTTATTTATTAAACGGATGAAAGAAATTTAGTCTTCATCAAAGAAATCTGTATTCTCGATCATGCAGAAACATAACTATTTTAATTAAAGTACCACTATTTGAAATATAATAGCACTTTTTCTAAAACCGCTATTGTTTCTACTTTGTTTAGAATATATTACGTTTTAATTTCAACTAGGTTTTAATATAAAATAAGGATGAAACGGAATTATTAATATTTCTATAGAAGCTCCAACATCTCTTTTCTGGTCTTTGAAGGATAATTACCCCCTTTGCTAAGAAAAGAGATAGTCCTTTGTTCTAGAGAAAATTATGTTTAAAAATTGCTTGTACACAGGTTTCATCACGACTTTCCGTCTTACACAATACGTTTACAGAGCCTCTGAGGGTTATTATAAGCAAATAAAGCCTTAGCGTGTACACATTACAGAAAATGTACGTTTGTTTTTACCACATAATGATAATCTATTTTTAAAGAAATGGTTCATTGAAGATTGAATATACATATATAGTTTGTAGTAGATAAAAATTATTTGAACTATTTTTTATATCCTATCTATACAGTATATGAAAATCTTTAAAACATTTTTCAAATGTACATTGTGCTTTTTGAATTTAGTTGTATTATTAATTTTGTTATCAAGATGAATTATTACAAATGTTAGATTTAACTGTTAATACAAATTTCTCATGAAATCTTTTGTCCAAAAATAACAATCGTGGTGACATGTTTATGCCTAACGAGTTATAATTCAAAAAAACTTATTTGTACAAATTCGCTTACACCATTGTTCAATTAAATTTGTTCCACTACAGCACTTTAGCGGACTAAATAGCCCGTTGTGCGATCGCGTGGGTAATAAATAACATACTCCAATTTGTATGAAAGGCTGTTGTGGTCGCGCGTTCATTTGGACCTCAATAGTTGTGCTATTCAACTTGCGAGCCGGTAATTTAAGCCTCTGTTATTGAAAAAATAACCACTGGTTCGAAGGACTAGTAATTTCTAATAAGTTCACCAGAATTCCGTTCCTAATATTGGCTTTGCTTACTTCGCGACGTTGATTATTTTGAAATTAATCACATATTATGACATCTAAGAATTAGCGACTTTTCATTTAAATTAAACTAAAGTTTTGGGAATATTTGTATTTTATGATTTTTAAAAACCACTACACGATTGCTACAAACTAACGAAAACTTCGGGAATATGTTGTTAAAAAAATAGGCAAAAATATAAGTTTCAATTAATCTGATATTATTTTAATTTTTAATAAACATTATAAAGAATGTTTCTTTAAAATTGTAAAACTTTAGCCATATTATTATGTTTTCAAAGTATACTAACTAAAATTATACTCATAAATATACTTCGATATTGTGAATACATACTTTATGGGAGCATACATTGAAATACGGAGTAAATATTACTTATAAACTTCTACGTGCGTGGAAATTTATCCGCAAAAAATTTCTAATATCGTATTATTGAAACATGACTTCGGTCATAATTCACGGCCGTGGAAGTTTTTCCATTTACTTGAAGGACAGTTGAGTTTAATTAGTTCGGGATATGAGACGACTTAGAATTTTCTCTTCAAATTTTCCATTTTGCCTCTAAATTAAGATTGAGGCTCAGCAATTAGCTAAAATAGGTGTTGTGAGTTCCTTTAAGGAAATTTCTTTTTATAATTTTATGTTTGTTGCCTCTTTAGACAAAAATACTCTTTAGTTAATTTGACTTTAATTTTAAAACAAAAATGATTTCTCCTTAAATTACAGACTTACTATATAATTGTGATAAGAACAATATTGTAAGATAAATAACGGTTTGTTAAAGCTACATTATTTGAAACGTAATGGATACTGAATTATTTTTCATACTCGAATTATATGTTTATTGTTAAAATTAATGGCATTCCTAATAGAAGAGATGACATTCAGCTGAAACAAAACTTTATCGAACTTGGTATAAAATGAATAATAATAAATAAATAATTATTTTTACTTTGTTTGTAAGTTTGCAGTAAAAAAAATTATATTTAGTTTTATGTGTAATGTATTTTCACGATATTTAGGCATATTTATGGTTTTAAGACAATCACTGGATAAATCAATGGCATTTATTTAGTACGTATTCAAATCATTATTTTCTTTTAATTTTTGCTTAGTTCTTAGAATTGTTTTAGTAACTCATGTTGTGTTTTATGCAAAACTTGCGGAGGCCTCTCTTGACGAAGTATTATTAAAAGTGATAAGTCCATTATTATATATTCCTTAATTTTAAAAATTTCAGCCTTGATAATAATAACTAATATTAGCTGCTAGTATTATAATGAACGTATCGAAATTTAAAAAAAAATGTCTAATCACCTAAAGTTTGAATCAACTGTTAGTAATGAGATTTAAGATTTTCGCAGGTACTCATTTAAATGAAACTAATATTTTCGGATTTACTACGCGATTTTTAATTTTTGACTTTACTACCACATACTCTCGACGTTTCAGTAACTTTACAACCGTGATCACGGGCAGGCGAGATGTGAATGTCCGTGACTGTTAATGTAAAAAAATACCTTTCAATTCTTAATTCCTTTTAATCATACTATTAACAAATTATTATTTTTATTATTTAAATTTAAAGCGTTTATTTGCTATAAGTTTCTAAATAAATACGTATAATGAGGTAAGCTGTATCTTGGTATTAAAATATTCTTACATGTTAATGTTGTATAATTATTTAATGTTTAAGCAAATACAACAGTCGAGCTGTAATTCTTGACGCAAACAAGTTATCTGACAACAAATCCTATAATAAGGACAATTACGTTCGTTAATCTGCTGTTGAATGTGTACAAAATAAACAAAACAAATACGTAATATATCGAAAAGTATAAAATTTATATTTGCTTACCGTAGACCATGAGAATTAGTAACTGTTCAACAAAAATTCTGACAAAAAACCCGTATTCTTATTTATCCCTATCATTTATTTCTTCATCTGCACGCTAGCGTTGTTTGATTACTGTAATTAGGGTTCCCCAGTCGCTGTGGGCAGCTTTCAACACATTGTATCCACGAAATTATCACTTCCATATTTCGGGCATACAACACTTTGATTTTCACCGAATTAGAAGCATCAAACATAATGGAAATACATTAACTTTGTCTGACATAAAAACTGGTATTTTAATCAGCAGTTTTCGGGTCATAAAATACTGCAAAGTATCCTCACCTCGAAGATTTCGTTCATGCATGCTTCTATATGCTACCCCTGGGAATGCTCTTTGTTCTCTAGTCAACCCTTTTCCTAAATTTTATCATACGATCGTAAAAAACTATAGCGTTAAAATTTTGCTATAACCGGCACGTTTACAGAGCGACCGTAAAAGCACAAGTTGTTTTATTATAAACACACACACATGCACACACACACATACATACATATACATGAATACACACACACACACACATATATATATATATATATATATATATATATATATTTCACGACTCTATAACAAGTTAAATATTGATTTATAGTGAGTGGATATTGATTGGAGGAAGTGGTGTTTTACTTTTCTGATCGCATGATTATAGTTTCTTATTGATGTTAAAAGCATCGTGTTATTTAAAACCGACGGTAGTATTTATATCTTTTAAACAAGTTTGTATTGCCTATAAAATTGTTTTAATATATGTACCTTTTTTATTTTTTTTATATAAAGCCTTATATCAGGTGATTTTAGTTGTTCTACTCATTATTTATATATTGCACTTAATAATACGAACAAAACATTTGAAAAGTTGTTCAATTTACAAAAATACTATCGTTTGTTTAAGATAAAAATAGAATTGGATATCAAAAGTTTTTTCTGAAACTCTCAGATTCAAATAATTGTGAAGTATATAAGTTATCAAGTATACGGTCGCGATCTAAAGGTCTTAAATACCTCTAAATCCTACAGCTATATATACATAATGTATGTATATATAAAAATTAAACGACAGTTTTTCTACACAAATATGAAGAAATAAGAAGTTCTTTTGTCTAAAATTTTCTTAACACAGTAAGAAATATACAGCTTATGGTAATATATGAACCCACTAAATATTGTATCTCATTTTCAATCTAATGTAAACAAGCCTATTAAATCTAGTACTAAAATATACTAACATTAAAATGTTAAATAGTTGATTGTTCACCGCTAATAAAACATTATGAAATTAGACTATAGTATTTACTATAGGAGTTAAATTCACCTATTTAAAAAATAAACACAAAATGAAAAAGGAAGTGTTTTCGCAATTCTTGTATTGTGTGAGAATGGCTATTAAATTGCCACGTCAAAATGTGCCCCGGGTTTTTAATTTGCATCTCAGATGATTGTGGTTTGAAGGCACATTTTGACTCAAAGTATAAATAGTGCTATTATAAGAATTATTTTTTTTCTAGCTATAAATTTATTTTAAATTATCTTAGCTTTACTATCAATCAATTCTTAAACTTATGATTTTTCGCCAAATTATATTTGTATTAACACTTTATTTACATACATATTGAACTCGTTTTTAAGAAATTTGTCAATTTTTTTGTTAGTATCTATTACGTACAAATAGACTCACACATACTCACAAAATCTCGTTCTAGTAAAATAAAAGGATTTTTTTGGTAATCACATTATTAAAATTACATAAGTTTGAATATTATTAAAGAGTTTTTCTATTGGATACAATTCTTTGCATATCGTGAATAAATTTCATTCAGCTTTGAAGACAAACCAGTAACTGGGACACGTTTTCTGCTATACGGATGATCACATGATCCCTAGATCATAGAAATGTTGCCGACACGTTTCCCAATCCCAGCATTCACGCGCACTGAATACTTTATCAACAATGGAGTGCGAAAATGACTAATTAAAGTAACGCAATCCCGTTGAGAATATATTGTTATAGATCACAATTTAAAGAAGAACAAAAGATTTCGAGAGAAAATATATGAAGACTTATGGTCGATTATCAAAAGCTAGACTATTTTACAGATAAAGAAGCCAATAAATATTAGCTAGGGACACATATATATATATATATATATATTATTTTAATATATATCTTTATATGCTTTCAAATCTTGATGTGACCTGTTTAGATAATTGATTATTATCAGTTTTAATGTAATTATATACGTAAATTGTGTCTTAATAACAATATTATTACTATGTAACTTAGAAATTTGGGAGTAGATGAATCAAATACATTGGATAGCTCCAGATTTACCCCAACTAGTCGCACATAATTGGTTGTGATACTAAGTTATGCCGCGGATTCAATCCATAGTGAAAGCTTCTTTTTATGTGTTCAGTGTTGAAAAAAAAATATAACAGATTTATTTTATAATAATAGTAATAATAGTCACCGTTTTTGTGATTATTACTTTAATGTTATACACTTATTCCATATATTGGTTTCCAATAAATCACTAAGTTATGATTTTTACATTCTAAAATGCCCATATAATCATAGTGCTTTTATTAAATATAAATTAAATTCATACAATTCAATGAAAGCATCCATAGAAATAAGGAATTCTATTGATTTAATTATAAATATAATATGAGAGTATGGTTAACGGATTTTATAGAAAAATTCCATTATTATTACTTATATTTATTATATTTGAACACATTATTTTTTTTCTGGTATTCAAAAGTCCGTTGAAGTTTGCCGAGGTAATGAAAAATACGTGGGACTTACGTACAAACGATTACGAAGTCGGTCATTAGGTATGCTTGTAAATATCTTGAAACTCAGGCGTCTGCTATATTTAACTAGTCTATATCGATACCTCCTAAGTATACTGAGTCAACTAACAAATTTAGGTATTTTTATATTTTTATATAAACGTACGTGATAAGTCATGATCTTAACGTTTGTGTTAAAAAAAATAAAAAAAGAACGATAATTACCGAAATAATTTCACGTATACTAAATCAACTGCAACATCAGTAAAAATCATACATTGTAAACTGATCTAACTAACATTGTACCAGTGTACGCGGGGCGTGAGGGAGGACGCGTTGATACAACTACATCGCACCTCAATATACGACCATGGGCGTCGAGTGCTATTAGTAACAAAATGGAGTCAAACAGCACTTTTTATATACAGCACTTTTTATTATTATAAACGGAAACTTTCTTTGTATAATTTCACAATATTCAATCTGGGATTTCGTCAGGGTTATTGTTTTTCATGGTATCAACAGACAGCAAAGAGAGGCGCTAATGAAATTTCCAGCTGTGTTTTCAAGTTTATAGAGGATACGGTGGATAATGGTGTCAAAGATTACCGGTTCTGGTCAGACAACTGTGGAGGCCAAAATAGAAACAGAATTGTATTCTTAATGTATATGTTAGCTAGTTGGAAGTTTGTTATAGATATTAGTTGTGGGTCACACTCAAAATGAAGGTGACAGTATGCACGCTTTAATTGAAAGACAGACTAAAGATAAGTTGCTTTATACGCCTGGTCAATGGTATACAGCTTTTAGATTTGCTAAATCCGATGAAAAGCCACACAAAGTTACTAAAGTGTCGCAGGATTTAATTAAAGACTTTAAATCACAGCTAAAACTTATAAACAACTGGACAACTACCAACGATGGACCCAAAACGCTCTGGAATAAGGTAACGGAAGTAGAAGTTAAAGCGGAATATCCGTTTAGGCTGGTTTATAAGACGAGTTACCAAGATGATTCTTACAAGTGGAAAGATTGTGTAAAAAACCTAAAGCTACACGAAATCGAAAGAATTAAATATTGATGTAAACAATATTTCTTTAGCTTATCAGAAACCCATTCCTATTGACCAAAATAAGCACAGAGACCTGATGGACCTTTGTAAGACGCTGGAAATTCCTAAGGAGTACCATTTATTTTTTAATAATTTGATTTCAACGGACTCTAATGAAGTTAACGACAGCGATTCTGACTGATCTCTAATTTGTTAAACTTCATATTTTTTGAGCATTAGAAATGCCTTGACTGTTGTGTTATTAATTTCTATTATTTTTATTAAAATTGTATAATGTAAGTTACCATTTTTAGTTCTTATTATTTTTGGTGACGCACTAGAGAAGTACCTGTTTAATTTCTTTTTATTGATTGTTCATTGTTTTTCTATGAAGCTTTGATGATGGAACATCGATATTTTGTTAAATGTTTATTTGTTTTTTCTTCTAGCTTTCTAATGGATTTAACAATAGCGATTCTGACTTATTTCTAATTTGTTAAGCCTTGTCACTAATTTTTGAGCATGAGAAATACCTAGACTGTTACGTTATTAGTTCCTATAATCTTTATGGATGTTTAACGTACGTTACCATTTTTAGTTCTGATTATTTTTATTGACCTACTAAAGAAGAAGCTGTTTTAGTTTTTATTTTGATTGATAATAATTGCTTGTTGTTTTTTATGGAACTTTAATGATGGAGCATTCATATTTTTAATAGTGATTAGTTTACGTTTAGCTTTTTATAAAACAATTATTTTATAAAGATATTCCTACTTAATTATGGTGAAAAGTAAATTATGATTCTTCAAAATGAGTTTTTTTTTGTTTATAATTCTTGTACTTCTTCCTAGCTTTTATTAATCCCACATATCGTAAAATATTTAAAAAAATATTAATAAAGAACCTCGCGTAAATTACATTGGTCCAGTATACGTTGAGGTTTTAAATGCTAACATTGCTAGTACTTTCCTCGTATAATGAGTCAAGTGATATAATTTCAATATTTTATTATTAAGTGAGACAGAAAACCCCGAAAATTAATAAAAGTAAAAATATATTCATAAAATGACCACCATCTTTCATGTGGTTTAGGTGTAAACGATGGATTTTGGTGGACAACGTATATGAATATAACTGGTAGTTAAACCATTTCACTATTGAGCCCCGCCGGCGTATACCCAGTCATCTACATAAAATGTAATTTAAAAACAAAAAACAGCAAAATCATTATAAGTCAAAGGAATTGCTTACAATTTTTATTAAAAAAACATTTACTTTATTTCGAATTAATTTGATTTCATTAAAATATTAACGATTTGCCTTCAAATCACTCTCCTGTAAAATTACAATAATGTCAGTTGACTCATTATACTTAGGAGGTATCGATATATATATATATATGTATATAAACAGCCCTTATAAAGATTACAATTATATAATCAATCGCTGATTGGCTATTGAAAATTAAAAACGATCAGTATAAAAAAGCAATTAGTAACTTCAAGAATTAGTTGCAAAAACTTGTAAGGGCGGAAGTTCTAAGAATTGTAGTGTACCTGTCATGCCCAAATACGCAGTAAAAGTTTTAATTAATACAAGAAAGCTACATTATTCTTACACGACACGAATACTTGACACTTGTTGTAAGAGGACATCATATATGGTACTAATTATATTTTATCTTTGAACTAGAACTGTCAGAATATGTAGGAAATATATTTGAAACGAATTTATAATACTTTATATCTTCACTAGCTTTCCGCCCGCAGCTTCGCCCGCGTGGAGTTCGGTTATATCGCGTTTCCAAGAGAACCTTTCAAAAGTCTGGGATAAAAACTATCTTCTTTTTCAAGGTCAACTCTATGTCTGTACCAAATTTCATTAAAATCAGTTCAGTGGTTTAGGCGTGAAAGCGTAACAGACAGACAGACAGAGTTACTTTCGCATTTATAATATTAGTAAGGATGTTTAAAATTTAAAAAGGTTCTAACCAATAAATCAATATATGTAGTTGCTTGTATCATAATTGGATTTAACCAGGATAAATCGATGACTATGAAATAGCGATGCAATATTCATAATATCCTGGATCGGTATTAGCAATGGAATGTACATTGGTGTTTACTTATTACTAATTGTCTTGACAAACAGATTGAGACGTTCAATGTTAGACGTCCTGTTAATAAACTACGACCTAAATAGTGTTACTTAGAACAAACAGATTTTGATATTATCAATGATAATTAATTAAAACCATATTTGAATAAATGAAACTAATACATATTAGTCGGATTATTATTTTAAAAACTACATACTCTTGACGTTTCGGTTACATTTCAGCACCCGTGATCATGGACAGACAAGATGTGATATTTCGACGTCGCAAGTAAATCTGAATAATATTAGTTTCATTTAAATGATTACTCGCGAAACTCTTAGATCACACATTTGAGTGCCAACGCATTTGTTGTCGGGTTTTCGTTTCGGATAAATATGAGTTGTGTTGGTGTGAAAATATATTGTTTTTTTTTCTGTCTAAAATCGCTGCTTCGCCTTTCATACATTCTTTAACAAAATAAATATTCTATGGCCTGGTAAAATCACCACGAGGCGATTGCATCGTTCTTTGTTTCACCCCTTTTTAAACATTTTTTTTCATTAATTTGAATTTGAATCTAAAAGAATATGATGAATTATATCCTGTATATATGTCTCCCAGATTGCTAGCAACTAGTTAGTAGTTTATGGGACTAACGTACGTTACACGGTTTAATTGTTTGACTGTTCCAAAATAACTCCAAACAGTTACAATTCCGACTGTAATGTAATGACGTGTTCTTCCCGTTCCGTGTCTCTCAATATAAACTTTGCTCAACTGCTTCACTCCCAGTCAGATTCCAATTCAACAGTCTCTTATTTTAGATGTTGAATTGAATCACACGGCCACTAATTAAAGTAAGTGGTAAGTTTACCGCAAAAATCCTTTTGGATGACTTTTGGTCTTAAGAGTATACGCTTTAAAGACAGCAAATGTTTAGTTAATTTAGTAACTAAATTATTACTTTTAAAACCTTAATTTTCTATTAATTCAATTCGACCCATGTTTTGTATATATTTTTACTACTTGACTGTATTAAAATTGTTATCAGATATAATATTAATTATAAATTACGTACAAAATGTATTCTATACCTATACATATATATGTATATATGTGTGGCTACTTATTAGCACATTTATCTGTGATTTAAAAGTAAGTTGGGATACTTTAAATATAGTAAATATGTATCCATTTTAAACTCAACATTTATTGTTACAGGTACTGGAAATAAAGCTGTCTCAGGTCGTACTAATAGCATGTGATAAGCTGATTCCTAACGAAAAAATAAGTATACTTGATATTCAACATTCTCAAGTTATTGTGTTATAGTTTTTAGTTATTAGTTTTCTACTCTTAATAACAAGAAATGATTGTAAAACTATAATGTTTTTTTTACCAATAAACAAAGCAATAAAATTCGTAAATTAGAGTAGAGTTAACTTATTTTAAGGCTGGCATCGAGACTTAGAATCTATAAACTGGGTTTAATGATAGGTAGACACAGTAATTAATATTTTTTTGGTATTAGTTTAATTTATTGGTTTTATATTTTGGATAATTTCGTCCTCTTTGAAGTATCTGTACATTAAGATTTTTTGTACTGTACAATATGTTCTAACTTCTCCGTATTTATTTTAGGTTCTGATGTATACATTTAAAAAGTAATAACCTTATCTACTGTCAACTGCTCTGGTATTTTATGAAAAATATTTTGAATTCTTCGAAATACGTGCAATATATCTGTTAGGATTTTTTTTCTTATATGGTCAAGTAAGTCATCGTGTTCCTCTATTTTAATACGAGTAAGAGAATATTAATTATTTTCCTTAATATTATAATATAAAATCGAAATGTCGCATGTCAAAAAATTTATAACAAAATTCTTCAGTGATGCCAGCTTATTTTTGATAATAATTCATACTGCGACTTTTTTAGGCGCCCCTTTTGTTTGGCAAGCATATGAATAATACATAGCTTTCTGCAAAAAGATGTGACTGTTGTTTTGGTTAACAAACTCATAACATTGTATTTTCTAAAAATGAACTATCACGAGAACAAGATGTAGAAACATCGAAAGGCACAACTCAACTACAAAGACGATTGTTTCTGTAATGGAATCGCTTTATTTCATCTAATTTTAATGAGTTTTCCGTAATAGAGGCAAGTCCCGGGGATATTTACGCAATTCCTTATTATACCTTACCATCTTACACCATTTCTATTTCTGTCATTTTAATATTAAATTGAACCGGAAAATTCTCATGAAATCCATACAAAGTTTATAGCATTCATAATCAAGTTATCGGGGAACTTTCGCTATAATAAATAAATAAAAATATCTTTTAAAATTGAGTGTCCATCAGCTATAAAATATAATTAATAACCAAATGAGTGAAAAATCAATTTAAATCTTTTCTTCTTCCAAGCTTTTAATGGTGTTTCGTGTATGCATATATTTTCAATGTTTAAATAGCAATTATAAAAGATCATTTTTGTTCATATTTTCCCGGCGTTAGATTTATTTAAAAGTTTTTTTTTTTAAATTGTAGTAAACCAATATTATTGTAAGAATTTGTGTGAAATTTGTCGAATAAAATTACATCGTATAGCTCTTTGTTAGACATTCGCTTAAAAAAATTGTTAAAGACTTTTACAAAAGTAAAACATTTAATTTAATATATGAATATATAGTTATTTTCAAAGCCGATTCAGTGCTTTTATTCAATTGTAGGCTGCCTTTAAATTTAAATTGGAAAGTATTCCGTTTTATTTGAATGGTTGACATAAAAATTATTTTTAATTTTCGCGACATTACTTCAATGGATCTATTTTGTTAGACTTTTGAAAATGTCAAAGAAAATGTGATTAGTCTTTATTTCGATGCATTGCCTCTTTGACTGGACTAAAAGGGACATGGATAAATATTTTATATATAAATGTATATATATATCTCTTTGTTACAAAACATTTATCTACTTCAAACACGAAGGCTACTTAACTTTTTTTTGGTAACGCCTATAATTTCTTGGGTCATATTTCAATTTTGTTATCATTAGCTAATGTTTTCAATATATGACTTAAATGTAAAGTTTATGTAAATAAACATACTTCTTAAATACAAAACGAAAATAAAATAGCGTTAAATGTAATAATGAAAAGGTCGCTTCTATTATATCTAATCATTTTATTGTTTTATTCTTAAAAAATCTTAAAAAAACTATAGAATTTATTTCCATATTTTAAGGTAGCCAATTCTTTTAGGAAGTTTTAAAATAACGATAAGATTTTAAACTACGTTTATCGCACAGATGGTCCGCAATTTTCTCGCGGAGTTAAGGCGATTAAATTTTTTATTATCCCTGAATTAATTCTTCTAAGATTCTTTATATTCATATTCAAGATCATATATCAATATCAAAGGTCGTCAGATTTTTATACTATAATATGCGCATTTTCATAAAAAGAACATATTGCAATTAACTTAATGTGTGTGGTAAAATATTATGCTTCCTGTTTATTTCGTAACTTTGAAATTACTCGGTATTCATACATACTGCAGAAAAATAAGCAGTGTTAGTATATTTTTATATTTATTTTTTTCATGATATCTATAAAAATAGTATATTTTTTAAATATTTAATAGCGGAGTACATTAAAAATTCTAAATTTAATTGAGACTATAATAATTGAAATGCTCTTTTGTTTTTTTATTTTTATTTATAATATAGTCTATATACTTCTACAATACTTTATGAATTATGCGATTGATTCATTAAAGATCCTTAGACTTTAAACATATATAAAATAATACTACATATTGGCAATTAATACCAATAAATAGGTCGTTTATGACTTATATTTAAAAGTTCATAGAGCTTAAAATATCAGAGGCCGCAGAACGTAATCCCCTCGTGGACATTAGTGATGTCCAGCCCATTAAGTAATCTAAATTATTCTGGGATATTTGTGAACAATAGTTCAGTATCCTTTACTACGGACTAGTACGATCCTGTTAAGTCTTAAGGACTCGGACGTTGAATGGATTTTGCTCTGTAATGTGGTATATTAGGACCTGTTGTTAGTCGTGTTATTTCCGGGAATGAGCAAGTTTTACATAAATCTTCGTGATTTTGATTTGAACAAAAACCATCCAACTATTAATATTATGAATGGAATTTTGATGTATTATATACATTACTTATTCAGCAAAACTGATCAAATGAATAGGATATTTTTATGAACATAAAGCTAATATTTACTACATTATATAACAATGATTTAAACTTTGTCTTCAATTGTACTGTTTATTCAAACTATGACTCAAATAATCTGGGACTGAATATCTGAAAGCACTTGTTAGTATTAGGTCTCAGTCTTGTAAACTTATTAGTAGTAACATAATTTAAATTCAAGATAAACATTGTGATATAACAAGACCAAAATTTCTCAAAATCCATGTCGTGTTTTCAGAAATAATATTTTCCAACAAATTTCTTATCTTCACGAACAACGTCGTTAAAATTCGAGACATATTCTGTCAATGCTTAATACCTTCATAAATTGAGCAGAATTTTCTCATAAGAGATTTGTCTTTAATCTAAAATGTTTAAACATATTACATGTTGTGGAAATAATTAGATTACAATTAACAATTTTGATTGGACTGTTTACTAATTGTCGCTTTAATTAAGTCACAAAATTCTAATCTAAATAAAAAAATATATATATATATTGCTATTCGTTATGTTTAACGTGTTTCACCATGAACATTTATGAATATATCTTTTATTAGAACATGAAAAACTATTTTGCATCCATTAACACGCGAGATACCCTGACGCCATACATTACAACGATTAGAAAGCTAAAACTTAATTAAATATAACTTTCCGTTATTTTTCTAAGATAACTAATTAAGCATTTTGATTAGGCTTTTTAGTTGGGTGGGAATATATGCGCAAACATTAATAGGTCTTACGTTGAGAAACTCTTGTCGACTCTCTGTTGATCGAACATTTTAGCAAACCAATGGTTCTCCAAGTACACTTGAAGGTTTTCTTGCAGGTCAAGTGGCTCGTCATTAACGGGAGCAAAAGTTATTTTATTTTAAGGGTATATTTTAATAAGAATAAGTTTGAACATTTTGTCACTATTGAACTAACCCACTAAACCACATATGAGTTGCGTTGTGATTTATTTTTTATCCCTTTAGGAGTCAAGCCATGGATAATTACATTGGCTTAGTTTTCAACTATTAAAACGAAAGACCATTAAATAAATATGAACTTTGTATTACATAATACATAAGTTGGACTTTATAATTCAATTTCAATAGAAACAATGTACATTTACAGTGAACATGCAGATTAGAGTAAAATACATTTCCACGTAATTTTGTATTGTACCGCATACTGACTGCACTGCTCTTATAGTTTAAAATGAAATTTAGAATATAATTGATATTTAACTCGCATAAAATAGATTTATAAAAGGTCCAGCAACATTAGATTAGTTTAACTGGAAGATAAAATTGTTAGTTTCTCAGAAGGCAACAATTTAATTATGTCATTCTATTCAACTAAGTCGATTTTAAGAGGTCGAGTTTTAAGTTTGAAATGTGTTAAATAGGTTTTGGGATAGACCCTTGCTTAATATCGTAACGCTAGCGAATCTTAAGTAAGGAATAATAGGTAGAACAGAAAAATATCTTGGACTGAATTATTTGGAGAGTACTTTTCGAGGAATTCCTGTAAAATTAATAATCTTTATGAGATAAAATTATAAGTTTTTCTTTTTCACTTCACGCCGATATTCTTGTGAGAGGGTGGTACTTCTCCGGTCGAGCCAATCCATGCTCGAGCTGTAGTTACATGATTACATCACCACTAATTTTATCTATATAAATAAATTGAAAATTAATATACTGTAGTGTACACAGAAAGAGCCTAATTAAAATCCCAAATCACTAGTTTTATACAACCACAACAAATGGTTTTATAGAAACAATTTGATATATCTCTCACGCGGTTCACCCTAATTCTATACTACGTACACTATTAACGATGTGTAATAGAAAATAATAAGTTATATTAACACTCACCCTTCATACTATATCCATAATTAATAAGAGAATATTACCATTTGTTTAAAATTATATGTTTAATTCAAAATTATTCAATAAAAAGACTATTAGGTACTTGTAATTTAAATTATTCACGATACTATAAATACAATAAAAGTCAGGTTTTAAATGGAATCACAGAAGTTTTAATACGTATTCAATAACATTAGAACAAATGTATTGAAACACGAACGCTAATAGCACAAAGATTTTATCATCATATACTGGAAAACTTCAAAGTTTAAAGAAATTGTTTTCAAGACGGACGTGCAATGTATTTCAAAATGGAAAATTGATGTAACTTACTAATGTTTGATTCAATTTTCTCCTAGAATGCTTTAGTCAAATAGTCATTTTTATTAATCCATATTGGCTTTTTATAATTTGACAAAAAAATTAATGGTTAGACCTAGGTATTCTTAACAAAACATTATTTTTAATTTTTAGAAATTAAAGCTTCATTTTATATTATCTTTGTTATATGGATCGATAATTGATGAATTTTAAACAATAGTTTATAACTATTGGAACTCTGGTCGAGGTCGTTAAATTTTATTTCATTAAAAAGTTAATCCCCGATCGTGTCTCCTTCATTCTACACGACACTCGCAGAATATACTTTGCACAGATGAAGGCCACATTTTAAACACCCAACCAAACATAGGAGTTCTGTCAAATATGACGGACAGATTTGTTAAAAATATGACATCAATACTTATCAATATTATATCTTAAACAATCCATTATCATAGATAAAATAAGACGTAAAAGTATATTAATATGAAGTTCATTTTAATGATAGCAATAACTGTTGTACATTTTTAATGTATACACATAATATCAAATTGAACATAAGCGTGACACGGGACTGCAATAAACCCGTCACCGATAATAAATGTCACGCTACAGATCTAAAACAAAAGACCTTTGGGCATTATTGTATTAAAATGTTAAAACGCTATTTCAGTATTAACCTATATACAATATTTAATAACTTAAAATCAAAATAATGCTAAGAAGTTCAGTTTTTCATTTGATACTTACTTTTAAGGTACTTAATATAAAGAAAAATTGAGATTATATATACATGTATATGTATATATACAGAAAACTTTTACTCTTAAATAGAGGCTTAACTAATAATAGTAGTCCCAAAAACCGCAGACCAAAGTGGATATGTTAAAACGATGCCACATTATCGTATTTCAAGACACTATTTCCTTATCAGAAGACATAATGGAATATATTTGTTATCTCCAATGTTACTGAAAATCGTTCCTGCAATCAAAGGGAGGGTTGCTAACCAAAATCGTTAACATTTATGTTACCGAAGTATTGATGTTTATCGTTTATTCATTTCATTTTATTTTAAATAGGTTAAAACATGAACATGTTAAACGTTCAATACTGAACGATTTACTCAAAATAATTTCGTTTCAATTATATAGGCTTAATGATCTCCATTGAAGTAATACTTAAGATTTTAAAACAATTTCATAATTTATCGTAAAAGCTATTTTGAAGAAGATACTTGTAGATTTTACGTTTCAAAAGAGGCTTTATATGCGGATATATTGAAGTCTTTTATTCGGCAAGACGAGAATGATAAATATAAGATCCATGCAATGAATTTAGAAATGCAGAACGAGTGGTTAGACATAGGAGATTTTTTGCATCCCATTAGCATTAAAATGGCGCACTTTAATCTATGATTGGTCGCCAGCATTGCTAAAATTCTATCTCAATGCGTTCCAGATGACTCTCCCAGATCAGAGTAATTTAGTAAGATGGGGTAAAAGTACCGAAAAAACTTGCTATATCTGTGGAAAGGCAGTTGGAACTGCTAAGCATCTGCTGGTGGGATGCAAGGTACTCCTTGACAGCGGTCAATACTCGCGTCGTCACGATAGGGTTCTAGAAGTCATACGTGAAGCGGTTAGTCTTTCGGTAGCCAGAGCGCAAAAGGGAATAACCACAAACGAACGATCAGTAGGTTTTGTGAGAGAAGGCACTAGGGCTACAAAATCAAACGTCAAGCCTTACTCCATCCTTAAAGCGGCGTCGGATTGGACTATAATGATGGACACGTATGAAAAACAATATAAAATCCCCGAGGATATTTGTGCGTCGGCCTCCAGACCGGATATATTTTTGTTTTCGCGAATTTTAAAGCGCGTAGTGATGATAGAGCTTACGGTCCCTTGGGAAACCAACATCCCCAAAGACCATACCATCAAGGTCAACAAATATTACGAGCTCACAAACGAACTCACTCGAAATAGGTTCGTAGTAGATTTGTACGCGGTAGAGGTGGGAGCGAGAGGTATAACAGCGAAATCTCTCTACAACCTACTAAAGGACTTGGGCTTGTCCAGAACTCACATTAATGCATTCTTGGAACGTATATCGAAGGCAGCCCTAGTAGGTTCTTTTCAAATTTGGTTAGGTAGGGAGAGGAGCTTGGACAGTGGAGGTGAGCGTATAACGCGCGTTAGTTAAGGGGCCCCTTAAACCTACACTTGGGTCGCAAGTCCCAGGCACTGTTGAAGCTCCTCTCCCTGCAACGCGATGGACCCGGCACCCGCACGGTGAATCCATGGAATGCTTAGTAGTTTCGTCTCTGTCGTCTATTAAAAGGTTAAGAAGATAAAATAAAATATTAGGTACAAATTTAATACTATAAAATTTCAAGAATATATTTTATCATCAGGCTTTAAAGAAAATAAAAATAAGTTAGCAAAATAATATTTAAATATTTTAGTTAGTTTTATCAAATTCATCATATATCTTGATTAAAATATTTAATAGCATAGAATTGTTACAATAATTAAATATTGACTTTCACGAAATTAGTTTCAGAAGGGTCTCATAGCGCTTATACACCTGGTTTCGTGAAATTGTATCCGATTTGTACTAAAAATCTTCATTTTATACACAAAAAAAAAGACTGAGTATTTTGGAAAAACTATTTCGAATTATTGTTTTAATTATTCAAAATTTTTATGTTACGCGAATCTTGCATTATCTACTTCTAATACAATGAAACGGTATGGAAAATAAGTTTATTAATAAGCGAATTCAGAATAAAATCAATTAGCTATTTTAATTTTAATACTCCTATACACTCTCATTCCTGGGATACAGAATTCATGAAGACAATAAGCCAATTTTTTCTTTTCATTCTTGTCGAGCTCATATTGTTTAATTCGGACCTATATAAAATTAATTTCAAATGTTTCACGAAGCGATTATATAAAAAAGGTTGAAACCTTTTTTGTCATAGAACAAGTGTTTTGGTCCCTTTAAATTCGAATTTTAATTAAACGGAAAAAATTTCATCTCAACAAGTTTTGGGCTAAAAATGTTCCAGTTTGAAACATTGTAAAAAAGCGATCTAAATTCCGATTGAACTAAATTATATATGTGTGAAACACTATACATAATGTTTTAAAAACATAATGAGTTCTAAGACTTTCGCGAGTTGTATTCATTTAAATGAAACTAATATTTTTCGGATATACTACGAATGCTTTATTAAATATATAAAAAAAAACTACTAATGTCTGTCACATCTCGCCTGCCCGTTATCACCGTTGCTGAAAAGTAGCCGAAACGTTGTATTTTTTTTTACAAAAATTAAGGACGCGTAGTATATCCGAAAAATATTAGTTTCATTTGAAATACTTTATATGTTTTTTATTTACCTTTTAGTTTCATGTAAAAGCTTCTGAAATTGCTATGTATATTGTGTTACATCTATAAAAGAATGAGTAAAATTAATTAAGAAAAGTTAGTCCGTGATAGTAATTATATCATCGTATAGTGTTTACCACAAGCTTGCATCGTCACACATACTGCGCGTTTAAAGTTAATTACAATAGATTTAATCTAGGCATTGAGAAAAAGGGAAAAGTTTCATATATACTGACTGTACAATCTCGTAAGCACACTAACACTTAATGTTACATTTAAATGTATCGGCAGTATAATTTTTCTTTAGTAATACTTTGTAGTATTCGTAATATATGCTAGTCATATAAAACTACATTACATTGAAAGTTACTGTAATTTTTTTTATAATCTTTTCTTTTTATAAAGTAATATATTACACATGAATGATATTGATGTATTAAATTATTGCCTTTCCAACACATTCTGTTATAAAATGTATGAAAGAATCAAATAAATGTTTAATTCACAACCATACTTATACAATGATGTGACTTTGAAATGTTGTTTGGATTATAGTTTTTGAGCTATTTTACATTAATAATTTTGTAATTGTAAATAATACACAGGCTAGTATCGAATGGTGCAAATATAAGTAAAATTTAAATATCTATTTATATATATATTATAATCCGGCACATTTATGTTTCCAATAAGAGGGTTCAAATTTAAACCCACAACTCTGCCCAATGTGGGTTGAAAGCTATTTTGTATCGTTATTATTACTCCAGATTACTTTATGATAGAAACTAGTTGGGGTGGTATAAATTGCTTGCAGTCTATTAACTTAAAATTTACTTCTTAATACAACCTGAATATAGAAAAACATTATATAATATTACTGATGAACCTTTGAAAGAATGACAACAAATTCTTTTAATTTCCCGGGATATTTTTTTTATTAACTTTTTCATATTCGTCATGGCCGGCATTGAATGTGAAAGTCACTAAGATGAAAAATTTAAAGTGTAAAAAAGTCAATGTTACAGTTTATACAAAATTGTTTAAATATTGTTATCAATATATCTGCCTCTAGAAAAGTAATATATATATATATATATATATATATATATATATACCTAGTATTTATATATAAATAAATGAGGATGTAATCTTTCTTGCTCTTTCATTCAAAAAATTATGAACGGGATTTATTTAAATTATCTTCAATAAATTTATGAAGGTTAGACATCAGACTTACATATATATTTTTTCATATAAATATAATATGTAATAGCAATGTACACATTCATTCCATGTTTTATATAAAGCAATGCCTTATAGCAGTTACGTGGTACATATTAGGTGATAGATTGATTTCGCTGATCACACAAAATCAGATCTAAAGATAAATTGAGTTCGTGTTCTTTGTTTCTGAATATAAAATAGAAGTTAAAGGCTAGTGTTGAAAGCTAGTGTTCACATACACCAATTCCCACTTGTAACTTCGTAATCACTTACAAATCTTAATCTCAAAATCCCTGTTATTAAGCAAGGTAAACGAGGGAATTCTAGGAAATAATTAAAACGGAAATTGTTTAGAAACCTGCAATTAAAACTGTTTAGCTCAAGTTTACCGGATCAGGGTTAAATTACTGAACTACAAAGAAGTCTCCTACATTATGCAACGCTGGCAACGTGATTTAAATACAATGACTTCATTAAAACAGGCATTAAATCAGTTAAATAAGTCCTACGGGTAACCCATTTGGATGTTTTATGGCAGACCTGTAACAAAAAACCACAAAACGATTCTGGTTTTGAAAACTTTCGGTCGTATTTATTAAAGTTTGTGTGAATACTATAAAGTGAACTGGTGCGTTCAAATTTAAGTGTAAATGAGGGACGTTTATTAAAATATCAAGGGTGTTGTGTAATTTTAAGTCTGTATTAAATATGTTCACAGCTTCAGACCAACTGTTATTTTACTCAAACTAAACTAATATTTCGGTTTCGGCTGCTATCCAGCAACTGTGATTACGATCAGAAGAGATGTCTCTCAAAACGCCGGGAGTATGTAGATTTTTACAAAATTAGTCGCGTAGTATATCCGAAAAATATTAGTTTCCTTTAAATTAATAAAACTCGCAAAAATCTAAGATCTCATTATTATTGTAATAGTATAATTGTATAATTGATTAGATTTCAACCATAGCAAATTAATCTCGTCAATACTTCTGGTATGGTTTGATTCAAAACTAGCACTAGGTAATCCAAACGAAGTATGTCATATGAATTTCTTTTTTAAAACAAAAAAGGGTATAACAGTTGTCAAAGTATTTGATAATTAATGTTTTCGAGAGGCTGTCAAGGTATTATTAATTTTTGTCTAAACTTCTTAGAATAAATTAAAGAATAAAAAATAAATCATAATATTTTGAGTTCTACGAATATTTATTATACAGAACTTTTTTAATACATTAAATTTTTGGAATACTAAATTACATAGTAACTCATTTTTATTTTGTTATTTTCCAAAATTTGTTGTATAAGATCTTTAAGTATAAATTAGTTTTATTAGACACTAAAGCGTCTTATCTTTGATATAACTTTTAATGCTGCCATTACAGTCCAATTTAAAACAAAAGTAATAGACAAATATATATGAGATTACTGCTTTATTCTACGAGGATTTAAATTGTACACAAGAAATGATGCTAATATTAACTGATGTTCTCGTGGCTAAGGATAAGTGAATGGTGAATATTTTTTATTTTCCAAATGAAACAAGTTTTTCTAGATATCATTGCGGTTTTAATAATGCCAACATGATTATAAAGGGCAGTTCTGCTTGTAAAATCTGTGTACCAAACTGATATATAGTTTGCTGGTCACTATTAAGTTCATAACGAATTCTTCAAGAAATAATTTATTTAATTAGTCGATCAAATTCATACATTTTTCAGATTATTTTTGATACTTGATGTATATGAAATAAAGGAATGTACTACGTGTAAAGTGTAGAGAGTAGGAAACCTTAATATGATAGAAGCATATTGAAAGTTGTTATCAATTGTTTGTGATATAATTACTTCTTTAGGTTAGAGGCAAGATGGCACAAGAGAGACCAATTTAATGCTGACACATGCTATAGCCAATACATATACCCAATTATGTTATTATTACGAACGTAGGGAAGAGAAGCCTTTACAAAAAAAGAAGAAAATATGTAATTTTTCAATACACAAAAGATTATCAAAACATTTCTTATTAAAATGATATTTGATGTAGGAGAAATGGTAATGTTCGGTGGAAATTCGTGACAGGCATTTCAATTCTCGTGTCCCATTCCTCTTTCCGATTTAAACAAAATTTATTGGACCACAACTGTGCAACACAAGCCAAAGACCAAAACAATTATTATATTTATCCAAAACTTCTAAATATCAGAATTACAACATGTAGGTACATAAGCGTTAGAATACGGACGTTAAAATCTATTAAAAAAAGAGAATGTAGTAAAAAATTGCAATAATGTCTTGTCAATAAATACATACTAAAAAATATAAATCGCATCTCTCAATTTGTGTTTCTATATATCTTGACCCAAAACACTAACATAAATTTGAAGAGTTACATTAAAGGTAAGCAGCTCTTCATATGTGGCCCATTTTATCTCGCCTCGACCCAGTTATGCTTGCAGGTGAAATATCAAAAAAAAAAAACTAAATACTACTCTTTATAATTTAAAAGCACGCTACAATGTACGTTACGTGTTAATAAAAGGCTGTGGTAAAAATTATTTTCATTGTACATAGTATTTTAAATAACGTCTGTTTTCATAGCAGATATATTTTTTATTGTAATACCTAGTCATGTTTTGTCTTTCTTAAAACTATTTCAAAATACAGTTAGTCTACTTACGTAGACTTTAATCAAGTCAGAACTTTCTGTATAAATAAAATGAATTGTCTGTCTGAAACCCGTGAAATTAATTTTCTGGACTATTTAAGATATAACGTTTCATAAGAATACTTATGTTATACGGCGAAGTTAAATTTAATTCTATTATAATTGAATTCATGATAAGAAAGTGCCTGTTAAAAGCGAGCTCTCAATAAGCTTATTTGTAGTAGTCAGGCGAAAGATATAATTATCAAGCTAAATTTAAGTTATTACGTTATTAAATTATTAAGAAGACATGTAACTTTAACATAACCAGTAAACTCATGTCTCCACTATGACTTAATTTGCATTCATAATGCACCCGATCGTAGCAATTTTCATATTAATTCACTCGGCGATATTTTATGATTATGATATACAAGACATTAAAATGACCTCTGACTTTTTGTTTTTATTGATTAATTGACTTGAATTAGCAGATGTTTGATAAAGGACCTTTATTATGATGTTTTTATTCCCCCTCAATAGATAAAATTTTTCTACAGTCAAAGTAATACAAAACTATGCTTTAAATGCTTAAGAAGTTTTTGTCAAAATTCGGTGAGAAATTCCTGTCACTACGCCGAACCTAATTGGAACCGAAAATCATTAGTTTCGATGGCTTCTGCTTTTAAAATTGTTCTTTAAAATATTCCGACCCATTCCGAAATCATTACTTCAGTCAATACTTTCGAAAACAGGAAAAAAGCTTTCATAGAATCGTTTTTTTAACAACATAAAGATGAAGAGGTGGAAACAATATGTAAATTTCAGCAAAAATAACAGGCCTCAATCATCCTTTGCATTATCTCTAAAGAAAACCTCGTATTTCACCAACAATCTCTGTAATCTAAAAAGGTCCGAGATTCCTCACATTCTTTATATTCAGATAGTGATAGCCCAATCGATTTATTTACGCTCGAAGGCTGACACGTGACTTGTACAAATACTCACGATGGTCTTAACAGAAAATTTTACTTTGATGTTATAAAATTATATTATTATAAGTTCAGTTGGAGAGTAATACTTTAATATGCTATAAACATGGCAAACGTAATCCTATTATAATGAAGGAATGATATCTGAATTAAGGAAAGGTTTTATTATAGCGAATAACTTTTTTAAAAGTATTGTTAATTTAGAAATATCAACTCAATAGTAATAGCTTCAACTATAAGAACCTATAAATAAGCAAATGAAACATAGCTTAGTGCTGTTTGTATAGACAGTAATAATTTGTGTTGAACTTAAGAATGTATGGACAATCAAAAAAATGATTGAATTAATGAAAAACTTCTGTGTTATTTCTTGTATGGTTTTTGTCTAAGATCCACTCTTTCTACTTGTTTCGGAAGTGCCATAAAATAAATTTTAATCAAACAAATTATATTATCTTACATCCTATTTCGTTGATGAATCATTTCCTCTCGCTCCGTCCTTTACCCCCCCCCCCCCTGTAAATGTTAAACATTTAACACAACCTCGTTGGAAGTCGCATAAGAAGTAAAACTGAATAGACTAATAACGTTTTATAAAAACCCTTAAACACACGACGACACAGTCAGTTGCATATGGAATACTAAATTTATGAGCGCCAGGCACATGACTTTATTGACAGGGGTTTCAAACATAGATTGCTGTTTGTTACTCTGTATGGATTATAAATTCCAGCAATAAAAAACAAATTTTATATGTTTTTTTATATCAGAATTAGTTTTCGTTAAATGTAATAGAATCAGCTAGCAAATAAAGCTGTTGTTAAAACTCAGATGCTTGCTTTGAAATGTAAGGAAATGTTTTCTAGTTAAAACGTAATGTATACATGAGGCTTGATTAAAAGAGTAACTTCTTTAAGTTTTCATTATAGAAATGGGTGTTTTGAAGAGAATTATATAAGTAGTAAGTGCCCAAACCTATTTTACTTTCAATATTTTAAATAACATCAAGTAGGACTCAACATTTGTCAGTTACTTGTAATATTCGTGAGTACACCATTCATCTCGTTTTCTCTTCATCATGGGTACTGAAAAGTAATCGAAACATCAGTATATGTGTAGAGCATAATGGGTAAATATATTTTTTTCCATATACTTTTTGTTTTAGAAATGTTAAAAATTCATTGGTTTAAAATTGTTATACAATAATAAACTTAAAGGATAAAGATAAAAATAGCGAAGTGTTTTTTCTTAAATATAATTGATCTAAGTTACATTATACATTACGATTTTTGTAAATAATTTTATAAATTTTATGCAATGTTTCAACATTGAAATTATAACAGCATAATATTTTAATAATAGTTTAAAATATACATTAACATTCAGAATCTAAGATGAAGTTGAGGAAGTAAGGTGAAAGAAATTTTGTTATTTTTCATAAATTATTCCCTTCCAGCAAGATAGCAACAGTAAAATAGTAATAAAATATATCTGTTCTATAATATCAACTGGTGTATTATACAAATATAACACGTATATATTATATACATACAGTATTGTTGACACGGGATTTCCTGTTCATCTATCGCGGATGTCCTTTCGCAAATTACATTATGGCTGCAGTACTTGGTATTATAATTCTAGTTACCAACTTGAATATTCATACATAGCTTTGATTCGGTATAAACCTAAATGCATCTATTTTAAAATTGCTTTTGCAGGCTCATACAAACTTAAGTACGAAAATATAATTGTATGTAGTCTCGAAGTCAGTGGTGGCTGTGGTTAAAAGGCCTGCCTCTTGTGCACGAGGGCGCAGGTTCGATCCTGGCAAGTACCAATGTGATTTTTCCAATTCATAAGTACTTTCTAAGAGTATTTGGACACCACTAACAGACGGTGAAGGAAAACCTGGACTTATAATTCCACAATTATAAGTTTAATATCACCAACGCGTCTTGAGCAATCGTGGTGATTAATGCTCTGACCTTCTCCATGTCAGAACGAGGCCTTTGGTCAGCAGTGGGCTCTGATAGGCTGATGACAGGTAGTTTCACTTTTATTTTGTATGTTTTACTAATTGTATAAGGAAAATCTTCAAAAAGTTTTTATCGATGTCCTTTAAATAACTATAGGAAATGGTGTGTTATACAGCCGTTATTCAAAAGCTTGTTCTCCATTATTGCTCTATTGTTGAAAATCAATTTGAAGAAAAAACTATTGGCAGTTTTCCAGCAAACTTTCAGTATTGAAGTTTGAACTTATGTTATTTACGATCATGTAAACCAGGCTTCAAGTATAGTTTCTTGCTAATTTTTTTTGATTTATATATTAATATATATATATATATATATATATATATATATATATATATATATATATATATATATATATATATATATATATATATATATATATATATATATATATATGCATATATATATCATCAATTCTTTCAGTAAGTGTTAGTAGTTTTGAGTAATGTAGTTTCTATAGCCACTAGATCTATATTTAATTCCAATCATTTTTTTCCATGTTGTATTTGGAAAGTTACTTTATGCATAGAAATCATGACAAATAATCACAGAATAAAAACTAAGAAATTAAATTAACACACATTATCAGTACACATGAAATAAAAAAACATTCATTAAAATTTTTATTTATTACTTCAGTATTTATAACCTTATACAAATATTAACTGCATAAAACATTAAATATCTGATGCTCTCATGAATCATGATTGATCCGTTGCAACAATCCCCGTGGGTTTATTACGTAATTTAAAGCCTATCAAAGGAAACTACATTAAGATAAAAAGGATCGCTGAACTGTTTCTGTGTACTGTTTACGTTTCTTTTGAAGTTAATTTAATTCTATTCGTATGTATGAGTTTGTTATGTTGTTTGTTCGTCAGCTGTCTCAATGAATGTAAACGTTAAAACAACTAATAATACATTTTGTAAAAAAAAAATAAACAAATTCTACGCACAATAGTAAAACTTATACGTTAATATTTAAAGTATTTCGTTTATTTTATATAACGTTAGTACACATATACATAAGTCAGTTGAATATTCGTAATTTTTTAAAACTTGTTTTGATGTGTCCAAAATGAAGTTATTTATGAGTGCAAAGGTGAAAAATCTTTTAAGTACTTCTATTACATCTATTTCTATATTATATATGTTTTCATCAGCATAATAAAGGCAAAAAAAAATCAATAAGACAAAGACAAAAAGACGAAGCGGTTTGAGGTGACAATTTAAATAAATGTAATCTGAAAATTCTTTAAAATTATGTCAAAAAGCACATCATTTTAATAGAATAACAACATTAAAATATGACAGGTGCAAAAGTAGTAATAATGTTAGTCCTTACGTTTTCAAACGGTACACTTGTAGAAAGAAGCACTTGCAAGCACCCGTGCACACGATTTCATTGATTTATAGAGTACTTTATGGAAATGCTTCTAGTAATGTTTTAGAACTCGTACAGACCTCGTAATGGGTTAAACATATAATAAAAATTCCTGATTTTTATTTTACTTTATACAGTTTCGTGACAAATTCTGCATTGGTTACTTGACTTATATAAGAAGTCGAAGAGAACTAATCAAATAATAAAAAGAAAATGAGTAAGATATTGAATTAAACTATAAATCTTGATTAAAACAGCTAGACCTAATTCGGTTCGATGCGTACGTAATAAGTATGTTCGGTAAACGTTGAATTAGTGAAACAGCTAGACAAAGGTCTGTTTTCCAATTACGGGAGAGGATTTCAATCTCGCGTCTAAAACCAGTGCGGGTTTGTGGCAAGAATTTATTTGAATAATTGAAATAAACCAATATCAAAAAATATATTTTTCCATCACTATGTATTGGTTGAAATGTAGACCTTTAGTTTTGACAAATATGAGTTTTAATTTAGCTAAATAAATTTTTCACTCTAGTTATAATATAAAGATATGGTTTGCTTTGTTTCATTAATTTTAAAAGTAAAAAAATATAATCCTTCAGTAATTAATGCTCAATTCCATTTGTTCGTTACGTACTTGAAAATAATTGTTTATGTAGTTCGCCTCAAAGGAAAACCTCAATTCACGGTTTTGCTAACCTACAAAATAGGTGATCATTTAACACAAAATGACTTTTGGTTCGAGTTAAATGATTTAATTATAAGTCACTTAAAAAGATAGGAAAAATCGTTTCGTAATGTTGACGTCATTAAATTCACTAATAAAAGTAATTTCAATAAAAATCTGTTTGTCCTTCTGTTCTTATATATACGTAACAAAAGAATGTCCTTTATGTCGAGCCTAAATAAATTTATTTAGGCGATCCGTGTTAAAGAAGGGGAGTATTTCATTTCGTTCGCCATAACATGTGATTTAGTACGGAATATTATTTGTGGGTAAGCAACTTTTTTGCTGACCTGCCGTTATTAAATGTATCTGATCGGGGTTTAGGTGTAAAATTAAGTAATATATAAAGAATGTCGCTCTATTTGGCGATAAATAATGATATTATTTTATTTAATACAAATTGTTGATTGTTGTTTGTCAGCAATTTTAGATAATTAACTAGTAGATTTTTTATATGCTATACTTACAATTTTATGGGGATATATGGAAGTAAATATATAGTTTATAATATTTGTTTTGAAGGAAACTTTTCAGTTATCTTACGACCTGGTAAATACATTGAAGGCTCTTAATTTTTGGCAAGTTTTGAACTAAGCTGTGGGACGCTACAAAGGCTTATGATATTTTCGAGCACACTTATTTTAGACTAAATTTTGTATGAGCTCGAACGGGCTTCATATCGCTGGGAGCTAATTTATTTATATTAGCTTGGTTAGATGCCTTAGTAAGGTAGAGGTGCTAGGATAAAAATAGAAGTAACTCATTGACCTAATTTTGTTCGGTAAGCTTACTTCTCGCTAGCATTGATTGAATATGTTTTTAAAAAATAAGCTTATATCTTAATATTCTAATATAAATTATCATAAGAAACTGACTATTGCCTATGACTTCGTCCATAATGTAACATATTGACTAGACGTAATACTTACTAGAGTACAATACTATAGCGTTAAAATAAATAATGTTTCCCTTGCGTTGTAACATTTTTATCACCATCTTATTACTCGTAATATCATAGCTAATAACCCACAGCCATTCTTTATATGTATATCTACTTTTAAATAATGAAAGATATTTAAAATTTTCCATTCAAGGAATTCAGCTCGTTTAGGTGAATAAACTAATCGTACCGCTTCATAATATTAGTATACATAGTATTACAACATTTATTTATCTCAAAGCTAAAGTAAGTGGATATAACGGATTTTTATATAAAGATCAAGTAATGAAAAATAAATCAAGAATTAATTTAGGTCATAATATGTTACACAAAACTTATAGAAAGAATATTTTTTTTTATTAATGAGTAGGTATAACTATAATTAAATACAAATTTCATTTGCAACGAAAAACCTCAACTGAATCACAGTTTAATTTGGAATTAAGCTAAAGTTTTAAATAAGGTTAAGCTCGAACACTTAGTTAGAGTTATGTCTCTAATACAAATTGTAAACTAAAACAGCCTAAGGGCTTGTACTAATTAAGTCCGGATGGCTTGAATGTCAGGCTTGATATTAAACAAGACTATTTACGGCCTCAGATATTCCTCAATATATAACAGGGACGTTCCAGTATCTATCTTATCTAATTTAAATTATACGATTCATACTCTCTGTGGTTGCTTATTTTTTCTATAATATTATATATGCTACGTTAAGTGTAAAGAAAACATCGTGAGGAAACTTGGACTTATGATTTCAAAGTATAAGATTGAAATCACCAACCCGTCTTGAGCAAGCGTCTCGATTAATGCTCAAACCTTCTCAGTATGAGAACAGGCCTTTGCTCAGCAATGGGTTCCGATAGGGTGATGATAATGCTCATAATGCGATGATATTAATACAGTAATAACTGTAAAAAGAAAATCAATATTTTTTTAATTATATAAGCACCTTAATTATTCTTAAGCATCTTTGACCAATATAGAAACATAAACTATTAATGCGATATTTAATTAATCGCAATTAAATAGCTTTAGTAAATAGTTAAGTTACTTATAAATTCCGTTTTGGTAAAATTTATATACACTATAATATAAAACTGAGTGAGTTTGATAGAAAAACATTTCATAGTGGACACGGTAACTAGTTCGATTAATTTCCCCTCAGAAATGCATGGGATTTCACCGCACTTTGATTACACGGTCTTTTGTTATCCAACCAAAAGAGAGTGAA
This sequence comes from Danaus chrysippus, assembly GCA_916720795.1. Taxonomy (NCBI): domain Eukaryota; kingdom Metazoa; phylum Arthropoda; class Insecta; order Lepidoptera; family Nymphalidae; genus Danaus; species Danaus chrysippus. The sequence goes on from CAKASE010000069.1 coordinate 680,604, forward strand.
GGTTGTATGTACATGAAATTTGAAAATTAGAAACACAGACTGCCTATTTAAAGCGATGTTTTTGTTAATTTATACGGATCCTAAGTGTATTTGGTGTGTTTAAAACAAATAATATCTAGTATTACTACTGCAAATTTGTTTTCAAAAGTTTATACATAAATCGTAATGATATAATTCATATATTTCGTGCCTGAATATAAAAATATACTTAATATTTTCCTTATAAAATAAATCAACATAAAGTAAATTTCGGTTATTGAATTACTCCATACAAGTTAAGAACAACTTGTATGCTAAGTTTAACGTCTATTCAAAGTTGCTTTTATGTGGATTCTGAGTAGAAATTACGTACATACTTCCTACCTGTATGTTGAATTACCTATGTACACTTCAGAAGCAATTCGTTCTTTCCGTTTATATAAACATTGTGGGAAGCTTATTACTTAGTTTATTTAAATTAAGATGAAGAACTCCTTTTAAATAACCCGTACGAGATTTTCGTTTTAGGAAAAAGAAAGAAACGTTTATAACGCACAGTTAATTTAAACATTGCAATGAGAGAAGTCTTTATATATGTTATCATTAATAAAGTTATAATTTTTTTACGAATAATCGTCGAGTTTCCTACAAACGATATCATCCTTTAAATCATTTCTAAAGCCATTTCATGCTATTCAAGGTATTCTGTGAATGCGTATGCATTTGAATCTTCACTAAACACTTCAGAAGGCCGTATTGAAACTCTCAAGAGGAATTCCCTGAGGAAAATCACGCATAATAGCTTGAAATAGGCCGTCAGATTGCTGTAAAAAGTTCCAACCTTAACTTTCGCTTTGCGTTATAGTAAACTAGCTTTCCGCCCGCAGCTTCGCCGCGTGGAGTTCGGTTATATCGCGTTTCCAAGAGAACCTTTCAAAAGTCTGGGATAAAAACTATCCTATGTTCTTTCTCAAGGTCAACTCTATCTCTGTACCGAATTTCATTAAAATCAGTTCAGTGGTTTAGGCGTGAAAGCGTAGCAGACAGACAGACAGACAGACAGACAGACAGACAGACAGAGTTACTTTCGCATTTATAATATTAGTAGGGATTGTAAGGTATTGTCATTTGTTACTGCCGTCAGAATATCAAAGAATTTAAGACTGCTAGGTTCATGCTACGCAACAGTTAATAATTCTACGTTACCTTACCACGGACTTGATTTAAATATTTATATGAATATTAATACATTCAAATATTATACGTACCTTTCGTTGGTTTCTTTATATAATAAACAGTTCCGTTTAATTTTATAAGCTCGTAATGTTATTGCAATTTGTGGGAACAAAGTTAATGCTAATAATTTTTGGTTATGTTATATATTTAATATATTATTAAATAGGTTAGATTAAATTTGACCTAATTACATAATAACTATTATATTATTTAATGATATATAATCTTCTGAATATAGTTTACATATATTAATGGTTTTCTATCATAATTTCGTATAACATTGTGTAAATATAGCATGTGAATTTACATTCAGAGCTTTGCAGTATACATTGATACAGAAGTGATGAATACTTTCCTAAAATACTTGAAATTTATAGTGAATATTTGAACGTAACGAAATTATTAAATGTAGTTATTTGTCAAGAAAACCATATGTCATTTCAAGTACAATATATTTTGTTTTTAATCAAATTAATCCCACCACTGATTCTCTGAGATGAGTTAGCCAGACTATCTAACGACGCCTTGCTTGTAGCTGTTACATTTCAGAAGAGACAATTTCATCTGGAAATCGTATATGAGAAATGTGTACTTTATTCATACTGATACATTGTCTTAAATATGTTTTCTACGTCTCTGAACACTTTCAGCGTATGACCTCACCCTGCCACAGTCTGTTGGTTACGAATTTGCATCGTCACCATTGCAAAATCCTTAAAGTATGTTATCACTTTAAAGTATCGTGAATCGACTTAACATTGAAAGAAGTGCGGAGACACTTTTGCCGATTATGCTGTGTAGTCTTCTGTTTAGTCTGCTATTCTGTGGGTGTTTTCTATGATTAAAAGCTATTTAGCAACCCAGCCTGACCCGGAGACAGGAGCTTGGTTAGTCTATAGTCACTCAAGAGGATTAGTTAACTTTTTCAAGTGGTTGAACGAACATGTTAGACCACTAGTTTGGATAAATTTCTTTATCTAAGTGTTTTAAAGCCCCTGCCGTTGCCTCGTACTTATTTTCTGAACTTTTTGTTTAGGACCCGATATTCTTACAATGTTGAATTAAGATAATGCTGCATGCGCACTTACCTATATGTCTCATTACTCATAATTTTGGTTCTTCTTTTTTTAGACTGTAGACTACTAAGACGAGTTTCTGGTCTACACCGTCAGTGGTTTCTAAACTGGTTGAACTTTATATAATATATAGGCTATAAAAGATTCAGGGGTCATATTCTCATTTGAATTTTCCTTTAGAAGATAAGATCATATAATGTTAGCAGTCAAAACCTATTATCTTAAAGAACCTTTTACATAGTTTTATCTCCATTCATTTATTATTTAGTGCTACATTTCTCTTGGCATCTTGATTGAATATTTCAGCTAAATTTCTAGCCTCAGGTATAAATTTCTATATATTTTCCATTTAAAATGATTTCCATTTTTTAATATTTATCATTTAAGCCAATAAAATAAATAAGAATTACACAATAATTCTTTATTTATATAAAACAACATTTTGTGAAAAAAGTTCTTTTAAAAAATTGCTCTAATAATAGATATTTTATGCGGAAAAAGTATTAAAATACGTTTTAAGCAGCTCAATAAGTAGCTATTTAATAAACAAAGGGCTTATTGAGTTGAATTTTTAAAATTAAATATTAATAAATTATTCTGTTTTACAAAATCTTAATGTTCTCTCGATTAAATATTAACAAAGATAAAGTGTTAAATACATAAAGATAATTTTTATATTTAATATCGTATATTGATAATGTTTTTTTACTGTAAACATATTTTAGATTATTTTTGAATACTATAATGGCAAGATACTTATTAGAACAGATGAAGTTATAGGAAAAAGTAATACGTGTTGAAAAAAAACTGCACTAAATTCGCGCTTACAACGACAAAGAATTTTAATTTACATTTTCATTTCTCACTTCAACTGTATATCAATTCGAAACTGAAGGCAAACAATCATTTACATGCCTCAGATCAGGGAAATTCATGGTACCATGAATTTTCACCAGGGTCGCGAACAAATGGGATTCAGACATCCTTTTCCTTAACGATGCCGTAAAATAGGAGACAGATTATACTGACGACGTTATGGTAGAGAAATGAACTCTATTTCATATGCCATAAGGGTTACACGTGTAAGATATGGCACCTACAGGACGTATATTGACGTTTTTACTACCCTACCAGCACTTCGGTGGGGGCGTCTGCATAGTATGTATAATAGTATTTCTGTCACAGGAAAAGCGATGGTAAACTATCGTAATCGATCCCAGTTGGTCGAGGATATTTGATGGCGAGTGGCAATAAAACTCTTAATATGATCAAAAGTATACTTATGTTGTAAAAACCTATTACATAAACTGGGCTATTATTTTCAATTGTTCTATCGATAGTTCATATGTTTTTGTGTTTTATGGGAATAAGTGTTACATTCATTGTTGTATGTGACATTACTTTCTAAGGATATTTTAAATATATATCTTGTAATATCTCGATACAGTTTATTGATAAAATAAATCAAATAAAGCAATCATTAATCCGCAAACAATAAATACAGCTCCTTGTTTTATGTATTCTCAATGCTACTATCGGAAAATACTTCAATCGTGCTCATACAATGCTACAAAGTTATCTTTAATAGTTTTTCCAGTGAAACAATAAGTTTAAAATCTATATCGCACTTTGTACAATGAAATGAAAGGACAATCGACTTTATTATTTGATGAGAGTTGTATAGAAAAATTCGCTTTAATCTTTGTTGAAACAATTACTTAAATTGAAGCGTAACATTTTATCGTAAGACTTTAAACTATGCAACAAAGTTTATTTCACGTTTTTCAATTATTATTTATAGTTCTTATTGCGGGTAGATTCATATTTACATATTTGAACATGCAAAAGTATTTTAAAACAGCATGAAAATACGCGTAATTAATTAAATGTATACAACTTTAAAATTATGGAAATATTTGATTAAATACACAGATTCGATTACTGGAGAGACTTAATATTTTTATAAGAAATTCTCAATTCTTATATAGGTGAAAGATTGAAAAGAGCTCAGATTATATTATTTGTCAATAATTAAATATAGAAGTATATACTTGGGATAAATTCGAAACAAAAGTTTTTAGGAACAAAGATATTACTTGACAAAAGATAAGTAAAGAATACTTAATATTTGACATATCATTTTATAAAACTAGGAAACTTTTAACGTTAAAAGCGTTCCATTTACTACATTTCAGAGAGCAGAAAGCTTATAAATTTAATACTTAAGTGTTGGAGCGTAAATAACATCTGGGCTTTAGAATTGAAAAACATTTGGGATTAGATTCTGATTGGAATAAGAATTATTAACTGGGATTAACGATTATATGATTAAACTCTTAGTGTATTACAAGATTACTTTCCTTTTGTGTTTAACATTTTCATTACATTTTATGTAGTATTTTATAAATAATGCAATTCTCAAATCCTAACCCAAATATAATTACCAATTTCATCATGCAACCATAAGCACTCTTAGTTTTAATAAAATATAATGTGGTTTTAGGAAATCTATAGTAATGTTATATATATATAATATATAATACATTATATATATATATATATACATACTTTTGATACTTTTGATATATATATATACATATATATATATATATATCAAAAGTGAATATTTGTTAAATGCATTTAATTTTCTGTTATCTGCCAATTAGTAATATATCACATATTAAACGGTAACAAATGGTATACAATCATAGACATACATGTATTGCTCACCTGATTGTGGTAACGATTTACGATGCCATAATTCTAGCGTCAAACGATATTAATGTGCATATTATTATTATATTCTAGATTGGGTCAACTACACCCATCCTCCCAGACTGTGGGTCCAACATGACACAATTTTACTATTACCATAGCTTATATGAAACATAAATAACGTTTTTTAACAAAATTTTTTTTGTATAATAAGCCTTAATTACCGCTTTATTACATGGCAACGTTTATTCTTTAAACAAATGTTCAATTTTAAATATGAACTCAATTTAATTTTGTGGTTTTCTATATATTATCATGCTTTATATGATAAAGTTTTTTTTATCAGTTTTATATGAAATGATACTATAAAAACAATATTATTCTTTATTTCTTTTTTAATTTTATTATTTTTTAGAATTTTTCGTACATAGAGAAGATTTTGATCACGATTTCGAACTAATTTGAAGTCAATTGAAGTGTTTTGTTTTTACTAATAAAGAGTATCATATTTTGCATTCACACTGAAAACGATTGCACGTTTAATAAGTGTTGTTCTTTTGACTTTAACTTATTATTTTTTTCTTTTATCTCAGAAAAATCCTCGCAGATTTAATAGTTTATGATCAAATAAATTGTCAAAGCTATGGATTACTTTTGCTTTAATATAATTATTATTAAAGCTGTTACTTAAACGGGACTACAAATGTTTTTATAGTAAGAGAAAGTATCAGCTTTTTCGCGTTTATTTAATGTTTTGCATTTAATCTTTGAGTCTAATTTGCAAGTCAGCACTTAATAGTGCCTCAGTTTGGAAATATGCCAAGTTTTAATATGCATTGTACGGACCCAGATAGCGGAGTAGAGATAAATCAGTAAAAGAGTTTGACAAATGTCGGAATCGTACCAGTTTTACATATTAAACCTGTGCATTTTTTTCCTAAATACTCTATAAACATATTGTAAATACTGTTTAAAGTTTAGAAAAGATTATATTACAGCGTAAAACAATTTGATCTAGATTATTATTATATTCAATAATGTCTGCGGCAAAGAGAATGATCTACTACTTTGGGGCGGTCAAATTTATGCTCCGTTTAATTCTCATATTTGACGCTGGCAAGCGATATAAAACCTATTTGGATGTTCCCGTTGACCCAAAATTATGAATTTGGCAGGCAGCTATCAAGAGAGAAAAGAAAAAAAAACTTTACGACTTCCCACACTTTCATTGAAATAATCTCGTATTTAGTTTAAAAAATATTTATATATCATTAGGTAAACGCCTTTATTCCGTTTGAAAAACACCTTCGTGTTTTCTCCAAACAGTGTTCAAGATTATAATTCGTTCAACAAATAAAAACATTGATATTGGCAAAATTTTTAACGATCCCAATGCGAGTGAAGCCAAAACCTAAAAAAAATATATTTAGGAACAATTGTCACTACACAAAGATCGTTATTCTGGAACAGTTATAATAGCTTCTAGCTTGAAATCGAGTTGCAATGTATTGCTTTCAAGTCCACCTATAAATATAATATTCTGTTTGACTATAAGACAATTTGGGAACTAAGAAACTAAATCTAAATTCAATTTGGCTTAAGAAACATACTTAACAACATTCTCTGATTTGAAATAGAATTTCTCATAATGTTATGGATAGAGTTAAACTAACCTAATTTTGTACAAACAAAACTTAATAATAAAATAATGAATAAAATTAATTTGAATCTTTCTTTGTAGAAATCTTATTGATTTGTTTTGAGACAAGATTTGTGAATTCGTGAAAAATTTACTAATAATTTAGACGCATTTTATCGAAAAACAAACAAGATTATTTTAGCGTAAATAAACAATGGGCTTAAAACTTTCAAAGTAAAATTTCTTTAAAGTAAATAAACTTTTTATTACATAATTTGTCTGCTGCGGGCTTTATTTTAATTTCGGTAAATTCTCTACTGGCTTAATATAAAAAGGTATAAAGCATTTTAAGAATTCAGATTGTAAAACGTACAACATCCTGTACATTTATATTGCTCCAACAAAGAAGTTTCAACAAATTAGTAGCGTAAATGAACAACATCTAGAAAAACAGATTGCATTTTTAGTACCTGACGAGTTCGTTTTATTAATTAGTTTAAATTGCCAGAGTTAAGTTAACTACGGCGTAATTAAATAATCTGCCAAGAGGGACTAGGGCTCGCAGAGAGATTTTTTAGCAGCCTTGTCCACAAAAACTTGCAAATATCATGTTTGTTGTATCGGAGCCATCCTAAATGTTAGTTATTTTCTAGGTTGTTTTTGTATTTTTTAACTAATAATATTCGGATTATACTACGCTAACTTATTTTTGTAAAGGAGTTTTTTTTTATAACCGAAAAATAATATTTTCACTTAAATTAATAAATTTCACGAAAATCTTGGATCTCATTATGTTTTAGTATTTGATATTATAAGGTCAATAAAAATATAAATTCTTAAGTCTTTTGAACAGACTAACACTATCAGAATTCATACAATACAGCCTGGTGCCTTACAGATTGATGGAAGGAGAATAAATAGTCTTAGTAATAGATTCCCGTTTTACTCTTTAGGTACGGAACCCTAGAAGTTACATATACAAAATTTAACAACACGATAACTCCAACGGAATTGTTCGTACACTGGCTGTCTTTATAATATGAACAAGAGTCTCTCGATCTACGATCTTCCTTTCGAATACACACAAAGTTATAAAATGGCGAATAACCGTTTTCCTCTACAAAACTATTGTGACTGCAAATGTATTTGTTGACACAACCTACTTTCAAGATATCCACTTATTTGGACACATTTTGAGGAAAAACTTTTAGAAATTTCCTAGACAGGCCTTATTAACTTTACTTATTAGGATTATTTTTATTATTGTGCCGCCTTATTGTGCAACATAATTAATATTTTATTTATATTTCATTGTTAAATTTCTATGCTATTGTGGTGTACAATAAAGTATACATTATTATATATATTGTTATTATTTTTATTTCTTATTCAGCAGTGAAATATTTGAAATCTTAATCATTGATATTTAACCCCAATTTAATCATTGCTAATATAATGAAGAATGTATGAATGATTGATACTAAAAAAATAATTTACAAACAGTATTTTTTTGTATGAGAGTATAATTTTCTAACGATTGTAATTAATTATTTTGCTTCTACATATGTATAGTCTCGTCTTTCAATAGTCTTATCAAATATTTCTATTTTTGCATACATATTCTAAAGTTTCGTTCCGATGCTAATAGAGCCTCAGACATGCACCCGTTATTCTACATATATTATGCCTTTTTAAAATACGTATATCATGTTTTCATTATCTATAACAAATGTCTCTAGGTTTAGAAATGAAATAAAGCCTCAGTAAAAATTTATGACCACTGTTAGGATGTTAGATAGTTATAGTGTATAAAGAATTTTATAACAGAAATATTATCTCGAGGTAGAAACCTGAAGAACTATTAAGTCCTTGTCTATGAAGATGAGTCTTCAGCACAAAACTAAAGATGCTTCCAAGTTTTCCGCGTAATAAATACTACGGTAAATATTCTGAAAAGATTTTTAAGTATTTTTTTTTTGTTTTACAGGTAAAGATTATGAAAATGGAGTGAGTGATGGACAAGGTTTGACTTTGTAATCCCCAGAATAGAATTGTTTTGTCACTCGTTGAAAATATCGCAGGTAACTTGTAAATTATTTTCTTTAATCCTAAAGGCTTACTTATTTTACCTTCTACTAAAAATCTTACATTTTTGTTTGACTTTCAGTACTTATCGACAATACAATTATAAATTTAATCTAAATTTTGCATCTAAAAACACTATGATACTATTAATATCCTCGCTAAGAAAGTTTAGTGTAATGGGTTTTAGGTTTCTTATAAAATTTCCTTGAAGCATACCGCTATCACAACTTCTTGATAAGAATTACAAACTATCAAGATCATTATCAATTTATACGAAGAATGAGAAATACTATACTATGAATAAAGAGCATTTATTATGCTAAAAGGAATTTCGGAATATTAAAAAGGTTTTTAGTAAAGGAATATAGTTGGAAACATTTGCTTTTACATCTTTAATTTGTTATTTAACTTGATTTAACTTTCATGAGAGCCAGGTTTAGTTGTCAAGTTTGTTATAATTTTGTACTATGTTTTATATCCATTTATGTATTTAAACGATTTAATAATGTAACTAGTTCCTACTAGTGATATTTTTAAAAATATAATTTAAAATTTATATGTATTGATTTATAAGATGGATCTCAACAGGCAAGTAAGTTTTGTATGTTATTTATTTATTCATAAGAAATTCAATGGAATACAACTAAAATATATTAATTCTTCTCCATTATGTTAACGAATATGACTATGACATTTAACTTCGTTTTTCTATATCAAGCTAAAAGAAAACGGCATAAACTCGTGTTGCAATTGAGATATGACTCGTAATTGGAGCGTTTTACACGCGAGCTGGCGTGGCTGTTCTAAACTGCAACATGGAGCTTAATAGAAAATATACCTCGATGAGCTTCACAGCCTTTTACGTTATTTATAATTACACTATAAGTCTTACTCAATTAGCGTCGGTTTAGATAAGCTTTCTCATATGGACAATACCTTTTCGAAGAATATTAGAGATGTCATTTTTGTACTAAATTGGCAATTTCGTATAAAATAATTGGCATCGTGCCAACCTTATACTTTTATTGTACAGTAAATTTTAAGCCTGAAAGCGTTGTCACGCTATTTAGTGGTAAGCTTAATGCTAACTGACTACTCTGCTTGAATATTAGTTGATTCTCTTTTTCAATACCCTAGCTGCAAGGAAAATTTTATCAAATTCAGATAACTGATAATTACGTTAGGGAATAGTGTTGTCAAATATATGCTGAATACTTGATAAAAAGTTAGTAATACTTATAATATAGTTACGTTAGCTACGCCTTTTAACCATGTTTTTCTTTTGTCAAGATGTATATGCCATTTACTGACAAGATAACCCGTGCCTTATCGCCATATAATTAGAGAGAAATAAAACGTGCAATAAATATGACCAACAATTGTGAATGTGAAGTTCAGTAGCTTATGTTGAACAATGACTTCTGTCCCAACTCAAAGTGTTAGATAAATTCTGTAACAACACTAAACTCACTTCAGTTGATGGGTACATTTATATGTAAATTCTAGCATTACAACATACTGAGGGAAAAGTGGAAACGGTCTCAGTTTGATCGCCTATGTGATTGATACTTCTTTGCTTATATCTTAGAGCCTTGTATACGCATTTATCATTTTTTTAAAACTATTTCTCCCCTAATATGCAGTTTAAGGACACTTTCCTTGACTAAGAATGATTATTAGGCTTTTCTTTCTATATTATCTAGTTTATAAATATATTTCCAATTCTCGTTGAATAATTTATTAATATATTAACCTGTTCACAATTAGGAAGAATTCTGATTTTGTGAAAAGTTTCTTGGATTGTAGCGTTTTAATAACTTTTACATATAAGTTAATAGTCCTTTTACTTGCCATAAATTTTAAAATGATTACAGTAGATTAAAAAACAATTCTACATTCTATATTTGAATTGTCTAATCTTTTTCACACCTCAAACGTCTATGTTGAAATACAAATATTATAATCACCTCACATTTTGAGGCAATTATTTTAGGTAATCTCGGTGACGAAATATGTTTTTGAAAGGAGGGAGGGTTTCATAAAAACGGATCTTGTCACTAACAGAGCATTTGTTCTGTTTTATTGTACATTTTCCTTTCAAGTGCTACTGACGTGCTTGATCGACCTTAAAATTTGGGAGGGACGATTTTTTGTTTTTTTCAATATTTATAAATAATTACGTTTTATTAATGTAATCTATTTTAACCTACGCTTCAAAGTAGTATTTTTATATTTGTGAATATTTATTGTTTCTTTAAAACATTGGTTCGTAGTAAAAGTAATAAGTAGTAAGTAATTTTAGATTATATTTTATCTATTAAGTCTTTGAATTATTTCACATTATTATTGTATCATATAAGACATATATTTGACTTAGAAAAAAAATTACCATTATTCTGTACAGAAATAAAATTTTCAAGTATAGGTTAACGTTTAGAAGTTGAATGGATGTGTCTTAATTATATATACATATATGTATATATACGTTTAGGTATATGTTACTTACAACTACTGAGAGGCTATCCAAAGATTTGTTTATTTCTTTGATATAATATATATATTATAAAACTAATATCTTTTGTGTGAGGATCTCGAAATTGTCATATTTTAGTAATAACATCAAATATATGTAAATAGATAGTATTCGTATATGTCTTAATTTGCACATCTCTTTATTGCTTTATATGAATTATGTATGATTTTTATATTACAGAGAAACTAATATGTATATTAAGCTATGTGTTAATAAATATATTTCTGTAAAATATTTAAATTACCAAAAATCTAACAAACGAATGAAACGCCAACAACATTGTACCTTTTGCAATATATTATAGTAGTAAAATATAACGAGAACAGAATAAGAAATATTATTTAAGTTTAATGTAGCGGAAAAGAATGATGAGATGCTAGACGCAGAACTGAGTATACGGACATGATAAAGTATGAATTACACATTGCTATATGTATGTGGCTAGGATTATGTGCATATACATATATATATTTATATATATATGTTTATGTTATACTCCGTTAAATCGTTACAAGTTATATTGCACGTATGATAAATATTTTTGTCTCAATTTCCTCAAGGTCATGTTAGATTTATACTTATTTATTATTGAAATTATTTTGACGAATAGACGTAGATAGCAAATGCATTGTACCAGTAATAAAAAGCTTCTTAACCTTTAAGACACCCAAATAATAAGTTGAAGTTATTAAATAGGCAGTCAGTTCGAGTCAACTTAATGATTATTTATTTAATTTAAGTTTCTTACCGTCTTTTACATAAAAATATCGATATCTTCTTAATACATAACAATATATTCTTTAGTATTTATTGCTTTGCTAAGAATAAAATTGCTAATAAAATATTACATAAACATCAAAATATTCCTAAAATTAATATAATAGCCGATTTGCCGATAATTTTATTTGACTCGTCGTTATCTTACAACCTTAGACCGTGTTCGGCTTTTATTAGAATAAAAGCTAATAGTATTTGAAACATCATTAGTACCATCCATCTTCCTATTTACAATTCCCCGAATTCACTGACTCTTACCTTCTGAATACTAAATATAAGCTAAATGGATTACACTCCTCCGTGACTCAATAACGGATTGGGTCTATTAAAATTGGATATCTATGAAAGAAATACTGACAATACTTGAAATATAATGTATAGTAATATTTTAAGTATTGACAGTAGTTTTTCTCAAACCATTCTCATTTAATACGTCTAAAATATAAACATTAAAGTGAGTTGTGGCCTAGTGGTTAAAGGGCCCGCCTCTCGTGCACGAGGGCGCGGATCCGATCCTGGCAAGTACCCTTGTGATTTTTCCGAGTCATATGTACTTTCTCAGAGTATTTGGATACCACTGACAGACGGTGAAGTATAACATCATGAGGAAACCTTGACTTATAATTTCACAATTATAAGTTTGAAATCACCAACCCGTCTTGAGCAAGCGTGGTGATTAATGCTCAAACCTTCTCCATGTGAGAAAGAGGCCTTCGCTCAGCAATGGGCTCTGATAGATTGATGACGTAAACATTTTGTCTTTCTATAAATAAATATAGTGAAATAAACATAGTGCTAAATGTAATACAGATTTATTTTTTATTATTTCTAAGTGGTTTATTTCTGCTTAAAATTATAGTGTCATGAATATGGTATAACCAAAAGTAAATGTCGCATTAAACAAATAAAATATAAGATGATCATAATATTTTCTATCTCTTATTCTCAATAAACATACGTAGCGTTTTAGAGGTTTTAAACATGAACAATATCGCCCATAACACATAAAGACGTTTGTATCAGGTTTCTTTAAATAACTCTCCCAAATAAACTTGATTGACTTTTCCTTTTTATGTGGAAGTCAATGAACGTTTTCCTTACATTTCTAAATCCTGTATATAAGTTTCCCTAACAAAGTTTCCACCGATAAGAAGAAACGAGTCCTGCAATGGCAATAATGCAAAACATCGGGTAACCGTTTTCCTGTCAGGAAACTCGCATCAAATGTTTTTGCTTCAACTGAAACAGCCTATTTTGTATATCTTGAGTCACGCTTCTAAGAATCTTTTACACCTTTTTTATACCTGTCTTGATTTAAGTTATTTAAAATAGAATCCTCAAGATATAATGATATTTATAATGATTTATTTTTCTTAACAAATCTATGACATCGAATATTTTTCGTAGTGGCAGTTAGGATGCCATCTTATAGCTATGGATATTAATATTTTGTATAGTTAAGTCTCGAATTTGAATCGAACTTGTAATAAATTTGGTGACTGACTCAAGTAATCGCAATCTCTAATTCACGATCCGATGGGTTATTTATATATGTTAGTAAGTTTTAAAACACATATAATTTTTAATACACAAATATCTAAATACAAATTAGTCATGGTGTAATTATATATACAAGTGGAAAGAAATAAAATTATATTATTTTCAGTCTTTCTGCTACTTCTTATTATAATATGAGTTAAAAACCCTAATCTTTATTTCAGAATCAATATTAATAAGTGGTTACTGACTATTATGTTATTTAAATACCTACATATCTGAGATTTTTAAGGCTAAATTCTAAAAAATTCTTCTAAATAAATAGTATTCACGTAAAAGCCTATCCTGTTGTAATTTGTAATTTAATGTAATGTAATTTCAGTATTATATGTGTGTCATTGTTTAAAACCAAAATGCATACATCAAACTGTTATTGTATAAAGTCAACTTTTAAACTTTACATCTGAAATGATAATCCACTGAATAAAATCCAAAGACACAAAATGTCAAACCTAGTCTGAAGATGTGCCCATAATAAAGAGCTTAAACGAAATCTTTCTTAAAAAACAAAGAATACGACTTAACTTTAAAGCGAAAACTTAAGTTCTTCATAGTAAAGTTTACTGGAGTACCGATAAAGTTAGATTTAAAATGATCAGAACGTATTTTATACATATTCGAAGCAAAAAATTCTCTATAAATATACAAGATTTTTGTTTAAAAAATATTAAACTACTAAAAATATAAAATAAATATTCTAAGTTTATGTTTTCCTCTACGTTAAAATCAGAAGCGAGGGATATATAAAAGAAGCATTTATCTTAAACCAACCTGTATCTACACTTCTAATTGGACAAAGATTAATTTGGCGATAGTTACCGGGCAAAATATAAAATGTTGAGTTGTGTATTTAACCTACAACCTATCTTGTACGATTAAGTGTAAATAAATTGATGTAAAATTAATAAATTTATGATGATTTTTTGGAATAAAAATTAGATTTATATTGTATTGAGTTTACTTTAAGAAATACTTGTTATTTAAATTGCTTGGTAACAAATCAATTTCTTTTTAGAATGCCAGTGGTTTATACAAATAAAAAGATATTCCAAGATATGTTTTTATTTGAATAATTGCGAATTTCAGGATATACTGGAAACTAAATTTTTAATAACTTACAAAAACGAAAACGACATTTATATTCGCCTTATATGTTTGCCACAATATCGACAGTTTGATCTTTTAAACATACGAAAAATTGTGGATAAATTCATGTGAAAATAAAATTTTAAATTCTAAATATTAGAACTAACGTTACCCACTGAAATTGATATTACGTTCTGAAGCCTCCGGCCGCCTACAGGCTGTGGGCTTGTATCGTTCACGTAGCTGTAATTACTCGTTCCAACGATAACAGATACACAAGTACATCACTTGCAACAATGAAAGCGTTAACATATATACATTGTCATAGTTTTTAATTTAAAAACTTACGCTGCTTATTGTTCATAGTATCGTAATGTTTTGTCGAAATTATTTTATTTCAAATATATGAATTTTCACACTTATTAATTGTGATTATTCTTTGGCTGTTAACAGGATACTTATTTT
Source organism: Danaus chrysippus (assembly GCA_916720795.1). Classification (NCBI taxonomy): domain Eukaryota; kingdom Metazoa; phylum Arthropoda; class Insecta; order Lepidoptera; family Nymphalidae; genus Danaus; species Danaus chrysippus. The sequence goes on from CAKASE010000069.1 coordinate 695,752, forward strand.
AAATTTGTAAAAAGATTTGGTGAAAATCAAATGAAAGAGAAAGGCATATCTAATGTTTTCTATGCATATTTTATCAACAACAAATAATTGGTGATTTTTTTATATAAAGACAAATTTGAGAGATAAGAAAGTAGGTACCTACTTTCTTTGATATAGTATATTATTTTAATTATAATATTGTTTCTTCTATTTGCTTCTGTTTTTATTCCATATAAGAGTGTAAATGAAGAAAAAAAAAAACAATTTGGAAATGGAATTGGAAAATAAATTTGGATTAGTCTGAAGCACTAAAGTTACGTGAGTTAATGGGAGGGGAAACATTTATATGTAAATCCGTGTATTAGAACGTATAGGGATAAAAGGTCTAGGTTATGTGATTTACATGGGTTAGGTACTTTTATTTTCCAGAAACATTCTAAATTTTATTACGATACCTAGAAGGGCTTACAACAAGGCAAATATAATATACATATGTGTATATATAACGAACTTAACGAACAATCGTTTAAGATATTATATTATAAAATCATAACATGTAAGTACACAGTCAGATATATGTATATATATACATATTTACAGATGATTCCTAATATTAATACTAAAACCTAATAGTTAAATCACATGTAGTTAGTGTCAACTTCAAAACAAATTTATATATATAAATTCTACTTTTTTGGATATTTAAACTTAAGACGAACACATAAACTGCATATTCTTATTTTAGACTTAAGGTTAGTTATTAAAACTGTAAAATAACGTATCTAGTACCTTCTTGTTTGTTTGTCACCCGATCGAGTGGAAATTATTGATATGTTAATGAAATTCCGTGTATGTAACCTTCATGTAATAAAATTATAATTCCACCGCTGAGAAGCTTCTCGAAAAATATATCAATAAGGGAAATTCCTTTAAAACTTCTTTGATTCTAAATAAAACTAATATTTTTAAGGGCGGGAGTGAGTCTCACATCTCGTCTGCCAGTAATCACGGTTGCTGTGAAGTAGCCGAAACTTCGGGAGTGTGTAGTTTATTGTCAAAAATAAAAAATCGCGTAGTAAATCCGAAAATCTTAGATCTCATTACTTTGATTCTTATATTCTTTTACGTTCATCTGATGTTTTATAGTAGGTATATCCGCAAATTTGTTTTGTCGTTTGTATTCGTTGGAGTTAATTTTAAATCAAAGTATTACATATCATTTTTGTCTTTAATTTAAAATATATACTAGAAGACCCGGCGAACTTCGTATCGCCCTATAATCAAGAAATATCTGTTACGTTTTTTTATTTATATTTTTGGAGTTTACCTATTAAAGCCATAAATCTCCGAGTTTTGAAGGGCGACAGAATGATTGACATATTAGTTAGTTGTCAAATCTAATGTCAAAAAAAACGTTTGTATCAACAACTACTAATAAATTAAAAAAATATTGAAAAAACATTGTCCAGCGGACAAAATTGTGAATCTAAACCATTCCCAGATCCCCTTAGACACACACAAAAAATTTCATCAGAATCGGTCCAGTCATTTGAGAGAAGTTCGGTGACAGACACACTTACAGAAGAATTATCAATATAAAGATAATAATCGTTTTAAATTAGGTCAGGTAGTGAGGAGCTTGGACGGTGGAGGTAAGCGTTTAACGCACGTTAGATATAGGCCCTCAAACCACTACAACTTATTTTAAAATGGCCATACTAATATATACCAGATATGTCAAATTACATATTTTATTAAAAAATATTGGGTAATAAATGTGAAAAAAAATCAGCTTACTTAATATAATTTTTAATATAAATATAACAGTTCTATGTGGCTTTATTCCTTATATATGTTAGCTTTCCACTAATAGCACTGAATCCTTAATTAAGCTTAAACGACGTTTAATTTGTTAGTTTAAGATATAAGCTGACCTTATTGCTTGATGTCACACAACTATTCTTCTTTCTTATATTCTGAATCTGCTGTGGAGCTTGCCTTAATTATATACTTAAAGCTAAATCTTCTTATATATTAATGTTATATAAAGAGTTTCACAATTGTTCCTTACAGTAAAGAAGCAGTTTAAGATATATTTTATTTATAAAAACAAATTCTCTCAATATTTTTAATAAGTATTGGTCATTAAAAGGAGATAATACATATGTATTAAAGTTCAAGGAAGTTCAAATATAATTTTATTTGTCAATATTTTGAGTTAAGTCCTAAAGACACCTCAAAGTTTATAGCTTTCAGATTTAATTATGTGTTTTGAGATGTTTTAATGTAGTAGGTAATATCGTTTAACTTGATAACTTCGTTCTAAGTCCGAAAATTTGTTGATCTTGTTAAGCTTTACGCTCTACAGAAAACATCTAAATGGACCATTTAGATGTTTTCTGTAGAGCGTTACTAAATTAACTAAGTCTTCAATTTCATACGTAGAGTTGAATTTTATGTCTTACACCAAAAATTACTAATATTTGTGTTTTAATTTTAATATTGTGCAAATAAAAAATTATTCATAAATCTCCGAGTTTACGTTTATTTGACTTAAATTCTTAAGAACATTGAACAATTTAACTATGTTACCAACTTCTATACTTTATATACTAAAGGTGGAACTAAGTATACTTATAATCTTATTGTATTGGGAGATTCAGGTAGACTAAGGATAATAGGAACTTATTAATTTAAAAGGACCAGGTATCATTAAAGTTCATAAGTACTTTAGCTCAGTAGCTAAAGTACTTATGAACTTTAATGATACCTGGTTTAATTCAGTAATTTATTGGAATATTGAATGTGAAATTTGTTACCGTCTCTGGAGATTTAGATTTTGTTAATAATTTAACGGGCGATCATTTGAAGGCCTTACGATATATTCAAAATGACCATTCCTGAATTTTCAGTATTGATAAATTTGAATATTTAATATCATTTTTTTAGTTCTGTATTATATATCTTAAGTTATTATAATTAAAAATCTACACCCATAATATAAGGGAGATTAATGAAAATGTTTAGCGATTTTGTCTTGGTCCAGGTTCTTTAAATTCTTACTTAATTTTTTTGCGAGGGAATAGGAATTTATATTTCTTTTTTAATTCTATAATACTGAATACTTGTATTGTTCTTGTATTACTTGATTTTATTTTAACAATTCCAAAGATATATTGAACAAAAAACATATAATTTTTGATAGATTTTTGTTTAACATTTACAAATATTCTACAAATCACACTGTAAATAAGCAAGTAAGAAATGTTTCATGTGAAAAGGTAATTATAATAAAGAAAATTTATAAATTGAAAACTAATCTGCGTCCGAATACTTATTCTGCGGCATTGGGCCGAAAAGTAGCACAGAGATAACATTATATTTATGTGGCGAAGGTCACGGAATACTATCTTAAAATTAATAAAGATATCTTACTACGCTAATAAATTTGATACCTTTCAAAGATTGATGTGAATAGTTCACAGGAATTTTATGCCTTCTTCAAGTGCAATATAAAAAGTTATACTATTATTAAACGATTTCTAACAAGCACACAGTAAGTTCATAACAAGGATACGAGCACAATTTATTCTTGCAGATTCGATAGTTTAACTTTTTATATTTAGTAATACTTGGAGTTCTATAATAAAATGGTTATCGGAAAGTTCGCGATATCGGATATATGTAATGTAATTGACGTAACCGATTTCTTTGAACTATCTTGACTTTGTCTCGAATGTATTTGCCGAAGATTACACAACCCTCTGATATATCTTCATCCGTTCTTGGACATGAGTTGAGGGATTTTGTACTGTGACTTTATAGCTTTTACAAGTTTTTCCTATTAGGATGCTATTACTTTTTATATTTTATATAGATATAAAAGAAATTATTCAACATACGGATTTTCTAACACTAGTTTGAAAACAATCAATATTTAAGTCTTATTTTATTTTATAGAAACGAATGATTGTTTTATAATGGACTAAAAGTAATTTTTATGAAAAAATATATGTATACCTAAAAATTCCAAAATATATACAAATAAATCCTTCTGAAGCACCTTATCATCAATTATGATATTCACGCCATTATAATTACTCCGTAAAGAGCGACCATCTCAATTAACCCATTATAAATAAAAGGCGCACAGATTTTGGTTAATTAATCTAAATCAGTAGCACCACGGAGCTAAATCCATCAGCGGTTTACTAGCAGGGCATGTGTACATAATATGCCAAGATGAGTAATGTATTGAAAACAAATATAAATTACGTTACAATATGCTTAGAATCAAGGAATTATTATATCTTATTATGGATCTATAATACATTAAATTAAATTGCTATGGAAACAAATATATCATTTAGTTCTTAAAATATGAGATTTCTAAGTAATTTTTTTAACCTGATCGATAAAATTAATAGTAATTATTCATAAAAGCTAATGTCTAACTTTGTTTCATATAATTAATTATTAAAAAAATGCACTACGCTGCTTAATACATTCCTATGTAAGAATTTTAGACTATTATAATTTTAGAGTAAGTATTATAGAGTAATATTAGAGCAACTTAAATATTATTTAAAAGATATGAAATAAATTATAATAATTATTATAACTAAAGGATAATCATACGTTTCTCTAGTAATTATCAAAGCGAGTAGAAAATATTATCCTGTTCGTATTTCTTAAACCACATTTTGTTATTAAATTCCTTTATGCTTTTGTTTCTTTAGTTGGTGCACACACCCACGTGTGTGTTTGTGTATTTAACTAGTGCGTACCTTATTTGAAACCGTACTGCTCTGCAATTCTATGAAAACTGTTTGATTCCTTTAATCAAAGGTTGAACGCAACTAAGGCAAATTCAATATTAACTTAAGTGAAACCATTAACAAGTAATAGCAAAATAATTTTGTTCCGAAACGTTTCGTATTACGATTTTAAATATATTTCATAACTTTCAGAGTGTTAATAAGTAATTTCACTTTGTAATTTTTGTTAAAAATGTTTCAATTTTAATACTTATTTTTAATTATATGATGAATATACGACTTTAGTCCGTGATCGCCTAATGGTTAAAAGGCCCGCCTTTTAACCATGACAGTGCGAGTTCGATCCTGGCAAGTACCAATGTGATTTTTCCGATATATATGTACTTTCTAAGAGTATTTAGACATCACTGGTTAATGCATTTCCAAACAGGGTTGATGTCAGGCAGACGGCCGGTCGTAAAAACAATTAGCCAAAACTATTCACCACATGTAGGTAAGGCACACCCTGGCTAAAGCTGGGAAATAGCCAGGTAGAAGAAGATGATGAACATACGACTTCAATTGAATTAAATGATATAGTATTATATTGTTCTTTCTTTTATAACCATAAGCCTGAGATAAATTTAACATTTTATACATATAGTAAGCATTACATTCAATATCATGATGTAGCACTTCTTGAATAGAAGTAAAATATACAGTTCATCCGTTTATTTTAACGTTTACAATATTAATAACTTCCTTTGAAATACTGTCTTCGAGATATAATAGAATTGTAAATTTAAGTGGATTATGGAAATTGTGAATCATTTTTATATCATTTTTCGCTTTCTAGTATAATGTTATATTGAGTATCGAGCATAAGTTTTAAATATATATACTTTATCAATACTACATTTGCACTAAAAATATTGAAGTCTTATTTGAAATGCTTCAAAACAAATTTGTAAAGTTTTGTGAAGTTAATCTGTCGTCAAAAAACTATGTGTTAAAACATGATCATGTTTTTGTTAAAAGTATTCTTGTTTTACCGGATTTTGCCTATTTCATCTGTGTTTATATTAAGTTTAGAACAGAAACATTTTTCATTAAATGTATTGGCTTTAATAATTCTATTGTAACATTAGAAAAGTTGCTCATTACTTTAGTTAACGTCAAATAAAGCCCAAGGTCAATTTAATTTTATATAACAATCTACGGCTACGTATATAGAGCAGAATTCTTTGAAAAAAACATGTATATGTAGATTTAAGATTATCAAACTAGTTTTATACGTACAGTTAATTTGAACACTTAAAAATAATCATTCCAAATAGTAACGAAGTACTCATTCCAAATACGATTAAAATCATTTGAATTTTGATGAGTTACAGTTAAAAATTGTAATTCTTCCCTTGAATACCGGAATATAATACATTTTTTATTATAGTTAAAGAAACTATGTCACTTAAAGTAATAAAAATAAAACGTTTTTGTTGTTTTTGAATATTTGGAGTGAACCTATTTGATTGTACAATAAACATTTGAAATAAAGTCATCCAATATAGATCCTGGTCATAAAATTTGACTTCAGACATTTATTGTCATCCAAGGCGGTGTCACTCTTTATGCCTCAATACAAACAACATTATATATAGTTCTTTAAATGCTTATACCAACAACTAAACCTAGGTTTCTAACACAAACGATGTTTTACGACTGTCATCGACCAATGAAGCTACCCGCTCGTAAAATGTCACTAGACTTTTAGTTCCTTTAGGTCTAATAAAATGAAACTAGCTATTGACAGTAACCCGTTCATACTAGAAAGAATTGAGGTTGGATGATGTTAAGTCATATTTCACAATTATGGACTAGAAAATCTAAATTCGTATTACTAGACAGCACTGTGTCAAAAATTGTATGACAATTTCTATGGATTTTAGTATTGGATTTATATATTCTGTTATATTTTAAGCGTTCTTTCTTTAGCCCCGAAGATAGTATTTCATCATAAAATCTTCAGTCAGAGTCTTCATATGAAAGTTTATATATTACTTAAAAGATTTAAATAACATTGGTAAAATCTTTGACGGTTTAAGTGCGAATGAAGACATCAATAAAAAATATATAGAGACTTATATATTAGACATATTCTTTATTCAAAATTATTATTATTAAAAAGTTTGAATGTATGATAATTGAAACAAGTCTTTCATCTTCAAGAATACTGTAACTTTTCAGTAATGAACAAATATAGTTTTATTACATAAATTTTTTTTACTTATATTGATAATTTATTTATTAGTCTCTTATGATATTAGAAACTTTTACTAACAATATGAGATATATATTTATGAGTCTAAATCTAATCGAATACATATATCTAAATTATTATTTATCAGAACTTTACGTTCATTTAATTTAAAATATATCATTATGAGCAGTAACACTTTCGCGAGTATTCATTTAAATGAAACTTATATTTTCGGATTGAGATGACACACCTCGTCAGTCCGTGATAACGGTTGCTGCAAAGTAAACGAAACGTTAGGAGTATGTAGTTTATGAGTATGTATGAGTATGTACATAGTTTAAAATAATAAAATACGCGTAGTTATCTGAAAATATTAATTTAATTGGAAACATGTTATTTTTTATAGCTATCATACAAATTGTTAGGTAGACTGTGATATAATTTATTATTAAAAATTCCTGAACTTGACGCAGGCGACAAGACGCGCAATATCCTGAAATAAAACATTCTTGATACACTGAAATGACTTTATTACGTTTATACTAAAAGATATGATAAATGATAAATTTAGACTAGTTATTCGTGTGACAGATATAGTATGTTATAATGCTTTCATTACTTACAAATGCTGGTAAACAAAGTTTTATAAATATAGATTTTTTTATATTGTGATAAAATCTAAATAATGTAGTCATCTAGAATAAAAGATTATAAACTAAATTCAAGTGTTTATCGTCTTAAAATGGTTTCATAATCAAAATTGTTTTTATATGACAAAAAAGAATGTGTTGCTTTGGTGAAGGTTTAAATATAGTTCCTGAAACTCAATCAGTGTGGTTAGTGCTTTTATGTAGTTAAACAACATTAATATATAACTTACAATACTTATGTTGAAGCTCTTCTCCTTGATACGCGATGGACCCGGCACCCGCACGGTGAATCCATTGAATGCTAAGAGGTTTCGTCTCTGTCTTGAAAATGTAGCATCAATAGAATATCACCTAATAAAGTTATCCGAGTACTTTTTTATACTATACATTACATAATACTAGGCTCGTGAAAATAATCATTGAGTTAAAACTATATTTTTGTTCAATTTTCACACTGTTAAACAGTTTATCAAACAATTTACCATAAACGCTGAACAAATAAACAATCTCGATTAATATATTAAGTATTCAATGAATAGAAAAGCGAAAAAGAAAGAAAAATGAACGACTCCATTTGGCTAAGGTCCACGTTCCACTTTCGCTTCTAATGAAAGTAATTCATGACAAACATATTGTTATGATTTCATTTATATAAGAAAAGAACTTGAAAAGATGTTAACATTTCTCTCACACAGATGAATAAGCTCTTGAAACATCATCTACACAATACTAGCTTTAATCAAGGGTTTTTCTTTCGATTTTGTCAAATATCTCGTGGAAAAGTAGACTTTGTTACAAGATATAAAACAAGTATGGTGTTAGTTAAAAAATATTATTTTTTTTCTTTTTGACTTCCAATATATAGAATCCTTATAATAACGTAATTATTATTCATATTAATTGATTATAATTGACCACAAAAGTTTGTGTGTATTAATTTATCACAAAATCGCATAGGTTTTAATTATATTCTTGTAATTTTATAGAATAATCATGTAATTTTTTTCTACAGAATATTGCAAGAGTGCTTTTCCCCGATCCCCATAATGTAATTTAATACATATTCAATACCGTCAGGTCAATACCTGGCAATCCATAGATTATTCCTCAACTGGAAAATGAGGTTCGAATGATATAGAAAGATAAAATAAAACCATATAACCCACAACGAAGACCCGCCTAGAACCAGGTTAATTAATTAAAAATACGAGCAACTGGTTCCTTTTAACATTTATGCGTGCAAAAAATAATTTCAAGTAAACTCAATAGCATGGAAACTGCGAGTTGTTTATTATATTACGGTATTTGTAAACCTTTTAATACTTGCTACTACTAATCACTGCTTAATATAGATTAGTCAGTTAGGTTTTATTTTCATGAACATTTTCCTATGATATTTTTTATGTAGTCTATGTAAACGTCTTTGGCAAGATGTTTTTCTATCTCAGCGGCTTTATCTAATTGATCTACATTAGTAAACTGGAAATATAATCTAAGGGTAGAAATATAATCTATTTTGTTTGTATTTGCATCGACTTCAAACATCGAAGCATATACGAGTATTTCATTATTATAAAGATCTTAATTAAGACTTTTTTTCAACGAAGTTTTCCTTATTTGAACAGGACATCGAATAACATTTTATATATCATTAAATTCTATAGCGATATTTGATTTAATAAATTGAGCTCTAACTGCAAATGTAAAAATATGATTTGTTGAAGATTTATTTTTAAGCCTCTCCAAATTTCAAGCATAAAACGAGCAGTGGCAACTATGTTATGAATTTTTATTTGCCTTATTATTTTTTGCCTGAAACTTTATTTGAGCTTTAGTTACATTTGGAATTTTGTTAAAATATCTGCTTTTGTCTCTTAAAAGCTGCTTGACTTTAACTTGACTATACGTTTATGTGTTCTATTATAATAATGCCAATAAATAAAAAAAAATCAAAAAACTAAATGATACTTGAAAATTTATAAAGATTTTACAAAATACCTTAATTAGTTCTTACCCATACTTTGAAACCGTAGAATAACTTTCAAAGATCATGTCAATCTTTTTTCATCTCTTTCTAGTTCTTTATTATGGACATATTCTAAGAGACATCTGAAGAATTTATGAGACATTTTTTTTTTATTATGATTAAAAAATATTTTTCTCCTCCGAGCTGCAAATAATTTGCATCTCAAACATATTAAACAGGTTCTAAGTAGTTTTAATATTACTGGTTATCACGTATGTAGATACTAGAGCGTAATTATTTAATTATTTCAAATTCAACAGTAGAATATTAATGTAACTATTTATGTTATATTTATTGACACTACATAATATAATGACTTATCTTCACAGATTAATGTATTACATGCGTGTGCGTGTGTGTGTGTGCGTGTGTGTGAGTGTGAATGTGTCTGTTAAAGTCACAGTGTGTGTTATGCTTACTTCATATAATTCGTTGTACTCTTCTTCTCCATATAAACTTAGTCTGTGTTACATTGTGCGTTTGAGTTTTATGTTCAAATATTATTAGTAGGATATTGGTGCATTGTCAAGAAAACGTTTATCTCATATATTCAAAATAAATATTTTTATATGTCTATATTAAGGCTGTTTAAAATTCTGCTTAAAGTCCTTTTTTTATATAAAAAACTTCTCTAGCATACTGCAAAGTGTTTAAACTGTTGCATAGCTCAAAAACAGATTCACAAAAGCATATTGATTGTTTAAAGAAATAACATTTATTTTTGGCAAAACGACTTCATAAACTAAGTTGCGTTGAGCCGGTTGCGTTTAAATTAATATTTTTTTAATAAAAATGAGCACTAGACATATTTTTTCATTATTTGACGAACAAGATTTCAAAGGTAAACATACTCGTATATATCTAATTATTTGAGTAAAAAATATTCGTTCATTGACTTACATGTAAACAATTATTTGTTACTAAATGAAGTACGAGTATCTTTGAGTGTTCACTATTCGAATAGTATAATTATGTTTTAATATTAAGGCAATATTGATAATTTTAAATTGAATTTGAATTCACATTAAAATGTAGGAGGACTAAATTAATCAATATGAAATAGGATCCGAAGCTGGCTACCGGCGGAGTAATTAGGTTTGTGTCGATAAAATATGTAATCTTTTCTTCCTTTTCGAATTTTTAACTTCATCATTATCAGACACTTCAGTTACAACTGATAGAAAATTTTGTAAATAGCATTAAAAGATAAAAGAATTTGAGAAAGCCAGAGTTAGAAAAAAGATAAATGTTTAAGGAATTTAATAAACTCAGTTCTGTCAAACTTTTGCTGAGAAAACTGAGAAAAGCTGTGTAACAAAGTTCTAAAGTATGGCAGACCGCGAGATTTCTGGTTGTGAAACTTAATTAAAACCAAACAAAGATATTTTGACCATTTATAAATGTATGTACTGTAATTATTATTAATGAAAATTTTGTGTGATTTGTTAGTTACTTTAGTCGATAGTTCATTGAATGGTTTAAAATCGGTTTTAGCAATAAAGTTGTGGGATACGGTAAAAAAATATGATAATAGAACGTTCAATTTGACAACAGCAAAATTATGTAAAGAAAAAATATCATAAATTAATATTTTACATCTAAGAAGAGAAGTAGTGAGGTGTTTTTATGAAAACAATTCCGTTTTGGCTGCTTTGCCGATTGTATTTTTTCAACCAAATGAATGTTTTCTGAGATGAAGTGGACGTCTTTGTATTAAATGTCGTATGAATTATTTATAACTTCAATATTTTCTTTCTGAGCCAAGTTTATTAAATCCGTTTTTTATTTATGTGATACAATATATTTGGGTCTAAATTATGTGTCTAGATGATGTTGGTAATACTAACATCATAAAAGGTGGATAAATTAGTGTTTTCATATACGAAATACTTTAAAAGCTACTTTCATAGTAATTATTATAAACAATAATTCCATTAATTTATGGACCATAAGGTACAACACTGTTATTTTTTTTAGTTTGATGACCTTACTCACGAGCTAAAACTAATGATACTAGCTTTCTCTCTCACACAAATTCACATATTCTATGAATTTAAAAAGACAATCAAAGGAATTATTTAAAATATAATGAGATTATATTTTAAATAATTCCTTGACAATCTTACATTTTTAGTTACGTACAAAGAAACTTGGAAGACTACGTTATTTAGAAAGCGCGATTTATAACTTAATTCGAGTGGGTTCCTGACATTTATTTGTTTAGTGATATCATAAATTATAGCTGAGTACTGTGTGGGTGGTCTGGATGCTTCTCCATAAACCGATGGATGTTATATGCCATGTTTATACTATAGTTCAAATTCTTTGTCTCATATATACCTTACATTTCTATGGACTCTATTTTGTCTGAACCATAGAAAGAATTTCGTGAAAAGGAAATAAATTTTATGTTAATTATAAATAATGAGCGTTTGAAGTTTTATTTATGAAACAGATTATCGAGGAACATCAAAACAATTAATTTCTAAAGCATTTCCTTGATTACCCACCGTGGATGTAGATTAATATTTAATAGGTACTGTAATTACTTTATACCTAATTAATTTATTTGTACTATAAGCGTGTCAGGAAAAAAATTCGATTACCTGTCAACATGAAAGCTACACGGAAATTTCGTTTATCCGTGGATTATCCCGCTTATGGAGAATAAATTTATCTCACACGAATGCGAAAAATTTGACCCAACATGATCAAGCCAAATAAAAATGTATCGGTGCCATGCCATACATATGAAAGAATTTGTATCATAAAATTGCTGACGAAAAGGTATGAAAGGTATTAAAATCCTTTATATAGGAGTTGTAAGGATAAAGTTAGACTTTTCTTAGTCACATTGATCTTTTCAACCGATGTTATCTGATGAACTACTTATTTGGTATTAAAATATTGACCCAAATATTCTCAAATATATTATGAATATATGTTTATTTAGATTAAATAATCACTTCACTTCAGCTCATAATGTTTTCTCGCTTTTTTTTGTTCAATTTATTTTCTTTATTTCTTCCTACATCTTTTAACCCTAATTTGGGAAACCAAATATATTTTAAACTCTAAAAGTCAAGCACCAAATTCGCCATTTCGAGCTCAGACAAGCGGATTATAGCATCTCAAATGAGCCGGTTTTTATCACAAAATTTTCTCATTTTCACGGAAAAATATTTTTCAACTTAATTCGGCTGTGACTTCGTGAAATTGCTTCGACTTAGATCCTTCTTGGCGTCATCTCTTAAAAAGCGCCATTAATCTTTCGCATGGTAATTTGAACACGCTACCTTTCCTCCTCATAAAATTTTAAAATAAGAAACAATGGTGAGTTTCTATTATGCAAAGAATTACAATAAATTGCAAAATTATTACAAAATATTATATAATATAATTTCAAAAGTCTATAGTCCTTCCTTAGTACCCAATCTTTTGCATAAGAGCTTACTTGAAAATTATTAAATAAACCTGATCGAGAAAAACTCAACAATTTCAATGGCTATCTTGACTTTCATGGAAGGTTTCGTCATATTTTTTATTAGTAATATTAATATAACCAATAAAAAATATTATATATTTGCACATAAAATACATATATATATATTTGTACTTATATCCATATAAAATTCCTTGATTCTTTACGAAAAATATATAAACAAATGCGTCATTTTAAAATCTATTGGGACACCAATATATAATTATCAGTCAATGATCATTTATTATTGGTAAATTAAAACATATCCCTAATTACGTATTTACTATCATATAATGAATGAAGACATCGTATGATATTAATGTAATGGGGAACGATCATTTGGTGACAGTAGACACAATCAGTAGTTTCACACGGTTTTGTAATGAGTTGCTATTAACTGAAAATGTATACCGATTAATTATTGTTACTATTAACATATGTTTTATATCCATTATTTTTTTATCATCCTTACTAATATTATTAATGCGAAAGTAACTCTGTCTGTCTGTTACGCTTTCTGTGCTAAACCACTGAACTGATTTTAATGAAATTTGGTACAAAGATACAGTTTAGTTATAACTAAACACGACGCGGGCGAAGCTGCGGGCGGAAAGCTAGTAATTAAATAATACATAAACAATTAATTAAAGCGTTCTACCGACATCCACTGATGGATTTCAGCTTCAAAATGCGCAAAATTTTAACCGTTAATTTTTGTTTTGGTTATTTTTGCTTTGGCTATGCTTTCAGTGGATTTGTTTTTCCTGTTTTATTTCAACATATAACGTATGGATGCGCCAAATACATTGATACACTGGATTCATCGAGTGTGAAATGTTTTTGTTATATTCGCTAACAAAACCTTAGTTTACCACTTTTTTTCACTTGGGATAGTAAAAGATTTTAAGTTGATTAATGGTTACTAAGCCTATCCTTATCAGCTAATTTAAATTGTCTCTCGTTAATATTTTTTTAAATATTAGATCATATAAACCAATAAAACTACCAACGACTCACAAATGCAAACGTACATACATTTATTTTATTCCAAAATATGAATAATGAGTAACATTAATTATCCTATACACTTAAATATTATGGAGACATGATAGAAGCATTTCATCAATCATATTGCTTTGTTTGTACTTTGTAAACTAAATAATTGGTTTAGTATATTTAATACATATACACACGTTCCTATTTCGTTCTTTGCTCTTTATACGCACCTAATTGATGAAATTCAAATGGAATATAAAAGAAGGTTAAAGGTACCAATTATATTAATTAAAGTTCAAGAATAAGGAAAACCAATTTAGATATTTTCTATTTTGTATTGAATTGTACTGTATTGTGTGTAATGTGCTCATTTATTGTTTCAGATCTCATTGTGATTGAAGAATGATATAAGGAATCTGGATAACATTTATATATAAATGAAAATGATATACTTTCATGATAACGATACTGATGAATATATGAAGTGCCTGTAGTTAGAAAAAACTGTACAATCATGCTGTCGCAACTGCACTTAGCTTTTTATGGGATCTGTCTCTTCATGTTGAGTGCGGGAAGTCAACAAGAAGTGCTTATCGAAGAGTCAAGTAAGTATCAATAATTATTGATAATATAATAAAACATATAGAACATTATTATCTATATACAAAAATGCAAACATTAATTTGCCGTTGTGTTATCTCCGATAGTCTTTTGTTTTTGATAGTCCATCCTTCTTCTATCAATTCCTGAGATTAGGTGAAAATAAATTAAAAAATTCTAAGGCTTTATTATATTATTTCTATATAATTCATACAAACGTCTAGTCATTTTAGTTTACGCTAATTCACGATCCCTTTTACAAAAATATATTATCATACAATGCCCGCATCCGCGCTAGAATTGGATCCCCGGGGTGTTCCGAGTACTATTTTAATTAAATTAATTAACCTCTATTTAATATAGGGAAAATAATAGTCGTGTGTTGTTTTATATGAATTTGAATATTTTAATGAATATAATATTAAAAAGGCATGTATTGTTTCTTGGTATTTAGGAAAGAACTGATTTTGTTTCACGTATACATGACTTTACTGAAAATGTTTTTTTAATTTTATTCAAAGGTTTTTGATAAATATTATAGGCTTATTAGAACGGTTTTGAAAATAACGAGTTACAACATATATATTATTAAAACGGAATTTTCCTTTAATTACTTTTTGCCGTCACAGAATTTCAATTTCCCGTGACAGTTTGTGACATTTTAAAAATACTCAGTCATAACACTATATGAAACGGATGTTTTAATTAGCCTTTTAATTTGTATCACTTGGCTTGACTTGTATTTTATAAAATATATAGTCTTTAATAATTAATAATAATATTGGTTGCACAACCAGATTACTTACAAAGAAACATATGAATGGATTTAAATAAGTATTTGTAGATTGTAACTAAGAAAAGGACTTATATAGAAACCGATATATGTATGTGTCATAGAAGGCAGAAAATTTTATTGTATAATAATCTTTATACCGTGTAACGTTGAATATTTAAAGCATACAAAATAAGAGCGGTCCCTCAGACCGACCGCCAATTAAGCTAATTAAAAACAATGACATGCGGAGCGTTAATATTGTCACTTTATGTTGTAATCATTTTAAACCTGAATCAGGAAATGTTTTCATTATTAAACTTTAAATTGTTGTTTATTAATAATTAGTTACTTCCATGGTTGCTGTTTTCATTTATATAAAATAACTTATTTAGAGATTTACAGGTGAAAATAAATTGATATTTTTCTATTTTGTTTTTTGAGGTTATTTCAATCAAATCCGTGATAGAATATATAAATTGTTTTGGTATATACAATTCTATGAATTTAATGAAACGATTTTATATATGATAGAATTATGTATTTTTTGTGGCTGGATTTTGTCAGTATCAATTTTTAATCAAATTTCAAATTAAAGCTTTATTCTTAAAACTATGTATTAAATATTTTAAACAATAGACGAATAATTTTATGATGAAATATATTGTAACAAAAATGACAAAAACAATACTTTTCTGCGAAAACTGTATTTTATTAGTTTTCTTTATGTTTCCTATGTGAACTTATATGATTTCTTTTATAATAATTATTTTCCTAATACTTCTCTCACATTCACGGAAAATTATTGTTCGCTCGATATAATAAAGGTTCTTAAATTTTCTATGTTAAGGACTATGAAACCTTTTTCTTGTGACTTTCACTCAAGCCTATTTAACGATAGGGTGGGATATTGTAATTTCGAATTCTTCTTTTTATTAGTCTTTCGAAGTTTAGGATAAAATATTTCGTTGTGTTGTCCATTCTCTAAGCAATAGATTGGATTTTAGTTTATTTTTTGTACCTATATTATTAGTCTTACTATGACGTATAAGGCTAATAACCCTTAACAAAGAAATGTGTTAGAGAACAAACAAAAAACAGTCATATAATAGAATCTTTAGTTATTATTGTATACAATACTGCTCCCGTGATTTCACAATTATAGTTTATGTGAAATATCATCTATTTCATACATATTTGTCTCTACTTATTACATCTTTCATTATTTATAAAACGTATGATTAAAAAAATACTTTTTTCTTCACGAGTATTCATTTAAATGAAACTAATATAGGGTTTATGAACAGTAACCGAAACGTCAGGAGTATGTAGTTTTAATATGAAAACACACGCAGTGTGATCCGAAAAATATTACTTCACTTTCTTATATAATCAAAATCTCTTTAAACCAAATCACGTACAATTGGATTTCCAAATGTTTGATCAAAAGATTGCTCATAGATAATCTAATTGACAGTTGATATGAAATACACTCACAATCCAGTTTTCATACAGTCATTAAGATATAATTAATTTTTGATTGATGACAGACTTAATGAGAACCATACATGTACATGTCATTGGGGAGTAACATCATCAAAGAATGTATTATTTTTTAAAACTAAATACATAATAGTGATTTTATGTGTGGTTATATTTAAATAGTGGAAGTAATAAATGGTTGACTAGCTCAATAACTCCTATGAAATCTGAATTTTGATTACACTTCTAAAATATCATAATTTTAATCTTTCCATCGTACATATCTTTGCGTTCTTAAAGAACATAGTGGCTGGTAGCTAAGCCATCGAAATGTTCTTAATTCAGAATATATCAGGATCACTTGTATATAAACATGTATAATTCTTAAAGTACCTCTTTAAATTTCTTTGAATTCATATAATATTAATAATAACTAGTAGCAAAAAGGACTTTTTAATTCTAATAACTTAATAGAGTTAGTTTAAATGGAGACACGACCCAACCCTATTTCTGTGTCGGTACACTACCTGACTGAACCTAAAATGCTGTTGAAATTATTATTGAAAATTTCGTTTATAATTAAAATTTATATTGTTTACGATATTACCTACAACTAGTGACAACTACAACTTTTGTCTCCTAAATATATGAGAATTTGATCTAGAAGCTTTTTCTTGGGGCTTCAATAATAGTACATTCCCTAGCCATTAGTACTTTTTCTGAATAAATATACATATTATTAAAAGTCGAGTTTGCAGTCAATTTTAAATAACCTTTTATATCCTAAGTAAAAGATTTTTTAATAACCAATTACTCTTTTGAATCAGCTTCGAACTTTATTTTATCCTCATCGTTGCTTAAAGCCGCCATTTAGATGGTATCAAATTATTTATAAGAAGATTAGACCTAATAAATATCATGAATTAACACGTAGAGAAGCTTTTGTAAAATGCTACAAAACATAATCATATGTCACAATTTCTGAATGTAGATACAGTTGCTAATTATAATTACGCCAATTCTCTTTACCAAAAAAAAACAATCAAATTGTAAAGCTTTACCTTAAGGTAAACATTTACTTCAATATTAATATTCTTCAATAACAAATATCTGTTACATATCTATGTCATAATTTATCCAACATTTGTATGGAGTTATCAATGTAAAAAGTATATCCCTACATCATCGGGCCCACACACGACTATCAAGTTACAAAGTAAATACCGCTTCATTTGGTATAAAGATATTCATATCTCATTCACTCCCACGTAAACTGTCATATGAAAGAAAGAGATCAGCCGGAAGGATAGAATACTCACAAGTGGCCAATTCGGTGTCATTGAGATAACTTATAAGAGTGAGATAGTTTCTTAATACTAGGGCAACTGTAGAATCTTTACAAGTGTTAATGATTTCCTAATGGAAGAAGAGGACCAAATTAAATCACTATATTCGTGGCTATTAAACTGAATAAAAGTTGTATTTCAAAATCAGTAATTTCAATTTTAACTTCATTCAAGTTCTTAAAACAGCTAATCGTGATAAGCGGAACGAAAATAGCCGCTAATATTTTCAACAATAGCGACTTTGTGAGTGAAGTAAAAATACGACATAATTACTTAACGAATGCTCGATAATAATTTGAGTCATTTCTTTCATACAAAAGGTTTTTTGGAATATACAAAAGTAATATATAATTTAAAATGATGACTTTTTATTTTTTTAACTATAGCTTACACAGAAAATGATTTTAACATCAATTTCACAGTAATACATGTTGAAAACTTTTGACATTTATCTGAAATTTCTTGTTTAGAACGCAAAAATGAATCTGCTTCTATAAAAGCATTATTCGCTTGAAATGACTATCTATTCGGAATTATTAGCAGTGTATAATTTTGTCGGTCATCCAGGATAAAATTTCACTGTGTAGCACATCTTTTTATTATTCCGGTTTAGTCTAGACTAACTTAAGTGTCTGTGTACTGTAATAGGTTCTAGATATTCCTGAATAACTACTTCTTATTCTTTCTGCTAATTTTCCAGGTTTAGCCAGGGTCTGCCTTACATGATGTATAAAGTTTTGGCTAATTGTTTTAATTCCTAAATAACTACTAATAGTATGATAAAGACTCTACTATATTCTATACCTACTCAATACTGCTATCAAAGCATTTGAAATGTTGGTATTAAAAATACAGTGATAGAAACAAAATCTTAAAATATCTCGTACAGCTTCAAATTATCCTTACCGTATAAATTGCACCCTAATATACAAAAGTGTGCCATAAATATAAGTGATCACAGCACCTAAGGGAGTCCGGATCTACGGAAATCCGTATTCCGGACCCAATATAAAAATGTATTCGTGTGTAAATTATAAATATTTTTACAAGAAAGACACCGTAAATCTTTTTTTCAGGTCCCGAGACTTACTGTTTCAGTGTATATATACAGCCTTTTAAGGAATTAATATAATTTGTGTGCTGTTTTTGTAGTTTATTTTGATAATATGTACAGCTGTTATGATACAAGAAAATAAAAGACTGAAAATGTGTTAAGATTGTTATTTGTAGGTGAAAAATTTTACCAACGGAACTGATGATTGACAAAGTATTGACTTTCAAAGTTACGGTATAAAAATTAATATTCATTGAAAAGAAGATAATTGATGCTTAATAAATACAAAAAAAAATTAGAGTTAATATATGATTTTAAATATAATAATTTATTTTGTATAAAACGATATCTAAATATGTAATTGGTATGAAAGGCTTCCTCTAGTACATATTTTAATAAAGGCATAAAAAATTTAAAACAGTAGCTCGTAATATTTTTAAAGAGAAATAAATTTTTTGAGTTTATAATTCTCACAGAAGTTGCGATTTTGTTAAGGTTTCATCCGTCGTTGGTTCGTTAAATCGTCGCATTCTCAGTTTAATCTTAGCAGTTCGCATTTAGTTTGAAATTTACGTATTGTTCTTGAATAAAAGTCAGTTTCAGATAACGCTTTTGTTGCTCGAATTAAATTTATTCAGAGAAGTACATATAAGAATTGATATTCACATTCTTTTGACCGATTTCTTCCAAGAATTGAAAAGTCAGATAAAGGTATAGTACTACCTCAAAGAGATTCAAAGTAAGCCAGGGCTGGAATCCAATTAAGGTTTAGAACAAAGGCGTTTCTTTTATTAATGGTTTCACACCTTATCTCAAACCTTCTACGGTTTTGAAGTTATGTATTTTTTGTATCAATATTAATCATTTCTTGAAAGTTTTTCTTTGTTTATGATAACTCTACTTATCATATTTTTATTGAAATAATATTATGGTGACATACAAAAAAAGCTCGAACATTCATCCTCCATACGTCCAATGATTCGGCTGCCGTTTGTATAATTTTTTTTTTCGACAGACGTCCCCGGGTATTATTGTATTAAAATAAAAGCAGATGTAATTCATTCGTTGAATGTTAAACAAAGGCCTTTCATCAAAAATAATAAAATAATTCCAGCGGAGTCAATTTAGCGAATTAGGTAGAGGTTGTTTCATTTATAAAATATAAAGAGCCGAATTAGCAAGGGAACGTTATTTCCGAAAATGCTACATAATACAACTGGATATTGTTACGGACGAAGCAATGTCGTTAAAGTATCCGTTATTTTATAATTTATATGGTTTTCAAATTAACATTTGAATCTGTAATAATGATATATTTAACATAGGAGATTTTTTTGTAAAGTGACGATAACGGAACTAAAATTTTTTATAAGTAAGCACGACGAAATTAGCGTGATTGTCTCCATTCATATTACTTTATAAATTGTCGTACATACCTTATACTTATTATTTATATAAAAATCTTATTTCGATTGAATTTAAATAACCTTTGTGCCTTATATATCCTTACTATTTGTTTTACATATATAAAAAAATGACTGAAATAACTTGAAACACTAATAAAAAAAAGTCTTTCGCATTTAACCACTTCAATGATGCAATACAATGTTAACAAAAGTGTTCAATCTACATTAGTCCGATTAGGTCAAAAGAATATACTCCAGTTCAAATATTGTTAAGGTTCCTTTTAAATCTGCCGATAATGTTTACTTAAAAATCTTTGCTTAGGTTCTTTAAATAAGCACTTGATGATATTGTTGGAATATCTAGTTTTCGTTGTCTATTTAGTTCCATATATGAGTATGTGTGTGTGCGTGTATGTATGTACGTAGAGAACAAAGAAAACTATATACTTACTGATATATATGTCTGTCAAAGTCCACAGAAATAGTAATTTCAAGACTTTATTCTGCGATGAGACGAAACTTCTCAGCATTCACCATGCGAGTGCCGGGTCAGGGATAGGCCCAAGTTTTTTAGCAGTATTTAGCTGTAATTCCTTTTACCACGACTTCCATCGCGTTCAATTTTACTATGAGCCTATTCATAGTTATTTGGTTAGTGAGCTCGTAATACTAATTCACCTTGGTGGCATGGTCTTTGAGGCTGTTGGTTACTCAAAGAACCGTAAACTATGTATTAACATAGCGTGATTTAAAATTCGCGATCATCATAAATGTCTTGTCTGGACTCCGCCCACAATACTGATAATGAGACAATATATGTATATATGTAAAAAATGTAATCTTTTGTTTATTTTTCTACTGACCCTAAGGCTTCATGTTACTGTAATATTTGTGACCATTGAATTATTTTACTGGCACTAGGCTGGCTTCATTGAATATTAATGATTTTTTATAAAACTTACAACTTTACGTATATTAAAAGTATCTCTGTCTAAACTTCATAAGGGTATTTAAATTGTAGAATGAAAATAACATAGTTGTATGGAAGAAGCCAAGAGCCGAATCTTGTTTACAATATGTTGTGTTGTTTAAATTTAATTAAGTTTAAATATTTAATTAAAAACAAATTTAAATTTAATAGGAATTGTGTTACATGATCTTCAATATAGCTTGTGATAATAAGTTTATTGCCTGATATTTATGATACGTAAGAAGATGCTGGGGCAATCTTCATTACACAAACGGCAGTCTATTATTTAACTTTCGCGAAATTACCATTATTTATAACTTATGTACTTAGTAAAGGGTTATACAACAAAACTACTATTTGAGACTTGATACGGTAAATTTAATGAAATATTAGTATAGTTATTCCTGAATTTAAAGTAACAAAGTACTTTTCTTTGGAAAACGTATACGAAATAACGTTCGCAACGGTTAAATTCAAGATCAGAAGATAAACTTATTCTATTACTAGAAGAGACGAAACCTCTTAGCATTCAATGGATTCACCGTGCGGGTGCCGGGTCCATTGCGTTGCAGGGAGAGGAGCTTCAACAGTGCCTGGGACTTGCGACCCAGGTGTAGGTTTAAGGGGCCCCTTAACTAACGCGCGTTATACGCTCACCTCCACTGTCCAAGTTCCTCTCCCTACCTAACCAAATTTGAAAAGAACCTACTAGGGCTGCCTTCGACGTACGTTCTAAGAATGAATTAATGTTAGTTCTGGACAGGCCCAAGTCTTTTAGTAGGTTATAGAGAGATTTAGCTGTTATACCTCTCGCTCCCACCTCTACCGCGTACAAATCAACGACGAACCTATTTCGAGTTAGTTCGTTAGTGAGCTCGTAATACTTATTGACCTTGGTGGCATGGTCTTTGGGGATGTTGGTTTCCCAAGGCACCGTAAGCTCTATCATCACAACGCGCTTTAAAATACGCGAATATAGAAATATGTCTGGTCTGGAGGCCGACGCACAAATATCCTCGGGGATTTTGTATTGTTTCTCATACGTATCCATCATGATAGTCCAATCCGAAGCCGCTTTAAGGATAGAGTAAGGCTTGACGTTTGATTTTATAGCCCTGGTGCCCTCTCTCACAAAACCTATTGATCGCTCGTTTGTGGTTATTTCCCTTTGCGCTCTGGCTACCGAAAGACTAACCGCTTCACGTATGATCTCTAAAACCCTATCGTGACGACGCGAGTATTGACCGCTGTCCAGGAGAACCTTACATCCCACCAGCAAATGCTTGGCAGTTCCAACTGCCTTTCCGCAGATATAGCAAGTTTTTTCGGTACCTTTACCCCATCTTACTAAATTACTCTGATCTGGGAGAGTCATCTGGAACGCATTGAGATAAAATTTTAGCAAGGCTGGCGACCAGTCATGAATTAGGGTGCGCCATTTTAGTGCTAGTGGAATGCAAAAATCTCCTATGTCTAACCACTCGTTCTGCATTTCTAAACTCATTGCATGGATCTTGTATTTATCGTTCTCGTCTTGCCGAATAAAAGACTTCAATATATCCGTATCTTGGACTTTCCTACTTGATCCTAACCCTACTCTGTTATTTTGCGCTCCGATCATAAATTGTTTATGGAATTGAAGTCGTGACTCTAGCTCTGGGGCATCATTGTCTTTTGGGAGTGATGTAACGACGTCATCATGGGATTTTCCCAGGATATGTCTCTTGGAAACTCTTAGGTGTTTGTAGAGCTCCGATGGTCTTTTTAGATTCATCCCAAAACTATTACGATCCCTGAATAAAGCCGATGAGTCAGCCGTTAGCGCGAGCCCGAGCCACAACTTCAACATCTTTATGACGCCTGCATCTAATTTAGATAAAAGGGTTTTACTAAAATCATAGACGAGGAAAGGCCAATTCAAACGTGAAGTTAAGTAATTATCGTAGATCCATGCTTTTTTTTACGTTACTGATCTGCTGGCTATCTACCTTGTTAAGATCATTTAAAAAGCTATCTACTATTCCTTCTAAAGATGGAGTACGACCTATATTATCAATCTTACGACCGAGAAACTTGAATGGTGCATCTTCCGTAACCGTAGAAACGCATTGACCGCCTATCGATAGTCCCGGATCGTATGAGGTGTATCTTGTATTCCGCCTACCAAGACACAAACAGTGACATTTACTTGGTTTTGTCCTCAATCCATCCGTCCACTCACAGAATTTATCCACTTCATCCAATAGTACTTGACAGTGTTTGGGGTGACGTGTCAGTATTGCGAGATCGTCAGCGAAGGCTAAAATGGATTCCGTGTATTTATTATTAAACTTAAACCGATAACCCCATTTTTTCTCGTTACAGATTAATTTGTCTACTAAGATGTTAATAACGATATTAAACGTAATTGGAGATAGACAACAACCTTGAAACAGTCCTACATTATAACTCAAACTTTTTGAAGGGCCTTCTTTAGTTATTATAGAAAACCTTAATTTTGAGTAATACGACGCGATCATATCTCTAACTAGGGGTGGAAAGTTGTACCATCTAAGCGCGAATAGCATCAACTCGTGTTGTATCGACCCGAACGCGTTCTCTAAGTCTATCCAACAAACTGTAATTTGCCGCTCGCTTTTTCTAGCATCTTTCAAACTCTCCGACAGCAAGGTGTTGTGTTCTAGGCATCCAGAAATCCCGGGTAGAAACCCTTTCTGGTGATTTGGCCTAAAATACTTGTTGCTGAGCATGAATCGCGTCATTCTCGTTTGTAGGACCGAGAAAAAGATTTTAGAAATTGTATTTGTTAAGGCTATCGGTCTAGTATCCCTCGGATCGGTAACTCGATCTTTTTTGGGAATGAGGACAAAAATTGCTTTCCCGAAACACTCCGGGATTTGCTTCCTTGACCAGATTTTGCCGTATATATTTATGAGGTGTTTACGAACCGATGGACATTTTTTAAAGACTATATATGGGATACCATCGGGGCCCGGTGCAGATTTAGATGATTTCCTCTTTATGTGACTACTTATTTCGTCTAACGTTGGTGGTATGCCGTGAAAATCGATATGAGGAATTTCCGGTTTTTGTTCGTTTGGATCCGTATAGAGCCTTACACTTTTAGGCACTTCGTATGTGCTCTTGAAATGGTCGTAAATTTGATCGTTGGTCAAGAGAAGCTGTCCGCGTTCTTTCTTAAAAATGGTTTTCGAATACTCAAAAGGGTTTTTATCAAAATCTACTTCCTGTTTGGCCCGGTCAAAATTACCGCGATATTCTGCAGTTTGTGCCGATATTCCTTGAATTAATTTAAGGATTGACCTTAACGCCCTAGCTAGCTGATGACTAAGGTGGTTGTCGCCTAGAGCTTTGGCTATACGTAGATTTTTTATTAATTCCCGTTTTTTCTTCCTCATTTTTATCTTGAACGAATTTTCTTTATTTTGCGAGCGTAATGATTACGTGGTGGATATTGCTCGTTGAAGTAGTCATAAACGGTATTTTGGAAAGTTTCTACCTGCGAGTTCAATTCCTGCTTCGAGCCCGGATGCTCTAACAGGACCGCTAAATTGTCGTCGTGAACTTTCCAAGTCGATTGTTTCATGTTAGGAATGCTAAGACGTGTCCGGATGTTAATGGACTCCTGGTGGTTTCCAGTTAATGGTTCACCATGGGATACGTGAGGGTCAACTCTATCCGAAGTGATAATTGAAGAACTTACCAACGATTGTCGCGCTTCAACACCATTATGTGTTTTTAGGTGTTTAATGTACCAGGCTCGTCTCTTGTAATTTTTTCCCGCACGTAGGGCATTTCAAGTCCGTATTCGCGCCGTTTTCGCCGTTTAAATCGACCG
This sequence comes from Danaus chrysippus, assembly GCA_916720795.1. Lineage (NCBI taxonomy): Eukaryota > Metazoa > Arthropoda > Insecta > Lepidoptera > Nymphalidae > Danaus > Danaus chrysippus. Next base: position 721,387 of record CAKASE010000069.1, read on the forward strand.
GTGGACAGATCTTCCGCCCCCCCTCTCGGACTGTCCCAGGGGTATTTTTCTTTATAGGACTTTTAGCTTAATAAATCCCGGGCTGGGCTTGCTAGGCCGTTGCCCTCGGCTGTCTTTCCAGCAGTCATCCGTCTTTCCGGCAGTCATCCGTCTTTCCGGCAGTCATCTGTCTTTCCAGAGTCAGCCCGACTCTCCGGGCAGTCGTTTTATATGAGACGAAACCTCTTAGCATTCAATGGATTCACCGTGCGGGTGCCGGGGTCCATTGCGTTGCAGGGAGAGGAGCTTCAACAGTGCCTGGGACTTGCGACCCAGGTGTAGGTTTAAGGGGCCCCTTAACTAACGCGCGTTATACGCTCACCTCCACTGTCCAAGTTCCTCTCCCTACCTAACCAAATTTGAAAAGAACCTACTAGGGCTGCCTTCGACGTACGTTCTAAGAATGAATTAATGTTAGTTCTGGACAGGCCCAAGTCTTTTAGTAGGTTATAGAGAGATTTAGCTGTTATACCTCTCGCTCCCACCTCTACCGCGTACAAATCAACGACGAACCTATTTCGAGTTAGTTCGTTAGTGAGCTCGTAATACTTATTGACCTTGGTGGCATGGTCTTTGGGGATGTTGGTTTCCCAAGGCACCGTAAGCTCTATCATCACAACGCGCTTTAAAATACGCGAATATAGAAATAAAGACATTCAAGACATTTCATCGTAAACTATTCTAGTTGCAACTACTAGCAATAAACTTACAATCCTACCGAAGTTATTGATTTTACACAATAAAGAAGGAATATTAATATCTCTCTTCGATAAAATATTATCTAAGATACACTTGCCTTTATTGGGGCGTAGGAAATATTAGCTTGTGCAAAGTTTACTATGGAGGTTTAATGAGAGTTGTTACTTGTAAAATGTTGGCATATTACTTGAGGGAATAGTTTTTTCTATTGCCATCCATCGCAAAACAAAATGACAAAACCAGTCAGGGAAAGTTCTTTAATTTTAATAAGAGACTTTTATTTAAGATTGTTCTTATATAGTTCTTGTTATTCTAGGTATTAGTGCAAATATAACTAAGTCTTATAAAAAGCCCTTATTCCATATTTTTGCAAACTCCTTCGTTTTTATCCAAACAGCATTCAAAATTACAGTTCGTTTTTAAGAAAACTTTGATATTTTCGAAAGATTCCACAAATTGAGTGTGAGGGCCGTAATAGAAAAAATATATATTTTATGAATAAAAATCTACTATATTTTGTAGATATTTTTTTCTTACATTCATATATTCAACGTAGTCGCAGCTTACCTTTGTCCCAAAATTCTACATTCATTAATGTCGTGGTCGAAAGACAACATCTCAACATGAATATACATTGTAGTTTTTAATCTTAAAATATTTCTTTTGCAATCTCAAATTATTCATCGTGAAGAGTGAGTCGTGACTACGATGCAATCTGTGTATTCCTACTTATTCAATAAGAATAACTTGTAAAACTAGTAATAAATACGAGTTCTTTAAATGTAATAATTGATATAATATATCTTTGTTTTATATACACTTTGCTCTTTCTCGACCCAAGTTGCATGCGAAAAATCTTTTATAGAATGTTTCTCTTAAAAACATTGATGAAGTCTGAATTTGAGTTTATTTTTTACGACCCAAATTGTCAATTCATTACAGATAAAAATTCGTCGATTCTCACATCATTTTAAGTCAAAAATTGTACACTTGTATAAGTATATATTAAGAAAAGATTCGAAGTAATTAATTATTATTATGTATATTTTTTATTCTTTTAATATAACCAGCTTATGCAAATAAATTAAAAAAAGCACAAACTTGTATTTGCCACACAATTATAAGTCATGCTAAGTAATCTCCTATTGAATTAGCATAGCATTGCACTGAAATAGTTATGCTTATCGGATAATAATGTTTTTATTTGCATAAATTTTATTCAACCGGCTTAATAGTTTCACTTTAAAAATGCTTATCGTTTTAAACTTGTTATCTGATGTAATTTTCTATTCCTTGACAGTCAACTATTCTTCAATAGTTTAGAGTGCCCTCCACTGCTGGCGATTCGCCATTTTTGTTCTCATGTTAACTAAGACCCATCGGGTTAGCTGACTTGGTAAGATTCCAACATTAGAGATCGATTGAAAATTTCATGGATGATACGGTCGGACAGCTATGTATTTATTATGAAGGTGTGTTTTATTAAATAGTATATTTTATTTTCATTTCTTCGTCTATATTTTCATCATATATTACAACTGATATTTTATTTTTTGTTTGAAAAATTATACGCTGATTGAAAACAATATCTTTTCTTTCAAAGACTCAAACACTGACATAGATATTCATTAAAAAAAGTGTTTCAGATTGTCTACGTGTTTTTAATTTTTAATATTCATACTCCCGACGTTTCAGTTACTTTACAGCAACCATGGTCACGGACAGACGAGATGAAAATCTCAATTAATTGATCTTGTTATTTGTCTGAAATATCATTTTTAATTTATAATTAATATCAGTTACAAATCCTTGACAAAAAAAACGGAAATATATCCGAAAATCCTAAGCGTATAAATGTTTATTCAATATTATCTCGTCCAGAGGACTGTTTGAGTTAGAGAGATAATTAATAAAACATCGACGTGAATTGGTAGTACAGGGTTAATTATTCTCAAATTCGTCCCACTCCTGTTACCGAGGGTTGGAGTCACGCCATCTGGCGAGTTTATTTTGAACAAGACAAGACGGGTCAGCTGATTAAAGTCATATGTAAATTGTAATCAAACAAAACAGCTATCATATATAACTAACCATAAACTTAATCAAAGGAAACTATGTGAATTTTTTTTTTTAAATAGTAAAAAATGTTGTTATCAATGTATGAAATGATGGATTAATTATTTACGCTTTACAGCAATAAGCTGTTATATTATGAAGACTAGAAAGTCGGTACTAATTATTTAATATTCTCGGAAATGTTGAATGAAAGTAATAAGCAATATCATTATCCTGCTGTATACAATCGTTTAGTAGTCGAATAGATCTTGATGAAATAATTGGTGCTGGATTAATAGTTATTGGAAAAATGAGAAAGTTAATTAGAAGGTAGCGGTAAATCTGGGAACACTGAAAGATCTAAATGTAGCGTTGGTGTTTTGAAATTTTGTTCACGAGAGTTTAATTCTTGATTAATTTTTTTACCAATTTAATCATTTTCAAGTTGATATAACTAATTAAATCTTGTTCATCGCGTTGTTCTTTTAATTTTTTTTCTAACGATTTGTTTACTTACTAGTAAGTATTAATAGAAGGTAATATAATACATTCTGGTAATGATGATGAAATAGATTTAACGGCAATACTTCAATCATACTTTTATGTCTTCGTAATCTTCCTGCCTCTCTGTCATTGTTTTTATTGCTGATGTGTCATTCTGTTTCGTTTGTGCAAGGGAAAATTGTAAGGAGGAAAAAGATTTTGTTTTAATCTTTTGAGCATTCGGAACCTAGATTTTAATAACATAGCAATGTTTTTAGTTTATATTGCACATATAAAAACAATTGAAAGGAAATTTTAAAAGAACAATTATAATCTGACTGATATAATGATCAAACTTGACTTAAATCGGTAACATTATTACCAATTCTTCAAATTTATTTTACTTCTTCACAGTTGGTTGCAATTTTTAGCTTAAAACGTTTGAAAGATTTGAATAAGCAAAATTTATAGTCTATATAGTGTTACTACACATCCATTAAAAGTACTTCTTTTATTTTAAAATACTGTAAAGGTTTTTATTGAATAAATAGTATTTGATTTTTTTTTATATAAAGCAAATGTTAAACGATTATCACGTAAGGTACAATATTGTGTAGTAAATAGGGTTAGTATCAAGGAATATAAATGAAAGTGATAAATGGGTAATCTTTGAGGTCACTGTAATCTGTGATGCCTTTATACTAGGAAGTTGATCTCAGGATTTAGATATTTACTACTCATTTTAATAATGGACCTTTTATTCAGAGATGAGATATAATTGGTTCTTAATATGGTTGTGAAGACTTCTTTGTTTAATGAATTCAAGTTTTACCTATGTATATTTTATCCAAATATCAAATTACTTATATTTACTCGTCAATATTCGAATACATAGCACTTTTTTCATACAAATAAATATACGTAATTATTATAAAATATTTCAAATTAAATTACACGCTGACGTCCATAACTTGAATTGAAATATACGAATAATTATTGAAAGTAAAATATATCATATTTACTTTCGAAACTAATCAATTAATTGTTGAAAGTTTTGCTAAATGAAAATGGTTTTTATGATTAAACTTTGCCAATCGTTTAAGCTTAAAATTTTCCGTCCTAGTGATCGGATCGCAAAATTTTCAGAGCAAATATATGCCTAGTTAAATATTTAATACATTGGCAACTAATATCCCATTAAGCTTGTAATTTTAGGGGTCTTATCACTTCTATGTTTGATTGAAGCTTATGCCTGATTTAAAATAAATTGAACATGAAGGTCATATGTGTCTCTATGGCCTATTTTCATTTTAGTATTTACTAATGAACCGAATTGAAAGTCCTATTAATAATAATTCAATTTAATGTTTAATGTATGTTATTATAAGCCATTTCTGGTAACGTTATTTTTCATGTGATGTGTCAATGTGTCAATTTAGATTTTTTATATTAATAAAACAAAACATAACAACATATTAATGTTGTTTTGTATTATTGTATGGCATTAATATATTTCCATTTTTTATTCTTTACGCATATATCGTATATTATGAATATATTATCCGTGAGACTTGTAGAAGCTTGTTTTTTTATTTTGGTTTATCTTCAAACTATCAGTCCGGTATTAGATATATTGCATTAATATTATTTTATTTGTTTTGTGTACACAAATTTCTAGACAAAAATGAGTTTGTACGTCACGTCTCTCGAAATTTCTTTTAGATTTTAAAGCCAGATTAAAATGAAGTCTGCTATTTCTGTGTATCATTAAGTTATATTAAATATTGACAAAGTCAATAAGTTTAGTCGAATATTCGATTTCTAAAACTGAAAATCGATGTACTTGATGTTAAAAGGTCTCTTTAAAAGCCCTTGGGATCTGACGAGTCGAAACACATTATACCATTATGTTCAATATAGATGGTTTGAAAAATATATCAAAGATATTTTTTTTGTATTTTTTAATTTACTTAAAGATTAAGGTTACTTTAACTACAAGTATGTAATATTTGTCATTTTTAATTTTTCAAACTACATTAATAAATATACAAGTTATATTTTCCTTTGCGTTTCACATTTTAATATGAGGCTATTGAAAAACTGTCACATCTCTTCTTTCTAATCCTATGTCCCCCAGATGGGGCAGAGAGCGTCCACAGTACGCCGCCAACCCGTTCAGTCTTGAGCTTCGCCTTTCATGTCGCTCCAAGTCTTCCCGATGTTCCCGATGAAAAACTGTCATTTAGTCTATTTATAATAATATTACTAAGAAATCATAAATTATTCAATCAAATAAACCCATCAACATCCTGTTTTGCTATGTAGTGAAACGTTATAAAAATGACAATAGTTTTTATTCATAATATCTTGTTTTTTTATGTAGGTTTTATTATTTGTCGTAAAACACGAGCGGTATCAGTTATAATCTAACGATAAGACTAATCTTTTTTCTTTCAAGGTCAGACAAAATAAACATGAGCGAAATGGGAGAAAATCACGCAGTCTTGTTACTAAGGTCACAATCTTGGCTTTATTCATTATATACATTATATACATTTTTTTAGATTTTTCACAGTTTTTTCATTTTATTTCTTCATTTTAATGTGTCGATTCATTTAATTCGCCCAGTCAGTATATATTATGATTAATAATAGCTTTAGTAAATACTTTAGTAGACTTATTATGTTGATGTGTACAACATTTTGCTCTGGAATTTCTGTCTTCGTTTAATTAAATACAGGATTTTTAAATTATATGTCTTAAAGCATTTTATAGATATTTTTGTTTAAATCATGTACCTATTGGAGTGCTTAATTATAATATGTATAAAGAGTCCTTTTTAAAAAAATATAAAGCTAAAAATAATTTTAAGACACATTTCGATAGAACAGTATAATAATAATAGATAAAATTTTCTTAGAGGTATAATTTATGGTTTCCAATTTATTTTCAAAACAATTATGAATTTATAACCAAATTCATATATAGTAAATTCAACTATTATTATAATATCTAAATCAGTTAAGTAGCTTTTGCGTTATCGAATTACAAAGACCCACAAGCATACCTGTGCATTAGTATTAGTATTGAGCATTGGATTATTTCATATTACTCAATTATATATAGAAGCAAGTACATGTTGCTTTTGTAAGATTAATTTGATACTTTAACACGAAAAAGTTTATTAAAATTCAGTCAATGATGGGCTAGTAGTAAAAAGTCCGCCTCTCATGCATGAAGGCGCGGGTTCAATCCTGGCAAGTACAAATGTGATTTTTCCGAGTCATATGTACATACTTTCTAACAGTATTTAGACATCACTGATTAATGTGTTCCCAAAGATTGTTGATGTCAGGCAGGCGGCCGGTCGTAAAAACAATTAGACAGGACTATTCACAACATGCAAGGCAGACCCTGGCTAAAGCTGGGAAATTGCCAGGTTGAAGAAGGTTTCTTAAAATTATAAATTAATTACATCTATTAAAGAACATTCTTATGAATTAATAGTTATCCTGTTTGAAATATAAAATATTATCATATGATACGCAGTGAGCCTTTGTTGTAGAGACTAATAATTTTAACGCAATGGGGGGTCGATCTAATAAAGAGCTGTAGTGAAGTTATCTTTAAAATAAAGAACAATGAGTTTTGTGAGCGCCCTTTTTTGGAATCGCATGGTGTGTGGGAGATTATTGATGTGGCTTTTGGTACGGTTTACTTGGAAATCAGACAAATATGATATTTATTTTAATGTGTATAGTATGATTTAAAATATATTTAGTACTAAAGTATGTTTAATATATATTTTTCAATTTAATCTATACAAGAAATTATTCTTTAAATTTTCTAAATCATGGATACAGGTAAGTATTTTCTATATAAATATAATAGCTATTAAAGGTCGGAGTAAGTTTGATATAAACTTACTGTATTAATTTTATATTTGTCATCTATTAAATCACTGTTTAGCTATTCTGATTCAGTCACATAAAAATTATACAAAAGGTTTTATGAAATGTGACATTTGATTAATGTTCTGAGATTTTGAAGGGAATAAACGTGACGTCTTACTTAAAAAATGTAAACGCTTTTGTCAGTTTTTCAAATACATACTAATCTTTTGTTAATACGTTATATATTCTTTTTTACTTTTACTTTTCAATAAATAATGTTATCTATCTATCTTAAACGTATTAAAACCGAGCAATTGTTCTTAATATTATCTTAATCTGTGCAAAAATAAATACCAAATTTAGTATGAAGTGTTTTAGAGGCGATAAGTCGTGCTAGTTTCTTTTAGGAAACGTGGTTTTAGTCGTGTTTACCCCATTTAATATATTTTGAATAAAAAGTTAAATATAAGGAAGGTTATTATAGTTCAGATTTATCAATATAAAATACCAATATAAGTACACATAATATACTTAATTTTGTTATATATAAATTCAGTATACATTTTAAAGAAATATATTGTCATAGAATTGAATAATCTACTATTTGTGTATAATACATATATAACTAGATCTTTTCTTTATACCAAAAATTCTTTTGACTAGTAGTAACATTATAAACGAATGGAGAACGTATCAATGTAATAATATAAGTCGAAATTTTTCAACCTGCTTCATTCCTATGTTGAATCAATAATGATTTTACCAACCACTGACGTTCATTTATCTGTTATCGGATCCACAAAACAATAAATAATTTTCCCTGTTCGAGCTCTTTCGTGCCATGTTTTCGGTGGAATAAAAAGGGTTTTTAACGTTTGGCAGTTCTTAAAATATGATATCGTTTTTTCTATACGGATCAATTGGTAATAGTTTGTGCTCGTAGTATTAGCCTTTCACAAATTGTATGTTATATTATGTTTTCAATAGTGATAGTTAAGGTTTAATTCTTAAAGAAATTATAGAATTAATATACTAAATATCTTATATATATTTAATATCATGTTAAGTTAATTATTTTACTTTTTAGTATATTTGTATATAAAGAAAAAAATATCCAGCATTTAATGTTCATAATCACTTGAGATTTAGCAGGTTTCGAAATAGTTGGCCAAAATCCTTATCTATTTCGCCAGGCGCTTGTACGTTAAAATGTTATTTCACACATCTAAATCTGGGTTGGCTGATAATAATTGTTTACTTATTGTAGGCAACGACACAACAAAACTTTATGTTAAAATTTTGGCTGGTTTGTTCTTAATTTAAGGAATATATAGTTAGTCAACTGACAGACATAAGTCTCTCATGAAAATATACGTTGAAGAGATCTAAGACTTTCGAGGGTTCCCATTGAAATAAAACTAATATATACTACGCATTTTATTAAGTACTTACTTCCGACGTTTCGATTACTTTGTAGCAACCGTGGTCACAGACAGTTGAGATATAAATAAATCCGAAAAATATCAGTTTTCTTCAAAATATATTTTGATTCCACCGAATTATGTATTTATCTAAATACAAAATACAAATTACTTGTATATTTTTTATAGAAAAAAATTATAAGGACGGTTCAAAATGATTTTCATTGACCACGATTTTATTAAAAGCAATCTAGTAAGGCTTCAACACAGGCGTAGAAAATCCATCTTCCCGCATACAAAAGGATTCATTTTGATGAGTGTGCGTTAGAATTGCATGTTTCATTTCCCTTTTAACCCACAATGAAATGAAGAGTGAGTCTAAATAGTTCTTTGTATCTCTTTGGAAGTATTCTAGGAAATATTGTATATTGGTTTTTACCGAGTTAGAGCTCTTACTGTCTCCTACGTGGCAATTTCCCAACTTTAGCCAGGGTCTGCCTTACATGTTGTGAATAGTTTTGGCTAATTGTTTTTACGTCCAGCCGCTCTTAGTGCTCTTACTGTCTCTGGCTTCATATTTATTTGGCAGAAAGTTTGCTGAGAGCCACGGAAAATCCATTAATTATTAAAAATATAAAACAAGATATATTTTTCATTGCGAATGTTACATTAATTTACCAACAACAAACCAGTTGACGAATTCACGTTGACTTTTTAATACCTCAATTCCATTTGTCATTTGACAACAGATAAAATCGCAGTAGATTCCTACTCAATATCACAGTGTAAAAAAATCCTATTTGAAATCCAAATGGGAAAGTGCCAATCTGCACCGGCTGTGCAATTAAAGCAGAGAGAAAAGGCCGATGGTGATTGCATCTTTTATTTTGTATACTTACCTTTGTATGATTGGTATTGATTTTGGGACTTTAATATATTGTTTTCATTCTCTATGTTCAATTATATGTTGACTGAAATTCACACATGATTTAAAAAACCGCATGACTGTTTATCATATTTAAAAATGACTAATAGCCATGCGGTTGGTGGCATATTGTTTTAAAAATGACTTTCCTATTTCTTTATTACTTCATGAATAGTTTCAATTCACCGTTGAATATTCAGTAGATTGTTACACAAAATGTATACATAGAGAATTATAATTGGCATTAATAGATGAAAAGGTCTAATTATTTTATTCTTTAAGTATTTCTATACTGACAAAAAGATTAATGTCTCCAAAGATCAAAGTCATATATATACCAGTACCATATATATATACATATATATACCAGTACCAGATCTCTAGATAAATTTTTGTTCTAGACATTTTAGACCATAATGTAGGTACTTATATTTCTTCAAGAAAATAACAAAATTTATATAACAATGGAAAATATGTATATGTATATATAGAATTATAACATAACATTTAAAATACATGAATCTCGAACAATACATTAGTTAATTTAATGTAAATCCAAATGTTATTTGTGATTACTTGAATGTAGAACTATTAAAATATTCGGCGCTACAGGTGTCCCTATTTAGAACAAGCCGTTTGTGGTGCAGGGTTGTTCAACTCATTGGAATATATTTAACATTTATTATTAAGAAAAGATATAAGGTAACAATTTTATTTTAATTAAATAGTAATATAATGTTAAACTTGATAGTATTTATATGGTAGTTTCCTTATCTTTTTTAATCAGTCCCCTTCGTAAAACGCATTAACCACCCCTGTCTCCTTCCAATTACTCGTGCATCGACGTTATAAATCTTCTTTCGCTGTGATACTAAAGTACAATCAAAACAAATTACTATATGATTAATGGGCGTGTATCGAATTGATTAATTATAAAAGATTTTTAATACTGTTTCATTTATTTAAATTCTTAATTAATTAATTACGTTAGATAAAAAGGCATGTTTGATAATATTATATAGATAGGTTTGTAGGAAACTTTTCTCAAATTTTAACATAAAGCTATATTTTTGTTATGTTTTATAATCATGAATTCTGAAATGTCATGTTAAATATTACCAATAATATGCCAGTATAGAATATATTGGATAATAATTACACAAAGTTAAATGGAGTGTTCCTCTTAACATTTAATTAGAGTGACGTCAAAGGCGATCACGTGTATGTACGTGACATGCAAATACATGCTAATAATTAAATTATAAGACGATTTTAAGTCAAATTACAATGTGTTTTAATTATTACTTCTTAATGATTAATTTGCATCAAACGATTATACATACATACATATGTTATGCATGTATTGACTGAATTACACAATTTGAAAGTATTAATTACCCATTTTGACTTTAAATTTATTAAAAAATATATACTGAATTTATTGTATCATTTTCATTTTCTTGTATTTAGTTAATAATTTTTCATAAACAAAATCGCTGCCGATTTATCCGTAGCGAATAGTTTTGATTTTAAAGATTATAATCATATTAAATATTAACTATATTAAAAAATTATTAATTATGTATTAACTACGAAAAATTATAATAACAAATATTTATAATGTGTTAAAAAATATAATTATTTTAAAATTAAATACAAAATAATGTATTTTTAGTATAGTGACACAATACATATAATTCAGATACATTTCTTGTACATTACCCATTCAAGCAATTCAGAAAAAAATAAAGAACACATAATAGTAAAATTAAACTCCAATATGCATTAAATGAGTAGAATGTACATTACAAATTGGTGTCACACAGAGGCACTAAAACTATCAAATTGTTTCTGACCCCGTGAGTTAGCCCAGCGGGGATAAAGTTACTATTTATTAATGGTTTCAAAGTGAAACTTATAAAATACATGTTTTATTTAGATAATCAAAGTTCATAGTAAAAGTTTCAGCCTTTCCTCTTGTACTTCTCGTACATTTATTGCTTGAATTAGAAATATTTTTAAATAAATATGTATGAGTAAATTACCTGTAAATTTTGCTTGTTCATAACTAATACTATTGTAAAAACTTTATTTTATTACTGTAAACAAATGTTAAATGTTCATACAAGCACAGTGATTAGATTTTTCAAGCTGTTTGGTAAGAAGAGGTAGATAAATTTGTACTGAAATTATATTTCATAACATAGAACCTAAAATAGAGGTAATTTCTCATGAAGAGTTTTGAGAACATTCATTAGTGACGTCATAAAAGCAAGGCATACCTATCGCAGGCTATGCTAATAACAGTTTCACATAGCAGAATTCAGGGCAATTATATTCATGCTGGTCTAAAATCAAACATTTGCAATGCATAACCGCAGATGATCGTGCAATACAACGCACAGGACCTTACATAGCAAATGAAACATATGAATAAATATATGTATTATTAAAACATAAAAGCAATTTATATGATAACTATTAAAAACTACTTTATTTTAAGAGCATATATTATTATAAAAAAACTTTTTTTGTATCATAGAATTATAATTAAAAAACATTTTTTTCTTTGTTTTTAACGAATATAAATTCCAATGAAGTTGTAAAATTTATTTCATACATTTTAATACGTAATTAACAAAAAAATCCGAACTTTAATATAATATTTAAACTTGCCACAAATCATCACAAATGTTTATGGGTTGTATAATAAAAAATTGTTATCACTTTGATCCGGGAGCCACAAACCCTTTAATATGAAACGTTGTACCCCATGGATAGTCGTCCTCTTGATAGTGCTGTCTGCGCTATTTATGACTAAATTATAACCAACTTAACGTCACTACTATTGGTTCTCTATTGAAATATATAATATTCCGTACATTTTACAGATGGATTTCGATTGATAGAAAATGAAATTATTATAGTAGAGAATTGTAAAATGCCGTTGTTTTATTTTTGGTTTAGTTCGTGAAGTTTATAAAAAAGGAATTTTAGAAATCAAATAAGTAAGACCATTGTTTTAAGAGTCAGCTATTAAGATTGAATATAAGTCCATTAATCTATAACTAATAAAATAAAGTCTTGATGTGATTATTTGATTTTGAAAGTTCATCAAACTTAGAGCCTTTAATAAATATAGTATCCAATTTCAAAGGACTCTGTAATAATTTATCTATACATATAATAAAATTGTAGAAAAGTGCTGTCTGTACATTGAAAATAAAAATTAAAAAAATAGCAGGGGTTATTGTTATGTCGATGTCGAACCCAAAAATGTAATTAACTTTTTTTTTGTCTGTTAGTCTGTTCACGCTAATCTCAGAAACGGCTGATCTGAGTTGGATGCTGTTTTCACGAATATATTATGGTATGCTTCAGTTATGCTTTAGTGTTTGTTTCATGTCGATCGGTTCATAAATAAAAAAGTTATGTCCAAAAAACGCTGCTGACAGTCACTATTCCACGCAAACGAAGTCGCGGGCACAGCTAGTTTTTTAATATTTTTTATAAATGCTATTAATATATTAAAAGAAACCACTTGTTTTTAATTTCGAGTTTCTACACAATTAAATATCCTTTTCATATAAAAGAACATAAATCATAATGTTTCCTTTAAAACACAAAATTAATTAATTATGAATAACAATCCGCAATCTTTGATATTTTGGACATATTAAACTAAAGTACGTAAACTTGTAACGTTATAGGCAACGATCGGTTAGCATTAAACTCACGTTATTTGTTAACTCAGGGGATAATCGCCTCGAATATTTACAATCGAGAACCCGTGGTAGGGACGACAACGACCGATCGTTAAATGCTGGTTTGAATTTACGACGTTCTTGCGGTCAACCCTTATTGGCCTTAGAGCAACTATTTTGATTCCGGTATACCAAATTTTATTTGAATTCTAATGACTAAATATTGTATGATTTATTGCTATTTAATCATGAGCGTCAGAAAGTTAGCTCTGATGATGAACATCTATATATTATACATATAGTAATCCTTAATATTATGTATGAAATTTCTAAAAATCTATTGTATACCAAATTTTGCTATCTTATAATCTTAAGTTAAAATTACTTTATACTTATAGTAGACCTTATATTATATTTTTTACATAAGTACCAATGAGTCGGTAGAACTGTTTTTTATTTTAGATACTCGACATATTAACTCTCAAAATTCATATTATGCGATATAACTTGATGACAAGCTTCGTGTTTATTCGTACATACTTATTTACAATGACAATATTGATTAATTTGGTCAAATGAAGCTACAGAAACCACTAATAATCGTATCCGAACCCAAAAAAGTAACTAAGTATCTCCCAATTCTACGTGCCGAGTAACATAAACAATGTTGGGTAACGGTTTACGAAACCAAATTATCACAAGCAATATCTAGTTTTAATTGCGACTGTAACTTTTATATCCAATGTAAAATGTGCATTTAATGTATACGTACAATTGGTTGCAAACATTATGACACACGCAAAAGCTGTTTGGCCCATCATTTAAACCGACGCCAGGTTTTGTTTTGTTGTATATTGATCGTTATTTTTTGGGTAATATGAATTAAATTTGCTCCAAGTCATATCTGCTGATCGTTGTGACGCAGTTAGTACTTTTAATTTGTTCTGTAACGACCTTTTTGAGCGTTTCGTATTATGTATTTTATGGATTTGTTTGGACAATTCACAATTATAAAACGTGACTTCAATTGAACTTCATTATGTTTATGATTCTAGAAATTAAAGTTTCGTAATGTTTATTTTGGGAAAGATATTAACTTTTTTTTAAATATATCTTATATTAATTGTACTATAAAGACATTTTATCACCTTTTAATCTTATAAAATAAATTATTTCTAACAAAATTTGATAAGTTTAAAATACATTAAAATTCAATAGAATAACCTGCGATTCAAAGTCAGATTGAAGTCAAAATGTCTTCATTTATATTTTGATCAAAGTGGAAACTTATAATTTCTTGATTGTATTTATTAATTGACAGTGATAAATAGCTATTTGTACCAATAAAGACGATTTTTGAATAATATCCCTTAAAAATATATATGTCTTTTCAGTCTAGTTTACTTTTTATATTACAATATTAACTTTTACATATATCAATTATATGTATAAATGAGATTAATTTACATTTAGCAATAAGTCTCCTAACTACTTTAGTGATCTCCATTTTGCTGTTTATGTTTTCATAATTTCTAATAAATATCACAATGAGGATGAAGTAGAAAACTAATTACGCATTTTTTTTTAATATTTCATTTAAATTAACAAAACTACTTACGTTTATCGGTGTTTATAGATCTAATAATTTTAAATTGGTTTTAAGGAAAATATAAAACAAAATCCAAATATTATCGTTATTTAACTTTGAGTTTTAATTCCCTAGGTTTAATACGAAGCCTGTACTATTTATGAATGGCCCATTGTTACAGCTTAAACAACTTTAGTAATTACGAAAATTATGAGTTGAAAACTATATCTGAATATTTAAATGATTTCAAATAAAATAAAAGTTTTATGTAAAAATGTATTAAATTCAATGATTATGTATTATAGATCGTTCATACGAATTAAAACATAGCATATAAGCCTTTATAGGAGGGTAGGATCAATGATTGGACATAGCTTTATTTATATATATTACATAAAATGGTCTACTTTCATAATTTATTTTCAAATATTTCTTGAGCTTGCCACAAATTTTTAACTAACATTTTATTATCTCAGCGTTGTTTGCGTCAAATCTCTCAGCATCTGTGTGCAATAAGGAAACATAAAAGTAATGTTTGGTAAAAGCGAATTTTTCCCAGCACTTTTAATCTATCAAGAGAGAAACGTGTGCTTAAAAAGACAACGATTTGAAGTAAACCTGTAGTTTCAAAATTAAACGGTAGTAATAGTATTTACGAATTTATTTTATTAAAAAAAATTACACTATGTCAAAAATAGTAATCCAGTCAAATCTAATAGCATTCATAAGCATTTTAAAAGAGTGAAGCCCAGTTCAGACAAAAGTAATGAACTTCGTTAAATATATCTTAGTAACATGAAGAATAATTTAACATTTCTTGTAACACTTATTGTGTAACTGTTTTTTTATATAGATTTTTTGTGTTAAGGTAAATAGCTCTTTGAAAATGTTATCAGCTTTATGTGCTCCTTTTAACATGAGTTATCCGACTAAACAAAATATTAAACATAATAATTTTCCCATTCTAACAATAATTAACTCTGGCTATTAATTTCAAGACGTGTTTAATCTTAAAGATCTCAAAACTGTAATAAAATTTTACACGTAAGCGTCAAACCTACACGAATGGCTGAATAGTCATAAGTAGGACTTGAAATGTTCAATCCAGAATGTATATTGTTGTGTAATCAGTGAAATGCACTTGTACAGGATTTTCATTAATCTCCGCTATTCAGGGTTTCGCTGGAAATAAACTATCCTAAACAATAGGATTCTTCAGTAAACACACAACCATTTCAAAGACCTCATGTAACAAACAGATATACACACAATTTTACTGATACATGTCTTCTTATATGACACTAATCAATTAGTAGCATTATTTATTTGTAACTAATATTATTAACTTCCAAATAACTTGAGATCTTCTATAAACGCTATCAAAAAAATAATCTTATTAGAACAAATAGGAAGTGGCCGCAAACTAACCAGCATCGGTAATCAATCACATAGAAATAGGTTTGAAAGAAAAAAAGCTCATTAGTGAAGTTATTGATCTACCTTAAATGAAGGAACTGTGTAATAAAAATTTATGGAATTCATTATCGCCGAATGAAAATCACACTAATTAGGCGAAATTTTGTAGACACTGTTTGTGTTTTGGCTTCATTAAAAATATGTTCTAAATAATTTGTCATGTACCAAGATAGCCATATGTACATTTCAAGGATTAGTATTAATTTGCATTGACAACTCATTCAGAGTTTCTACATATGTATTTCTATAATTTAAAGTATCGGCGATAAGTACATATATAGATAAATGTGATAGATTAAAATTCACGCTACGAGCATTTGTGTATATATATAATGTATAGCTGTATTTGTTGTCTATAAACATTTCATTCAAATCTTCTCATCATGATTTTTTAAAACATGTTCTTAAAAAAATACACATCCCGTCAAATATAAAAAATATTATATGAACATAAAAAAATGAGGGATTATTTTTATGATAAAGTATTCTTGTCGGAAAAAATGGCGTCAGGTATCAAATTGCTGCAATTTATTTCAGTCTAATTACTTTAAAGAGACTTTGTGAGATGGCGGTAACGGAAAATAACCTTCTGAGCTCGTTGTTAAGAATAAAGGCTTTGTTAGTAGAGATTTCGTTGGAACTGTTTTATGTTCAATGTACGAGAAATTAACCAACGAAATAAAAGTGAGTGAGGATTTGAGTTTCATATAATTAAGTGACTAACTAAATGAGATGAGTAGATACAGTAAAACATCAGATTCCAAATTTGGCACCAATCACTGCGAACCAGATTATATAAACCTTTATTCAAAATATTTGGCAACTGCTCTTTGGGAACCCATACTTGTATTAGCTCGTGCAGAGCCACTAGTAGACCGCATCATTAAATCAATATTTCAATTATTTATTTTAGAATATAAAATACATACATAATTTTCACACTTTATACACACACATTAAACCATTTCTAGTAAATATGAAATAATTCAATTATTGTTCTCATCTTTAGCGAGAAAAGACGTCCAATCGATCAATGCGTCAGCAAAAAAAGTTCTGTTTTACTTTGATGTATATCTTTTTTTGGCTATTATTCCTTGATTTGAATAGGCTTTTATTGAAATAAAAAAAATATATGCTATGAAAACTTACTTCAAAAATAAATACATAGAATTATATGTATATGGATATAATATTGGATGATTGATGTACCTATGTATAGTAATAAATAATTATAGAAACTGTTCAATATTCACGAATATTAATCATTATATAGAAATACTAGCTTTCTGCCCGCACCTTCGCTCGCGTGGAGTTCGGTTATATCGAGTTTCCAAGAGAACCTTTCAAAAGTCTGGCATAAAAACTATCCTATGTTCTTTCTCAAGTTAACTTTATCTCTATACCAAATTTCATTAAAATCAGTTCAGTGGCTTAGGCGTGAAAGCGTAACAGAGAGACAGACAGATAGAGTTACTTTCGAATTTATAATATTAGTAGGGATAATTACTATTATTATCGTTTTTTTACCCACCAAGATTTTGTCATCTTTTTGTGTACATTAAAATTATTTATTTTAATTTATAACCTTGGTTTAAAAATGCAATATAATTCAATATTGTTTTCATTTCAATGCAAAATATTCAATTAAACATATGTAAATGCTTTGTAGCATTTAAATTAAAACCAGAAACTGTACGTAACAAATTTAAAAGATTTCACGATATAATTAATATGGGAAACGAAATAATGTTTTATAGCAAAAAATAATAAAAACAATGCGAGTTAATCACGTAATGAAATTCTTTAAAGCAACATCTCTTTATTACTACGGAATAGTCGTTAAAAATGTTTGCTACCTAATTAAAACAGTTTGTATACGATGTTCATAATCCGAACTTTATAACTTATCCGCTAATGACTGCGTCTGCACCAACGGAAGGTGTGAAGTTTAGATGCGACTAAAATTTGCAATGCCTTATTACGTATTCTGTTCAGGCCGTTATGAAGTATAGTTCAGTTAATTTGATTTATGATGTCTCCTACATAGAATAATTAAAGAGATCGTAATAATTAACCTATATTTTAATGAAAAAATTTAATAAAAATTTAACTGTAAAATATAGGCCAGTTCAAATACTGTCATGTAAGCTATATGATTTCAACTAAACATATAAGAAAATAAAAAAATTATAGACGCATAATTTTTATTGTTGTTTTTGTTGTATACCAAATTAAAAAAATTAAAAAAGTAACGTTCAAAATATATTTGTTTAAAAAAAATGCTCAGCGGTTACGGAAATTTTTACTTTTAAACGATGGAATATTACTTGTGTTTGTATTAAATTATATTTATGATTACATGAAATTTAATTGAAGATTGAATCTTTCTGCATACTGATTAAAGTATTTTTGATTTAAAAACATTACAATACAATTAAGTCCCGATCAAAATTCTGAGCGATGAAATAATAAATAAAAGAAATATATTAAATTAAAAAAATATATTATTAACTTGACTTTTTTAATATAGTTGATGATATAATTCTTACAAAAAGTTACATCACTACAAAAGTTCTTAACAAAGACATAAAATAATTTAAAGAATTTAATAATCCGTTCCGAACAAATTTTTATTTGTAGGAATTTAACATAAAGCAGTAAGTACATAAGAAATTATAGGAAGTCTTATGTCGCCCACACTAACATAAAATTCTTTAGATATAAAATGTATCAATAACTGATGAACGCATACATTTATAAAAAATTAACATATAAAAACTTGAAAGACAAACTAATACCAACCTAATTATTTATTTCAAGCGACCAGTAATAAGACTTTTAAATTGAGATAGTAATTTAAGAAATTAATTATGTAATATAAGTAATAAACATTTAATGCTTTTTATTCGCAACAACAAACATCATAAAGTGTAACATAAGTACTAGCAATATAATTCAATTAAGATAAAGGAGCGTTGCTCTGTATCAATTGACCGTCAAATAACTCCTCATCTATATTTAGATCTTAATAATATTAAAACAACCGCATCGAGAGTGCAGATATGCATTTAGGTCTTAAATAAGACTTTTGTTCATAGATTTAATTATATAAGTATACATATATAAGTATATATATAATAAAAAAACAGTTAATAAAGATCTATTGTAGAACTTAAAAGTAATCTCCATATATATTTTGATGTTAAATTGTCCATAATATATGTAATTATTATAATATATGTAATTATATTTATAACTTTTAAGTCTCTGACACTGTAATTGCATCAAAAGACTAGCTATCACCCCGACTTCATCTGCGTAAAAGTACAAACAAACAAATTATAATGACAAATAACGGTTGTTTCAATATTACAAACGGATACTTACTCCAAATTTATTTCTTGTATAGATTTGAAAATGCCTTAAAAAAATATATAAAGCACCTATTGTCATTAGTAATTCCTATAAAGATAATCAATTTATATCTTCCAATGATTGTCAACGTCCCATCAAACTGTTTTGGATAACATTGTAAAACCTAATTGTGGATGATTATTACAGTGTTAAATTTGTGGGAAGTCTGTTAGTTAATAATCATAACAATTGTTTATACTTTAATCTTTAAACTAAACTAAGTTTTTCGCATACTACTCGTTTTTATATTATTTTATATGTACATAATCCCGAAGTTTTGTTTCCTCTATAGCGGCCACGATCACGAAAAGATGATATGAAAGTATATCAAATAAAAATCTTACTTTAATTTAAATTTGTAGACGGGAAAGTCTTAAATAAATTTTGTAGGTTCTAAAATCATCAATATGTATAAATGCCTTATAAAATAGACTCATTTTTACTAAAGATAAATTTGAAATAAAACCGAAATAAGACTGATTGTATGTTATAAATCAACTAACAAATAACAGTATTCTGCTTTCTCATGATTGACCAATATCCATCCATATAAACTTCCACATGTATGACAGCGGATTTTTTATCATACGCAAATATTGTTCCGAACGTGACTAAGCTCTGTTTTGTATGATGTTTTAGAATGATAGATATCCCTAGTATTTTCTACGTCTATTTTGATAGAAATATGGATGCAAAAATAATATTCCGTTGAGTAAAAAATGTTACACGTATTATGTTAGCTTCAAGAATAATACCAAGTAATAACCAGTCTGCTGGTTATAAGAAAATTAATTAAACTTTTCCCATTCGGGTTCACAAGATCGTCTAAGAATAGAGAGTGGTGAGCCGCAGTATCAAGTTCTGATGAGATGAGAATTGTCATATCAGCTTGTGGCCGTCAGTGTCCTATAAATAGTATTTCTAAGACCTTTAACCGATATTCTATATTAATAAATAATTATTATATAACACATAGAAATAAATTAGGCAGTGGTGGCCTAGTGGTTAAAGGGCCCGCCTCTCGTTGCCAAGGGCGCGGGTTCAAACCTGGCAAGTACCAATGTGATTTTTCGGAGTCATATGTACTTTCTAAGAGTATTTAGACACCACTGACATACGATGAAGGAAAACATCGGGAGGAAACCTGGAGTTATAGTTTCACAATTATAAGTTTGAAATCAAAAACCCGTCTTGGGCAAGCGTGGTGATTAATGCTCAAACCTTCTCCATATGAGAAAGAGTCCTTTGCTCAGCAGTGGGCTCTGATAGGCTGATGACGACGTAGAAATAAATTGTAAAAATTATCCAGCACAATAGATTTGTTTATAATGAATCATCAAGTGTATAAAAGCTATTACGAACAAATAAACAAATACAATATATAAAGAGAAACTAAATGCATTCATTGAGTGATTAACAGGCTTGTTATTAGCCAATCTATTTTGCGACGGTTTCATATCAATTCAGATGCCTTTCGAAGTGACAGAACTCAATTGCTGCTGATTTATTGTTACATTAAGAGAACCCTTAATACCATATCAGTTATATTTGAAGCAGTATCTAATGGTTTTGAACTCTAAGTAACATCCCATCTTTATACCAACATCATTATGTTTTCGTAGTAATAACGATTAACTAGTGTCAAACCTTAACAATGGTGTTATTCTCGATAACTCAAAAACGGACTTCGATTTTAATCTATTATTAAAAATCTTTTTCTTATATATTTATTTTACACAATAAAAAATTAGCAAAAATTATGCCTTTTTAAAATATAACGTCATGATTCTTTAAACTCAGTCTTAATGTAGAAAACTACTGATTCTGTATAGAAAATCTGCTCGAATAACTTGAAAGAAATGCGAAAGAAGCTACGGCTAAAATGTATTATAATAATCAACATATATCATTTCTTATTTCACACATTCATTTGACGACTATCACACCAAGTATGATTTGTCACCGACTACAAATTAATGTCAAATTTTGGTAATACAACATTGGTATCGAAATGAAAAGCCTTAAATATTAAATATGTTTATTCTTATAGAATTTTGGATGCGTATATAATATACAAATGGTATCCATATATATCGAGATGATGCATTGAGCGATCTATAACTGTGACAGAATGTCTTGCGGAAAAGATGCCCCCTATGATACATTATCCCTTTTGACCCATCGTAAGATATATGAAGTAAATGCTGAGTTCTACACTACCTTTTTCATTGCTGTAAGGGCGTAAATAAAATCGGGCGAAATAGACAGTTTTATTTCATATCACAGTTTTAGATTTTTGTTAGAGTTTTTCGAATTGTATTTCTAGTGGGAATAATAAAAACAGTTACTAAATTTACAATGTATTGGATCCTGTTATTTTTTGTTTGGAAAAAAACAACATACAACACTCAAAACGAGAACTATATATCTCTATAATAAAACTAACTCAATATGTTCCTTATAGTCAATACAAATCTCAGATATTTCCTTTTCTATGTTGTTGCTACTTATCATATTCTTCGTATATAGGAAATAATATTAGGAGGGATAGAAAATTACTTTACCAAACAGTGACCTTACATCCAAGATGTTAGTATTATTAAATTAGTTTCGCATCGAAGCAAAATTGGAAATGTTATTAAACATATCAGTGACCCTAACAGACAAAAAATCCTTTTTTATATCAGACCAGAAATTTCATTATTACTTCGAATATTACGATAATCTAAGCAAAAAAAATACATTCAGTTCAGCCGCTTTACTGATTGGACAGAAAGAAGACACATCAAAAACAAGAAAAAGTATCAATTATGTAAATCCTACATAACAATGAGTAATTTTTACAAAGTCATACAACACAAACATTGCAGTTTTATGCGAGAAGATTATTTGCACTAGAAGAGTTTAGCCTATTTGCAGTAACTGAGAATGTTTGCATGGGTTGAAAATTTACCTCCTTGAACCTAGCACAAAGTGAGTTTTTTGCACTATTCTAAACTTGATAGTATTGCAATACTTGTTCAATTATAAAAGTGCAGTTATACAGATAGATAAAAACAAGTTCACGGAATGTGCTAGTAGTATGTTATATTAAATAGAACTTCAACGAAATTATATATGACTCAATCAAACATATTAGTTCTCTAAGTATTCATAAGGGGAAATAATTTTAAAATGTAACATGAGACAAATCATCCAGAGAATTTCATTACATAGCTATGACGTGACATTACTGGGTCACGTTAAATTACGTGCCAAGAGATTACTCCTTAAATCCGTTTACTCTGTTCTTTATGGAGTTTAATAAAAAAAGCTGTCTTATAATAGGCTTGACGAAATTTTGACAAATATCGTGCTCTCGGTAGTATTCGTATGGCTTGATTAAAAAAATGTACGAATTTTTTCTTTGTTATCCCTTCTAATTTGTTTTGTAAAGAAATAACCTAATATTTTTATAAATGTATAAGTATTATTTTATCTCAAACAGTTCATTAATTATAACGCTATATAATCACATTTTTATTACTCCAACACACAATGTTGTTTAAAAATTTATGCTTTTTATCTCGTTTCTAAGAACATTCGGAATAATTTTGCCATAACGTTATTTCTTCGCCGTAATATGATGTTCTGGGCGTTGTTTCACAGTCTGGTACTTATGGCCATAAGTTTTACGTAAGTATGAATATTGCATTTGGGTTTCACAAAATTGTTTTCAAAACTCTGCTTCCTCGAAACTTTACAAATTAGTTTGAATTTCAAAATTATTCTTTAATTAATACTTTTAGCAATATCCACGAAAAAAAAATACGATAAAACTTCTCGCTTCAGACGTACGTCAAAAACTTTGGAGGGCGGTTTTATTTACGATTGCCCTTAACTTGCTATGAACATAAAACATTTTTATGCCCTTACAAAGTTTTACGTGTTACTTCCTAAGTTTAGTTTATCGCCTATAAAACTTATGGATACCAATAACTACCGGTTAGGGGAAATTATCCCGAAGTTGACACGTCCGTGTGTAAACCAAAATAATACTGATTGTTGGAATCAAAAGAAATAATTTTATACCGAATAAGTGAGCCGTCAGCCGCATCAACATTAACATCTGACGTCAAATTTCCAGATTTGAAACGGTTGAATTTATTTCTAACTCAGAACTCAACTTTGGCTCACACCTACGCTTTTAGTTTTGTACCATTTGAATCGCGTC
Organism: Danaus chrysippus; assembly: GCA_916720795.1. Lineage (NCBI taxonomy): Eukaryota > Metazoa > Arthropoda > Insecta > Lepidoptera > Nymphalidae > Danaus > Danaus chrysippus. The sequence continues at coordinate 745,297 of CAKASE010000069.1, forward strand.
CTTTTTATATTATAAATGCTATTATTTAAGTTTGAATCTTGTTTTGGATTCCAATTATCAACCTTATTTTAGATAATAGTAATAATTATTATTGATTACTTATAAAAAACTATCAATGCTCAACTTTTATGAAACTCTTAAAGCGTGAATATTTCAAGGTTTACTTAGTTGTGGTATTCTGGTCAAGGTTGAGTCAAGATTACGCGACATTTTTTACAGTGTCTTTAGAAAATTGAGATGATCATTATATCCGTTGCATTTTTAAAGCATTGTATCTTTATAAGTATTCTTTACAGAAATGAACCCAGAGAAAATAAGAGTTTCTTTATAACAAGAATTATCAAAGGGAGATTACTTCTTAGACTCTTATAGAACTGACATTAATGTTTGAAGCCTCTTGTTTGATGAATTTAAAATATCAAAAGCAAAGAACAAGCTACATTATATTTTCCAATAAAATATTATTATATAAAGTGAACAAATTCGCTTAATGCTTAACGACCAATTAAAGTTAGGTCGTCATATAATTGTTACTCGCGCGTTAAAACTGAACTAAAACATTGGACATTTGCAATTGTCTAATTTTGTCAGGCTGTGCTTTTAAATGGCATTTATTTTAAATAGCCTAAACTAAGTTGAACATTTGTCTTCCAGTTGGGAGACTGTTTGGTTGTGATAACAGATGAATAATTTAAATTTCAAATAAGGGTGTTATGTTGGATTTGATCTTGATAAACCATGTGGAATATTGTTGTGGTATTCGTCAAAATATTCCTATATCATAGTTTTCTTAGACCATTTTCGTATTTATGAATAATTTAAAATTTAAAACATCAATCATTAATAAAAATGTCGGATCTAAAAATAAGCTTGCAACTGAAAGGCTTCTACAAAACCGTATTTTTTTAATGAAAATTCTTTATTTGATATTGAAAACATCCAAATAGCTTGATATATTTCTCGTATTGACTAAAATAGTTCAAATCCTCGCTATCCGCGTATTTCTTTTCAAAGTTACTGCCGCTTTGTAGCTGCCAGTGCGGACTTTCCCTAAGGACATGTAAATAACTATACGGAGAAATAAAAGGGATTTAAGTAACAATGAATTTTGGTTAACTGCAATCTTCTGAGATTTATTACGAAATATAAATAAATCAGTATTACATCTTTATATGTGAATAAATACTTTATTTGTTTAGTCCCAATAAAATAATATTCTACATATAATTGTAATTTTAATTGCTTTCCAATTGTTAACTATTATAACACAATACTGCACCAATACGAGATGCGATATAATATTTATTGTACGGCTTTCAAAACCATTTATCAAAGTATAACGACAGAATAGTGACGTTAATATCATTCCATTATTTATCGATGTTTTGTAGCAAATTTAGTTTGAATCGACAAATTAAGTTATCTCATTCAAAAGCTGACATTAGTAAGCGTTATTTGAATATATAATCATTCTGTTGATACAAGTTATTATTTCACAATACGAGTTAGTGGTCGTCGGGTCGAGAGAATCGATGGACATTTATCAATACTGCGACTGAAATGAAACACCGCATCGTTTATATTAACCCCGACGACAAGCATTCCATTTTATTAACATGTTTAATTTGACATACCAATAAGATATATATTTTTAAGTTAACTGACTACACCACTTTATTCTAACAAAAATATAGTTAGCTGAATTCTATATACGACAAAAGATTATAAAGAAATGGATAGGTTTAAATTTGTCACACACTCATGGAATCTATACTAGAAATTGTATTGTTAAGAATATATATATCTCAAAATCTTAGTTATTTTATATTAAAGAAATAAATAAGTATGAAGCTCAGCAAAGTAGCATATTATGTGCAATTAATAGCTACCTTTTGAACGGGATGTAAGATCCCCGAGGCTCTACACTCTACAGTCTACACCGTGAAGGTATAATTACAACTGGTCTTGCTACCTTCTTCGGTAGAATTGTATCTTTTTGTGGACGGGTAATTTTGCTGTCAAGTACTAAGTACAGAAGGGGTTACTAGATTAAGTTTCTAGTTTGTTTAAACTTATAGTTAACTCAGTGGAACGCTGAGTGCCGCGAGTATTATAATTGACAAAGAAAGTTGTAAAAAAGTTAAACCGTTCAAATATTAAACTTTAAATTAAGTTTAAAGAAATAACTCAATGTAGGTAAAATCACAATGCTCATACAATTTTGCGTTTCCATTTAATTTAGTTCCACGCCGAACAAAACCCAAAAAGTATACAATAGATTCGGGCCTATTTTTTTTCTCGAACCGGCGTCAAAGGCACCTCATTATTATTCCACAATAATGAGTCGTTCGATTCCTGCTCGATTATCTAAGATTCAGAGAACTTTGGATTATGAACGGCCTCTTTGTTGGATGTTGATTCTGGGTCAGATTGTGAACACCTGGCGTGGGACGTTTTTGTTGCGCTAGTGATGCATGGGGGTAGCTATCGATATTTTATATAAAAAAATATTATTCAAATAAACCAAAGAACGTTTCATTGTGGTTGTTTTGTGTTTGATAATTTATTGAGGTACAATAAATCTAATTATTACATCCTTGTTTAATGTTTGTTTTTGTAGAAACCAGTCCTTTACTTTTTACCAAATTTCTAGTTTCTCTTTGATATTTCATAAGTAAATGAGATTATTATATTATTTACTTATATTTTTAGTGCAATCATTCATAGCGATGACGAAATTTGACATCAAAAATATGAAATATAAGTATCGATATTCCCGGAGTGACCTCACTAAACACAATCGATTAGGACCGTCCGATCGTAAAATTGTACAAAAGAATTCCTTTACCGAGACATGATTCTTTAAAACTGCACATTTTGAAATATTATAAATATCTTTTCAAATATATTACTATTGAACAAAAAAATGTGTACATTAATTCTGTACTTTGTATTGTTAAGATAAATTAATTCTAATGTTTTAATTAATAATTATTATATGCTACAAATTGATTTAAAAATAAAATACAAGCGTAAATCTACTTTAATAGTTAATTTTAACATAGTATTGTTCCCACAAACATAGTGTCTTGTTATCTTAAAATTGTTTAACTTTTTTAATTTTAACTTTGGATAGTAATTTAAATTCAAAAGTCGTTACTCACTTCTATCCGGTTCCAATAAATCTCGGTGAGATTGGAACTTTTTTTTTACATTATCTTATTCAAATACATAACTCTAGAGAAAATATATAGTTTGAAAAGGATAAAGCAAATTTAAATATTAATTACATAATAAATATTTACAAAGGTATCAGGAGCTACTCGTAAGATGGTTGTATTTTAGTATTAGAATTATTTTGAGCTATGTTGTTTTTATTACTTCGCCCTTTTTTATTAATATTCAATAGTTTAATCAGATAAAGTACAGCTTTGGTTATAGTGATATTAGTGTTTATTCCAAAAAAATATTTAAACACACACACACAACACACATATATAAAATTTTATTTTAATTCGTAATAGTCAAATTATTGTTACAAAGATTTTAATGTCTTAGATTGTTAAATGAAACCATTTTTTTTTATAACCGCAAATATGAAATATTTCTTTTAATCATCGTAAAATTCATTCATATAACTGAATAAACTTTTAATTTTGTTTTCATTTTTAAATCAATTTTTTACAATTTCACTTAAAGATTTGAGCTGTTCAAAAACAATGCACTCTCATGCAATGTGTGAGAAATCTTAATATTCTTACCAAGAACTTTAACCGGTTATGTGGTCAACATTTCAAATAATACCCCTCTCAGGCATTGTGTGAATTTTAAAGGGGGTTCAAGGCGTTGAAAATCACCTTTCGGCCTGTACGACACTTGAATTGAAGTATGTCTTAAAAGGGGGTCTTAAAAGGGGGACATTGTTACGTAAATTTTTTACTTTTAAAAATTACGTATTCAATATTTGCATTGACGAAATGTTAAAAGTTGTTTAAACGCCGGCTGCCGCAATCGTTACACTACTTGACTTTACATTTTATATGAGTTTAAATAAATGTTTTTAATTTACAATTCATCATTCATATAATTCGATCTCAAACATGCCGATTCTTTCATTTAAATATTTTAATTTTATGTATGAAAATTGTTATTGGCAACTCGAAATACTATGGATGTTTGAAGAGAGCTAAGAGATGGTCGTAATCTTTGATAGTACAATGCATCGTTGCATAATAACACTCAAATAAAAATGCCCCCTTTAATTTAACAAATAATGCAACCATGGCGTGTTTGCGAGTAATTGTTTAGGTGGCGAAGATCTTTATCGTTCGCTTTAAACGAATTCCACGTATAAAAAGGAAACTATAAACAATAGTTAGGAGGTTTTCTTTTATCTTAAAAGGAAACGGGCTGGATTATGTGGAATTAATTTATGGAGTATTTTAATGTTTCTCGGTGGCTCACGTCCACTTTGTTAAGCCTATTTTTGTTTGGACCTCATTTAAATTATAAGATCTCATGGTAAAGTGAATTATTACTGTTTTTTTTTTTTGCTATTAAACATTTTAAATATAATTAATAGGCGCATTTAAATAATATATATTTTTATTAAGTTACATAAATTTATACTAATCCAATTTTTTTTTCTCTGATTAATTCTATTTAGATATATAAAATTACATTTACCAACTATAATTCACTACGTATTCCATTAATTTTTGATTCTTAAAAATAGTGACATTTTACGTACACTTGTAGCTATATAATTTTTTCAACACTATGTTACTACTTAACTCTAGAATATATTTTATAGAAATTGTTGTATAAACTAAAATGACTAACAAATTTTCAATTTATTCAATATATAAAACAGTTTCTAAAAAGTAAAATTAATATAAAAAAATAGTTCCTGAATACACAAAAGCTTTAAGAAATTTGTTCAAAAAACTCAGCTGTAGTGATTCATTATAGAGAAGTAGTCATTTGAGTTATGAGCTGTACAATACTTATGAGCTGTACAATACTCGTATATTTTTAATTAGAAATAAAAATTGCATTCTGATACAATCTAAGGACTATTTTCCTTTCATTTTTTGTGAACTTTATATATAACTTCTCATCAAAATCTCAGATTGAAATGAAAAATACATTTAAGTAGATAGTGGGCTTCATTTGTTTAAAATAAATAAATAATAAGTTAAATATTGTCTGCTTAAGAAAACTATTTATATTAAGAAATAGCTTATACGTTTTACTTCGTTTGTATTGACGTTGGAATTGCGTTGAGAAATAAATATACTGCACTAAAAAAGTTGTAATTGTTATTGCATTAATCAGCAGCGCCATCTAGTTTGTGTATTATTTTAGAATATACAACTGACATAGTACTCTCGCGAAAATAACTAGTTTAGAGATATATGTATATGTATTTATATATAGGACAGTTACCTATTACATAAATAACATATTTACATCTTGAATTAAAAAAAAAAAGTATATTTTGTCAATCCAAAATCATACGATTTTCTTATTTCTTAAACAAATATACTATCAATACTACATCTAGAATTTGAATGAATATTTAAACTGTAATTTAATTTAAATTTCAACAAAAACGTAATATTAGAAAAACTAAATGCAGTAATATATTACGAATGAAATACAAAAATGTTATCATGAATAAAATCCTCGTATATTTTCTGTTCTTTGTTTTATGTTCACATATTTTTATATTTTTTGTCCAATACACTATTTACGGGTTAAATATTCTAAAGTTCAACGGCCGGTAAATTGGATTGTCTAATCCTATTTTGCGTACATCAATAAATCTGATTCCATATGTATAAAGGCATTATTTTCAAACAAATATAATAAAATAGGTAGCAGAAAAGATGAACAAATATCATCATTATGCTTACTAAATGTTTTATGGTCAGACTACATATGGAGCGTTTGAGTTTTGTACTTACAAACTTTAAGTGTTAACGTAAGTTTAGGAATGAAAGTGCAAATTGAGGAAAAGAGCCATTTAATTTTAATAATTTCAAGTGCATGCATTTTGAGTATACATAATATCGTAACAAAATTTTAATTGTTAAGTGTACTTTTTATTGGTTTAAACATAGTGATTATATTTATCATCTTTGAAGAAGGAAATACATGATATATGAAACAAATACACATCATATATGTATTGTCATATAATATTTAGTGTAATATTATTTAAGCTTAGGTTTTCCCTATATATGTAACTAGGAAGAAAAAAAACATAGGAAATAAATATTTGTGCTTTCACATTTAAACTACTTTGTTGATTATTATTAATTAATTTATGTATAAAAAATATACAAAAATACATGAACGTTAAAAAATAATTGTCTCATTTGGAAAACACATCACTTAAGTGATTTTAATTTTTTTTATATCACGTATACACAAATGAAACAATTTATTGAAGATAATTAGTTCAATATTTTTTATATATTAATACGCATAAATCTTGTTAACAAGAATGTTTGATTGTTTATCTTTCTGTTAATAGTTTCTTCTAGAAGATATTTAAAATAACATTTATCCGTATCTGTGAATAATATTGCAATTTACTATCAGTAAGACACAAGCGAGCTTGTTGAATGGCTTGTTTGCATGTCAGATATCATATTTTAAAAACTAATCCGAAAGGAGTTATGGTCGAAATACTTCACTTTTAACATTTGGAGATTTATAGTAAAATCCTCTCTTTAATATTCACATACACTTCTATTAAACTAGGTATTGTAATTTTATTTTTTTTATGTTTCTCATGCAATTTTCCATTTCATGCAATTCTTCCAAGAGCATGATTTTCGAATTGCCTTGCTAAAGCAGAGTGCACACTGGATACGGACATCCTTACTTTTCATCCAATAATACAAAATCTATTAAAAGAACAATCCGGTACCTAATACCCAATTTTATGCAAAACGCTTTCAAAGAATTTGAAATATCATTTGTAATTCGATGTAAAAGTGTGAATCCAGATCGAACACAATCTGTTCGGAATTTCCAATATGGAAGATCCTATAGGCTTATTACAAATTCCTCAGTAAAATTTGATCTTTATACACCTCCAGCGATTCCCAGTCAACCGCATTATAAGATATATTGAACTAAATTATATAGAAGTGCTTACCGTTTTTACATTATCTTTCGTAATAATAATGGACTCCTGTATTTTTAACAGTGAGACGCATCTTTAGCAGCGGTTTAAAGTCTGATTGATGACCACAAATTGATGGTAACGACTTTAAGCCTTTGATCGGTAAATTGCTGTTAAATGAATGATTTCTTACACCTTTTATATGTATCGATTCATTTAAAGTGTATGACGTATTGACTTTGTATATAATAATGTGTACTTTGTTTTCAGCTAACATCGAGTCTCTGCATGCTCCTACGGGCGGTACAGTGGAATTGCCATGTGACGTAACACCTGCCCTTCCCGATGATAGAATGGGTCTCGTCATCTGGTACAAACAAGGGCACGACACCCCTATATATTCGTAAGTACATTGAGCGTGGATTTAATAAGTGCCTTCGGCGATTCTATAAATATTTATGAAAGAATTTTTTCTTGTAATATGATTTCTATACTAAATGAAAGTTATCCAAAGATGATTCTGAAATTGTATAAAGGTTAAATTATTCTTAATTTTTGTTGATTAAGTCGTAACGTAAGCAAATAATCCGAATAATAAAACTGTATCAATACTACTTTAATTCAAGGGGAATTTAAAATCATATCTGAAAAGATACTCATAATGGGTTCCGTAAAAATATGTTTAATACATGATGAATCTTTTAAAATATTCGATAGTATTATAAACCCAATACAATACATTAAATATAAAGCCTTTTATTATTTGTAGAAGCCTTAAAGAATAAATATCTATTGCTATGACATTTTATTCAGGTCATTTCAATAGGATTGGCTTTGGATCAACTGTGATCCAATTCTTACTGATATTTTAAAGAATAAAAGTGCTAGTTTGGATGTACTTTTTTTCCTTATTTCATTATTTAAATGAAATATAAGTTCTTTATTATGCCCTCTTACAACCTGTTTTAAGTTTAATCTTTATCTTGTCAGAGTTAATGCTATGAAAAGTAACGAGTTGTATATAGATCATATTATTTACATTGATATTGGTATCTGAAATAGATTTTCAGTTGTAGGAAGACTAAAAGACTTCTAAACTGTCTACTGTTGAAAGAATTACGTTAATAACCCACACAAAAAGAGGAAATATTAAAAGTTAGCACCAATTTGTGGCTGTTTGTTTGTGGGTGTGTGTGAGGGTGTATGTGTGAGTTTGGCTGTGTACTTGCGTGTATAAGTGTGTGTACCCGTCTTCGGCATCGTAGCTCTCAAACGAATCAACCAATTTCGATGCAGTTTCTTTCAATTGAAAGCCAATTTCGGCGACATTTGGTTAATATTGGTCCATTACCTATGATTACTCGATTAAGGTCCTAACGTGCCTTATATCTATCTAATAATAAATAAAATACCTTAAATCTTGAATGCCTGAATTATAAAAGCAATTTGATACTGAAATATATTGCTTTGTCTCTTAAATCGGTTATAGTATTAACTGTTATAGTCTGTGTACTTATAGCCACACAATGAGGGACCTAATTAGACCACATTACTTCCATAAAAATCATATGCATTTGTCATACAAAATACATTTCGAAATGCCTAATACATAAAGTACATCAAAAGTCATAAAAATATATTATACACTTATTATGTAGCTTACAATAATGTTTATTTATATAAAGATTTACCTATACATTGTATTATCAAATAACTAATAATGCTAGTTGCTCGTGATATTCAGTTCGCCACTCAATAACTACTTAGTAAGTTTATTATTAAACGGGGCTTAATTTAATCGGATTATACCTATACATATATGTAGATAATAATTTATTTCAATTGTAAGCTTAAGTAACATTGCATCTATATCTACATATCAGTTGAGTATTGCTTTCCAAGGATAGTTCATTCAAGATACAACACTGATTGTATTGGAGATTAATTGTTACTAAAATTTAGTGTTTGATGTTATCTTAATGGAGGTGTCATTCTTTTTAATACATACTTATTGAATAATGCACACACACGCTGACACACCCACACGCATGTATACATACAAATGGTAAATAATAAAAGTGAAAAAGAGTAGAACTAAAATGTCTAATCGTAAAGCATTTTTTGTACTTACTCAAGTAGAAAAGCATAACAATAAAGGAAACGTAATTAAAATGCTTTTTCAATTCATAATATTTATTACCTAGCATTGGCATCAAAGAAAGATCAGGTTTCATATTGAATCTCATAACAAATTTCAATATTTAAGTTTAATTAAGCCCGATCCGCTGTGCAAGACTTTCTCGGGAGTGTGGCTAACCTTCGCAAACACAATGCCAAACAAACAAATCTGACCAATATTACCTTATGTTGGTGTTAATCGAATGGATTCTCCAGCTTCATTCATTAGTATTAACAATATAATCTATATATATATATACATTTATAGGGATATAATATACATATGTATAAACGATAGTTTGTTCGTTTATATGTATGTTAAACGTTAGTTATTCAGGTCGTATGTTTGTAGGCGTAAAATATGATGAGCATATTTTGATAGAACTATCATTTATCCCTACACTTGATACGGAATGTCGTTATGTCCGTCGCATGTAATATGAAGTTGTGTGACAGAGATACATACATCTACAATATTGAATACACATATTGATTCCTTTCTGAACACAATACAATACACAAAGCAAACAAAGCCGCGTCAAAAATTAGTTCCACTTAAAAGAAATCTGAGAGAAATTGTGAGCTTGTCTGAAGTTTTTTTATAACAAGATTTTATTTATCTTGCAATGTATATGTAAGTATTTAAATTATTTGAGGGAAATCTTTCTAGTCAATTTTAAGGTAGATGTTCAACCATTTCAGCAGAAAGCTAAAATCTTGTATATAAGCTCAACTTGATCTGACTTAGCATCATGTGCGAGTCGTCGGACTAGTTACTATTAATTTACTTATACAATATTAGTTTCAGAAAGGACTTGTTAATAACTCAAAATATATTTCCAACGATATCTAGAATATCATAAATAAATTTAAAGTTCAAACTTATACTAAGAAAGCATCTGTTTGAAAGGCTAACACAAGAAATATTAAGCGCTTAAAAAGTCATTATATAATTTAATGGTAAATTAAATTTTGGCTAGATCTTTCATGTATAAAAATACAAGTGAAATTATAAATAGATAGATTTAATTGATTTTTACCATTAAAAATTTAGTCTAAAGCAAATATGAATACGTAAATAAAATTTTCCAAGAGGTTTTTCGACTCCATATAAATTTTACCTTTCCTTAGGATATTAATATAAGCTAATGCTTACTAAATGAAATTAGTTTACCGCTAGTAAAGCTAAGTTTACTAGTTTACAACCTTAACATATGAAGTAAATGTCGCTTTTGCCAAATAACTTATTAGAATCAGACATAGTGTAGAAACATTAAAAAGTATATAAGACTGTACGAGTGAATTCTAAAACTTAATAGTCTATACATATTTCTACTGGTATTTATTTTAACTTTACCTTGTTATATATTCTTTAATAGTTTTGTATAATACAAAGCATTTAATTAAAATTTTACCTAAATATATATACATGTGTATATTATACAGGGTGACTGGTGAATTACTATCAATATTTAAGGAGAATACTCGGTACACGATTCTCATTCGAATTATGTAAAAAAATAGGTACTTAATTTTTGACCAAATTTCCGTATAAATAAATAAAGTGTGGAAACGTTCCAAGTGTTCCAAGTGTGGACGCGTGCGGCGGCGTGCTGAAAAAAATCAAATAAACATCTTAATTAATAAGATTAAAGTACATAGTTCCATCAAATTATTTTGTTTCATTTAAAAAACATAGTACATTCATAAATAATAACTTTTCATTAACACTAGTTTAATGTTTAAATTGAACTCTGTTTACATAATTACATCAATACAACCTACTTGAATATTAAAAAGATCGAAATGGAATAGACTTAATAGAATAGAAACAAAATCTATATAGATTAGATATTTGCTTATGTTTAGTCTGTTTTTTTGCCAGTTATTAATAATATACGTATATATCGAATAAAATACAGACCTCTTTTTGTTTTCCTAACCCTTAATAAAGTTTTCTTTTTAGAATTAAATGCATTTTTATTAAATAGAAACAATCAAGAATAGTTTGTTATATATTTATTTATTTACCAAAAAAATAATAATAAGAATATCTTTCGAAAAATGTGATTCACATAGGATAACTTATCTCATAATACAAATCTCTGACAGATACAATTTCGATAAAGGAAACAAGAACAGATATATCGGTGTATATACAAGCTATAAGTTCTTAACAAATACTTTTGGATTTTTCATCTTGTCTGCCCGTGATTACGGTTGATGCCAAGTTACCCAAACGTCGGGAGTACGAAGTCTTAAATAATAAAAATCGCGTCGTACATTTGAAAACATTACTTTTATTCAAGTTATAAGTTCCTTAAAATGAATGGAACTACTACCTATGGTAGTACTCTGAAACACCTAGTACAAGAGACGTGTTTTAATTTTACGTCAATTACCGCTATGATAGGCAGTTAACACGTTACGTATGTATGTATGTCTGTTTATAAAGATGCCCCAGTTCCTCTGACGCTTGTTCAAACTGTATTAGTTAGTCTTCATGCTCAGCTGCCTTTGTTTTGATTTGATCATTCATGGCGCTTGGTTTGTGTAAAGTTTATTCTGATATCAGATTTAGATATAATCCTCTCATGCCTTGAGGGATATTTTATCTCTAAGCCTGATCAAAATCAAGACTTCGCTTAACTCCTTAAATGAGAATTAATTTTTGTTTGTATCCAAATTTTAATTCAATAAAAGATTAACGATTATTTTTAAGAACATTATTATAAATAAATGAAATACATTTTAAAACGTATTGAGGTCAAGTATTACGTACACATGAATATTTGGGAATCATGTTCAATGTGCGAGTAAATATTCGGAATGAAAAAAACTAGTTGAATATTTTTTAGGTTAAACAAAAAAATTGTGCAATAAAATTCTGTCAGAGGAGAATGTAAATTGAGCATTTCATTCCTCACATGATACTTTCGCAAGACTTAACTTGTATCCTAGAAATGTGCCACCCATACAAATCTTAACAGACATTTCTAAAATTGGATGATATAAAAGCTGTGCTCTTTGTTTCTTAAACAACTTTAACTTAGAATTAATCATTACCACTAAAACGTTATGAACAATGTTCAAATATATTTTACATTAATATGTTATCACTTGTTGTGCCCAAATTCAAGAAAAAGACGAGACTTTGTTAGTCTTGGTCTTCCTAAAATTATTCAGTTTTGGTCTTGCGAAAATGAAAGAACAAGACCAAGACATCGGTTAAACTCGTTTGAGAGAAACTAATTATCACTACTATTGATTTTACAGATTTGTAAGTAATAAGCTTTCTATCGATAGATTTTTGGACAACATTCCGAACATGTACACAAAATATAATTGAAATAGTGCAAGAGTTATTACGCGATTTTTATTATAAAACAAAAGGCACTTTCATAAAAATTGTAGCGTGTTGATATTGACAGTGAAAAATGTATCTGTAAATATCGAGTATCCAAAAAACATTTGATATTTGAAACAGGCAAACAAATCACACTTCTTGTAGGCTATTTATTTACATATATATATGTATACACATACATTTATAAAACATTTGTATAGCTATAATAATTTAAGGACTATACAATTAGTTAACTATTTTTTATATCAATCTACAGAAAGGTTTGTGTTGAATTTTCAATTAATTTATTTCAATTATTCAATTAAGTAAGAAATGTTATATGTCTTTGCAATTCTTTGTCAGATTATCGTCATATGTAAAATCGGCGTTAGCCAATGATTTCCCTTTCATAGACTATTATTGTGACACGAATGAATCTATCTTCTTGGGGTGTAATTTCCTTGTTTCTTACAATTAATAGCTGCCTAATTTCTCTTTGACAGGCAGTAGCTATCATTGGTGAATACAATAATTCAAATATACAGAAATATAAATATTACCAATAAACTTAACATTACTCTTAACAATTTATATTTTTAATATATATAAAAGAAAGCGGTGGTAGTTACATTATGTACAACTCAAGAATGATGAATGTCTGAATTTTGCTGGAAATTTGTGGGGAAGTAGCTTACAACCAGGAGACGGGCATAGGATAATGAATTCTGTTCGATCGAAACTGAAAATAAAACTGAATAAACTCCAATATTTGGTTCTGGCCTCAAGGGCAAAATGGAGTTCTTCCGGTTAGCTATACATATATAACTAATTCTTAAATTAACGCGGACGAAGTCGCGGGCAAAAATTTGTATCTATGAAAAAAATGTAATTACTATCAAAATTAATTTTCTTAAATAATTACAACAGTCCATATAGGTATATAATGAATCGTCAAATATCTTTAATTACACTGTATTTAATTTTATGAATAAATTTGTATGTATGACTAAATATATTTCAACTACATAATTAGTTTCATTAGATTACTATTAATTAATTATGGCATTAATGGCTTGCTTAGTATTTAATTGCATCTAATTGCTACGAATTAGTCAAGATTAACTTAGTCTGGAGATCCAAGATATTCGTCTTAGATTTAATAAGCTTTTGGTCAATCTAATATAGGTTTGTAATAATGTAAATGCTCGCTTATAAATTATATGAATATGATTTTATGATTGTAGATCAAAATTTTTTATTCTTCGATAGTATTGAAATTAGAATTCTTGCAACATTACAAGTGACTTTTGGTTATGAAGAGGTGAGCTATAATAAAATGGTATTTGAATGGAACTAATATTTTCGGTTACTTTGTAAAAACCGTCATCACGGACAGACGAGATGTTTTTTTTATTATAGAGTGTGTAGAAATCATAAGAAAACGCGTAGTAATCCGTAAGTATTAGTTTTAATTATATGTATAAGTACATACGTTCGATAGTCTTAAATCTCATTAAATACTCTTTGCCCTTATAACCATTTATTGAATTATTTTAATTTAGTTTGTGGTTAAAAGGAGTTTTATAAAGTAAAGCAAGCCTCAGTCAATACTCCGTACATGTTATATTTTGTTTAAACTTAGTTATTACATTAAGTTGTTGAAACAGTATCTAAATAGGTTTCCCTTGCCTTCGCTTGGGTGCGTTTCAATGTTTAGTTTGGATCACCGATCAATCGTTTGATTTCCCGTGAAGGATTCAGTTTGACCAATTCTTGGGTAAATGTTATTTCATACTTGTGTCCACATATACCATATCCATATATGATTATACTTACTTTAATATGTAAAGAGGTGCATATAAATTTAAATATCAACATAATATAATGTGAAATCGAAATTAATGAGATCTAAGATTTTCGCGAGTATTCATTTAAATGAAACTATTATTTTTCGACATCTCGTCTGCCCGTGATCACGGTTGCTGTAAAGTAACCGAAACGTCGGGAGTATATAGTTTTTGATACGAATAAAAATCGCGTAGTACATCTGAAAAATATTAGTTTCATTTAAATACAAATTGCGTTTCTCGACTTATACAAAACAAAATATGTTGCGGCAAAGTTCTCATAAAGTTCAACAGTTAGCGATTCTAAAATTCAGCACCAAAACCAACGCTATCAAATTCTTAGTAGCACATAAAAATGTTATTACGCCTTAACCGCCCTTACTGGGATATCCGAAGATTTCACATCCATGAAATTTTAACGTAAATCCATAAGAAAATTATTGTTCCCTAAAACTTTCTGTCTGACGCGACCGAAATTCGCTCCAGAATTACTATGCTCAGATTATATGACACTTAATAGCTTTGTTATAAAAGTTATAATGGAATGAATATATAGATTATAAAATATATGTCCTAATACGCAAAAGTTTAGGTGTAAATCTGTATATCATTCTATATGTTTCTATAGAATATTTAATAACTATGCAATCATTTCACCATATGTGGATGCTTATAGATCTGTAATTACATGTTCAGTCTAGCCTGAGGCTAAATCTTATTGCTTTACAACAGATTACCAGTTACCATTCAATGTTTATTTTTGTTACCGGTATAGAAGATTTATATAAATTTGATGCCATTTTTAATATAAAAACGAAAATAATTATTTATTTTATATTCAGAAAATAATTATTTATATTATTTATTTTATTTTCAGCAAAAAATCTTAGTCTTCTAAAAGTATTTGAGGTTTGAAAAAGTTTGATTTATCTTACGGAATAATTAATATGAAAAGTTCTTTTCATAAAGCGGGATTAGGTAGTTTTTTTGGTAAATTATGATTTCATAATAAATGAGAATGTCGAATTGAATTTTATCAATGAAATTGCCGAATATTATTAGACAGATATAAATATATTACATATATGATATCCTTGCGAAGATTCTTTTATATGGACTTGAATAATTTCTCTTCCAGACATACATATATTATACAAAGATTATGTATATACTTTATTCAATAGTTACCCTCTTATGAATATTCACGAAGAACTAGATTATGTCAAAGGTCATCGTCTTGTAAAATTTTGAACAAAACCGGACGGTTTTGTTCAAAATCGTTACTTAATAATGGTCCCTTATGGACATAAGGGACCATTATTAAGTAACGATCCCATTAAGTTTTAGATAGAATCAAATAACAAAAAATAAAATAGTCATCACGAATAGATATCAATATCATTTGAATTCGTTAATCCCACAATACTTTCTGTTACAAATCTTCAGATCACGGTCGCCTTTTAAGGCTTGATTAAGATATTAAAATGTCTGACAGTCGGTATGCGGGATAAGGGCCATAACACATGATTGGTTTATTGTAGAAAATTTCACTTTGACGTCTACCTTATATTATGATAATAAATAAAGTCCACATTGATGTACATACAGTTTAAATGAGAGTGCCACTTGTATTTAATGAATGTAACATACAATGTGTATTTTACAAAGTATATTAAAATATTTGAATATAATACATATTAGAATTCATGGCTTTTACTTAAATGACAAGTATCTAATGTCATTAAAATGATAACAAACAAGATAATATATTGTGTTCTTCTCCTAACATTGAAATATAACTGTCGGTTTGTTTGTAATGACAGCTGTGTTCGTTAACACGTGATATATATTTTATTTATGCTTATAACCCATCAATGTTACTTTACGATCTTCTTATAAGTGTTTATTACTTAACTACCGTTTTGTATTCGCTCGTTTAATTTTACTAATGTTTAAAACAAGCACATGAATATTATTATTATTATTTAAAACTAAAATGCTTTTGGCGTAATTATAGTCCAAAAATGGTAAAAGGTAAATGTTTAAATAGAAATATACGTTTCTGTTGTTTAGTTTTAAGAATTATATTACTGTCTTACTTCATTAATTATTTCTTAACAATTAAACGATCTTTTTTTAAATAGTTATCTTTAAGAAGTTATGGATGTATAAACGATATGTATTTATATCGTCGTATTTATTGTTCTCAGGTTGGATAACAGGGAGGGTGTGACGTCACACTGGTCGGATCCTACTACTCTTGGCTCCAGGGCCACTTTCCGCACCAGCACAACGCCTGCTGTGCTGCTTTTAACAAAACTTAGGTAAATATTGATAAGACGAAACCTCTCAGCATTCCATGGTTTCACCGTGAGGGTGCCGGGTCCATCGTTGCAGGGAGAGGAGCTTCAACAGTGCCTGGGACTTGCGACTCAGGTGTAGGTTTAAGGGGCCCCTATCTAACGCGCATTAAACGCTCACCTCCACTGTCCCAGCTCCTCTCTCTACCTACCCAAATTTGAAAAGAAAGTACTAGCGTTGCCTTCGAAGTACGTTCCAGGAATATATTAATGTGATGAGTGAGTAAAACGATTTGCGAAGAAATGTATACGCTTGTGTGTATTTTTTTTCGGTACTGTTATAAATATATTTGAAATAATTATTATATTATTGATATATTTTTTTAATTTGGTGTTATCCGTATTTCTTGATATGTTATTTTGATTCTAATACTAATAGAGATTCAAAATTTACGAAGAAATACAGAAGTAATAGTTTATTTAATAGGGAATAACACATACTTAATTCTGATAGCATAATAAAAACTCAATTATATAAATATATTGTCTCGTTGACGCTACTTAAGTATTGTAGAAAAAATCTAATGTTTTAAAATAATTATCTAGAGTTTAGGTACTTTGAAAATTTGTATTACACTATAATCGAGTAATCGATAAGAATATATATTTATAAATGAATACGAACATTTTTTTAAGATATTTTTTATATATAAGATTATTTTATTAATAATAGGTAAATAAGTAAATATTTTTCAAGAGTTAAGAGTGTAACGTCTTTTCTATTGATGTTTAATTAAATTATTATATATATTTATAAATTCATTTATAGTATTAACAACTGTAAAATTTAATAAAATATTGTATTTGTAAAGTTACTACAGTTTTCAGATTATCTTAAAATTTATTGCATGACATATAATAATATATATTTAACTCCACCTATAAACGATTGAGGAATAACAATTACAATCAGTGATAAGACATTAGGAATTAGTTAATACTTTTCCGGTATTTATATGCAAATGTTCCGTAATAGTTAGATATGGTAGATGTATTATGGAATACAGAACGAAACACCGTACTTCGCGTTAATTTATGGGTTAAACGCCAAGTGTGCGGAATGGGCTCTGGCTATGCGTGCCTACTGCCTAGCTTTAAGTTATATTTTATAAACGGTTTTGATAATTCAACACCAATAGTATCATATTGAAGCTTTAAAAAAATTATTTGGAGTTTAAAGACATTAATTTACCTATCTTTATTTAATTTTAGTTTTGGACGTTTACGTAACAAACATAAAATATAAAAATTTTCGCATTTTAATATCAGCTATATAGAATTTCTTTAATGTAGTTTTTGTTTACAAAGTAAAATAATACGTTTATTTTGCAACATTTCGTTTGAAGTGCTTTAGTTTGCTTTGAAATGTAATCTGGTCTCACAACGGGATCGGTTCTTGTGTAAACTAAGCCTACAAAAGTAAATTTATATAAACGCCTATAAACCCTTGTACACATGAGTGATATTTATTGTTGTATTATAAAAATAAATTCTTCCTTACGTAATGTATACTTAAAAATATTTTATCACAAAATGATTCTAATATTTTCGATTTACTACGCTATTTTTTGTTTTTGACTATAAACTACATACTCCCGACGTTTCGGCTACTTTACAGTAACCGTGATCACGGGCAGACGAGATGTGAGTGTCTGTCAGTCGGTCTTGTTTCTTTATCACAACTTTCGTCATTGACTCATCTTGTATAATTAAAATAGTATGTATAATATTCTTTCACTTTTAAGTTTTTTTGTTTTAGATTAATAAAATCAGGAAAAAAATTTACTGGATAAGGACTCAATAATTTCGGTTATTGTTAAAACTTTTACAAAAAGTCTTAAAAAAATGTTTTAATAAGTCTTTTTGAAACAATAAGCTAAATTTCGGTCTTAATTTTTTCTTCTATTAATTAACATCTTAAATATTTTAATGATTTAAAACATATTAAATATAAACAATTTTGATCAGATATAGTAGCAACTGATTTAAAATATGTGTAAAATAAATACTTTCTTCAGCCGAGTGAGATTTCTTAAAAATTGTCAGCTTTATTTTAAAAGATTCTTTTTATCATCAAAAACAATTTTACACCATTCATTTCAGATGATTATTATTTTTATCACTCACCATCAATATAATATTATTTGTTTAAAGTATTTGGCATAATACATGCAATGTACATACGTATACTTAAAATACATGATACTTAATAGAAAATCAACATATTTAAACTTAAAATTAATTAATTTTATTAATTAAACAAATTCAATATATTTGTTAAAATCTCTTTATTCTTCGTATACGTATGATACAATTTTCTAATATTTTTTTTAAGCAAATAATATAAAAATAAATACCTCACAAACCATCAAAGGCAGTCTCGATCTACACCAAGCTTTAAATCCGTAATAAGCCATTCAGCATTCTTTGTTTTTTTGGTTGAATTTCTATGGGAACTGGAACACGGAACATGATATTTTAAGACCCGTTGACATTTCACGTGTCTTTAAATAGCAGCTTGTTATTGATAAGTATTATTGGCTTCTAATGAATTTATTACATTTTAAAAATGGGATTTTAATTTAAAATCTTAAATCATTAATTTAATAAGACTAACTTAATGAGATCTAAGACTTAAAGTAATATTTTTGATACATCTCGTTTACCCGTGATCACGGTTGCTGTAAAATAACTGAAACGTAGAGTGTGTAGTTTTTGTTAAATAATAAAATATGAGAGTAATCCGAAAAATAATAGTTTCATTTAAAACTTACATATATTTTTAATCATATGATGTTACGCTGTTAGCACTTTAACAGCTTATTTAGTTGAAAACGGGCACATTTATCGTATGCGTATTTTTCTATGTGTGTGTGTGTTTGTATGTGTGTGTTATACAGTATCGTATTGTGAAACATTTAACCTTTACAGTGATAGTTTATTTTCATATATTTGATGTTTAATAATAAATCTCTTGCTTAGAATGTATTTTTTGATAATTATATTACAGTGGATATTAAAATATGTTTCCCATATTGTATATACAAATAAATTAAATAATATGAATTCATTAATCGATAACTACCTTTCTAACGTCGTGTTTAATGAAACATAAATAATATTTTATTATTAGAAATAACAAGAAACCAAACAACTATTAAATATAGAGATATTTGTTTTTAGTTAAATCTACCTCGTAAAGTATTTAATATCTTTCATAAAACGGGAAATTTGAAATGAAATATGTTAATTTTAATGCTAAGCTGAAATAGAGAAAAAAATGCTAAGGTTTAATTAATATGGAGCTGATAAACTAACGTTGTCTTTATCCAATAATTGTAGAAGTTAGCTATTTACTTTCAAAGTTCAATAAGTGAGTGTTGGAAACAAAACTTTTACTTTCGTCGTCGTATAAATATTTATAAAGCTACATACATATATCAATAATGCATTAAAAAATGTTTATTTAAGATTTAGTACATATAGCTACTTGTTAAAATTTTCATCTTTTAAAGCAATGAGACGATTTCATGATTATAAATTTCAATATTTATTAAAATAACATCTTTTTTTGTTCAATATAAGCAAATACTTTTATATGGAGACCCAGAAGTATCGTTTTATTCGCAAATACATCATTTTGAAATAAATTTTCGCTATTGCGTTGCAAATTAATAACTGACCTTGACTGTAGCCTAGAATTTGTGGCGACTTTTTATCCCTTACTTAGGTTAGATATGTTAAGTATTTTAAATGAAATGGGCAGACGAGATGACCATCTGCCCGTGATCATAGTTGCTGCAAAGTAACCGACACGTCGGGATTATGTATTTTAAAATAATAAAATTCGCGTACTAATACGAATGATATTGGTTTCATTTAAATGAATACTCGTGAAAGTCTTAGATCTCATTATGTAGTCTTGATATACTTATATATTATATATGTATGAAACCAAAAACTTTACAATAACTGTCCTATATTTAGACACTAACGAGAATTTCAATTACAAATAGTCTATAATAGCAAAGTTATATTATAAAATAGACTGAAAACTTACAAGTAAAGATATAATTAAAGTATTCTATTAAATACAAATTAATATTATATAATTTTTTTTTAATCTATTGTCTGAAGTTTCATCGTAATTATAACTAAAATATTCTGAAACTGTCCAAAAGGCTTATAAATTATTTGAGACTGATATCGTCTTTCAAAGGCATTCATATTGGAAAGTGATTATAATACTTCAAACGCGTATGAAATAGTATAATTACGCCTTATCTATAATTACGAAATATTATACCACCTAAGAGTTCAATATTCCCATTTTAATATTCAATATTCTCTCATTTTCAATTTATTTTCCCCCTAGACGTAATTAGAGTGGTGAAATTGAAAAGCGTAAAACCTCTTTTATGTTAGTTCTTTTAAAATAAAATTGCGTTCAGTTCAACTATTTTCAATTACTGAATTAGCTCACATTTTCCCTTGTTACACAAACTAATAGAAAAATCTCTATTCAATCGTGCATTTTAAATATTTTTTACCAATATAATAATAATATTTAAGTTTATAGGCAAACATTAACATATACACACAAAACCGATTGTTTATTTATATGCACATTTAATTTTTACTTTTTAAAGCTAATGATTTAAAATTAAACTTTGATTTAAAGTTCGTCCGGTCAATAACTTAATTACTTAGTAACTTTATGGCGTTTCACGTTGATTTTTATGGGAAGCAGTCTTACTGGTTTTGAAACATCTGTTCCTTTTACCAGGCCTCGGAAATGACTGGATAAAACCTGGCCTTAAATATCTATTGCGATATTTTTATATTTATTCAATGATTTTTTAGTAAAGTTGTTTTTTAAATAATTTATTACTAGATAGCCACTTTCATCTCCTATGTTCATGATCACGGTTGCTGTAAAGGATTCGAAATATCGTTATCATGTATTTACCAAAAAACTTCGTTTTATCTTAATAAGTACACGCGAAAATCTTAGATATAATATTTCATAGTATCACTGATACCATTTCGAGTCTTTAAATGTATATATCACCTTTGTAAGAAATTTCATGGTCTACCTTTGTTAAATAATCAGTTTTAATTTTTTTTATGAGAAATAAATATTTGTTCATAAATGCTTAAAAATTTATTTGAAAAAGTACATAGAAAATTTTGATTTAGTTTTGTTTGTACTGAAATTTAAATGTAGTAATCAACTAATAAAAAAATCATTTTGCTAAATTACACTGATCGTTTTTTAATTAAATAAGTTCTGGTTATAATATATTCTATATTTTATTTGATGCTATAACAGACATTTCAGCTAACGTTGAATGACATTTTGCAACAGAGAGAAATTGCAGCCGCATTGCCAACAACATTTTATAAAATTTTATATTCGATAATACAAATATTATTTTCCTTTTTAAATAAAGTTAAACTATGTAGTAAAGAAACTATACAACTTGATACAACTAATCAAAGATATATTGGAAACTAAATATAAGTGACTTATTATTTAATACCAATCATACATATATCTATGATATTTGAACTCGAAACAGTGATATCACTATCGCAACCTCACTCTGTGTATTGATTTTTAATAACTTGAAATGGAGTCGGTAAAATTATATCACGAAACGAACTTGTGGCTTGCTGAGGCTTCATCTAATACAATTAAGAAGTTTTAATTGATAAACAAGTTTTATTGGTAAATTTATATTTATTTAAAATAGGAGTCCTGTGGTGTTAAAAAAGCAATATTATGCTCTATAATCTACATGATTAATGATTCTTTCTTCTATGTTTATAATGTCGTTTTATGAAGTGAGCGACATATTATACTGTTTTCGCAGAAAATATGGAGTATTACATTCAAAATTACTAGCGACATTATACGTATATACATTTTTATATGAGAAATTTTAAATTAATATTTATGATGCTTTTATTAATAATAATTGAATTCTTAGTGGTAATGGAATTATATAAATAAATTTTTTGTCACCTTATTACGATATTATTATATTTGGATATGAAAATGTACTATCATCTTAATAAATATATAAGAATTGCTTGGAATCCTTTTTTAGATCAGATCATACATAATAAATACAAGATTATTTTTAGAAAGTTTACGCAACACTTGAAAAAAATATTTTCTGATATATTTTCGTGTTCTAATATGTATCTACTAACAGAATATTTTACAAAGCAGATTGAAAACTGCACTTCAGCAAAACTTATCAGATTGTCTTTGATTGGTAATCTCCGTTGTTTTTTTTTTTTGGAGTTTATTTGTATTTAAAGATATTCTCAATGTTTCAAAAAGCTAGAAGATCAATTCCATTGGATAAAATAACGAAGTGTTTGAACATAGACCACAATGGGTACGCTAATTATATTGCTGAAGTTACCAATCTATTAAATATACATAACAATGTACAACCTGTTTAGATTAGATTGATCTCTAACCGTAAGATTGAGAATTTTCAATCAAGACTATAACTTCTGACCCTCAATATCAAGTGATTGAAGTCAAGAAGTTGTAATAACTCGTCTAGAATCTCAAATTAAGTTAGGCTTGAAGTAGAACTACATCACCGCTTCTTCTCATGCTAAACAGCATTGTCTTAAATGTTTTATTCAGTCTCTTTTACTACAGGAACGTTTTACCTCTGGATGATATTCATAAGATACATTTATGCAACATAAATCTGTGTTCGTAGCTTGCAACAAATTATTTTAAAGCTTAATTTGTTTTGTATAAAGTGCCTTTTAAATCCAGTAAGCCATTCAAGCTAAAAGCGATGACAAGGTATTTATTTTGTACAAATAAATTAGAATTAGAATATGATGTAGTTTTGAGACTGATTTTATTTAACAACAGCTTAAGTACTGCTTCGGTGTCCTAGAAGTAAATCATGATACTCATTTTGCGTTAGTATTTTTTAAAAAGAAAAATTAAAAAATAAAAAGAAACTGAATCTTATTGTAGCATTGTAATGTCTTAAAAAATAATTTCATAAATGGTTTCTCTTTTTAAGTTAAAAAAAATATTTTTTTTATATTTATAAGTCGGATTCAGAAGTAAACTTAATTATTTCACCTTAATGCACCAATGCTCAGTCAAAATACGTGGAACTCGTCATTCGGAAAAGGGGTCTTCTCTCGCGGGACGTCAAAATGAGTTGCTAATAATGAATATAAAACGAGACGTAATTTTTGAGAGTTTAGCATTTCGTTGTGAACTCAATTATATTCCTAATGAAAAAAATTTTTACTTTAGGCCTGAAGACAGTGGTCAGTACAGATGTCGTGTGGATTTCATCAGATCACCCACCAAGAATACGAGATTAAACCTCACTGTACTCAGTAAGTAATTTACAAACTAACCGCAATTCATTAAAATATTTTTTATTTATTTAATATCAATGTTTTATTATTACGAATCTCCCTTTAAATTTCGAAAATAAGAACAATCCGAAGCTCTGGTATAAACCGCTGATTACATTGGTTCAGTGAAACTACTAATTGCTTTATTTTATTCATTTCTCTTCCAATGTTATTTGCCAGATGAAAACTTAATGTCGTATTGCCTAAGGCTTAAATTTCAATAAACATTTTCTAACAGAAAATAATTCATTTTAGACACATTTTAATTTGTGTGCAAACAAAGACATCTCATTTTCAGACAGTTGATTGGCCTTCTAATTGATTTTGAAGATATTGTTACATCTAAATTGCTTTTGAAACGAAACAAACGTTTGAAATGTTCAGAAATTGGATACTTCATAGAATTTTGTTTTAATTATAATTAAATTAATTCATTATGAAATCCATTTACAATTTTGATTATATAAGAATATATAATTTATTTATAAATGTATGTTTAAAGTAATCCTATATTGTATAGTAATACAGTCAAATTTTCAATGACGTATCCTGATAACCAAGTTGGAAAATCATTACAAGTTTTTCGTAACCTGAATTTTCTTTATAAATTATTAGATAGCGCATCAGAAACTCAAAGTTCACAGCTATGTTTGATCCGCAGTACCACCGGAACGTTTAATTATTCTAAATCAAGAAGGTGATGAGATCAAAGGCGGAGTACTCGGTCCATATGATGAGGGGACTGAAGTCAATCTAACTTGCGTTGCCGTTGGAGGTGAGTAACTTTGATAGATACTGTGGATCAGTTGCCTCACTGGCGATTTGTATTCGATATGCTAAATCTCAATTTATGATTGGTTCTATATATTCTCTTCAAACTTCGATAATACTGATGTTCTTGTTGCGAAGTTATACAAAATTCTAATTATAATTTTCGTACCAGAACAAACACGACGATAAACCTCAAACATTAATCGCTCCTGATTCTCTGGTGGTAATTAGAAAACAATTCAGGTTGTGGAGCATGCTTACAATAGGGGTCGGAAGGGCCCACCGCTTGCTGAACAATTACCCATATGAATTAAACCCGAGCACCATTGTCTAAATTCGTTTTTACTCCCTTCCAAACGTCACGCACCTTTGTTTTAAGGGTTCGTTTGGCGAAAACGTTAAATCTATAGAAGAGAGTTAGGGCTAACTGATAGGAGGCAGCGGTTTTTGATGAAATATTGAAGTCTCTTATGTTCCTTTTCATAAATACGCTATAAATTCTAAACTACGGAGATTATTATACGATATTCTTCGATAATATTCTTTAATAATTTTATTAATCTCCTATGAAATAACAACGAAAATATCTACTGAATTATTGAAAATTGATTCGTGTATTGTGGCGTCCAATCGAATCAAATTACGACGCTCCCTCTCTGTTCAGAAATATCATGACACGACAATGAATTCACAGTTTAATTAACATCGAAGCAAATTTGCCGTAAATAAATCGAAATGTCTTCAATTGTGCCGCTGTTCTAATTGAGTGTCGCTTTACTTTCTCTCACAACCCTAGGGTTTATGTCAATTTTTTGACGCACTCAAAAGCAACCCTTTGTTTTACGGTTTTTATATCCCTATTCGCAGCTCATTTCCTGTTCCGTGAATTGTTTTAGCTTTTCCCCTTTAAAAATTAGGCAACCGCATGTTTTGAGAGAAGCTTACAGCTTGCTTATTGTTTTTTGGGTGCACGTTGAGTGGACTTCATTTAGATTTAAATTTTAAATACTTAACTAGGTTATAATAGAACAGAAAGTATCTACAGAAACTATATCATAGATATGTAATAAGTGTAGATAACACTTTGTAGTTAATTATCCGTACCACACACAAAAATAAATAAAATTCATTCTCGTATACGGAGAAATTTTCACCTATTCTATTTCTGCCTATCATCACTAATAATGCTAAATAAAAATTAAGCTTAAAATGTTTATATCACTGCAGAAAGTCTAAAGTTTCTAAGAAAATAATACATTTTCTCTCAAACTACTATCTAAGAACAGTCTTTTAAGACCTATCAATTATTTTATAACCAGTTCTCGTATGATTAGGTCGGCCTCCAGCGAGGGTGTCTTGGTGGAAGTCACACGCACTCCTGGCTAATTCAGAGGCGAGAGCCGCTGTTACATTCACGCTACAGAGGTCTGATTATGGAACCGATATCACGTGTCAGGTATGTATAATTAATAAATAGGATTAATATTAGTAATATAAATAGGACATACATATATGAATAAAAAAGACAAAACAATCAGCTTTTTACTATGATGTGGATGTCCATGTGCGACGGTACTACCTCCATCACGTAGGCCGTCTGTTCGGTTGCTTCCTTTACCATAAAAAAACATATTGACAAATTTGGATTGAATACTACAAGTACATAATTACGATCACTTTGTCATACTTAACCTACAAGCTGAATGATTTAATCGCAGACTTATATCTTGTTTTTACTTATTATTAAAACATTCACGCGATAATTTTATTGGTACTTATAAATGACAAATTTTAACTGCATATTTAATAGTATAAGAGTATTTACTATTTGTACATATTAATAAATCTTCTTCACTTTTCCGGTCCTATATTGATATAACTTCATACATATATTGTTTAATTCTTATAGATTTTTCTTTGAAATCCGATTTTAATGACTGGATTTTATAAATGTTATTCAGAATATATCAAAATAAACATAGCTTCATGTCAACAAAATGAATACGTTTCTCTGTAGCGAATAAAAAAGTGTTTAAATTACCGTCGTCATGCATTTCCGTGTTTTGAACACATTACTTAATGTTATTCTATAATTATTTATGAAAGTTGATGTACATATTTCGCTGCAGGTATTTTTTTTTTGTGCAAAAATATGTACCTCATGTTATTTTATAGCGCATCTGTAGATATTAAATGTCGATTTGTCTCCTTACTATACACTCAAAGTAAAAATAACACGTTTATTTTAAGCTTCAAAGGAAGTACATAACATATTTTTCCTTGATACTTGTTAATATTAAAATTATATATAATTGACCTGCTTCTTTGTAGTAATATGGTTAAGTTTATATAGTTTTTAATATTAGAACAAGTAAGGTTAAAAATATATGTATGAAACATATCATTAATATTTTCTGTATTCAATGATAATAAATATATTTATTAAAACTTTAATACTATTATTGTTATTTTTTTGCAGGCCGTTACTGATCCGACAATAACTCCTCTCTCCGAGAATGTGTCTATCGACGTGAATCGTAAGTAAAATCTTTTTATAACATACATATAATATACAAAAACAACGTGTTCCTTTTCTTGCAAATAAAATAAATATGTTATCTTGACATCAACAATAAAAACCATATAAGTATCAATTAGTGAACTAGAAATAATATCAGATTAATATATTTTTCTTATCGCGATAGTTCCCCACATTTTGGCTATTAATCGTTTCTCTCTTTCTATAACATACTTATTTAGTATTTTATCCCTTTCTAATGGACTTACCATGTCAATATCGTGACAGATCCATAATATATTGGTTTAGGGATAGTCCACAGAGTGTTTCCGCTGTCCTTATTTTTATATACTTTCCTTACAATATATCTTGTTTTGACGAAAATCAATCGCGAGTGTCAAGATTATATAGTAAATTGAATGATTGAAATATTCATTGGATTATTTCTTCTTGATGTACGATTTTAAGTCACTGGAGCATTCATTAAAATATTTTTTTTATTATAATTGGTTTTATTTCTTTTTCGTACTGACATAATTTGAAGTTGAAACAAATGAATCTGAAATAATATTCCGATTGGATAACCATATCCGAGTTTAACACATTCCGTTGCGTTTATATTTAATAATGAATCAGTATTTTTAGTAATAAATCGTTTGATTTAAACATCATAACTATGGACTTCCGCAATCAAATAAATGAATAAATCGTTAAATCGGTATAAACAAAGATGTTTCTGAGAAATCTCTAGGCGCGGAATTATTCACCATCATAAATCTAAAGGACAATAATCAGGCCATTTATAACCCGCAAGATGTTAATCTGCGGAACTTTTTAATTGACAACTTGATATAGTTTACTGTTCTTCCCCTTTTCTATTGTGAAATATTGCTTTGGTGTTTTAATTTGGCTTTGTATCGGCGTCTTTAATTTTCTGGTTTGTTGATTTAATAGTGTAGAATTATTTCTAACGCCACGCTCGATTAAATTGTAACCATTTGTATCGAATGAAAATATAAGTTAGGTATGAACTAATTCATATATTTTTACGAGTGTGTATAAGTATGTGTTTATTTAGTGTGAACAATGTGTATAAACTTTATTTTTGTACATCCCATTTATTGTATATACAAGTATATAAGTATACGTGTATACAAATTAAACTGAATTTTTATTATTCATGAAGAAGTCGTTTCTATAAAATCTAATTCTAGTAAAATTACGTTATTTTTAAATTAAAAACAACATTACTCGCTTTTTCTATTTTGTCATTGAAATTTTTCGAGTTTTTTTTATATCAAACTTTTTGTGTATTGTTGAAATGAAGGCTATTAAAATGAAGCAGATTTTAAGGTAATGAATTTTTTTTCAAACAATATCTAGTATACCGCGTTCTCATAGGCTTGTTGTAATATTTCTCACAATGGATTTATTAAGGCATGCATGAAAGAATTTCATATTTAAATAATGTCACATATTAATGTAATGAAAGTACTTTTGTAACTGTGTATCGGATTACAAGAATTTCTTTTATCTGTTGAAAACTTTCGTTGCTTATTATAATAGAAAAACAGAGACTTGTTTGAAATATCTTCTCGAAAGATTCTGTTTCTCGGAATGTATTGAGATTCGATTTGAGTCTTAAAATAGTACTGTTCACAAATAAATAAAAAATTATATTTTCTTCAACTTCTTTTTCTACTTATCCACAATATAATTCAAATCCCAGCTGTATTAAGATAAATTTGTTTGTTAAGGCTGTCCTATTTCTTATACAAAACAAGACAAATGACTCGGAGAGTTCTATTTTCTTTTGTTTTAAGATTATATACTTTATTGCTAAATTAATAAATACGGTTATGCTATCCAAATTTATATTTATATAGTTCATTTATAATATATATTTTTTACCCAAATGGTGTCTTAAGATTTATGCCAATGCTTTTTGGAGTTATTGTAATATTACCTCTTATTTTTTAATGAATCAGTGTTTATCTATATATATATATATATATATATATATATATATATAAATGAATTGCTGTTCTTTAGTCTCACTAAAACTCGAGAACGGCTGAACGGATTTATCTTATTTTAGTCTTGAAATGTTCATGGAGATTCAGGGAAGGTTTAAAAGCTGAAAAAAATTGATTCATTTCCGGGAAAATCTTAAAAGTAGCCCTTTTCTATTTCCCATACAAACGTTTTCTTTGACATTAGATTTGACAACTTACTAATATGTCAATCATTCTGTTCGATTGAAACAGGAAAAACCTAACTATTTGTGGCCTCTAAGACATAAGTATAGAGTTCGCCCGGTTCTATACATATGTTACAATGACGAAACTAACGCGGACGAAGTCGCGGGCAAAAACTAGTTATGAATATTTTCATATCATGTAATACGTTTATGGTTGTGTATATCCAAAAATGTTATTTCTTATATATATATCGTGTCAGTATGGAAGTTTATTCAAACATTGAGAGCAGATATATTGATTTACCGTTTTACAATATATGTATTTAATATTCTCTAACATATAATTTATATATTTCAGAGTATTATATAATATGTCTTTGTTTGGTGAGCGTTATAGCCTATCATAGTAGATGATATAATAGAAAATCGTTTAGAAAGTTTTGTAGTGCACACAATATTAACTTGTACACCTTGTAGCTCCCAGAAAAAGTCGTACAAATGGGCAAATAGGATGACTATTAACTTAGAATGAAATACATATAAATATACATATATGTATATATGTATATGTATTTGTTAACTTCTTAGGTTTCCGCGTACCTATTGTAGTTAAGACCATATTATCAATATGCCTAAATTAAACGAATAACATTTCACTATTTAATATTTTTGTTCATACTTCGTCTTTATTGCAATGAAATAAACGTATTATGATCACCGTGGAGTTTTTGTCTTTGGAATTTCATATTCCTGTTCTATATAAAGTCTTATAGATATTTTTGTAGCATTCCCATATATACTTTTATCGGCGAATGAAGTATTATCACATTTATTTTGTCTTTGTCCTTAAAGACTAAGCTATTTATTATTCGTTTATTCGATACTTCAATTTAGCAATATAATGGCTGAATATTTTTAAAAATAAATCTTAGTATCATATTAGTATTTTCTACTTTCTTAGTACAATTTCCATATACATTGGTAAGTGGAATTTACCAATATGATGGCTGTATATATTTTTTAATATAAATCTGTTTTCTTCATAACAGTATTTTCTATGTTCTTAGTAGAATTTCTATATACATTTATATTCAATTAAATCAGTAAGTTTATGAATATTTTCGTGTAATAATAAAAAGTCTGTCACCTCAAAGACAATGGAATAAAAGACCATATTTATATTTATTAACTCATAGCCTTATGAATCATTATTTAAGACCTCTCCGACGATTGTGAGGTAAATTGAATTATAATGATTGCGGATGTGAATTATCGTACTTCCCAGTGACCATTTTTACTCATTAAAGATATCAAATTTAAGAATGAGACTTACTCATCTTAATGACATATCGGAAATTGTTGCACCTTTGATAAACCTTGTTCATCCATAAATAATGTAATTAAATACATAAATATCGAGTACAAATTTCTGTATTTTAAAGTAATATTTATAAACAATTTATATTATTATACTTAATGTATTAGTTTTTTCGCGTATTTTAGAGTAATGGATATTTATTATTGATACTAATAACGGAATGAGAAAAATCATTCATGTTATAAATGTTGTTAAATCTTATTGATCTTGTCTCATTTTTTTGGTTTATTTGTACTTTTTGATTTATTTATTATAGATGTTTGACTTAACTTGCAAAGTTTCACATATATCATCTTATTACATAAATCAAACTAATTTAAGTTGTGTTTGTTAATGATATAATTTTATTGTTTGTAACTTATTTACCCAATATACAGCTGTACCGCACAAAATAACATTATTATAATCATTAATATAGCAAAATTTTAAGAAGATAAAGATATATGCCTTGTTAAATTCTCATCTTAACCAGATATCGCAAAATATCCAAATCTTACTAAAGTCTGTTTTATTTTTATCTTATTTTTTATTTAAGAATACTATGTACGTATTTAATTTTGATAAAATAAATAAATTTTTTGTGAATAATTTTTTGATAACAATATAAAAAAAGTAATTTTACTTTCTAGTATACAGTAATGAATTTTCACTGTTGATAGGATTTTAAAACAGTTTTCAATTAAAATATTATTCAAAAATAATATAATGAAAGTTTGTTGTAATCTAATTTGTTATTCAAACAACTACATTGATTAACATTCTAAAAATATTCCCTATTGTATGAAAAATAAAAGATTATTTGATAAAGTCTTAATAGGCAATATAAAGTTTATCACTTAATAAGTCTTACATTATACTTAGTCTTGTCCAAGAAGTGACAAAAGAAAGAAAATAAATTAAAAAATTAAACCGAGGAATCTTCATTGTAAAGAAACAGTTCTTTTATATAACTTCGGATTACTTCGAGAAGCCCCCTATTAAAAGTAGAAATTGTTCTATAAGCTACCTTTTAAGAATACGTTGTCAGAAAAGAAAAGTTTTTTGAGACAAAAGATTCGCATTGAATGGTCTTTTAGCCTCGATTAAATCGGCTCAACAAAAGATACCTTTAATCCCTGATACAATTAAAGTATTATCCAAAATCTCTATTGTTAGAAGGTGTGAATAATTTTGAGTGATTGTTTAAATTTACACTCAGACGTTTTACTTATTTATGCTTAATTCCTAAACACTTTCTCCAAACATTTAATTTACATCTAACCAAAAACTACATCTTTTTTTTGTATGGTTAACTCAAAAAAAATTTAATATAGATAAATTTATTACAATATTGAATTACAAATTAATATCTATGTTATATGTAATCTTACAAAAAATATGTAATAAAACGTCTTCTTCATATTTCTTAATAGCATTGTGTATATTGAAGCATGTCGCCCCCAGTCACCGATCGAATTACATACTTGAATTGTTCTGTTACTTGAGTGGAAAATTTCTGGATAGCTACCTATTATTGAATGCTTGATGGCTTTTAGGTAATATTGTTAAAGATCTTGTCAATAATTCAATAAAATTTTCAATATACATATGTATATATATATAAAGGTTATTAAGGTTAAACATTTTTCTATTAATTCTATTTTTCGAAAATCTTAAATGTCCTCTGTCTATACCTTTAATTTGTAGTAATATAGAAAGACGTCAACTTAAGTGCTTTTTCAATAGTAACCATTAATTTTTTATAATAAAAAGCTATTATCGGGTCCGGCGCTTAGGGCCAATCATGCTTATAGGATCGAAAACCATATTTCAGCTGTGAAACGAACCCATTCAGAATAGGCTTACCATCAAATCTTATTGGAATCATTTGCGGTCCAATAAGAACCTAAATTGAACTGCAGCTTTTTTTTCTCTTAAGGTCGTTATATTCTCCGATGACGTTTTTAGCCTATTAAAAATAGTTGTATGATTTTTAATTTTTTTCATGGCAAACCTCTAATTATGTATAAAAATTCTGTTCAGTAGAATTTTATACTTCTAAATTTATTTATAGACCTTGTTCTTTTTACAAGAATACTCTTTGTTGCTATTTTTTTTATTCTCATTGATGCTGGATTAAACTATCGATCCTTAAAATGTATACAAACCAAACTTCTTGACGAAATATTATATAATTTAAAACCAGAAATAAAATAATATACCTACTTTTTTACTACTAATTAATTGGTATAATATAAATATTACAATTGATAGTTTTGAACAGCTAATTCGTAACTATTATTGGTTTAACGTTAAAGCAAAACTGAAACTTTACACGGAAGTCTGAAACTAGATAAAATACTTTGGAAATGTAGATGAGGGAGTTAACGGCATCTTGGTCTTAAACCTAGTTAGAAATTCAGGTTCATTCTCAACTTGTTACTCCTGAAATATAATATCCCAGTAAGACCACTGAAGCGTTAAGTTTTAAAACTTCCCGCATTACTCATTTATATAAAAATCTTCTTGGTTGGTGCTTTAAAATTTTTTCATTCGCAATATCTTCTTTCTTTTAAATAAAATATCCTACTAAAATGCTATGCAAGCTAGGACTTCACTAACTTAAATTAACTCTGAATGCAATTCACGTAATAAACAAAGTCGTTGATTTGTGTCCACACTCCAACAAAGTTTCAATCAATCCTTCGGGACCACGCTCGTAATAATTGTTTGAGGAGCGATGATTGTAACTGAATAATTCAAATATCTACTTTCCTCGCTTCAAATTCTGTAATCCCATGGTAGTTTTAATACATTTCTTGTTATTTTTTCGGTTGCTTTGAAAGAAAAATTGACTTCACCTAAATTTGTAAGTATTTATTTTAATTTTGAGTGATAGTCAGTTTAATATAAACAACATATAAAATTAAAAATATTGTATTAATAATTTAAAATCTCTTATGTTTATAATAATTTCTTTTATCAACAGTACGACCTCTATGGGTAAGGCTATTAGGAGGTAAGCGACCTCTAGTGGCGGGGCAGAGCACTGAATTAGTCTGCCAAGCGGTTGGCGCGAGACCAAAACCTAACATATCATGGTGGAAAGGAGGCACAAGATTGAAGAATGTTAGAGAAACAGTAAGTTTACTTCAAGTACTTAAGCTGCAAGATTTGTATTTGGACTTAAGACGGTATACTAAACAAGACAGCATATATATCTTATTTATAAGAAGTCGTTATTATTTCCTTGTTTCCTAGAGGTTAAAGGCCCCTCTCTCGTGCATGAGGGTGCAAATTCGAAACCTGGCATGTACCAATGTTATTTTTCTCGAGATATGTATATGTATCTATTTTCTTAGGATATTTAGACACCATTGATAGGCGGTGAATGAAAACATCGTAAGGAAACCTGGACTTATAATTTTTCTACATATGAGTTTGAAATCGCTCATCCGCCTTGAGTAAGGGTGGTGATTAATGCTCTAACCTCCTGCATGTGAGAAGAGGCTTAGCTCGTCATTGGGCATAAAAAAGCTGATGATGATGATATATAATATAAAGTTAATGAATATGAATTAGTTCTGCTGTTAAATTAAGAGGTTTCATCACTGTGGAATCTTAATAGTCCATGTGCGAGATCAACCCATGGCTTATTAAACTTTGAAACTTGCTAATTGCTTTTGAGATTAAAAGAACTCTTAATTGTGTCTCCTTAATTAATCCAATTAAACTTGAGTAAACTTCTCCCTTTCTGTTTGAACAGTATTATATTGACTGTTTTTATATTTCGTCTCTTCTTATTAAATTTTATCCGTCGATATTACGAATTACTTTCATGTTTGTATCTGGAGTAAGTTCAAATTATTTCATTTGCAATGGTAATTATAATTTTTTACATTACTGACGTATTGTTTTTCCGATGTTTAAATAGGTACTTAATTAAACTGAGAAAATGCTTAAGAATTCTCTTGTTTCAATTATATGGATTTCTTTTATATCAAAAAGAGGCCCAATTTTATGTATCTTTATATAACTATAGGGCTATGTTTATATTATTGCAAGTAGCTTTTTTCTAGTATTCTTTAAGTTTACAATAATAAATATTGTTCTATATGAAGTTCTAAATTGACGTAGTGAGAAATTTGTATGTACAAAATATTATTGTTGATAGACTTTGAAATTTTCAAACGGAATGTAAAGTGTTGCAGTTTAAAAATTCAAAAAGTCCAAAGTTAACTAGAATTCTGTTTAGATTGTAAACTATTTGGATTGAAACTAACACGGATGCATTTGCACATTTTTCTGTAACGAATTTTTTTCCAAATCTTTGGAGTGGGTTTCATTCTAGGCGCAAATTCAACGTCAATTCGGAAAACAAATTTAGCTGTGATGATACGTGTTTTCAAATTTCGAGGTTGTGAATATTGCAATTGTTTCTGTTGTGGCTTTAATTTTAATCTCATTTTGATAAATATTTTACGGAAAAATTAAAATATGTTAAAACTATCCAATTGGCCTACATTTTAAATGTTTGATGGAATTATTTGACCTTACTTTTCTCTTACCAGATTTCATCTGATGGAAATGTCACCAGCAGTATTTTGACTTTTGTACCCTCAATCGATGATGCTGGACGGGTTTTATCGTGCAGAGCCATACAACCACGTTTACCACACTCTACTCACGAAGATGGTTGGAAACTAGAAATACAACGTAAGATATTAACAGATTTAAAAGCTATGCAAAATTTCTCCTTTGAATGGATTATTAACATTAATTTTTGAAGTCATGGTACAATTATACTTAAAATGCTTGTAACTACTCTCAATTTTAATATAACGTGATGTATTTTAGTACTAACATAACAATTTGAATTTTTTTTCATTACACCTAGAAGTTTTTAAATGATAAAACATTTTACAGATTTGCCTGTGGTCAAATTGGAATTAGGTGCTAACTTAGACGCAGATAAAGTGATAGAAGGTTCTGATGTGTATTTGGATTGTATGGTCCGAGCAAACCCGTGGCACAGTCATGTGTATTTCACTCATAATGTAAGTATACATTTATTACACGGAATTTTATTTGGCGTATTTCTGTTTAATTTAACTTAATCAGTAAATTTTACACTTCGCGGAAATTCGATACTGGTTTTAATTCCGTTTACAGTACAAAATATATAAAGGGAATATTTATTTCTAATATTCATATATATATTTATTGAAAAATAATCACGATTTTTACATATATAATATATTTTAATGTCATATATTTAAATCTATCTATCTAATCTATCGATCTATCTAATCTGATATAACTTTATGTCTTTAAAATAAATTAAAAAGAATTTTAAATGTTTAAGAACCTTTATACCAAACTATAATTAATTTTTACTTTATTTATTACTTAAATTAACTTTTTAAACAATTTCCTATGTTTTTTTTTTCAATTATAAGAGACTGATATTAATACAAAAAAAAAATTATAAGTATTTAGAACCCGACTATTTTTAAATTGTATAAAATTTATTTCAATGTTAAAATCTCTTTTTGGTAATAGTTAAAAATTAAAATAATTTAAGAAGTATTTTATTATAAATGGAATTTTGTATTTAGATAAAAAGTGCTCTTAAATTAAGCATGTAATTAAACTGATATTTATAAAGTCTTTTAGACCTTATAAGTAATAGGATAATATTTTTGTAGGGTGCAATAGTAAAACCAGGTCCAGGAATTGTTTTGGCCAATCAAAGCCTAGTTCTTCAGCGTATGTCAAGAAAAGCCACGGGCGGTTATGTTTGTGTCGCAAGAAATTCGCTTGGAGAAGGTTATAGTGACCCATTGGTTTTGGAAGTGAAATGTAAGTAATGGAAGTGAAATTTTCATATGCTTTGGAACACAAATTGATTTATGTACCTTTGTATCTCTATATAAATTTAGGTAATTCAACTCAGATATCATGATCTATGTTATAGATGTTACGAAAGGTTTTTTTACGAAAGATTTTTTCTGTAATGTCGTCACCAAAAAATATTATTTGTTCTTATGAGTCCTAGATTCAGACAAATTAAACATATTCTTTAAGTATACAATAAAAATTTGCTATCCATTTTTTTCTCATTATCGCTTTCAAAATCGATACATCGTAAGTATCTATGAGATCTTGAAATGAAAGATTTTTTTGCTTTAATCTCCACATACAGATGCTCCTACATGCAAGTCTCATCAAGCAACTATCATCAGAGCAGCCCGTGGTGAAGTCGTCGATATTATGTGTGAAATTGACGCCAATCCTATGGTACGTATTATTACTATAACACAACAAAGTCACGTGACCACGGTTGTTGCAAAGTAACCGAAACGTCGGGAGTATGTACAATGATAGAAACGCTTCGTAAACCAAAAATACAGGTTTATTTAAATAAATAACCGAATAAATCTTTAAAAAAATTATCAAATTTGAATGAGAATGTAACTTTGCGATAATTACGAGTATAAGTGAATTCCCGAATGAGTGTTTTTGTATTGTATATAACAATTTTAGTATTGCAGTGAATAAATTATATTTATTGTTGTAGAAATATAAAAGCATTGACATTATTTCAATATAATCAAAGTTTGGTATATTTTTTTACATCGAAAATAAATATTAGATTGTAAAATGTTTTTCCTTAAACATTAATTTGTGAATATTAATTTATCGTTCTGTTAGGAGAAAAAATTTTTTTGTCGTTTTGTTAAAATATTCATTCGTTGTAGATTGAGTTTGAATAAAAAGTCCTTTGAAAGAAAATATATATTTTAACATTTTCTCTGAAGTTTTTTGTGATATTTTGTTCGCATAAAACGTATTCAGAGAAATCGTTTATTTATATATTGTATCGTGGGATTTATTTCGGGGACTTTTTAACTTGAATGAAATAAACTGAATGTTTACTTTTAAGACACTGAGAGTAAAAAGAGATTTACATTTTAGTATATATTATTCATTAACAGATTTGGATGAATCAATTTCTCTTTAGTTTCACGTAATGTAGGAAAAAAATTGTAGATACATAAATAATTAATCAGTATTCTTCTTTACTTATTTGAGTAGTAAATATTAAAAAAGGTAAGCATTTATACGATTATATAAATGATAATATTATTATTTATACAAAAAAAATGTATGTTTATATTAGAAAAAACCAGAAATAATAAATAATTTCAATACATGAACCAGTACTGGTGAGTGCACAATTACATATTGCTTTTGTAACGATATGATTATTGAATTAGATTTTTGGTTTAAACGGAAAGCTAAACAGATTATAAAATAGATAAATATCTTCTCTCACTCTTATCCCTGATATGTTATATTTTCCACTACTCCGCATTTTTATATAAACAAGTAATGAAATATTAATTTATGTATTTCCCATTCATTTTCTTCCCTTGTTTACACGTACCTACACCGCAATTTCTGCACTTGATATCTTTAAAAGGGTTTGACCTAGATCTCTATTAAAAGATAACTTATCTTTTGTGCATAACATTCCTTTTATAGTTTCATTTGTACGTAAGTAAATATAAAATCTTTTTAAAATTTCCTATTTATATTACGAAACTATTTTTGTGTATTTATAAAAGGACAAATTTTAATCTTTTTACGCGATCGTTAATCCCTTTTTCGTTGTAATGTTTTCATTGTATTAAAAATATATCTACATTAACGCTTCTAGTTTTTTGTGAACAACCAAACGGTACAAATGAATTGTTTATTGCGTGTGATATTAATTTGACATCCATAGAACGGATTAGAGCTCGCAAAAGCTTTTGGTACATAAATTTCACCATTTTATCCAGTCATCAATACTAAAACAGAACAGTTTAATTATTAAAACAATACTAAATTTGTTTGATCATGATTTTATTGAAGCCTAATTAAATTAAGCCTCATATTTATGGTCTGTATAAACCATTATTCAACAAAAATTTCGTGTTTGCAATTAATTGCTTTTTTATTCATGACTTTTATGTGATATATATGTTAATATAACACATATGTCTTTTGTGTTTTTGGCCGATATTGTTATCTTTAAATAAAATTTTATGCAACGGATTATATATTTTTTTGAATAGGGCTTATTGTTAGTTGCGCTTAGTCCTAATAGTATTTTTATCATATAACACTAATAAGTAAACCTTTTTTTTTGGAAGTTTAAAAGGATAAGCTGATAGAAGTCTCGGTGGATTTTAAACAATGTATTAAAATTTACATAAATAGTTTAGTTTCATACATTTATATGCATAGAATGACAAAGAAATAACACTTGAAGTGACTATCCCTACTTAATATTATAAATGCGAAAGTAACTCTGCTGTCTGTTACGCTTTCACACCTACCACCCCCACTGAACTTGAGAAAGAACATAGGACAGTTTTTATCCCAGACTTTTGAAAGATTCTCTTGGAAACGCGATATAACCGAACTCCACGCGGGCGAAGCTGCGAGCGGAAAAATAGTCTTCTATATATATAAAAATGGATTGCTGTTCCTTAGTCTCGCTAAAACTCGAGAACAGCTGAACGGATTTATCTTATCTTAGTCTTGAAATGTTTGTGGAGGTTCAGGGAAGGTATAAAAAGTGAGAAAAATTGGAATAATTACTGGGAAAACCCTAAAACCAGCCCTTTTCTATTTCCCATACAAACGCTTTTCTTGACATTAGATTTGACAACTAACTAATATGTCAATCATTATGTTTGATTGAAACAGGAAAAACCTGATTATTTATGGCCTCTAAGACGGAATAGAGTTCGCCTGGTCAGCTATACCTACATATATTACTCTTGACCAAACTAACGCGGACGAAGTCGCGGGCAAAAACTAGTACTATAATAAAATTTTATTCAAACATATCTATTAATTTAAAAATATAAAACTAAAGATAGTTATAAATATTTATTCTGAAGTTATTAAAACTGAGTAAATTTATTTCAAAATTTAAATCTTTTATTACAGACTTCATAGCGATATTAAAATCCTTTTCTAATAAAGATCTTTTAAAATGTTGTCTTGCAGTTTTTAATGTTAGTTTTGCCTTCATTGTTATAGTTACTTGAAA
Source organism: Danaus chrysippus (assembly GCA_916720795.1). Classification (NCBI taxonomy): domain Eukaryota; kingdom Metazoa; phylum Arthropoda; class Insecta; order Lepidoptera; family Nymphalidae; genus Danaus; species Danaus chrysippus. The sequence continues at coordinate 785,537 of CAKASE010000069.1, forward strand.
GCAATTTTTATTCTTTTTAAGTTTATTATAATTTATTATAGGATATAAATCATTAATTTTATTATTCAAGCAGATTAAAGGCGTATAATCTTAATAACTCTCCCATGTGAGTAGGGCCTTATTTCTAAATTTAGAATTTTTTTTTGTATCCACCTACGAGTACATACGTATATACAATAACAATCTTTCTTGTCAAGAAATGTTTCCTTCTTTTTCTCTTGTTTTCTTAAAATGTTCTCTTAAATCTTTTCCCTCAAATCTCTTCCAATCTCATCCATTTTGGGAGATATACATTGTATATAAAATGATAATCGGTTTTTTTATAAGACGACAATTTATATATTACATGTGAATCACAATATCAAAATTTTGACATTCATATCTCAGCTGTCACGGTTGCTGAAAAATAGCCGAAACGTCTTGAGAACGTAGTTTTTTTACTAAAATAAAGTAGCGTAGTATCCAAAAAATATTAGTTTCATTTAAATGAAAAAAGCTTGAGAGAATCTTAGATCTCATTAAAGATATAATTTCTGTTGACAGGAACCGATGACTTATCAATGGTGGTTTAATAGCAGTACGCAAACTAAATTAGAACTCAATACGTTTTCAACAAATTCACAGAACAATCTTGGTAAGTATTAGTCGTAGATATATATTAAGTCCAATAATTTGTAAAATTTACATATTTATATTAACTTAATAAATAATTTATATCAAGAAATAAAATAAGTAATATAAGACGCCTATAAATTATAAAGAAATAACTTTTTGTCTATTATGTGGTTACAAAGACATCTAAACTTTAATTAATGGTTTGGTAAAATATATATTATTTTTATTTTATTTAATTTAAAAAGTTTTTGATGGAAACAAAAACTATTTTCGTTAAATAATAAATTTGGCAACTTAATGCAGTCAAATCTGTGATGTAGTAAATTTAATTCTGTATCTATTTTTAGATAATATTTAGCTTATAAATGTATATATCTCCACAGGTAGGTATTTATATACTGTTAACACTTCATCTGACTACGGCTGGGTTCAATGCACTGGTACGAATTCTGTAGGAAGACAGAACACTCCTTGCCTGTTTCACATACTACCCGCTGGTAAATATAGAAGTTTTATACTAGTTTTACTGTGACTATAATTGCTTTGATTGCGGCTAAGCTATGTTCAGGACATATCAATTTTTGAACGAAATCGGGTCAAACGTAAAATATCAACTTATTTTTTTATGTATAACATAGTTTTTGGTAAATTTTGATAATGTTTAAATGACATTATTCACATTAAATGACAAACGAACAAAAATTATGTCAAAGTATATGATGTATGTTGTTATAAGTATTAGGCACCCTATAAGTAGAAATTTTCTCGAGATTTATAAATTACGATTTAGAAAAAAAATATTTATAATCTTAAAATAATATTACTATGAGGTCCATCCTTTCATTTTATGACATCACTTGCTCTTTTCCTCTTGATAGTTGTTTATTGAGTGTCTCCAAACGTTTTCTTCAAAATAACTTATCATATTCTTTGCCGTACTACATTATATAAACTGTGTAATCTGGGTTAAAGGCTTCACCTAGAATAATCACACTGGGTATACCAAACACCTACAAATTTAATATTTTTTTTATGTATATAAAGCCAACTTTCTAATCAGAATGTTATTTAAAGTGTATAAACATATTCTATATCATAAATCAAGTTAAAGTTTTTGATCACATCATAATGGACCAATCTTTCGCTGTCCAATATTTTTATTTGGGAACCCTTTTCAGACTTATTTCTTAAAGGATTTTGACATTATAACGCGTAGTCTTTTAATCCAGATAAGAAAATCCTTCTCTTTGCTTATAATAGAATATATCTAAGTTACATTTTTATTCTAATTAATATTGTTAGACAAAAAACATTTCATACCTAAAATCGTATAATCAGATTATTCTGTTTGAATAAAGAAGTAACAATTTCCTTAAGAGCTTAGTAATTATCTTAAAAAGAGATAATAAAATTCTTGAATAAAATCCGCTCGACTTATTTTTCTGAGATGCTGTACGAAATGTAATTAAGATCTTTCCTCCCGTGCAGTTTGTCTCACAGTTGGACACCAATTAAGTGTATCTTAAGTTTTACGCCAAGATACATGTTTACTACTTTTTCTATTAAAATTCACTCGTTTAAATAAAACTGTCTCTTCGGACGTGATTAGTCGTTTTTTATGTTAATTTGTATTTAAAAACTTAAAGGAATTTAATCATCGCTAAGTTTAGTACCTTAAATATCATTCTTAAAATAAATAACTTTCCCTTAAGTTTAATTTTTGAAACGAAAATTTATACCAAAGTTTTTTATAATTGAAAAACATCAACTCTATTTCATCAAACGAGTGACATTATTAGCTACCAAAAATTATGCTTTAGAAATTTTCTTCTATAGAAAAACCTTCATCGGTGAAAAACTGTGAAATCACCAACATGACGTATGACTCTATAACGCTTGGATGTTCACCGGGACACGATGGAGGCATGAAACAATCGTTTCTATTACAAGTGAGAATTAGTTTAAAATATAGTTCAATAAATACAAACAAAAATCCTATATTAAAGTCTCTATTACTTTTCTAAGAAAATATACAATCACATAGCTTACATAAATAACGATTGAGTGTCAATTTCTTAGACAAAAAAATTAAGGAATGCTTAATTATTATGCCTATTTCTATTTATATGTATTATTATGCCTATTTCTTGTATAATACACATATGTTTTTTTGTATATTCATAGGTTTATGACATATCAACTGGTATTTTACTTCGGAATATAACAAGCGAGGAACCTCAATTCATAGTGTGGGGTCTGTCGGGAAGTACAGCAGTTGGTATATCCGTTAGGGCCTTCAATAAGAAAGGCTTAAGCGAGCCCTTTACGCTTACTTCAAACTTATTAAAACATCCACAACGACATACAGGTTAGTATTTAATTTTAGTTTTTGACTGTCAATAATGTGATGTAAATTTCTATTATCAAGTAAAGAATGTAACTTCACTCTTAAGACGAGTTTATTTTGTCAAATTACACACATATATGTAGTATCTACTCATAAACTTACATCAATATTAATGTTCTAAATTTAATTAATGAAAAACCTGATTTTATTCGTATTCTCGGTTCAAACTCGTGTTACTACGAATATAGAAGACAATAGACCGGAAAGCATAGCTTCAAATGTTTTATTATTACATATACAAGTTAAAATCTGTGAGTTATATGAAAATTTATACTTGAATGGATGGAAAAAAATATTATTTATAGACCATTAAAGGGTCGAAATGACCTCGTGGGTACGAGACGGTTTTACAACACCCTCAGCGATAAACGGGTTATCGTTGCATGTAATGCGAGCGTTACTTTGATTTATTCAAGTTATCTCAGCCGTTAGAACGATTAGTATGTTAATTTTATTAACAGGTAAATTTGCTGTGCAATTATTTTATATTTACATCCGGATTTATTTTCGGTACATTTGTAAGTTTTTTATTAAAAAATATGTGTATTTTTTATGGATGTTTCGAAAAGAATTTCTAGGAATCGGATAAAAAGCTATTTAAATATTTAATTTGCTTCGTTGTAATTTGAAAATAAAATTAAAGTAATAATGACGTTTCAAATCAAATACATAAAAAAATATTGCATATTGTCCTTTTATTTTAATATTATTTGGAGATATTACAATAAATATGAATCGATTTATTAAAAAACTAGGTCATTAAAACCTCCCATAAACATAAACATATCCACTGATTATAACTAGTATCCCTATTATTATGCCAATGCCAATGAACGATAAACATAACTATTAGACCGGCTAAATATTTTTATATGCTTTCAATCTTTTTTGATTTAAATATTACTGTGAAATCATCTTATTTTTTTTGTACGTAACCTCATATTTTACTATAGCGAACAAAATATGTCCATATATTTCATACTAACACCAACATTGTTTGTAATAATGTAGTATATCTATCTCTATTACCCAAAAGCTACGACTTGTGAGGGTCTTATTAGTTCACAACTATATTATTAGTTAAGTTTTAAAGCAATCTGTTTGTTAATTCGCTTCTAGCCAACGTCCCGGTTCGTGTGGAACTAACAACTGTGTTAGTGAGCGTGCTAGTAGCTGTCGCTGTTATAGCAATACTTACAGCAATATCCGCTGTCATTTTCTGTTGGAAATACTGTAATAAAGATGGTGAGTTGTATTTAGTTTGGTTGTAAGTTTGAGTTGTTTGTTGATGAAAAGTACCACTTTTTAATTATTTAGGATAATTAAGGTTAGGATTAAAGAATAGAGAGAGAATTTGAAGGTCTTTTCGTAAAATACGTTTATTACATTTTCAATGTAGTTTAGTTAGATTTTAATGAAAATAGCAAATAAATAGTTTTTCTGTGTTACTTTTAACAAATGGTAACATGATGAATGAAATAAATGAAATATTTAGGTATGCATGTTCGATTTTATTGTATTTCATCAGACATACATAATATATTGTATGTATAATAGAAATTTTAATTTAGAATAAATTAAATACTTAAATTATATTATCAACATAGATAGATAACTTAGTTTTAAGAAGTGGATTACATTAATTAATTATTGTTCAGTCATAATTTTTTATGTACAGACAAAAATGAGAAGACAAATCGAAAACAGGATGAGATATCAAATATACCATTAACCGGTACTAACGAGTGTGAGAGCGTTGATAGCTTGGGTAAGTATAAAGAAAATCCATCAGAATTTCCATACATTTCATATATTTATTACTATAATATCAACATAATTTCCATAGATAAAAATCCGGACATAATACCTATCGAGGGAAAAATAAGCGATAACTGTTCAAACAAATCCTCCGCGACCGATTATAGTTCTATTAGACCGTTGTTATCAAAATCGGACGACAAATACGATCATAATCCGAGCGATCGGCATTACGATCACGGCGATCCGTGTAGCCAATATGTTCAAGTCCGACCATTAGACTTCCGAGTACACCAATATCAGCATGGCTTACAAATGGCCAACGTGGGCCAACCTGTGCCAGGAATTGGAATGCATATGCCAAATATTGGACCAAACGAATGCCGGCCTTACGATAAGGTTTACGAGAATTGGCTGAAGTACAAGAATTCCTTACCGCTAAATACTAGCGGCTTGGTAAGTTATAATATATTTTAAGAAATATATTATTTTGTTCAGACTTTTTCAATTATCTCGAATGTTTTTAAGTATCTTATTTATGAATATTTAAATAATGATTGGATTTAGTCCATTAATATTATTTATATTTTGTATTTCAAATGTTTCAATTTATTTATAATATAAAACATTTAGTGTAATATAAATTAAAAACATTTTGTCCATCGAAAAAATTGCTTGTAACTCAAAAATAATAGTTTTTTTTAACAGAATTATTCAAAATCATTCATTTAAAATAGGGCATTGATCACAATAGAGTAAGGAAACTTAAATATTTTTTTGTAATATTAGATATAATTTTATACAACAGAACATGCTCACACACACACACACACACACACACACACACACACACACACACACACACACACACACACACACACACACACACACACACACACACACACACACACACACACACACGCACGCACGCACTCACGCACACACTCACGCCCGCACGCACGCACGCACGCACGCACGCGCGCACATACACACACACACACACATACACACACACATGTATAATTTTCATATAATACACAAACGCATATGTATTTATATGATCTTTTAAGCTGCCAGTTGAACAGCTGATGCCACCGGAACTCTACACTCCATCGATATACACAACCTCGAGCCGGAACCCTCTCAACCTGTCTCAGATGCCGGAACTAGAACCATTCTGTGACAGAAGGTCACCCCCAGTGAGGGTAAACGCGGATAATAACAGCGCCTACTATAATGTTGACAGACATACACACACATTGCCTTTAAGACGACCTGGTAAGTCATACGAGTAGACCTTGGTCATATAACTATGTTGTGGGTATATTACTCGTCATATGTATAATCGTGTCAATTTGATAAATGGAATAAAATTCAAAATAATATTATAAAATATATACACCGCTGTTTTATGATGAAAAGATTGTTTAAAAAAGAGTTTTGAGTTCATAGAGATGTAATTATTATCAGGATTGATATTCCATTGTACATACGTAAGAAGGGAGCAATATTAGTCAATTGTTTTATTTACAAGATTGCCAACTTCTATTGAAATGGCCTATATATGCTTTTATGCATTCATATAAAATATATCAAAGAAAAATTTACAATATAATGATTTTACGTTACTGAAAATGTTAGTATATTATTTTAGGATATGAATCTTTCTTCACAATATTAACCTTTATGTAATAGACTTTATGAAATATGAGTATTTATCTTACACCTATTTGGCCAGGCGAGATTGATACTTAGATTTATAGTACAGAAACTGACGCTCTAACCACTAAGACAGATTTCTATAACGAGCCAGTATAATAAGATTATTATAAATTTATTAAACACACTAAAATAATTATCATATGCCTACCACGGACTTGGTTACAAAACAAAAATATTAAAAGATTAAAAAATATACTATCTCAATCTTTTAATTTTTCTGTACTGACCGTGTTCAGATATGAAATAAATCTTTTTATTAAAGAATAGTACATATTTAATTATTAACATTTTCACACTCGCAATTTAATTCCAGCCAACCATCAATTAGATGCGAAACAGAATCAATTGAAAGCAGCGGAAAACAACATGAAGCAACCGGAAACGAGTCAAGAGTGTAGATGAGTGACTATCGATGTAGATGACTATCTAGAGACGAAAATGTAGTCCAGTGAGTGAATAATAATTGAATTAAAATGAACATAAATTGAAAGTTAATGAGTGTTTCAGTGGTAGCTGAGTTTGAAGGGACCCGGTGTTACCAGTGTTTTAATCGAGTGGTCAATTGTATATTAAAATTTATATTAGTTTATCGTTGTTTGGATTTTCTAAAGTCTCAAGACTGAAAATTTAATGTAAGTAATTTATACGTTTCAAATTATTATAATTATTGTATTAGACGATTGATTATTATTAATTGTTAAAAATGTAAATTATTGTAAATATTTATTATACATTGTACAGATAATGATAAAGAATGTTGCCATTATAGGTTAGTTTGTTTTTAATTGGCTTGAGTCATGAGCTTCTTGTATTATGAAAAATTACCAGATTATTGAAAGATTTATGTTTAGTTTTGTACTTATTAATGCGTGTATAAGTATTTGTGTATAACAATAAAATTTTTAAATTAGGTACAGATATAATTACATATGCCTATAAAAGTGTTATAATCGTAAACAAAGTCTTGATTTTATTCATTTTAATTATAATCGATTCATATTTAATTGTTCTATGTTAATTAATATTTTGCATTCATCAATAAAATTATTACATATATATTTCGTCGTGGTTTTTTTTTTGTTAAAAATTATTGTAAAAAAAATGTAACGGGACTAAAACTCATAGATTATAATTTTAAAGAATTTAATTTATTTCAAAGAAATAAATGTAATTTATATGTGTAATTATAGTTTTATTGAAAATCCGCACCACTAGATAAAATTAAATCTGACGATCTATTTAAAAATGAATATTGAATTAATTCATTACCCGCATTTTATTCAGGAAAGTTTATTTTAATTTTACCGATAACATAGACTTAAATTTATTTGAGAGTACAATTCTAGATATTCCTGATCATTTTGCGGTCTCCTACTCATTAATACTTACTAAATTTAAAATAAAAAATAATGTTAATAAGGCATCAATAGTATTCACATAATACGTTAATTGCAAAATGTAGATCAAGTCTTTTTAGGAGGATTTTCATGGAACAAAACTTCTCATCATTCAATCGATTCACCGTGTGGGTGCCAGGTCCATCGTTATAGAGAGAGGAGCTTCAACAGTGACTGGGACTTGCGACCCAGGTGTAGGTTTAAGGGGCCCCTATCAAAAGCGCGTTTAACGCTCACATCCACAGTTCAAGCTGCTCTCTCTACCTAACTTATTCGAAATGAAGCTCCTAAGGCTGCAGTAATAGGTCAGTGCCCATTGCGTAAATTATTTTACAAAGATAATTTAATAACCACCATATTTTTAAATGCTATATCCTATATGCTATATATATATAGTTCTCGAGTTTTAGTGAGACTAACGAACAGCAATTCATTTATATGTATATATACATAGACTAAAACACTCCTGTTTGTAACGCAAAAGTTCTTAGGATCATTCAAATTACCTATATGTTCAATTTATAAGGTTATGTCTTCTTAAATATAATTATTATAGCATGATTTATAACTCACTTATTGTATTTCAATGTTCTGAAGGCGAAACATTTCTCATAAAATAAATGACTATCGTAAACCCTTTTATAATGGGGAAATATTTGGAAAATAATAATATTCTTGTCAGTAATTAAAAAAAAACATTGAAGTATTGTTTTTATCTGTCTTTTTATTTAAACACATGTATGCTAAAACATATTATAATTTATAAACGTAGGTAACAGAATTAATATCTTTAAAAATAATTTCTATTTAAAGTTTAATTAGTCTACTCAGTCAGAGATGCATTTGGATAATTCTTGTAACTATTAAGGCTATCCTTTAATTTAAATTGTTATCTTAAGTTACAATTCTCTTAATAATTACTAATTTAACAGCTATTTATTCAAACTATCACAAACTTCTTTCAATTAGTTGGAATTTATCCTTTATTATATTAATCTATAGGTAAATGAAACATTTTCCTCTATTTTTGTAGTTAAACTTATTATAATAGTGATTGGCACTTATATTTCTATTATAACAATTCTTAAGATATATAATACCCGATTTCTTGGTATGTATTAAAAACTTAACAAGACTTTATATTTACTCCTTATTCTTTTATATCATACTAAAAAGATTTGTTAATTCTTTTAACGGTTTTTTTATTATATTTGTAAAGAAAAAAAATTTACAAACTAAACAAGCTCACCACGTATTTAAACGACCTGAATTAACATTTTCAATAAACAGGCTCAATGAAATCTTATATTTCTTCAAATTACTGACTTACTATACGACTTACTACTAATGTTCTTATCTGGTCACCATAGATTTTTCATTAACTAGAATTAGCACAATTTTCACATGTTTAACTTTAATTATCTCCAGTTTTGTGCTAGCACATTACAGTTTAATGCTAACACTACAACTTTTAAAAGTTAGTGATGTGCAAAAAGTAGTACGCAGTGGTTTTAAAACAATATATTTTTTTGTTATTTTACCACTTTTGTATATGAAATTATATTATTGATAAATAGAGAAAACAATATGCAAGCAAGTCTCAACTAAACCTCATAAAGGAACAATCGCTTTAAAGACTAGATGATATCAAAACATAGATCTCCATTTAGAATTCTCTAAAGATTTCTTCAACAAAATATCTTCAAAGGAAATAAAAAATATTAAAGTTCAGATTGTATGGTAAAATTAAGTTATTACAAATAACTACCACGAAAGAAATATGAACGCTATATTTTTAAAAATACTTATTTTTCTTTGAATACACAAATGATGGCTTTATGCAACATAATACATACTATCATAAAAGAGTTATACAGTAAAATAAAATTATGTGTAGTAGATAAATTACGATTGAAGTAATGAAATAGTCAGTTGTTTTTCTTTTACAATACATTAATGAAGTTTAAGAAGATGTTTAATATACAATGTAATATAAAAAAATACTATGAAAATTGTATTTCGACATAAAAATTCTTAAAAGAATATTAGTATAGAAGAAAGTAGCTATATCTTTATGTCAGTTTTCTTTATTGTCAGGACTTAAGAATATATAAATGGTTCCCTTTTAAATGTTTAGTTCACAATATTCTTTTTTAATGCTACCTGATATACGAAAAAAATTTAAAACCCTTTTGAGTGAAACATTTGATTTGCATCCGAAATTGCTACGAAATTTCTGTTGATTTATTAACAAGGTGGACTTTATGTTCTGATGTATTTATAGCCTTTAAGTGGATTGTGTCTCTAATTATTGACGCCTGAAGCTACAAATCTTCGATATTTATAACATTTTTGCCATTTAATGCAAAAATTGACCAGATGCTTAGTGATGGGAAAAAATTGTGAACAAAATAAAGTGAATTGCAAGACAGTTTATTTTTTTTAACTTACATTATGCTATGAGGATAATCAGTAATTCTGTCTCGTATAATCGCAAAATAAATATGTTTTTCGATATCAGGAACAGTTTTTTAATATCTTGTTATTTTATAACGCCTCAGCTATTTATCACGAGTATGGACTGGTTATCGTATAATGGATAGGTTCTCAACTGAAATTTATTTTGTTCGTTATTGTCACTTTTTCTATATTTCAAATACAAATCCTATAAAATTTTATGTTAGAAACTGGAGTACTACTATCTTTAAGAAAAACGAAAACAATAAACTTGTAGCCAATTCTCTATTATCAATACTCTTGTGTAATTTAAGTTGAACATAACTTGATGTCAATTCCTTTGCTCAATTGGCTTACACAAAACACATATAAGAGGTGGATTTCAGAAAAGAATTACGCAACTTTTCAAGCCATATTTTATTATTAGGTAAAGTACTAAATACTTTAGTTATTAAGATAAATTCGAAATATATAACATAATTACTGACACTCAAAACACATGATGCTCATTTTCTTACATCAAAAGCCAACCTTATATTAAGTCGTCATTCAAATTAACATAAATAAAGTCAGTACATTCAAAAGAGGTACATAATAATTCTTAGATAATAATATCTCGTCATTCGATCTTTATCTCTTGAATGAAAGATGCCGTGTGAATACCAATTACCCTTTTAAAGGTCACAAAATATTCTTAGCTATCTATTTATAATAAAACATTTAACATAAATTTATTTTGTAAGCTCTAAAACATAATTCAGTTATAATTTCTATCTAAAAATCGATCTATTTCTAGTTATTTATATTTTATTCAGTACTAGCTGTGCCCGCGACTTCGTTTGCGTGGAATAGTGACTATGAGCAACGTTTTTTTGACATAACTTTTTTAATTATGAACCGATTGACATGAAACAAACACTAAAGCATAAATGAAGCATACCACAATATATTCGTGAAAACCGCATCCAACTCGGATCAGCCGTTTCTGAGATTAGCGTGAACAGACAAACAGACAAAAAAAAAGTTAATTACATTTTTGGGTTCGACATCGACATAACAATAACCCCTGCTATTTTTTTTATTTTTATTTTCAATGTACAAACAGCACTTTTCTACAATTTTATTATATGTATAGATATTTATACATTCAATATATATTTTTTTATCTTGACATCATCATTCAAAAACTGATAATATTTAAATACATACAAATTTTATAGGAAATGTTTCAACTTAATATTGTTATGTCTAAATTAGCAGGTTAATAATAAGATTTACTATATTTACTTAATAATAAGCTAAAGAAGCTTTACACTGAAGTGTTCAAAGAACTATTAGACACAAAACTATTGTCACGTTTTTGTCAAACACATGATTCACATAACAATATCATACAAACTATAATTCCTATAAAATCATTCCAAAGTATGTTAAGCATATACAAAGATTTCTATCTTATAGTTTCTCTGAGAACTAAACGACGTGATCATCTATATATCAATTATATAGATTTATTATATAGCTGCGAATATATTACCACTAAAGTTTGCTTAACCCTTTCAAATTGCTACCATATTAATATATGGACGATGGTATATAGTACTCTTAGTAGTTATTTTACTATCAGATGGATCTGCTTATTAAGTTTTGTATTTCAATACAAGCAGTTAATAAGTTAAAACAGTACAGTAGTTATATTTACATGGAATTAATTGCTTTATTTTTCAATAAAAATAAAAATATCGACAAGAGTAACATGGTACGCTTATTACAATTGCAAATAACACATATTTATAATCGCGATAACAATCTTTTTCGTCTGCTGTTTAAATCTCACAAAGACATGAACACGAAAAAGACTGCCAAGTAACTTGCAAGTCGAAACGCGTATATTTAACATAAAATATTGCTGTGTCTTCAATGCATACTAGCGCTATGCTTCGACTTTTAATATTAATTCTCGAAAGAATACAACCTATTTTTCTTAACATGCAGTGAACTAATGTAAGAAAATTTCGCATCTAATCTGGCTGTCATTGTTAAAAAAATAGATTTTTTTTATAGATGTTTTAAATTCAATCAAAGTTAAAGCTAGATTTAAATTTATCTGACTTCTATTCTATTTGTATCTACTACAACAAAATGAATAAAACTATACAATCTTTCCTTTTTGCCCTTGAGATCTGGAAAGAGCCGGAGCGAACATCCTGTCAATTAACAACTGCTCGCTTTGTAAAAAGAAAACAATATAGCTTCGTCTGTCGATTGAAAAATATATTGCTAAACCTTGTTCAGTAAAATTTACAACTCGAAGTTAACAATACAAGTAGTGTTCATGAATTGTTAGTACGCAAATTTGCAATGCTTCTGTTAGTGAAGTATTAGTGTATTGTATACATATTTATTCTTAATAAATTTCTCAATAATGTAAATTTATATAGTAAATATAAATGATACATACATAATTTTAACAATAATAATAATGATACAACCCATTTTTTCTGATATATAGACGTTGGTCGTCTTCCAACACAAAAGAATAATAAATGTAGGGATGTAATGAATAGGGAGATGGGACCTTATAAATAACGTCACATGTTTTAATATTCCTAATGTTTAAAGTACTTTTTAGTTTTAAATATAAATTGTTATATCTAATTCAAGTTCAATTGCTTTCCATTTTGTTCTCATAATACTCAAGAACACAAATTAAAAATTTTGAATAAATTACGGCAAAATTTGTAAATGTACCTGAATCTTAATACAATTTAAAGAATTTTATTTGAAAGTATATTATCGTTAAATCGTTATGATAATCTATATGTAGCAGAGACAAAGTTGTATGTTGTCTATCGTAAACAGTAACAAAAGAATAAAATTGTTATTAGTTTAAAAAGGAAAATATCTATAAGTCATTTAACATGGTCAAAGCAAAAAATATAAAGAGTATAAAGCTAGGTTTTATCTAACTCTATCTCGCTCATTGCTATAGATGATAGTTTTCATAAAACGCTTCGAAATAAGAAGAAAAGGTTTAAAATACCCAGCAGTCGGCATGAAGATTCATCATCATCATCATCATTTAGCCTATTGCAGTCCACTGCTGGACATAGGCCTCTCCCAACACGCGCCATAACACTCGGTCCTCTGCCTTCCGCATCCAGTGAGACCCATGAAGAAGAAGATTAATAATTGAGAATTTTTTTGTAAGCCTTACACTTATTTAAGAACAAAATTATAAATCGAATATGTTATTTTAAAAAAAACAAGTATATATTTAAACTTACTTCAAAAATAAATAAAAGGAATTATGTGGGAAAAGAATATTGCCAACCTTTAGAATTTTTGTAGTTTTCAAATTTCTGTGCGTCATATGAAGAAAAAAGAAAAGAAGATAACAATAAGAAAGAGAGATTGATACTGTTATACGAATATTGGTAAAACTAGAGAAATACTAGTAAGAATAATTTTTGAGATTACTATGTATTACTTGGAGTATTAATTTAAAATATGTATTAATTCCTTAACATATGTACATCCTTACGTAACTATAATTCTGATATTCTGAATCATACAACCAGTTAACTGAATGACTAGATGTAGGTTCCATCTAATACATTTTTATGTTCTCGTCTTAGGCGGTTAGAATTGTACAGTATACGTAGATTGTAATTAAAAGGATCTTGTACTACCTTCAGAGTCAATTGCCGTAAAAAAATATAGTTCTTAATAAGTTGCCTACTCGTATTGTCAATAATGAATTGGATATAACTTTACTGATATATTGCGTCGTATTTTAAGACCTTTCTTGAAATTAAAAATATTTAGGAGTTTCTCTAAAACTTATCGTTGTCTTTGTTAGTTTTTGAAGGCGACTTCGTTCGCGTTAATTTTGGCATTAATAATATAAGTGTAGCTGACTAGGTGAACTCCCTTCTTCACTAAAGACCATAAGTAACCAGTTATTGTTATTTATTTATTTTTTATTTGTTTTTGGATCGAACAGAATTAAATTTCCTATGTCCGTCACCTGGTTCTAAGCTCTCTCCCTACCAATTTTCAACCATATGCCTAAGATTTTAAAATATAAATAATTGATTATTATTATAATCAATAATCATAACACTGTTTTTATCCCTAAATATGAGATTTTTTTATAATTATTTTACACATACACATAAAATAAACTTCTTTGTTAAATTTAAATTATAAAAATTGTTTGAAATAAAAGAAGCCAGAATTTCATTTTGGATCTTCAATGTGATCAAACAAATGTATTTGATTTTTTATCAATCACTTTATATTATTTGGTATTAATATTACCTTTGTTTCTGACTGAAATATTTGAGATCAAAATACGCAATAAAGTTATCGAAAGAAATTAAGTTTACTCTTAATAAAATTACGAAGTCAGTGAAGCAGAAAATATTAAATCTACTTTATTTTTCAATGTACCGTGTAAATACAGTTATCTATTATAAGATATTTATAATGAAACAAGATAAGCAGTAACGTTTAATGCCTCATAAAATTTCAATGAAATAAAAGTGTTTATACAATCAGACGTCTGGTAAATAATGCTAGCAAACTTATAAAAAATTGCAACAAAGATAGCAAGTTTTCTTTACTCTATTTAACTTATTTCTAACTACCCAAGTGAGTAAGTTGTTTCTCGCTTATAATAAAATATCTTTAAGACAGTTAAAAATTATTTCTTTTCAAAATTGTAATTTAATTGTTATAAAACAGGTCTTGTTTGCAGTTACATAAATTTATTTAAAATGGTGTAGGTTTTATTTATATTTTCGTTTATAAGATAAAAGATAAAACAGTATGAAAATGTTGAGATCATCTGATTATAAATCTTTTGAATGAGTACACGTATATGTTTAATTTTTTTATTTAATCTAACAATCACTTCAACGTATCGATCTATTAACCGTCCATTTTTTTCTTATTATTGATTTTGATATACTCGTACAAATACTTGAAATAAAAGACAAATCCTTCTAAACAATGTAATAATCATATTTAAACAGTAAGTCCATTACAGGATTGAATCTACCCTTATAGCTTTAGCCTAAGAAAGATTAATGAAGTCGTTAATAATGTAGGATTAACTGTAAGAATAGTTTCATAGCCACACACTCTGAATATAGTGTTGATACGCTTGTGTTTTAGTGTTGTTAAATTTCACAAGATTTCCATCACTTCATTCAATATTTCTTTTAAACTTTTTATGGCTAGTGTGCCGGAACTTCGGAAAATTATAAATATGTCATGGAAAACGGTACTACAACATGAATACATTGGTTCAGACGAGCAGCTTTTAACTGCTTCTAAATAATTTAACGCTCCGGTAATTATAGTCCAGTAGAAATGTTTGTATGCCCGTACATTTTAAATTAACTAAAATCATTTATTTCCTTAGATTTCTACATTTACTATTAATATATAAAATGGCTAACAGTTGCTTTTGATGTTTCTTTGTACTGTTGACTATATAATACATACAATTCGATTACGGTAAATTGTCAAATCGTGACGCAATAAAAAATTATTGATAAGGAAATTTAGATATTAAATAAATGTGTTTTTTCTTAACACCATCTGTAAAATGATGTTTACCTAATTAACCCTTTTAGAAATTGTATAAGTTTTGATTTAAGTTTATGATTATAAATAAAAAACCTATTATAAAAAATTATAAACAATACTTAGAGTCGATAACTACTTTTAAGTTAAATATAGAAAAAAAGGTTTTTTTTTTAATTAACGTATTTGTTTTCCATTCCCACAAAGGACTAAAGTAACATTACGTAGATATTTTAAATCAATTTTAAATCGTCATCGGCCTATCAGAGCCCACTGCTGAGCCAAGGCCTCTTCTCACATGGAGAAGCTTTGAGCATTAATCACCACGCTTGCTCAAGACGGGTTGGTGATTTCAAACTAATAACTGTGAAATTATAAGTCCAGGTTTCACGATGTTTTCCTTCACCGTCTGTCAGTGGTTTCTAAATACTATTAGAAAGTACATATACTATGAAAAATCACATTGCTACTTGCCAGGATCGAAACCGCGCCCTTGTGCATGAGAGGCGGGTCTTTAACCACTAGGCCACTACTGTCTTTAAATATGAATAATAAACTATTTAGTAAATACAATTCCACTGTATCACACTGTATTTCAATAGCGAGATTGCAATGCTTTTGAATTCTGAATGGAATAAAAAGTCATGAAAAATGTTCCTACAAATATTCCGATATTCAACCAATAAAAAAGATAAAACTGACTGAGCATAAGACCAATGGATTAACATTATGAAGTAGAAAGTTTTATTCTTAGTTAAAAATACTATGGAGAATTCATGAAAATATAAAGCTTTTTCATTGCAAAAAGAAACGAGTTGAGTGATAATACTTTTTAATTTTTATAATTATTACTTTCGTATAAATTTCCATAAAACATGAGTTTCTTTATCATTCTACTAAATATATAAAAAATAAAACAATTCTTAAATGCTTTGATAATTCTGTGTAACTTTTTAAGTCTAGATTTTTTTATTTAACAAGTTTTTATTCTTCCATGCTCTAAAATTATTTGAAATATTATGTAGAGGTAGAAAACTCACTTTAAATATCCTTATTTCAGATAAACTATACATAAAAAAACTTGTATTAAACAATCTGTTACTTTTCGCATTCACTCATATACATACACTTTGTGTTTTCTTTACATACTATAATTGAAAAAAACATTAAAACTTACCTATATAACGTGACATATAAATTATGTTTTACATATTCAATAACAATGTTAAAGTTTTGTCTTAAAAAGTAAAGTAGTAAGTGTATTTGCAGAGCATAAATGAAGTGAATATAATCTGCCCTTATAAATTCATCACTAATATTTTACTTAGTCATGCATGCTGACTGAAAATCCGAATGTTGAATGAGGAGTGAATTTTTAAAATTCTATTTCAGAATTATATGACGGTAGAACTCACATTTAAAACGTAAATTGACTTTGAATAACGCTTTACGTCCAGCTCACGAACTGTTGTTTGACCATAAACGTTTTAAAACCACTGCATATTGCTTGTTTGTATAAAACTTTTAATATTTCATTTTTATACTGTGACTATGGCTGATCGTTAGCTTCATTTAAATCTCTATTAATAGTATATTTAGTTTAAAATAAATTGATTTCAATACTTATCTAATACTGATAACAAATGAAAATTAATAATAACTACTAATACAAAACTACTAAGTATCGGAAAGCATTGTGTAATGGTTTAACTTAAATGAAAAACTATTTAGAACGTAACAGTGAGATTATGAAAATCGATCATAGCAATTAAGTAGAGATTGTTAATTATAGCGTCAGAATATGTAGATGGATTTAATCTCAAAACATGACCTATGTATATTGCCTTTTGTAACGAAAACCAAATTATTAATAAAAGAAAAATTCATCGAATGATTATAAAAATAGAATATGCTTAAATTATGAAAAATTCATGTTTAATGAAAAGTGTTTAAAAAAATCTTCTTAGTAAATATAATTTCTTAAATAAATATATAAGAAGTGTTTTTGAAGTGAAACTTCTTTAGGAGCATGAGGATAAAAATTTTCAGATGTAACGTCACGCCGGTATGCAACGGAAGTGTCGAAAAAGAGAGAGACCGATTGAGAGAGAGTGAGACAGGGCGAACGTAGCATGAAGGAACTAGCCGTGGAGTGATAGTAAGTAAGTAGTCATAGCAAGCAAGTGAGATAGATTGAGAGAAAAATTGAGAGCGAACGTCGTATAAGGTTTTAGATTTGTATAAATATAAACAAGGTTTATAAATTAGTTTGCCAAAGAAGATTCACTTCTGAAATGTGTACTTTGTTCGCACGCATTTTTTTAATATAAAATGAGACTCTCATTATAAATACTTAAAGGATTAAAAGGAAAGAATCTAACTTTAAGAGAAGTAGTTACGTTCCCTGTTACTACTCGTATAATGATATTTTTTACGTTTCACCACAGTTATGTATTTTGAATTATTTAATTACAAATAATATTAAGAAACTATACTTACATAATATTTTGGTGCCTTTTATCGAATTATAAGATACCAGACGAATTTAAATAAGAATTTATTTGGTAATTTTAGAAAAACATAAACAGCGTAGTTCAAATAAGTATATTGAAAATATGATGAAGAACATAACTATTTAAAGTTTCAATAATTGTCTCATATGTGTGATACGTAATTCTCATATTTTTTTAAAATTAAATAAGCAAAATTTATTTTAAAATTGTACTATATTAAACTGTACTTATTTTCTGTCGATTACAGTTTCCGTGTAAAATAAAAAGGTCATAAAAATCGTTACATCTCGCTTTAAAAATTATTTGCATTCAAGAAATTTATTTGCCAGGATGGCAACATGTTAAAATTTATATGAATAACACTGAAAATCTGAAAATAGTTTATTCATGTAGTCATTTAAATGCACTTTTGAATCGTGAAATCGAATATATGTATGTTTTTCTGATACTGAGAAAACTTTTTTTTATTTCTGGAATATACATTTTATGGTCATTATGTAGAGTCATGTAATTACTTTAAGTAGTCAGTGGTGGCCTAGTGGTTAAATGGCCCGCCTCTCAAACACGAGGGCGCGGGCTCGATCCTGGCCCTGGCAAGTGATTTTTCTGAGTCATATGTACTTTCTAAGAGTATTTAAACATCACTGATTAATGATGATTCCCAAAGAGGGTTGATGTCAGGCAGGCGGACGATCGTAAAAACAAGTAGCTAAAACTATTCACAACATGTAAGGCAGACCCTGGCTATAGCTGGGAAATTGCCAGGTAGAAGAAGATGTAAATACTGTATCTACCGTTTTCATTTCCCTTTTTTGCAGTCGTGACCAAAATACAACTACAGTAAAAATTACAAATTTCAATTACTTTTTAGCTGATTGTAAAAAGGAAAATGATATTTTTTGCATGAATTTATGTTGATTGTGTAACTGAATAGAAACAACTCAATTTATCAATTTTCTAAGCGTCTGAGGAAGTTATCGGTCTATTTCCGTTTTTGCGTACTACTTCTGAGCTAGATATTAGTTTTTAATTCTTGAGCGTATAACTGTCATCGGAACTCGGTTTAAAATTAAACGAAGTTTTGCCGATAGCCGCGCATTTTTCAATGTGTCACACTTTCATCTCGTCTGGCCGTGATACCGGTTGCTGAAAAGTAATTCATTTAATATTCCGAGTTCTGCATAGTTGTCGTCCAATGGAGCAAATAGCAAAAATATGAGGATTTTTCCATTGATGATATTGCCAGATCTCATCGATTCTAATAACGTGACGTCCTCTAAGTTAATAGTAAACAGTTTTTGAGCGTTTTGCTTTTTACTTTTTGTATTAGTTTTGCTCAACTTCATCATCCTACTTAGCCATGGCCCGAGAACTCGTAGCATTTCCTATCATAGTGTGATAGTTGACCAGCGCCGTGGCCATAAAAGATAAGGCAAATAAAGATGTTACTGGGATCTTACGATCTTATGTATGAATTATCCTTTATTAGGCAAGCATTGTCTCAGTCACTAGATAGGAAGATTGGTTCTTGACCGCAGTTAAAGCAACATTTCTTTCAAAGCACTGCTGTTCAATATCATGGTTGGTATTTGTCGATTCCAGACATTAGGTGGAATTTAATACACTTAATAACTTTTAAGAGAAATGTTCGATCCAAAAAAGTTGAAATTTATGTGCAGATAGTCAACTTCAATGTTACTAAACGATCAAATTCATAATATCAAATTGAAACTACATATAAGATTCTATCCATATTTGAAAAAAAAAACTGTTTTAGGGTTACTGTTCTTTTAAGTGCATTGAAATTAAGAACTTCTACCCAAGATAATATGTCTTAAAATATAATTTAACCTTACAAAGGTTGGGGACAATGTAACTTTCAAATGGTGTTTCTTTCAAAGCACATTATGGAGAATAGTCTGGATCCGTGATTATTAAGAATTCAAAGTTTTAACATTATAAGAATACAGAAACGATCCGCTCTCTACAAAGATTGTTTAGTTTCGTAGCTTAGAATTTTGTGAATCTTTATTTTTATGAACATACTAATGAAAGTGATGAGTCATATGGTTTATAATATACTAGCTGGAAACTCATACAGGTTTTTTTTTTCGAAATTCTACATAGGTTAAATAATTTTTAGTTAAGACTTAAGAAAAATTAAGTCGTTCAAGTGTGTAGTATCAATTTAGATCAATATTCTTTGTAACAAGTTATTTATATATTTTTTATTTAACTACTCATCTTTTGTTTCTAAATTGAATGTTGAAGACATAAAAACTGTTTGGAATAAATACATATTTGAAAAGTGAATTTACAATGTTATACCCTTATTAATTAAAATTAATATAATTTAATATTTCCATAAACATAAAATATTAGATAGTTATAAAGAAACAGTGCTAATAGAAAATAGATGCTTTTTCTTATAAAATGACTTGAAGGTTAAAGTTTCAATCCAATTTTAGACATTCAGACGCTTGATTACTGAAGCCAGCACACGTATTGAAGTGAACAACAGAACGCTAACAAGCCTTCATGATTTTGTTTAACACAATTAAAATGGTAAGAAGTTTGTTGTTCTCTTTCTTGTTTATAAAATACCAGTATTGTTTAAGACAGTTAAAAATATAATATCGTTTAAAATTATAATTTATTTTCTTAAACCACTTTTCTATGCTCATAAATAAAGCTGTTCAATTTGCTAAGTGTACTTTTACTGCAAGGAAAAAGCGTAAGCATATGCATTTTTGATTTATATAAAAAGAAGGGAAATATTTTAAAGTAAAATTTACTTTCCATATCGATTAGAGTTAAATTCACAAACCCTTGTTAGACTACAAATGTTTAAAAACAGTGCAGAGACTTGTATAAACGATAAATTTTATAGAAAAAAAAACATATTAAAACTATATTTTGTATAAATGTCTGTAACATAAAATCTTTTCACAGCTATGATATATTTCACAGCTATAACTTTGAATAATTATACCGATTTCTCTATTTATCTTAATAGTACAATACAATACTTTTTGTTTGATTATTGTTAGTAGAAATACCATTCCCAGGTGATTTCTTTCTTGTAAGGATCACTAACAACCATATCTTTTAACTCCACGTACGCGTCTGGCACCCAGACTCGTTGTCGGCATAAAGACCCCTGAGAAACTTAAAATCTAAAGAGAATATTCTGAACTCGGTAATCGCCTATCATATTTACAATTTTGTTCATACACTTCCATATTTATCCTGTCTTTCATAAATGCACCCTATCGTTACTGACAAAACCAATCTTAATCTATATATACATTTTAATAAAATTGAATTGTCTGTTTGTAATATAAAAAAAAAACCTTTTTTACATGCATATGAATATGTATGGTACAAAGAGGATAATATTGTTTTACAATTTTTGTCCGTCTGTCTGTCTGTATGTTCTGGCTAAACGCTGAAATAGCTGGACTGATTTAGACTTGACTTTTATTGGCATGTACCTATGTGATAAGGATTAACTTATTACTTTTTATTCTGATCACAAATCCCAATCGTTTGAAAGCTTTTCATTATTATTATTTTTCTCCAGGCAGAGTCGCGTTTAACATATAGTTTGCAATATACATATGTATATATACAACTTTGGAAATTTAATTTAGTTTCTTTTTTGTCTATAGTATAGTAAGTCTTATATAAATAAATTCAATGAACTCTTAAAACCAACTACTTCAAGTATTTCTTATGTTGAAGGCGATTTAAATCACATTTATTTTGTATTCAATGAGGTAATTTTCTATTTTTTTAAATATTTTCACTTGAAACTTATATGCCTAATATAAATTTTATTAGTTAGTGTTAAAATAAAAAAATACTTTAGTGTACCGTAGTAATGGTGTTTAGTATTAGGGTTTATTAGAAACGATGACCTTTCTTGTGGTTAATGAGGAAAGTCATGATATTTCGAGGTCCCGCGGGGCTTACTTTCGGTAGAGAATTATATGTCTCAGTCCTTGGCTAATGACAGATTCCATAGAATAAAGTTCATAAGCAATATATCATGTTAAGAAAAAAATATGTTATTAATATTTACAAAAGTAAAGTTTGCTTATCACCTTTTTGTATGCATACATATATCTTATGTCCCTAATGCGATATACTTATAAATACACTATTTAGGTGGTAAAACGTACCTGTTTTTTTTACTATAGCATATTGTACAATTGCTAGCTTTACCGGGGAGAAAGTACACTTGAAGAATTAAACCTGACTTTGTTTCAGTCTGATATCTAATATGTTTTACCAGGATCCTGGATGGATATATTAAATAAATATATAGATAAAGAAACATATATATATATATATATATATATATATATATATATAGATAAAGAAACATATATATATATATATATATATAGATAAAGAAACAGTAACAAAAATGTGCTGCTGACTAGTTATATCTTCATCAAGGCAAATCAACTGGACAGGTTTATAATTTTTTTTATATATTTAGTAACTTGATCCTTATTCAGAAAAAAATGCAATACCTTTATTTAATACACTTTTATGGTTTTAAGACTTTCATGAGCTTTACTTTTTGAGTGATTACCTTTTTCATCTTATATACTCAAAACATTTTTGTATATATTACGTTAAAGTATAAAATTGACGCAGGTATAAGCTTTTTAAGTATATAATTCCGGCGTTTTATCCTTATAGAAAGTGATGATTTCCCCCCAGAGAAAAATTCATGCAATATCCGTTAAGTAAGCAATTGAAATAAACAGGAACAATAAATTCAATCTTAAGTACATTTCATTTACACTTCATTGGTCGTGGAACAATATAATAATACGTGCACTTCCACTGATTGCTAACGTTTAAGCCTTAAAAGACTTTTTTTTTAAATCGTTTCTCATATTGATCGCAAAAATAAGAATCCACTTAATAAATAAATAGTTTTACAGCTAAATTTTGTATACTTATTTGTGTGTAAAAAGGTAAGATACTCCATCACGCAAAAACAAGGAATGATTTTTATTTTTATATTTTACGCTATTGGAATAAGCACATTAGCTGACAGTGAAACAGCACTTCATAAAAGAAGCTTAAAATCTCTTAAATCCAAATAGTTTTTAATTCTTAACATGCATACAAGGTGCTATTTCTTTTTATAAAAACACGTATTTCTATTCTATCCCATTCTTTTATTTCGCCTTTAGTATATATGTATGTAAATACAATAACACCAAAATTCTTGTAGTAAAACCACGATCCAGTTTGGCCCTTACTCGAAACTCGCCTTATCTTTTACTATGCTAATGATCCCCTTGGCAGAAACACACCTGGCGCAAAACCCACAATATTTTTTGTAGATCATGCTTGATAAAACAAAACAAGTACTATATTTTATGTCTAGCGTAGTTCATAAGCAAACATATTATTAAGTAGCACATATTCCATAACTCAATAAAATTTAATTAAAAATGTCATTACGTTTTCAAACGAGTGAGGTTTTGTAAGTTTTGAAGCTTATTATAGTTGATGATGATCATTATAGTATAGTTAGTGGTGTCCTAGTGGTTAAAAGTCCGCCTTTTGTGCTCGAAGGCGCGGTTTCGATCCTGGCAAGTACCAATGTGATTTTTCCGAGTCGTATGAACTTTCTAAGAATATTTAGACACCACTGACAGACGGCGAAGGAAAACATCGTGAGGAAACCTGGACTTATAATCTCAGGATTATAAGTTTGAAATCACCAACCCGTCTTAAGCAAGCGTGTTGATTAATGATCAAACCTTTTCCATGTGAGAAGACGCCTTTTGCTCAGTAGCGGTCTCTGATGGGCCGATGACGAAGGTGATTAACAATATTGACTGATAATAAAATATTAGATTGTTTGTTTGCTTTGTTCAAGCAATAGACAAACTTAGTTGAACAATAATCGGACTTGGAATTCATATATTGTATTTAAGTTTACGGTAATCTGTAGTAATGTTATTAAAATGCAGTTTCAAACAGTAATCGTATGTATTTTTATTAGTTTACAATACAAGAGTTTACAATGATAGCTCGAAATAAACCATAATTTCAAAATTTATTTATAATTCTAAAATATATTTAAAATTATATTATACATATTAAATTAAATAACTTGTACAATGTAATTCATAAACTTATAAAATGTACATTTACTTTTCTGGAGGCTTTATGTATATTTGTAACTTATCAGATTTGTTCAGTGACAGTTGAAATGTCTATAAGTCGGATATAAATGATTGTGACAAACAGAATTACATTCTGAATTATTTCTGAACAGAATTATATTCTAATACTAATTATAGTCAGTGGTGGCCTAGTGGTTAAGGGGCCCGCCTCTCGTTGCCGTGGGCGCGGGTTCAAACCTGGCAAGTACCAATGTGATTTTTCGGAGTCATATGTACTCTCTGAGAATATTTAGACACCACTGACATACGGTGAAGGAAAACATCGTGAGGAAACCTGGACTTATAGTTTCATAATTATAAGTTTGAAATCACCAACCCGTCTTGAGCAAGCGTGGTGATTAATGCTCAAACCTTCTCCATGTGAGAAAGAGGCCTTGCTCAGCAGTAGGCTCTGATAGGCTGATGACGTTTTTTTGACGATGACTAATTATATAATCTTTTTAAAAGAATCTGCGAAAAAGATACGTGAGGATAATTTATTTTTACTTTTATGACATTACTTACATATAAATTAATTTATAAATAACCAATATTTGTTTCATCAAGAAACTTAACGTTCAAATAAGTCTATTCAGATATATCATAATAAATTCTTGTTCCACAAAACTTAATTATTTTGTATATGACAAACCTATCTATAGCGGCAATAATTACTTTATATGTAAGTCATCTTTTAATGACTTGTGTTCATTGTACATCTACCTGATGACGAAATATAATTCCTGTGGGAAATCAAACGTATTGATGTTTATTAATAGAGAAATGATATATGTGGCAGAATACATCCACGAATATTAAAAAAAGTAATAAAGTTACTAGTTGCTAGTTGCTACACATGACCTCGTTAACATTTTGTGGTTCGTATTTACCTACCTTTATTTATATTTTCATAGTTTGAATGTAAAAATCAGATTATGAATTGTTTTGAGATGAATTCATGAGTAATATATAATATAGTAATAAAGTACAAGATAAAAAATTCTTTATAGTGGACATCGTAATCTATTATTAATTATTAGTATTGCCGCGAATTACTTGATGATGCAACTCCTGATATTTTTAAAAGTCCTTTCTATTGACAACGTCATTTTCTTTGTTATCGATCCTACATATCGTAGGTCTCAAACACTTTGGAATAAATTATTTTAAAATCATTGAACTTTTAATCCTAGTTTTTATACTGATATAAGCTACTCAGATACTATGTATGTACCGAGTTGTGTTTTATTGCATTTCATACTCTATATTGTAACTATTTGTTTTTGTATTAAATAAATGGTAGTTTTCAATGGGAACTTCATTTAAGCACAAGTTTTTTGTAAATTAATTATATACAATTTTCTTTAAAACAATCTTTTAAACTTACTGAGATTTTTTATATGAAATAACAACATTACTGAGTTTTTATATCACAAAGTAGTTTTAAACATAATAAATGACTAATCCTTTATATATTGTATTTCATAGTATAATTAATATTAATTGAATTGCTTCGTTAAATCATTCACGAAATTGAATTTTTTGTAATTTATTTACCCAATATATCGTGTATTACCCAAGTATACACACAGATATTATGTTCACACTCAGTTACTTTGACTGACTATGGGAATATAATATCAATGCTGAATTCGCTTTGAATTTTAGTTAATTTTCTCAATATATTAGTTAACAGTCTACAGTATTAAGGTTAATTGTTGATAGACATAACAAGTTAAAAGTAGTGAAAGGTATAAGATATTTATGAATCACTGATTGTTGTTAATGAAAAATAAACATCACTGAACACTAAATTAAGCAAAACCTGTAAAATTAATCTTTTTCTTAAAAAAAATATTATGAAGTTCTTTTCTTATTCCTGACGCTTTCAATACTAGTAATTTTCATCATATATACTTTTTAACCTAAAGGTTTAAATATACTTTGAAATGCATGTTTGGTTTAGAGATGAATTTTTATTAATGACAGTTAAGTCACTCCCAAATATAACATATCGAATAACTCTAGTTACAAGACTTATATATAAATTTTAAACTTAGTCGTTTTTTGAAGTTGCTGAATTTAATACTAAAATCTACATTGCGATCACGTTTCTCTACCTAATACAAATTATATTTATTTTAAAATATACCTATGTATATACGTTTTTTTTTTTCAATTCGTAAATTAAGAAAGTTCCCACTTGACTTTAAATATCGGGTGTTAAATAATTTAGGTTTAGTTTAGTAATATATTTTATGACAACCTACTTGTTTTCAATTTAATAAATCTAACTCTGAGGATATCTGAAAATAATCACTTATATTTTCGTATAATTATTTTTCTTATTTATCTGTTTCACGTTATTTTTATTTTTATTTAATTGTAAGCGCAAATCTGCTAAAAGAGCCAATTCTAGGCTTTTTAAATTCAAGTGAGTAATAGTACAAGATAAAAATTCCTTTACAATGAACATAATAACGAATTATTCCTTTATTATGAGTTATTAGTATGACTGCGATTTACTTTTTATTTAATTCGGTGAAATTTCTTTAGAGATTAAGAAGTAAAAATAGTTGCTATAACAAATCCAATCACAATGTTCATCACATAAAAGTAATATGTCTTTTACCTCATCAGATTTGGAGCATTCTTTTTTATTCAGAGAAAGGAGGTTAACATTACGTAGCTACAATAATATAATACATTATCTTTTGTTTAACATCTAATTGAAAATAGGGCAAGTCTTTTTCACAATACAATAAAAATTCTGGAACTGGATTAATTATGTTAAATTACACTACACCAAAATATTATGTATAGCCATTTTTTTATAGACTATATATTTATACATAATGTATAGTATTTTGTAAGTTGATATTAAACATTAAAGAAAGAGCATTTTAATTTTGACTTTCAATTCATAATTCCTCTTTAGTCCTATAGTATTTGTTAATGGAGTATAATTGAACCCATTATAATTAATTCTTATATATCGAATATGTCTTTTTACATCCAGACAGAATTTTATTTGGATCTGAAAAACCACTTTAAATATATGTGTGTAATTTTAAAACCGATCCAAAGTGGGATCGTCGTAATTTGTTTTTTTATTAAATAAACAAATGTTGGGTTACATTACCTATGCTAAATCATTCAATAATATATAGACAAGACGAAACTTTTCGGCATTCTATGTTATCCCCGTGCGGGTACCAGGTCCATCGTTACAGGGAGAGGAGCTTCAACAGTGCCTGGGACTTGCGACCCAGGTGTAGGTTTATGGGACCCCTATTTAACGTTCGTTAAACGCTCACCTTCACCATCCAAGCTCCTTTCTCTACCTACCCAAATTTTGAAACCAACTATTAGGGTTGTTTTGGAAGTAAGTTCTAAGAATGAATTGATATTAGTTCTGGACAGCCCCAGTCTTTTAGTAGATTGTAGAGAGATTTACCTGTTATATCTCTCGCTCTCACTGCTAGCGCTTATATATCGTCCTTCTATATGATCACTTATGTAAGCACATATGTACATACTTATATCTTTGTAGAATAAAAGTACACCACAAAAAATATGCGATATGCGATATTACTGACGTTTATAAATTAATTTAATACCTACATCTCGACTTACTTGTTTAGTTACTTTTTCTATATGACTCTTGTTTGCTATAAACTAAAATAAAGAAAAACAATAGCGTCCATAACTAGTATTAGATACTGCCTTTATTATCTAGATGACCTTTACACACCACACAACTTTGAAATGAACTTTCAAATGCGGGCAGACATAAAATGTAAAAGCAAAAAACATTGTTGTTTAAATACATAAGATCATCGCAGTTATAAATATTTAATAGGCATGTGATATTAATTTGTTACTTGTTTTTCCTACAAAGCAAACACAGTATGTTTTCTTACTTTTTCGTATAATTTCGAAGATTTGAGTAAAATTTTGAAGACGAATTTCATTTTCATAAACAACATCATTTTAGAACTCAAGCTCTCAATATCAACAGATGCATTTTTCATGTGCACATTCATTATTTGCATCTGTATAAACAAGAGAGTCACAGAACTATTTCTAATAACACTATAAAACATCAGTCTGTCACATAATACAATCATCCCTTTTACAGAGTTTTAAATGTATATCTCAATTTAATTCTAGTACCATTTTTTGGAATTGATTTCACGTTACAAACATGATTTTAAATATGATTAAATTCTTTAAATATTTTTATAAGTGAACAAAATGGTTTCAATGGAGAAGAAAGGACCTCTCCTATCATATATGTATAAGTAATCGAAACGTCGGGAATATGTAGCTTTAAAACTAATAAAATAACGCGTAGTATATCCTAAAATATTAGTTTCAATTAAATTAGAATTTGAGATGATTTTGTTAAAAAACTGTTAAATGGATGTCAATAATGAAGTAAAGATACCAATAATAACTCTATAAAACAGAGGCTATTACTTAAACAAATTGGAATGTGTTCCCAGATCACTGAATACATTATATATAATTCCAGTAATTATGAGTAGACACTTTCGACTTTATGCATTAAGCACTTGAAAATATAGTGAAACTAAAAATTGCCTACTATCGAATGTTATTATATGTATTTAAGTGTCTAATAAAAACGAAATTAAAATATGTATATTACAAAGTCCCTTAACGCTTTTCTTCTTTACATCTACTTCTATTTATGTCATATTTAATGAAAGGCTGTCAAGAAAGCGCATTAGCACATTTGAGTCGTATAGAATCAAAGGCGGCAATCTGCATATTTTGTCAAAATAGAGATTTTTATATGGACACACAGGAAATTTAAAATAACGTTACGTACTTCATTTACTTTATAACAAAAACGACTATCTCGCAGTGAAATCCTTTTTGAAAATCAGGTTTAGCATCAAATCCGGCAATCTTCAACAGCATAAGAATCAAACCCGGCATTCTAACTCATTCCACCAATCACAAGCGTCCGTGTGGTCACGTGATCTAATGACGTCTGTATGAAGTTTCTAACGAATTTGTGTCCGTGTTTTATTGAATTATTTTATTTATTGTGATTACTGTTATAAAATATATGTATAAATTGAATCATGGATGTACATTCTAAGCCTGTAATAAATAAGTTTGCCCGGAAACGACAGAGAAACTCAGAAAAATGGAAACAAAACTTGGCGAAGAAACTCAAGTAAAATGTATAGGGCTGTCACGTCACGACTAAGACAAAGTGTATTCTATGTTTTTTAACCCTAACAAAAGATGAGTGTTATAAAGTTGACCACTATACTATGCGTATATGTGTGAATGGATTTTCATGCGGTTCTTTTAATATTCCTGAACAAAATCTGAAAAAAAGTTACACAGTTTTAAATTATAATTGTCAGCTTTTTTTAAAAATACACTTATACTTAAAGAAATTTATAACATTTTTTTATATCCTTTTGACAACCCTGAACGAGTTAATTTTTTAGTCAGTTTCATAAACGGCAATCTCGACATAATTTGGTATCAAATACGGCATTCTCAGATGTTTGGTTTCAAATCCGGCATTCTGCAAAATTCTTTTCTAAATTTCTTCAAATTGTTATTGTTATAGTACACAATGAGAGTTTAATATTAAGCGCATCAATACTTACATCACTTAAAATAAAGTTACGTAATATTATTTTTGAATCGGACGACACAAACCGAAAATGTTCAATTCTCTGATTTCAGTCTAAGTGTAGATTGCCGCCTTTGATTCTATACGACTCATTTGGTTTTTAATTATTTTACAATACTTATGTCATAGTAACAAACAATCGATTTTTAGGTATAAGTTTTACTTAAGTAATATTGGACACTTGCGGGCATCGACTGTGTAAAAACGGTTATATCTAAGGTTCTGTTCGAGATTATAAAAAAACAAATTAAATATATTCATAGTTTTCTGTCACAGGAATTTTAAGCTAAGCTTTAAATTAGTTCAACGTGTAGCAGTAGGAAAAAAATATGTTTAGAAAAGACATTACTCACAAACATACTGATTCCATTAAAAAATTGGTGAAAATTTAAAAAATACTATTTTATGTTCATAGAAGTTATTTAACAGACATGCTTAAATTTATATCCAATATTTCACAATTATTTATTGTCATTATATAAAAAGATTTTTTTTATAAAACTGGGGAAAGCTTTTAATTTTCAATTGAATGGTTAAAATCTTATATATTTATTATTTCAATATACGTAATTCATCTACATCAGTAATTAGGTAAAATAAGAGACGTTAAAGAAAGGCTTCTCATCAAGAGTGATATGTAATATTATTCATAAAAGTATAATATTATATAAGATATATCTTGTTTCATTTAAATTTCATTATACATAAAAGTGATGTAGACGAGAAGGGAAAAGGCGAAATGTAGGTCGAAAATTTCTGAAAGCTAATTCTCATACAAAATCTTTAACGTGAAAATTTATTCTACATATAAATAATAAATATGGATTTTCTATATATGTATTTAAGATATATCTTTAAGTTTTATTTTGTAGTAACGTTTAAAAAACATGATTTATATCTCATCTTTATATTAAATTTTAAAAAATATTTGTGATGTGACTTTAATTTTTTAAATAACGTTGAAAATTTTTATTTTTCTTAATATATTTCTTATGTGAAAATCGAAATAGATTGCGTCAACTCAAAAAAGAAAGATCCCGAACTAAGTTCTATTATGTATTTAATGTCATTGTTGCAAATAATCCTATAGCCACCAATATTATTATCATTCGATGACAGATTCACAGTTAAAAAGGTATTTAACAAGCGCATTCTAGCGCGGTTTACAAAATATTGAACACGATAGTATTCATCTTCTTGAGTTGAAATGTGTTTCGAGGATAAGATACCTCTATTATAATACGAAAGAATTCTATTAAATATATGATAAAATTAAATGTACGCTATAAAATATTCAATTAACACTCCCATATTTGTGTCCTTTCGTACTTCACATTCGTCTTTAATATTTTTTCCCAGTTATACAATTAAACTCTTGTGATCTCATTCAAATGACTTATTTTACTTTGTTACTGAATAGAATGATGTTTTGTCAAGGATATGTAACTTTGAAAAGCAATTATAATTCTATTTCAAGGCGGAATAAGTCTTAAAATTCTCCAAACATAAAATTGCAACAAAGGTGAATATACGACCAAACAAACAGTTATATAGGTATGTATATATACATATTTTTATGCCTCGAAGCCGTTTCATACTGATATTTCGTTTTACATTTCCTAGCAGTGATTTGGTTTCCAGGAATCGTGTGTTACGAGTATGTACGTTCTGCCTTTGATCCTTATATTTTATAAAATATTTTATTCGATTTAAGAAATATTTAAATTTGTCTTTAAGATGCTCAAATTTCATATTATTTTTATTTCAGGGATCTCTCATATAAAAACGGTTTTCATAGATAAAATTACTCTTCGATCTAGGAACAAATAAAAGATAATTGCATAGTATCTATCTTAGCACTGTAAGTTATTGGTAAACTTTAAAGATCTCTTTTTTGAAATACTCACCAACAATGTTTCTTAAATAAATAACCATAAAATTTACTAGTACTACTCGAATACGTTTAACTTTAAATTCTTTGTTTTTGATTTTTGATAAAAAAATATGTATTTTATTTAACAAACAAAGTATTTATATATTATTTTTCCACTCACATGTTAATCTTTATCATAACGGAGCGAAATGCACCGTCTATCTGTTATACTCACTAGACACTTGCTACAGATAAAGGTTATAATAGCCGTACAGAACTTAATTATAAATTAATTTATTCATTCTTAATATAAAATATATAATACATATATTAATCTATTTCAAATTTCTTACAGAATAGCATATAGATTGCAATTATTAAAGCTATATTTTTCACTGTCTAGGATTTCAAGTACTCAATTTTCTTATTCTCTTCAACTCAAGGATTATCTTTGACAATATGTTGCCATATTACATGACAATTGGCTGAATTCTGAAGGACTAAAGAAGTGACACACTAAATCACCTTCAAATTTACTACATATGAAAAAAATATATATATGAAGTGGTCCTTAACACTATATTACTACATAATACTAACATACAGAATAGTGATAAAGTTATTAAATAAAATATTCATAGTTACAATTATTTTTCAATCACAAATGCTGCTTCATAAAACATACGCTTCAGTTACAGTTGCTTCGTTAAAAAGTTCTACAAGTGTTATAATGTATGTCTAGTAGTAAAAAATTATACTCACCTTTATAATTATTGCAACAATTTATTTTAACTTTATAATAATGTAGAGTAAAATGTTGAAATTGTACTTATTTTTATAATTTAATGAATTTACTTTATAAATATCTTTTGAAAAATTTGTTACCTGAATTTAATAATGATTGCCATTTAATTATAATTGCTAAAAGTTATGATCAATGCAAGCTTTATAATCATATTGGTTGACTTAAATTGATTCTTTATTTCTAAACTTAAATCAAAAAGATAATGAAGATCAAGTAACACTACATAATCGAAAACATTATTTCGCATCTAGTAACAGGGTCGTTGAAAGCTATTTACTGCATTCTGTAAATAGATAAACTGTATTTGTACCAAATATAATAAATCCTTATTGTGTTAAGGTTGTAATGTATCTATTATTAACTATTCGACAATTCGAAAATACTGAAATAATTCATATCAAAGTCTATATACAATCCTGTACATGTGTTTCTATGCATATAAATAAATTTACAGTTAATAAATACCTTTTTTTATAGTCAGTGATGGACTAGTGGTTAGAGGGTCCGGCTCTGGTTCCCGAGGGCGCGGATTCGATCCTGGCAAGTACCAATGTGATTTTTCCGAGTCATATGTACTTTCTAAGAGTATTTATAACTGACAGATGATGAAAGAAAACATGGTGAGGAAACCTGGACTTATAATTTCACAATTATAAGTTTGAAATCATCAACCCGTCTTAAGCAAGCGTAGTGATTAATGCTCAAACTTCCTCCATGTGAGAAAGAGGCCTTTGCTCATCAGTGGGCTCTGAAAAAAATGTACCTTTTATGTATCTACCATTAACATAAACAATATAATTATTAGACCCGATTTCATTAAAAGAGAATTGAACATTGATATTCTATTGTATTGTGTTAATTATTCAAATCAATTACAAGCTCAAAGCTTACAAATGTACGGCAAAGACTAGGATTATAATACACATAAGACTAAGTAAATTACATACAAGCAATACGCTTTGATGAAGATTCCACTTTGACGAGTAGGTTATACGATGTTATAAATTAAGTTGTCTTTTATCTTGAATATTATATGACTAAAATTATAAATGAATATATTGTACGTAAAATCAATTTTATTTGTGACATATATTGATTCCAACTAAATCTTTAGTGTTATTAAAAACATATCAAATATGATTTGCATACGATACGAGTTCTCATCGAGAACTAGTTTCTATTTACATTCAAATCTTTTAGTAACGAATGCATACAATTTCAATGTTGTTTGCTGAAATATATGAAAACTTTGTACGAGTATGTAAGCACTATTGAGTTTTGATTAAAGTTCATTATATGAGTTTTGTTTAAAGTTCATTATAATTTATATAATATATGTTTTTGATATCGGAATAAAAATATATTAATATATCTGTGTGTATGCATGTGTTTGTGTGTGTGTGTGTGTAGTGTGTAGGAAATAGGAATAGCAACGTGAAAAGGAGCTCAACATTCCAGAAAATCAACATTCGTAGCTACTTCACTTCGATGCAACGATCCATGCAAAGAATTTATTCAAGCAGAAAAAAACGACTGTAATTTATTCTAATATAAATGTAAAATCTTAACTCTGAAAACATAAATAAAAATTCATAAAGGCCACATAAGATTAAGAAAGTTTTGTAAGTTATATTGAATATATTTGTATTTTCCTATTCATTTACAAACTGTTGCTTATAATTAAAGGTTAATTATATTTGAATAATAATATTAATATTTATAAGGTACAATGTTTCTTTTTGTTTCTCAAAAAAATATTTTCATTTTTATATATAATCCAAATAACATTTTATTTAATAGATCAGTAATAACATCATTAATATATAAAATAAGAATGTAATAAATAACTCAATAAAAAAATGCATTCTTCGAAAAATAAGACGAAAGCAACTTCAAGTTTATGCAATTCATTTTATTTTACTATAAGAATATTGTTTTAAAACAATACAAAATTGTTAATAATTCCACTGAAATATTTGATATCATACCTCTACTTACTAATTAGTGATGTGTACATGGAGAGCTCTTTAACTCATTCCTCATGCAACATTGAAAATATTCAATAAAATTTTCCGTAGCTACTTACGGAATTATTGAATAAAAATCTGTTAAAGTTGAGTTACTTATTAAATGTGAAGAACCTAACATTACTTTCGATGTATGTATTTGTTTTTTTTTATTATTTATTTAGTTAAAGAATGTGTCATTTAAAATTTATAATATTATTTGTAGTAATTTATCAGCCATTTAGAGTTTTTATATTATAACGCAAATTAAAATTTTAGGTTGCTTAATAAGTAATGATGGTAATAGGGGTTACATTTGCGTTGAGGAAAAAACAAATAAAAACCATGTCAGTAGGGACTGTCTATAGAGGTTTCTAACCCTCTGAAAAATTGATTTATATTTTACTCATCTATAACTCAGATGTTGGAAAACACAGTAACAAAAATAAAACAATGTGTTTAATTCCATACAGTCATTACATTACCGAAGCTCAGAGAAGAAAAATAAGGTGAATATTACTTTTGGTGAATAATTTAATATTCCTTATAAAGAATGATCTTTTAATTTTAAACCGCAGAAAGCCAGAAAGACTATATCGCAATTAACTAAGCTGATGATTACTATGAAACTTAGTTTATTATTATTATTTGACCACCTTTAAACCTTTACAATTCCGAATTTCTATTATATTATTTTAAAAGGGAATAGTAATTTTTGTATATTATAAAAATATATAAATTACCCTATATTTATATTTTGAACAGGAAAATAATGTTCTGCTAAATAATTTAATTAATATTTAACATACAGAATTCGAAGAACCTATTCGAGTGAGTGAGTGCACGAAATAAATTTTTCATTATATATTCTGTAATTGAATTTTAAATAAATGTCCTTGGTTTATTCAATCAAAGTGTTTCCCTTTTTCGTATTCGTTTATTAGTTCGTAGCAATTTATTTATCTTACCAAAAATAAATAAGCATTAAATTAAAACTATAAAATTCAAAGTTTAAAAAAAAAAGTTTCCAAATTTTATCGTGATATTATACATATAACTATAAAGTGTACTCAGTATAAAATGAGCGTTTCATAAAAAAATATATAGAATCTATGTCACCAACAGTCAAACAACTCCCTAATATGCAGTAATATATATACTTTTGTAGTAAAAACCTGTTTGGGAAACCACAACTGGATTTATAGCTGGCGAAAATTTACGTCAAAATAAAAAATAAACCTACCATAAGCTTCATATCGAAAAAACAATTTGGAACAAACAACATTTATATGAATTCGGAATAAATTACTTCCTTTAATCGGTACAAAAATATAACCTATTGAAATGGAACAACTTATAAATAATATTGTTAGTTATATTATTTTTTGTGGATTTCACATCTGAAATCATAAAAATGTATTATTTTTGAAATTTATATTAAGACTTTAAACGACGGTACTATCAATTTCGTAAGTATATGACACAACGCTTATGTAACTAGTGATATTAAAATGTTATATACAGGGTGACTGGTGAATTACTATCGATACTTGAGGACGTGATATTTGACGAACATATATGACAAAATAAAAATTAATATAACATAAATATTAATAAACTTCTAAGTAAAGTTAACCAAAAGTTATGTAATTAATTACGCATCGTGTGAACACCCTACAGGTTAGGTATACACACACACACACACACACGCTGATACAACACCACGCCGCCGCATGCGTCCACACTTGGAACACTTGGAACGTGTCCACACTTTATTTATTTATACGGAAATTTGGTCAAAAATTAAGTACCTATTTTTTTACATAATTCGAATGAGAATCATGTACCGAGTATTCTCCTTAAATATTGATAGTAATTCACCCGTTACCCTGTAAATGTATATATGTAATACATATACATGATCAACAGAATGCCCTTCATCGACAATCATTTACGACATACGAGGATGATCGAGAAAAAGAGAAACATTGATTTCACAATATTACTCTACTTAATCACTCCTGAATCATTACAATCATCGTTTGACACATGCATACATAGGAAGATATTTCTTTTTTATGCTACAGCTTCAATCGCATTGAAATCGTGTAATATTTTGCCAATGTCAACGACGACATTATTTATTCTGTATGTATGTTCAGAAAATTTGTATCGTATCTGCCATCATCTCGTATTGTCGACATAATTATTACAAAAAATTCTTTAAGAATATCTCTTTAAATGTAGGACAATTTATATGGATGACTTAATGCTATCAACACCACATTTGGAATATGGAGCCATGAATCTCATCTTGGCTGATCCCACATTATTAACGAGTTCATTTATCTTTTAGAGCACGCCGATAAGGACAATTTGAATTCTGTAATGTGTCCGTTTTATTTCTCTCCGTCCCAAATGTTTTTTGCATGTAACAATTGTTCTGGATAAAATTTGATGAATATTGTATCTAAACAATGTACTGTGTGAATGTTTAAAGCGCCTTAGTTCTGCGATGTAAATGTTTTTATTTCGTATTTATTTAGAGGGATTGTAATAAGATCAAAGTCTGGTTATACACAAGTAATTTGAGATGCTTACATATATATTTAAGTGTAGAAGTTTTACAAACTCCAGATAGCCGGGCTCTACTTGAGTCGATTTATAGTATAAACGCGAATATTTGAGTATCTACTATACTTATCTCTGATTATCATAAAACATTCTAATAATACTGATATTCAAATAAACCTGAAACATGAAATAACATAAAGACTATATTTTATAGCTTGATTCAGTCTAGTTTGCATGGGAAGACATCATAACAGTTGTACATAGTACCAAGTTACGTGACAGATATCTAAAATACGCATCATTCATTTCAATCTAACCACACTACTCAAGATAACGTAGGTGAAAACAAAAAGTTAAATATTATAGAATATAGGAATCAACGCATTCATATCGAACACGACTCCGTCAAACAGCTTATTATTATTCATCAAATCCTTCAGGAATACCAAAAATCGACGATAATAATCCTAGGAAAGAAGACAATAGATAAGTTGGGTGACCAATACTACGTTTTTTATTTTTCTCATTTCGCCAAAGTCCGAGTTTGTCTGAAAAATCGAAGAATCCACATCTCTCTTTAGTAGCTTAATCACCATCCCCGTAAAACTGCATAACTCTCTATGATACACGACAGCGATGAGATGAAACGTCGCTAAATCTTATGCAAATACAATTCAATGCAACAAACTGTGCATATATACATCTCAATTTAAAATCAATAGTATAACAAGAATTCTATTGTATTTACAATAGATAATTAGGGAAACCCAATTTCAATTAGAAAAATCTAATAAAACAGATGATAAAGATATCATACTACAATACTCTTAACGTCTCGTGATACGTTCAGATGCACTTCTTGTAATTGTTTTGCTTTCTAAGATATAGCATGGTAATTTTCACTTCAAGTAGTACAGTCGATAAGCAAAAGAGCAAGACACATCAGGGGAGGAAGAATTTTATCTCAATGTCCGACTTTTTGCAAACAATAAAACCAGACCAGACATATTTCTATATTCGTGTATTTTAAAGCGCGTTGTGATGATAGAGCTTACGGTGCCTTGGGAAACCAACATCCCCAAAGACCATACCATCAAGGTCAATAAGTATTACGAGCTCACTAACGAACTAACTCGAAATAGGTTCGTCGTTGATTTGTACGCGGTAGAGGTGGGAGCGAGAGGTATAACAGCTAAATCTCTCTATAACCTACTATGTAAAAGACTTGTGCCTGTCCAGAACTAACATTAATTCATTCTTGGAACGTACGTCGAAGGCAACCCTAGTAGGTTCTTTTCAAATTTGGTTAGGTAGGGAGAGGAACTTGGACAGTGGAGGTGAGCGTATAACGCATGTTAGTTAAGGGGCCCCTTAAACCTACACCTGGGTCGCAAGTCCCAGGCACTGTTGAAGCTCCTCTCCCTGCAACGCGATGGACCCAGCACCCGCACGGTGAATCCATCGAATGCTAAGAGGTTTCGTCTCGTCTAACCAACATTGTTGTGGTTTTGGATTTTAAACAGCATTTTCCTTTAGTAGTCTTTAATAAAATATAAAAATATTAATAAAAACGTAGTTGGTAATTTATAAATAAAATACAATTTCTAATATTTTATCATTTTCTTTTTCAAAGAAAGGGAGTTCATTATGTTTTGTACATAAATAAATACTTACTTTTCCGCGAAAAATACAGCTAGTCTCGATTTGAATTTCTAAGAAGGTTATTTTTTATAATGAAATAATCTAAATATGATTTAAAACTTCTAAAAGTGGCGATATCTGTTTGTAAAAATTTCAGATTGAAAAAAAAAAACAGCAAAAATATTGAATTGTTTGAGTTCATTGGTTGTTACGAAATTTTTATTAAAAACAAAGCTGCTTTCATGAGACCTACAGATATTTTCTGAGAAAACAAAAGCAATGAAACAATATCAGTTTCAAATAAAGATAGCTGGGTGCTAAGTTTGAATCTCTAAAGAACAATAACAATAAATAACACGTGAGAAAACTTTGATACAAACATTATACATAAATAACGTGAAATAGTTCATAAATATAAATAAGCAAATTCTATAGTATGAATGTCTTTAAGCAATAATTTGCATTTTGAAACTTTTATTATACCTATATAAGTCAGCTCAGCCCTAGTAGGTTCTTTTCAAATTTGTTTGGGAAGAGAGAGGAGCTTGGACAATGGAGGTGAACGTTTAGTGGCCCCTTAAACCTACACCTGGGTCGCAAAGTCCCAGGCACTATTGAAGCTCCTGTCCCTGAAAGGCGATGGACCCGGCACCTGCACGTGGAATCCTTGGAATACTGAGAAATTTCGTCTCATATAAATATCAATTGGGGCTCCAAAATATCGATATATTTTTTTAATACTTTCTTGGTTTCTACACAAGTTATGATGTGTCTTTCGAAAATATTTTCTTTAAAAAGTCCAATACTTGATATCAAATTAATATTTCTAGTATTAATACAAATAAATATTATTCCAAATTAAAAACTTAAAACTAAACAATGAAATACAATAGAAAATATAAGATCAGATTTGATATTACTATTTACCTTTACAAACAAACTAACTGTAAATATCCTCACTGGTTAATTATGTTATAAAATAATAAAATGAATCTTTATTTAAGTTCAAATATTTATAACATTTAAAGTTATTATTGCTTATTTAAATAATGTAAGTGATTTTAAAAGAGATAAACGTACAATACAAATATACATATTATTATGCTTAATAACGGAACAAATATAGCGAAAATTTTATACCCTTGATGAAATAAATACAATATTATAGGTGATGTAAACCAAAAATAATATTACTTTCTGTTCTCTTATTTGATTGTATAATATTATGAATACATACGCAACATATTCTTTTACGAACAGCTTTGACAAGCAATTATTTTGACATTGCTAGTTATTTTATTCAATTTGTAATATTATATAAATTTTTCATAATCTGGTTTTTGAGCAGAAATTTTGCATAGAAGTTCAATTTTAAAGTGTTCATAATTAATTTATATAGCCGCACATTTGAGGTAGTGGACTGGTTATTTTATGCACTTCTACAATATGAATTTCAAATGAAAGATATTGATTGATAAGAACTACTCCAAAAAAAACACTCACAATTCAGAAACGAATGAAATGTAAAAAAATATGAAGGTGGTAGATTCTAACTGTGGTAAAGAAATTACAGCTCGAACATGGACTGGCTCGACCGAGGAAGTACCACCCTCTCACAGAAGATCGGAGTGAAGTAGCCTTTAATGGTTGCGTTTCGTCCGATGAGTCACAAAGCCGATTGCTCCTTCCCCGTTCCGACCCTTTCCTACCTTTTCCTTATTCCCTTGTGTGAAGATGTGTATGGGCACGGTGACTAGTGCCCAATAAGTAGGCCGCCTGCTCGTTTTGCCACATTTCTCATAAAAAAGTAATAATAATTTAAAAACAAGAGTTTATGTAGATACATTAAAACAAAAACACATGATTGTCAAACTTTTAGTGTTGAGACATTTCATAAACAATATTTTTTTACTTGTGACTAGATTCTAAAAAAAATCAAATGTTCAATAATAATCATGCTATTAATTCATGTAAAATTATTACTAACAAACTATTTATCATTTAGATGGTCTTGTAAATAATATCAACATACTCGTATGTAAAGAGAATTCAGAATTTCTGTTGAAATCGTATAGAATGTTACATATCGTCAATACAAAGTCACTCCCAGTGCGGTATTAATTAAGGCATGTGTTAGTAACGTTGTTAATACCACTGCAATACAACTAGTGGAAATACTGACAGTAATTATTATCAATGTAACTATGTAAATTGCAATATTCACAAACAGATGAATTTATTAGTTAATATAATTAATATAATAATTCCTATATATGGTTAAAATGATTTTTTTAACATAAATATTAGTTAGTTATTTAGGGTGAGTTTCACTGCCAGTCATAGGTTCCAAAAAAACTACGAAAATTCCTTATATGTATTTATGTTATAATCAAAATTATATAATTAAATGTTAACACATACATATAACTAACACAACGTGATTGTCATGATGCTAGGATATCAATCCCATTCCATAGCTCGTGTGCTATCAGGAATATTCTGATTCACACGACCAAGCGTTCGTTCAAAGGAGTCAGCAACGTCACTCTTTATATGATATTTTATCCATACAAAGGTGTTGAACCGATGATGTTCGTTAAATTACTTATATGTATGTTGCGTACGTAGCAAGTAAACTTTTTATAATAATATATATATAAAACATTTATTAGCCATCCATACGGACTCATTTTGATTTTTACAAATCGAACTTTATTGTCTCTTCTTCTTCTTTAGCCAGGGTCTGCCTTACATGTTGTTAATAGTTTTGGCTAATTGTTTTTACGACCGGCCGTCTACCTGACATCAACCCTCTTTGGGAAAAACAAATCAAACT
The DNA here is from genome assembly GCA_916720795.1 of Danaus chrysippus. Lineage (NCBI taxonomy): Eukaryota > Metazoa > Arthropoda > Insecta > Lepidoptera > Nymphalidae > Danaus > Danaus chrysippus. The sequence goes on from CAKASE010000069.1 coordinate 827,619, forward strand.
TTATTGTATTTAATAATATTTACAAAACGTGAATACCTATAATTGTTTCCGTAATCATTAACATAAAATCGTAAATAAAATATAACGTATTAATTATTTTTTATTTTTAGTTTTTAAAGCCTCGGTAACAAGTATCAATGTTTTTCAAGAAAAAATAAATTTTGGGGAATTTTCTTTTAACTCAAAATTTGATACTTCATATAAGTTTTACATCTATTAGAATAACTATAGGTTACAGTGTTTTAATTAAAAATAACCTGTTCATAAACAAAAATAGATGTAGACGAGGTAATTGTAAAGTAACATGTACTTTTGTATGTTAATAACTGTTGAATTTTGTTTAATACAAAAAGGATAATGCTTTTTTATTGTGAGTGGAAATTAAGCCGAAACTAAATTGAAATTTTAATTATTTATAGCCGAGTAATCATAAATAATAAGAGCTTAAAATACAAATTAAAGTCAGTCAATCTTTTTACTCTCAAGTTATTCAATAATATTAAAGACACTTTTACTTTTCTTTTACTTTTTCTTATTCTCTGTTACCAGGTTTTTCCTACTTTTGTAGATAAAACTATTACAATTATACTTCAAAGTTTTCATACAGAGTTCATTGTAACTTCACATTTAGCAAACTAAAACTTATTTAATATTTGTTTATATTCAAATTTAATTTAGAACTATATTAAAAAAACTTTTTTAACAGTGTATTGCAATATACAACTGTTGAGATCTAAGACTTTCCCGAGTATTCATTTAAATGAAACTAATATTTTTCAGACTAGTAGGCGTATTTTATTATTATAAAAAACTACTCCCGACGTTTCAGTTACTTTTCGGCAATCGTAATCACGTATTTCAAAATAAAAATCAATCAATCGAATTTCAGCAAAGCAACATTTGTAGTAAAAGTACAAAGGAAACTATTGTATTGCTGCAACAAACATATTATGTCTATACTCTTATTAACATTTTCGTAGAGTCTTCCTAACAATGTATTGTTAATTCCACATTTCGAACATAATACGTTGTACGCTTCTTGTTATATCTTAATTAATAGTTTCCCAAATCCTAAAATCAACTGTTATATCTTGTTCTCTACTAAATTATAACTATTACAAGCTATGTTCTAATATTGTATTCTGGGGAACATTTATCCATTGCCCGTGGCGCTTACAAGATGTTGGATAGAACCAGTAACTTTATATGAGATATATGTTTGAATAATTTTGTATGAAATTGTTATTCTCAACGATTTTTCGTGCGTAATTGTCGCTAATCAACCTATTTCCTCATCTTTCTTCTATGGATTTTATTAATTTACTTTGAGGAACAATTAAAGATTCCAAATGTATCAGGACTTTATTTAAAATATTTCAAGCATCACATTAATTATTTTTCGAATGCAAACAAATTAAAAAGAGCACTCTCATACAATACGTAGCTTTTCAGGCAACAGAGACTATAATTGAAAACAGGTAGTAAATAAAATTTAATTTATCATTACCAAACTTTATTTGTCGGTTTAAATATTTTATTTACTGCATCAATCCCTGTAAATTTTAAAGTCATATAAGTGAATGCAGTATTTATTTTTTATTTTAAGTATGTTTACTGCTAATAAGATGTTATAAATATCCATAAGAATTTATATAGTATTTGTCCAAATCAGGTAACTTACTCTTGTTCTTCACTAGGCTTTGAAATACGAAATTAAAAACAAACAATACTTAATCAAAAACATTAAAGGCACCTTTATTGGTATAAGTCAGAATTGTTATTGTTTAGTCTTCAAGAAATTGTTTAGTCCTTAAATGACAATATGATCTTTACCAACACTATTTACATGTGTTATTTAAACCAGTTATACCAATAATAAAATATAAACAAGATATCCCCCTACATATTAGTGACTTATGATAATAAAATGATAATAATAGTTTCGGAATCTGAATAATTTGAGGACGTTTATAAAATTAGCGCTTTTCATAGAAAGATAATGTATTGTTAAATATTATATTTGCTACGATGAAGGTCTTTAAATTATATTTTATAATTTTATTTTAAAAGACAATTAAATTTTTACTTCTGGGGAAAGAAAAATGTTTATAATTTCTCACTAAAATTAGGTCCTTTGAATTGGTGAATGATTTTTGTGTCTGTATTATTTTTTATTAAATATTCTTTATCGCAGATAATAATGGAAACAAATTGCTCTTTGTATAATATAAGTTTATTTAGATAAGAATCACATTAAAGAAGATCGATTTTAATCCACAATATAAATGTCTAAGACAGATGACTTAATCGGGATTCAAAAGAAAAAACAAAAGATCGCGATTACTTACATATAATAATGGTAAATAAACTTATCCTTTACGATTTTTGGTAGCAATGAATCAATGTTTAACCCACTACGAGATTATCCAGCTTGAAGATAAGCTCTTTATCCACATACACAAATTAACAATACACAAACACTATGTTATTTTAGTTGTGAACTCATTTCCTGAAACATGGGATGCTAGACAAAGTAATTATATTGCAGAGAGTAGAACCTTAAATCTTTTTATCACAACTTGAAAGGTATACCTTTAAAGTTAGAATACGATAAAAAATCCTCCAGCCAACTCATTATTAAATTGTTTCCTAAGGATGCATATTCTTTGTTACTTTTAGCACGTTATTGTATGTACATATATCCGTTGCGTATACGAGCTTGTGATTCTCATTTTTTATCTTTAATTTCCTACATAAAGTTCCTAATTAATTTAATATAATTATGTACACTCATCGTTTATTTTGACTGGATTATTTAGTATTCGATTATAGTCTATCTAATGTTTATTTTAATATAATTTTTGCATCTAACTATTGTTTCCAGTCAAAATATTAAATCTTGTATTCCTGTATTGAGCTACGCAGTAGTTATCCAGGTATTCACTGGTTGCAAATTATTTAACACTGTACTTTCCAAGTTCCAAGGGCTAGTTGCTTACTATTATTTTACAGTAATTAAATCTATAATTGAATAACTTTCCATATATCCACACATTTTCTTGATCCTTTGGGTCTTAGATATATTTTCTGGCTTAATTCCTACTGGTTTTGTAGAGTAATTTGCCAATGTAAACATTGTTTGATAGTATAAATTCAAGAAATGGACAGTTGTCCATCCATTATAATATCCCCCCTCTTAAATATCCCCCCTCCCGACTGTTGGTGTAACGGTATTGCCCTTCCAAGTCACCTGCCTCATTGTGTTCATTATATTAATCCTAATATAACATCACCGGCTATTAGGAGTACGCCTGAAACCGTCAGTAATATATGAGATATTTCAATAGGACTTTCCAATAGATTAATTTCCTTTAATGCTATTAATTATAACATTTCCGTTGTTATACCATATTTGACACCTGGAATCGACAAGATCTTTGTGCTATTGTTTGCAAGGCCTTTTCCAACCAAAAGTCAGTTCTTGTTTGCTATTTTATTTACAATAGATTTCTTATTATTTTTATTCACCAAAATAATGTAATCAATTGTAAGAGGAGTCCGAGATATTAATCAAACGCGAAGGTGACTATTATTTGACATTAATCAACCAGAAAACACAGCCTCGAGAAGAACTTTAAGCCACCGCATTTCTGTGTGGACCCTATAGATAGAGTTTCCAAGTGTTCCGTACAGTATCGTGACCACCGCGTGTGTCGTATCGGTTTCGTGTCTAGAATTTCTAGATTGAAAACCTGAATGACTCGAAATATCTGTAATCGTTTTTTTTTATGTCGCAGCGAAACTCTTTTTAGCTGCCGTCCAACCGGCCTTGGTGGAGCCGGAAGGGATGTGTGAGGCTCGACCTGGGTAGGCCCCTACTCAGTAAAACCAATGCGAAAGCCATCGGCCGCTATGTCGGTGTACCCCGGATCTGTCAGCGACAGGGCACACCAGCGACTGGCCGGTCCTGGCAAAGACCGGACTTACTCCCTCGATCTCTAATCTTGCTTACTCTCCGGTGGTGTAAATCTCGTTATTTATCACAATCCGTAAATACTTTAAAAAATCTCTTAAACCACCTGTACTTAAACTGGCAACCCAGATAGAAGTGTTATTGTATTATCCTCTTTAAAATTATGTTACTAGTGGAAACTAATTTTTAAATATCTGAGAACTACATAGTACCCGATCATGTAGTCTTTAATAACTTCATCTCAATCTCTGATATTCGTTGGAATTTAATTGATTTGTTATTAATATTATAAATTATAATGATTTTCCCGAGTTGACATTTAAAATAAAATTTCTTTTTTCGGACACAACAATCATCTCGTCTGCCAAGGGCAGGTTGCTGTAAAGTAATCCGAACATAGGAAAAATTTACTAATAAAATCACGTAAACATATTGGAAAACATAGGTTCATTGTAAGTTATAATTATTCCTTTAAATATTAACTTCAGTCACAATTATCTAACTTTTAATAAAACAGAAAACCAACGTCCCCTCTCTTATAACTTAATTTTAATTTCTACTTGCTACGATTTAGGTGGAAATTGAAAAACATATACTTATATTTAATTTTAATACAATTATTCCATAAAATGGTACACCCTTTTCTTAATGTTATAAGTATACCAGTTATATAATCTAAGAACGATGTCTCGAATTTTAAACCTCCTAACATCTCCGTAATAAGCCTATTAAGCCCATTACAGCTAAGAATGATACTAATTAATAGGATGGTTAAAGCTAAGAGCTCAGGATTTCAGCCGTTTATGCGAAATTGATGCTTCAGGTTTCTGATAAGCTGCTTCCACATACTATATGTACATACTCTTATGTAATACTTAGTTATATAAAATTGGAGTATATATAACGCTTATAAAATAATAAAGTACTTTTTTTATAGATAATTGAAATATTTTTTTTTTTTTTTTTTTTTTTTTTTTTTTTATGTGAAAGTTGGCAAACGAGCCGACGGCCCACTTGATGGAAGGTGGTTACCGTCGCCCATAGACATCCGCAACATATTTGTTACGGATGCGTTGCCAACCTTGTTTTTTAGGGATAGGGAGGGGCGGGAATAAGGAAATGGTAGGAAAGGGTGGGAATAGGGAAAGGGCAACCGGCTCTCTCACTCATCGAACGAAACGCAGCCATTAAAGGCTACTTCACGCCGATCTTCTGTGAGAGGGTGGTACTTCCCCGGTCGAGCCAGCCCATGTTCGAGCTGTAGTAACTGACTACGGCTAGGCTCTACCACCTATAGAAATATATAAATATCGTTCCCTTTTCTAGTCTAGAAGGAACATTTCGTAAATTAAACATTGAATTTTATTTCATCTTCATTGCCTATCTTATTAGAAAGACGATTTTTCTAAATTAAGCGATAAAATACTAATATAGTTTATTATAAAATTTAATTTAACAATCCAAACGTATAATACTAGTAGAAAATTGAATAAAGACATTTACAAAAATATTGAGTAACCTTATAGAAATAATATCATGTATGAAATTGTCATATTTAAAAATCACAATTTTATTTTATTTACGTTTTGTTTGAAAAATAACTCACTATAGTAGACGCTTTTTTGATGAATCTAGATAAAAATGAGTTTTAATTAATCATAAGTATGTAAAAATTATTTAATTGAATAATATTAATAGGTTATGAAAAAGTAATATTATAAGTAATTCATACAAAAATTCACTTAAAGCAAAATTACTTATTAATTAAATGAAATTATCATTATAAAGGAACAGCACATGCATATTAATACTTATCGTAATATACTTAATTCTCATTAAAATAATGAAAAGTCAATGTTTTAATACAATCACTTTTTATTATCAAATTTAGGTTATATAAAATTCAAATAGTCTATAAAGAAAGAATATTAAGTAAAAAACAAAGAAAAAATATATTTAATGGAGGAATCGATATAAAATTTATACGGAAAAGTCTTAGAGAATTTTATTATTGACGCTTCATTTATCATCACAAAAAGTCATAAAATTTATGACGATATGAAAGACAGTCGAAGAGTTAAATTACTTAAGTTGAAAGATAGGATATTTTTCCATTTTTTATATATAGAAAATCAATATACTTAACAGGGACCGATATAAGCTATAAAAATGAAATGGAGTTTTATAAAATATTAATGAATATAATTCCTTAAAGTATTCTAAGCTGAAGGTATTGATAAAAAGTATTCTGTAAACGACTTATACAGCAAAGTGTTCACGTTATTCTTTTTAATGACAAACAAAATAATATAAACAAAATATGTATTATTGCAGTAAATACTTTCTTTGAACTTTCATAATAATATTCATGATTTAAACATAGCATAGAAATTACAAAAAGTATAAAACTTCAAAATGTGAATCACATAAACTTGATGATAAGATATAATTTAGAGACGAAACTTCTTAGCATTTTATGTATTCATCGTGGTGGGGCCGGGTCTATCGCGATGTAAGAAGAGAAGCTTCAACAGTGCCTGGATCTTGCGACCTCGGTGTAGGTTTAAGGGGCCTCTATCTAACGCGCGTTGAACGCTCACCTCCGTCCAAGCTCCTCTCTCTAGCTAAATTGAAAAGTGCCTGATAAGACTGTTTTCGAAATATGTTTCGAGAATGATTACATATTAGTTCTAGACAGGCCCAAGTCTTTTAGTAAGAGAGATTTAGCTGTTAGCTGGCTGCAGATAGACTAACCGCTTCATGTAAGTTTTTCATAATCCTATCATCAGGACACGAGTGTTTACCTCTATCCAGGAGTACCCTACATCCCACGATCAAATGTTTAGCACGTACTGCCTTCCCGCAGATAAAGCAAGTATTTTCAGTACCTTTACCCACCTTACTAAATTCCTCTGATCTGGAAGAGCCATTTGGAACGCATTCAGATTTTAGCAGTGCTGGCGACAGTCACGAATTAGGTGGGTATTTGCACATATATATGAATCGAAGCTATATCTTTGTGGGATATCAAATACTGAGACAATTATTTAAAATTGCAATTTAATTTAGAAAGGCACCAATAACATTTGCAGTTCTCTATTGTAATTTCTTCCAGTGAATAATTTAATAGAATATTTTAATTGTATACAAATATATTGTTCAGAATGAGAGTAAAAATATAAATATATCTGCTGGTAACAGATATAAAAGGTGTTATAAAGGGGAGCGTTTGCTTTAAATGTTCAATTGGGCAGAAACAATGAACAGAAGCAGCACTGTTTTAAAACCACAAAGTGTTACTATGTACATTCACTTTAATGTAAGTTTATTTTTATTTATTATTCCTAAATTTCATAATCATTATCTCAGTATCTTTACTTCTGAAGGGAAATTTTTTTTTTGTTTACTAATATTCGGATGAAACTACGCACTTTTAAATAGCTTATTATTTGAACTTTGCATATATCTATAATTGCTAGCCTTTCAGGTATTTGTAACAGGTAACAATAGGGATGTGAAAATAAATCACTAACTAATGTTTAGTGTTAGTTTTATGCCGTTATATAATTATAATATATTAGAATATTTAGAAACACATTTTTATTATTTAATGTAATTAGTTTATTTAAAATTATATTAAACATTGTATTTATAATCCGTCATCATTTGACAGAAATACTTATATTAATTTATTACATCACTGACCTATCTTTTAGTGTATCTATTATAACATAGTTTTGCGATTGCATAGATTTTATAAAATTGTAGACATGTACTTTTTGGTACTAAAGATAAAAATAAAAACAAATTGTAAAAAAAGCAAATAATTCTTCGCGATTACAAAATTCAATGGGTTTCCTAAATTAAGACTAATAAAGGCAACTAGAAAAGCTATATCTACAGGCAGCTGATAAACATGTAAAATTAGCAGAACAGTAGAAGATATTTTATTCAATATCATGAATTACGTAATTGAAATATTATTTATTAAAAACCAATTTGTCTCCTGAAATTTATATCATCATCAACCTATCCGAGCCCACTGCTGAGCAAAGGGCTCTTTCTCACACGGAGAAGGTTTGAGCATTAATCACCACGCTTGCTCAAGACGGGTTGGTGATTTCAAAATTATAATTGTGAAACTATAAGTCCAGGTTTCCTCACGATGTCTTCCTTCACCGTCTGTCGGTGGTGTCTAAATACTCTTAGAAAGTACATATGACTCGAAAAAATCACATTAGTACTTGCCAGGATCAAACCCGCGGCCTCGTGCACAAGAGATGGGCCCTTTAACCACTAGGCCACAACTGACTTGAAATCCTTTATAGTTGTGACTTTTTATAAATCCGCAGAATCAGCAACTTTTTTACTGTAAAATCGGATTGGATATCGTTCTAAGTAACTAATTTATACAATAATAACAAGAAAAATATTACCGCTATTTAACGTTCTTGTATATTGTAACTTCAATGAAAATTTCAGATTGAAATGTTATGGAGAGATAAAAACAGGTTGAGGATTGTGGAGTGAATATTTTTTAATTTGGTTTATCTTACCATAAAGACCTGTTTCAACTCTCTTCATGGTTTTCTGTCTGTCACTACTATCATTCAAAGTTATTCCCAGGAAACAAGTGTAACTAGTTAACAATATGATCACCGCTATATTCTAATTCTCCTTATTCTATTTGATATACGGAACGAAGCATAAGACTAAACCATCACCAATAAGGTTTATTAATACGCCTATTTATATAATTTTAGTCTTGATATGTTCATTTGAAACCCATACCCATAATCCATAATATTATACTTTCATACCTTGCATGCTCTATAATGTCTTGTTTATTTTTCTATTCAATGAATTAATATTTTCGGATTACTACGCGTATTTTATTACTTTACAGCAAACATAATCACAGGTAAAGGAGATGTGCCGAGAATTTGGGGAACATGTAATTTTAAAAATAATAAAATGCGCGTAATAATCCAAAAATATTAGTTTCATTTAAAATCATACCCGCGAAAATCTATCTCTTTATTTTTCATTTATTTAAGCTAAAACCTTCAGACAACATAAATTTTGAATTTTAAATCGTTCGTAAATCTGCAAGAAGTGATGAGCACGAAGCTATAAAGTAGAACATTAAAAAAATTTAAACTACTAACTCTTACAGAACACTTAAAGTTAGAGTATAAATAAAATGTATCTTGAGCACTCCGGTGCTGAAAACGTATCTTAAAAATTAATACATATAATTCTGAAAAAAAATATGTCAAAAGTAAATATTTGTTTAGAATTAAAATCATTACAAACGTATTTAAAATATTTATTAGGACGTAAAAAAAAGACCTAATAGGTATTATTTCAATTCACTTATTTTTGGTATTAAGCTTGCAAGATCGTAATTCTAACCACGGCCGCGGGCTTACAACGCTAACGGTACTATACCCACACTCCTCTACGATTAGACATGCTGAAGCTTTTCAACTCGCAAATTTGTTCAGGTAATACCTGAACCAGCCACTTCCCTTCAATACCTTCCCAAGATGGAATACTAGAATCCCAAAATGCTTGCCTATCAAAAGTTGCTATTTCTACAACTGGATTGAGAGCCTTTCCGTCTGTTACTAATCGGTGCGTTATTCGCGGCTTCATCAAAGCTGCTGGGAATGACATGATGATGATTAGCCTTTGCGATTGACACGTGTGGCGAAGAATAGCGCCGAAGAGAGACCAGGGAAGACTCCAAACTATTGTGTCCTAATTTTAATTGGTATATTAAATATCCTGTAATTTATTCAAACCCAATATCAGGCGAAGGTATTATATATAAGGTATTTTTAAGATAATTGTTGTAAATGTTTTTCTAATGCTTCAGTTTACAGGAAACATTGGAAAGTTGACATCAGCAATATTAAATTAATATCTAGGATATATGTACATACCAACACATACACGCATATGCCCACGGGGCTTGAGATAATGTTACCTATCGTTTCTCAAGAAAGTACTTAAATATCACGTTTTTAAATATTCTCAATAGTGTCTAAATAAAATCAAGTCTAAAGGCCTTCCTTTCTATTAAGATTTGAAAAGTTTGAATGGTACCTGAAACGTTCAAAGTCTTGCAAAACTATTTTAAGAACATTCCTAGAGAACAAAAATGAAAAGTACATTTTAAAGTTACTTTAATAAACTTCAAAGATAAATATGTTTATATTTGGCTAAAGTATTGTTTTGTTGAAATAATTGGCTCTATTTAAATTATATCGACTTGAACTAAACTACGAGTACATGTGATATATTAATTTTTCTCTGTATGACGAGTGTAAACTGTAAATGAGTATAAGTTGTTATTTTATAAGTGAATTTCAATAATGTGTACTAAAATGCTACAGTTGTTTACTTGCAGTAATTATAGTTATAACTTTAGTATATTTTCAAGCTTCAATTGTAAATGTTATATAAATATGTAGTTTGTTTTTTTTACTGCTGCTAAGTGTAAATCTCATGTCATCACATCTACATACGATAAAAATTGAATTTCAGTCAAAACTCTATTTATCCTTTTTATTTCTTCTACTACATTCTACCATACTAATTAAACCTTTTAAAAGCATATTTGTTCAGCATTGAATTACAGTGCTTACGATTTTAACATACATATAAATGTGAATATAAGTTTACGAAAAATATATTATTTCAAATATAATGCTGCTATAACAATATTTTTCTTGTCATTTAACTGCCTACAACACGATTTCGATATATCACGTGTTGATCGTATCATCGGACCTTTTCCTAATTGGTCCATTGTGCACTCACACGACACTCTCACGTACAACCAAATGCCAAAAAGGTCGAATGGCCTGATAATAGTGCTTAAATTTGTGACTATATATTACATTTAGTATATTCTTACATTGATAATTGTTGTATGGAATATAAATATCTTAATTAAAACAATATATTTTCATACATACATTTCAGTTGCGTTTGAGGCGCCTTAGTATATACATCTCGGTGTTATATCTCTCTGGTTTTTTATACAAATAAAAATACGTTCATCGGTTAAATACACAAATAAAGTGATGAACTGTCAATTAAGTGATCTGGACTTGTATACTTATTGTTTTCGTCGTGCATGAGAGTGTTTTACAACTTAATCTCAAACCATCTCCGCAACTTAACCTTATCACCTGTTGTGACTGTGCAAAAATCCGTGGTTTATACTGAAGTTTGTATGTGAAGTGCTAATAACTCCTTGTGCTTTATACCGGAAATCATTACCATCAACTATTGGAATCAAATATTATATTCAAATAACAATATCACATTAATAGCAAGTTCGTAAAGTATAATCATTCTACCCACTTATCTGTGATTATAAATACGACATCTGAAGAAGAATAAAGGTCATAACGTTATTCACAAATAATAATTGGATAACTTTATATATTTTTTATTTACAAAATGGAATGTCATAAGTGTGATAAAACTACAAATTCGAACGATCTGCTTAAGTGTGCGGCATGCTCGAACTCATATCATTTTTATTGCGCGGGTATGCAGGAAGTGGATTTCAGAAAGATACTCCCAATGAACAGACTCAAATGGAAGTGCTTAATCTGTAGGCGAAATAGATATAAAAAGACTGCAGCCTCGCCCACACCCAGTGCAGAGGACATTTCATCTCCGACAAGGATCGATACTGATACTTTAATTGCGTATATTGATTCCAAATTTAAGGAGCTTCGGAACGAACGGGAAGCTGACATATTAAACTTGAAAAATTATCTTAATGAAAAAATTGACAAACTTTCACAATCTGTCCTGGCATGGACATCCAAGTGTGAAATGTTAGAGACGCATATATCTGAGCTTTCAGTTACCGCTACAAACTTAACTGAGGAGAATTTAAAACTAAAGGAACAGCTGCAGAGCCTGCAGGATAACTTTCATGAGAATGAGCAGAAATCCCGACTCTGCAATGTTGAGATACAGAATGTTCCTGAACGGAAAAACGAAAACCTGTTGCAACTAGTCTCAAATCTGGGAACCTTACTCGGCGTTGTTATTCCCGCTGAATCCATTAAAGCAGTACACCGCGTTGCTCATAATACGCATACAGACAGACCTAAAAATATCATATTACAACTTAATACGAAGCATTTGAGGGATGACGTCATCGCTGCATCCCGTGTTCGGCGTGGCTTAACAGCGGGTCAACTCATAGCTGCGGGTGGACCAAGCAACGCTTCTTCGAGGTCAGGCAGTGACGTAATACAATCAGATCGCATCGTCTACATAAGAGAGCATCTCACCTTACGCAATAAATTATTATTCTCTAAAACAAGATCTATAGCTCGCGATAAATACAGATATGTGTGGACTAAAAATGCTATCATACAAGTGCGTAAAAATGACAATTCACCTGTTATGTACATCCGTTCCGAGAAAGACCTCAGTAAGTTGTGATGGTTTTATATATATTTAATTATGTGTCACTTCCTTTTCGTCTGGCATGCTTATGTATACATTCTACGTCGGCTCATTCACTTATTAAATATGTTATCAATCATGGAGTATATAAATAAATTTAGAAAACTTATCATATTCATCGGTGTGTTAAATAGAAAGCAATATACCGCTAGAATGTATACATACATTGTTAATTCGAAGAACTTATTTCACCTTTGTTCTTTATCCGCGTTCCTAACAATAGCACTGCTCGATTTTTATTGTTGCTACTTACTATTAAGAGTTCAATATAAAAATAACTTTTTACACATAAGAGAAATATATTTCAACACTTGTATTGTTACCAAACAATCCTGTCTACTGCTACTCTTACATAATAATTTTGTTTATGTATATGTTTATGGTATGTGTTTCTGTGTTTGTGGTATATACAATGGATACCCATCTCGATATATGAAATGTGATGTAGCAATTGTAACTAGTCGTATCCCTGCTATATTAAGAATTCAACACAAAAATAACTTTTTAAACACAAGAGATATATATTACAACACTTGTATTATTACCAAACAATTGTGTCTACTGCTATTCTTACATAATAATTTTGTTTGTGTTCATGGTATATGTTTCTATGTTTGTGGTATATACAACGGTAACCTATCTCGATATATGAAATGTGATGTAACAATTGTAACTAATCGTATCCCTGCGATACTTTGCAGCCAGTATGTAAGATATTTCTTAAAGCGTAGTACTTGTTCTTTATTAGAATCATTTCATACAAGAATAATGTTGTTGACCTTAAATAGATTACGCTTTCTGTATCAGATAAGGAATTATCTTGTTATATACTTTACCGTACTTTTCTACATCACAATAATTGTAACTTTAACTACATATTTAAAATTACACATAATACTCATATACACTAACTCGCATCACTATACATACCATACATACAACTACTCAAGTCGTTCTCACATTCATACTACACTGCTACACTCCTATTTCGTATTAATAAGTTTATTATGTGAAAGTTATTTGGTTTTTGTTAGATTTCTTGTGTTACTTTCCTTATATTATACGTGCTATATTCATTTAACTGTAACCTCAAATTCTCAAATCTTTTATCACGGTTATTTATTGTTTGACAAAACAACCTTATATAATAATGGTTAACACGCTTCAAACAAGTACAGATATAGACAATTTTCAAATTGCCCAGGCATTAACGTGTAACCCGGACGAATGTTATTCCCATATTATTCAAACTAATCATCTCAATATCTTGACACAAAATATAAGGAGTATTTATAAAAATTTTGACACTTTTCAAGTAACACTAAAATCATTGAAAATAGAATTTGATATACTCGTTATGACAGAGTGTCATTTATCAAATGATAAACCCATACCTACTCTTAATAGCAATTATAACTCGTATTTTACCAAAAATATTTTAAATCGCTGTGACGGAGTAATCATGTATGTAAATAAGAATCTTAATTGTAACGTATCGGAACATTGTATAAAAAATTCTTCTTGTCTAGTGCTAACGATTCCGGACACGGTGATAATAGGTATATATCGTACACCTTCTATAAGAAATACGGATGACTTTATTTCTTCACTTCAAACTTTACTTCAGCGATTTGATAATTTCAAGAACATTATTCTAACTGGCGATATCAATATAGACATTAAACATGATAGTATAGACCCTAGCTGCCCTAATTATTTAAATACACTCGCGTTTCACGGAATTTTACCAGCTCATAGGATACCTACTCGCGACAAAATGTGTTATGATCATATGATGCTCAAAACTACTAAAACTGCAAAGTCAATTGTACTTAATAACGCTCCTACTGATCATTCAACGGTTCTTTTAAATCTAGCATACAAACATAACCGAGTTTTATTTAAAACTAAAGTTATTACTGATTACGTTTCAGCTTTTAACGACTTAAAAAATAACCTTGTGGATATATTGACTATTGAGGATCCGACAATCGCTACCGAAGCGTTGATAAATAGAATAACAGTAGCATTTAATAGTAACAAAAAAACAATTACAATACCTAACAGAAAACGTCACTTACAGCCTTGGATTACGCCTGGTGTTTTACGGTGCCTTAGGAATCGTGATAAACTCCATTTAAAACTTAAAAGGAATCCTGATAATCAGATATTAAAAATAACTTACAATCGGTATAGAAATTTTTGTCATAAACTTGTAAGAAAACTAAAAACTAGCTATGAAAAAAATAAACTAGATAGCGCTCAAAATTCTAAAACACTTTGGAAAGCTATTAAATCAGTATGTAATATTAGTAAAAATAGAACTGAACATACACACAAACTTATCAATCTTTCGACGTCCCCTGTACAATCTGCTAACCTTGTCAATGAACATTTTTCTAATATGGGTAGGAATCTGGCTGAAAAACTTAAAGACTCACCCCCCTCTTCATCTTACCGTAATTTGTCAGAAACATTTACCCATATAAACTCATTTGTTCTCCTCGATACCGACCCTACTGAAGTAGATACGATTATAAATAGTCTTTCAAGTGACTCTGCTCCTGGGTGGGACAATATTCCTACTTCATTTATTAAAATGGCTAGGCACACTCTTGTACCAATATTGTGTCACATTTATAATCTTTGCTTCACAAACGGTTGCTTTCCTAAACCTTTTAAACAGGCTATTGTAACACCAATTTATAAGGGTGGGGATGGGAACGATGTCGATAACTACAGGCCAATTTCTGTAATTTCCGTACTAGCTAAAATTTTTGAAAAACTCATTAACAATCGCTTAAAACATTATCTCACTAATAACAATCTGTTGTCTTCAAACCAATATGGCTTTAGAAATAGCATTTCCACTGAAGACGCAGTTCTAGCATTAACGAATGAAATTAGCAATCAATTGGATTCTGGTAACAAATGCGCTGGAGTGTTCCTTGACTTGGCTAAAGCTTTCGACAGCGTGTCCATTCCCATCCTTCTTAAAAAGTTGTATAATTTTGGTATAAGAGGATTGCCCCACGCATTACTCTCGGATTACTTAACCGACCGTCAGCAACTACTAAAGTTGAATGAGTATATTAGCCAACCCTCAAGTGTCAGTTATGGTGTGCCACAGGGAAGCGTATTAGGACCTACCCTGTTTCTAATTTATGTTAACGATCTCTGTAATTACAAAGTTCAAAACTGTAAAATTTACACGTATGCTGATGATACAGCCCTCATCTTTAATGCAAAATCTTGGGACGAGCTACATTCTATAGCTGAGTCGGGAATTCATCGAATTTATTGCTGGTTAAAGACTAATCTTTTAACATTAAATATAAATAAAACAAAATATGTAACGTTTTCAATCCGCAAACCTACACAACCTGACTCCCACTTTAATCTGAAAGTTCATAACTGTAATTATCCTGATATAAACACTTGCTTCTGTAATGACTTATCGAAAACAGATAAGGTTAAATACCTTGGTGTAATTATTGACCAGCATCTTACCTGGAGACCTCATATTGAGAGCATCGTTGACAAGATAAGAAAAATTACTTGGGTTTTCAAAAAACTTAGGCACGTTGCGAGCGAGGCTACTCTTGTTACCACCTACAAAGCACTAGCCCAATCTATATTGAGCTACTGTATCCCTGTTTGGGGAGGTGCGGCTAAAAACTCATTTAATAATTTTAGAAAGAGCGCAGAGGTCTCTCATAAAAGTAATGTTTTTCAAACCGTACCTTTTTCCAACTTTTGATTTACACAATCAGTACAAATTACTGACTACTCGTCAAATATATATATTAAATTGTATACTTAAAATTCATCATCATTTACCTTTTGTTCCCTCTCAAATCCAAAACCGTAGGCGTAAATCCGTTTGTCCTATCCCAATTAGTGAAACCAAATTTAAGAAAATACAATACAATTATCAATCGTCCTATCTTTATAATAAACTAAACAGAAGACTTAACATCTACAGACTCACAAAATCGAATGTGAAACGTGTTCTAACGGAGACATTGCTCACGTGTAACTACGCTGAAACTGAAAAATTCATAATTAAATTTAACTTTTCACAATTATAATAAGATTAATATGATGGTAAACGCACACACGCACGCACACACACAGACACGCATACATACACACATACATACACACACACAAGCACACACACACACGCACACACACACACACACACACTTTTTTTCTACTTACTTTACAATGTAAACCATGCTTTATATGGATAGTACTATAAATGTCTATTACAAGTCATTGTTGGCGTTCTACTTTGTCTTGGTGGATGAGCGGGGCACCCAGTAACACGGGTTTTGTACCTAGTACAGGGGCCCTCGCAACTTGTTGTTTCATTTGTAACCTTTTAGTTAATAAAGTTTATTTTTATTTATTTATTTATTTTTATACATGAATATCTTTAAAATAATTTTTATGAAGTAAATGAATGAATTAAAAACTGTTTTATCGCAATGATGCAGATTCGTTTTGTGAATGATTAATTATAACAGGCGTTATTCGTTTAATTTACCGACCTTTTGTAATTCCCTGATAACCTCTCATAAATAACATCTGACTTATCTCTTATTTCATTGATTGTAGGTAACCGTTTGCCAACTGACATATGTATAAAAAATGTTTTATCACTTTGGAAACGTTTTTTATACAAGCTTTTAATACAAGATTTAAAGCCTTTAGCCTTGTTTAAGGCTTATCACTAGATCGGCCCTTTCTATATCTGTAAAAAAAAAAAATTTTATGTTAATTTTGAAACTATTTTTGACAATGGTCACTTTTCGATATAGTATCCACTGAGATAGAAGGAGCAATTTGTTAAAACAAACAATTTTATTAGTAAACAAGTTGCTTTGTAAAGGTTTATAAAAGAAAAATATACTATGAAGTAAAAATATGATAGTGTATATTAATAAAGATTAACATAGCCCTCACTTGTTAATACCGCCTCCTCTTTTTCAACTTTGTATTCAGTGCAAATGCGATCATTATGTCAGAGTGAATTCACAAAACGCTGTAATTCTTATATAATTGACGTTATCGAAGACTTGTCGTATTATTTCTTGTTGTGTTTCGCATTTTAATGCAATGGTATTTTATAACTCAGATAAATTTATTTACTTTTATATATATACTAGTACATCTTTTATAAAAGTTAAATGATAATTAATTCAATACATCTAAATTTAATAAATGAAATGGCTGAATTCAAATAATATTTGGTATCGTTAAAATTATAAAACTATTTTAACTCAATACGGGCTAATTTTTTTAAATTGAAATGATACTATACAACTTAATTGGTTTATTTATTGGACTAAAGTATGATATTTTCAATTACTACAGAATATAATTAATATAAATTTTTGATTTTAAAATACATGTTTAACATATTTGTTTCAATACATATATTTCATGAATGTGGTTTTAAGAAAACGTCATAAAATAGGACACACTTATTTGTTATACGAACGATTAAGACTTTTATTTTGTCTTATTTTGTATTGAAAATTTTCATATGTCAGTAATTGATTAGTAGTTCATACATACTTGGTGCATTTTCAATTGTGACTTTATAATAATAACAGATTCCGGGAAAAGATAATCAAAGCGTTCTTCGTAAATCCTAGCATGAAATTAAAAAAATCAACTATACAATGAATTCATTTAGAAAATAAATGAAATAGTGATGAGATGTTAAACTTTCGCGATCATTCATTCATTTGATATTAATATTTTCGTATTACTCTACGCGTATTTTATTTTTTTATGAAGAACAGACGAGATCTAGGCACTGATCACGGTTGCTACAAAGTAAGCGAAACGTCAGAAGTATGTAGTTTTTAAAAAACCTAAAATGTGCGTAGTATAATCTGAAAAATATTAGTTTCATTTAAACGCTGGGAGGGAAGGTAAAAATTTGAAGAGGTTTGAAATAAGTTGAAAGACTTTCAGAGCCCCGATTATACTATAAATTATATTTTCCATATTAACAAATATCTATTAGCTCTCAAGAAGAACAAACAAAACTTAATCATAAAAGGGAAAAAAAGTTTTAGCACTGGCCTATCAACACATAACTACATTTATATTTTAACTTTAAAGTTTAATAGCTTCTTCATATTTATTAACTTATTAAACATCAGCTTTACTGTAAATATCTAATAAGCAACAAAAGGAATGATAGACAAGTACATATGTATGTATATACCTTTCTTAAGAATTACAAAGTCTTTTCCATGAGGTTTTGATAACAATGTAGATGGCTTCTTATTTTTTTTCCATATAAAATGAGAAGGTAATATTTGAAATATATTTTTTTCTTTGACTTTACGCCATATAAGCAATAAGCAATACACAATTTTTTTGTGTCTTACTGTTACGATACATATACTTGTGTCAGTAAAGGCTAAACAAGGGATTTAAAATGTAAGAATTTTAAGTGGTTTTATTTACTTGCAGCAAATGCGAACAAATATATTCCTTTCAATCTCGAGCTCTTTAGTAAAAAAAATAATAAAAGGACACTCTAAGTTTCAGAGATGTAAATAGTAACTTAATTAAAAATGTTTGTAACAGATAAATTGAAAAAAAAGTGATGAGATCTTAGATTTTCGAGTGTATTTATTTAAATGAAACTAATATTTTCGGATTTACTACGCACCTCATCTGCCCGTGATCACGGTTGCTGTAAAGCAGTAGTCCCCAAACTTATTTTTCTTGTGGACCACTTTCAAAATTTTACTGGTTTCGGTGGACCCCCTGCTGCTACATTTCTACCACATTCTTAAAGTCGCCAAAAAATAAAAATTATGTCACTTCTGAGTTCTGTCTCTATATTCCGATAGGTAAAATAAAATTTTAGAAATTTTGGAAACAAATGAATGAGTGTTTGCCTTTGGTATCAAGTATTTATAGTGGTGATCAAGTTCATGTCTGAACAAGCATTAAGCATTGTCGGGCGGATAGCGCTTTGCAAGTCTGTACACGAAATTGTACGTAATATCGAATACGCAAGTTTGGACAAGTAACAGTCGCTTGCCTTATTAAAATATTATCTGCTTAGTTAGGTACTTAAAACAATGTAGGTAGGCCCTTATAAAAACTATGCTTACATTTTTGCTCTTTACTATCAAAAGCAGATAAATTTTCGTGGACCCCCATTTTTTGTTCACGCCTACGTAGACCCCCAGCAAGTCTCCCGTGGACCCTTGGGGGTCCACCTGGACCACTTTGGGAATCACTGCTGTAAAGTAATCGAAACGTCGGAGTTTGTAGTTTATAATCAAAAATAAAAATCGCTTAGTAAATCTGAAAATATTGATGTCATTTAAAATAAAGTGATAGTAACCACAGGTATTTAAAGTATGTATATCAACGTTTTAATGACTCGATAAAGTTTATAAAAATCCATACCAGTTTAAAACCACCAACTCTATTCTCCGCTCGGAATATTACTTTACTTATAAATTCTTTAAGCTTTATATGATATAAAATGAGAATAAAACATCCAGTTTACTAAACGAACAGTACACTAAGTGTTAAAGAAAGAGAACGAAGAGAAAAATTGTACATATTTTTTTTGTTATATTAATTGCTATTCTGATTGATTGTGCTTATTTAAATTTCAAATCCTTTTTGTTATATGTCAATGTATTAACAAAAGACCTGTTATTAGTATAAACTTATGTAGTATTACAAATTTGAAAATTTTAAACAAATGGTGGTAGCTTGTCACCATAGGTTAT
Organism: Danaus chrysippus; assembly: GCA_916720795.1. Lineage (NCBI taxonomy): Eukaryota > Metazoa > Arthropoda > Insecta > Lepidoptera > Nymphalidae > Danaus > Danaus chrysippus. Next base: position 847,881 of record CAKASE010000069.1, read on the forward strand.
CATAATTTTAAATACAGATGTTTATAGGAAAAATAAAAATAAACTATGATATGTTCAGTATTATTATTCTTTTCCAGAAAAATAACAAATTAAGCAAAAATCCATTTTAATACAATTGAATAGTTGTTTTACGAAAACAGATATAATAAAAAAAAATATTTAATCATTTATCTATCAAAAACATAGAAAAGAAATTCAAAAAGATCTATTGCTTTCAAAATATAAATATAACATATGTGAATTGAAAAACAAAGATATAAATAAAATGTCATTCCGCCACCTTTCAGGTTGTAAACTGTGCTTGTTAAAAGCATTAAAAATAAACATGTCCATTAAAAATATTGAGTTACTTGGTACAGGAAATTAAACGTCCACTATAAGGTACCACCTAATCACTTCCGTTCTTGAAAACGTTGTAGTTCCAATATAACTGAACGTGAAAATTGTGTTGTACCTTTATGTTAAATTTTTATCTCTATACTTATTTAAAAATAGCAATATTGAATGTAAATATATTGTAAATTATATATAAAATCATGTGGCGTTTGTAATACAGAAAGCGAAATATATATTTCGATGTTTCCAAATTTTTCTTCATTAATCGTGATAAATAATTAAAGTATACAATAAATAAATAAATTTATATAATACTCAAAAGACGAAACCTCTTAGCATTCATTGGAGTCACTGTGTTGGTGTCGGGTCCATCGTTACAGGCAGAGGAGCTTCAACAGTGCCTGGGACTTGCGACCGAGTGTAGGTTTAAGGGGCACCTATCTACTATTTTAAATAAAAAAGTTAGTACATTCATACATCCATTACGGACAACTGTTACGTTTCCTCCATAACTACCTGATATTTTTTAATTAAACATTACCTTAATGCACATTGGTTCTTAGCTTAATTTCTTTAGTTTCTTTAAAATAAAGCTAAACCTAGATTTAATATCATCTTCATTACTTGAATCCTTTTCATTTATATAGTTGAATCTTAGAAATCTAAGAAAAAAACTCTTCTTATCAATATGTACTCAAAAAATTGTTCCTTAAAATAATTTTATTTCCACATATTATGAGGGATATTCTCTTTAAACTCGTATCCAAGACTACTGATATTAGGAAAAGACCTTGGAATTTGGATAGAAGGAAAATATTTTTAAGAGTACTTCAATTCTTATTCGAATATACTAATGATAAACAAACAAACAAACACATAAAATTCAGAGAAAAATTTTACTTTCTTGGTTCTACAAAACAATATATTAAATATAAATAGGTCGGGTTACGGTACGTGTTGAAAAAATAAATTGTTCAAGTTATGTTTAGGTTTCTTAAGTAAATACTTATCGGATAAATCAATACGTACAATTTTTTATTTTCAGTCCACGCTACAAATATTTTGTGTTAACAACCTTGATTGTTAACATAGAATTTTTCAACTGAATTTTATGAATGGTTTGTAGCCCGTATCAAAAGTTATAACTTAATTTAAGCAAAACATTCATTCCGTGATATAATTATTTCTATTATTCTTCATATGTAAACAACATGCATTATGAAATTACAAAATTTTATATTCAAATTCAAATAAAACTTAATAACATGATTGTTATTAAAATAGCAATTGTCTGTAACATAAAACGCATTTCCAATAATTCCAATAAGTTCATAGTTTAACCAACTCAATTATGTAGTATTTCATCGTAGTAAACGTTTTGATTATATAATATCGATTCTAAAATAACAATGGCTCGGTAATTTCTATTAAATTCCTTAATTAACAGACCTAATAACTCACTCATGTACACCCTGAATAGTTTTTTATTATATAACCATATTACATACACTAATCCTCTTTTAATTAAGATTAACAAATAGAGCAATATTTTCTACTTCGAAACCTACCTGTAACTTATGTATTATCACATAATTTTACTTCTATCATTTGTTATTCCTTTACTAAATATATTATTCCTTTGATCTTTCTTTGTTTATCAACCAAATCCACCACTTACCACGATAATTTCTTTTACATTTTTAGGACGAGTTTCGAGAAGCACTCTATCAATTCTTATTCATTTTGAACTTGACACTCAATAAAAAATTTAAGATCAGACATAAGTTCTCAATCCCATATATTTTGATTACTATCTCACAAACGTAGACATTTAAATTAAATGATCTCTATTTAGGTCACAAAAAGAGCAGAAATAAAAATACACTAGCTGTGAAACATACCTTCACCTACTTTGTAGTATTGGAGAAACAACTGAGGTACAAAAACATTTATATACATTTTTACTTAGGGTGTACTTTCTCATGCTTTATTCAAACTTTATAAGAAATTTTTACAACTAGAAACATGATGTCAATACATTTTATGCCCTCAGGTGTATTTTCCGGTATATTAAGACATCCTTTAAAAATGACGAGATCTAAGGCTTTCAAAGTGAGCTTGAATGCTGCTACGTAGAAGCTAGTTTCCAGTTGTTATCTGGACTTTTGTACTGCATTTACCGCTTTTTGTACCGTATTGAGTACATTTTTTAAGTTTCACTTGGCTACCACTAAAAACGAGTTCTGTAAATATCTCACTATTCTTAAGTACATTCTTGTTTTTACTGTTATAATTTATTTTTATTCTTTGGCTTCTCTTTTAAAAGTAGATCAACTAACTAAATTTAATACACATCACCTTTCCAACGGTCAATTTGTGTGTTTTTGGTATATCATCGTAATAAAAAAAATACCTGTAGCAAACTTCAACATTCATACATAGCAAAACATGAAATTCAGCGTAAAACGATCCGCAGTAATAAATTTGCAATTTAAATTGCAAAATTATTTTAGTTAATATACATAGGTATGTAGGTATAATGGCGATAACAGTTGCAAAAATTTTAAGCCTTAGATTAGGATAAGTTTTCGATGTAAGAATTTAAAATATCTTGCTTGGTTATTCAACTATAATATTTAGAAAAATGATAGCCACTACTTCATCGTTTCTTCAAGGATTTTGACTGTTTTAAGTCTTATTTATTTATATTGTAAAACAATGTAATATCGAATAGTATCTTGATCAGATGAAGGTATTTTATTTTTTAAAGAGTAAGTAAATAAACAAGTGTAACCGCTTGACCTATAGTTTTTTAATAAAGTTCAGAGAGAAAACAATAATACGTCTTCTAGGAAGATGTTGCAAACTTGTAACCACCCAGCCGTGATTTCGATAATCATTAGCAACAAGATTTCATACAAAAATATGTAACTATTATGTGTTCTTTCTTGACTTGGCTACATAGAAATAGGGCTTTAATTATAACAAAGTTTTAACATATAAGCTATAACTGTGTGATTACATAAAATGAAATCCTTTTAGTAGAATTTGTATGAAGTTTTATGAAAATATCTTTAAGTACATATCCATCTATAAACTGCTTCATATTCTTTATTGCCCTATTACTTTTATATGTTATTAAATATTTTTTGTATAGATAATATTACATATTTTTCTTTACTCTTCTCCGTTTTTTAATTAAATTATAATATTATAATGTATTAAAAACAGTGTTGATAATTTGGTTCTGAAAATAACAATGTTATTTTAGTATTAATTTTAAATCCAAGTTGATATTACGGTAATATTTTCATTAACAACGAGGGATAAGAAAATATTAATTGGTAACTTATTTAAACATTATACTCACGATAAAACATTTTATTCTTTTAATATTTTTTATTACAAACTAAATGGTTTTTATTTACAAAAAATATGTCGGAAGCTAGATATGATAAAAAAAATTACCGAAATCTTTGTAATTATTATGTAACAAAAGGCTTTTTTTTACAATGAAAGCCATAAAAGAAAGAAACGGTCAATCTGATGGTAAGTGGTTACCATGGTCAATGGAAATCTCTCACATAAAGTGCGAGAATATAAATATTGTCTCATCGTTTTATTTTGAACGTTCAGCAAATTTAATACATTCTTTCATAGTATTACATTTCAAATCAGTTAGATTTAGTAGTCTAATAACCGAGAGCATTATAATTTGTTTGAAGCTCCATAACACAATTAAGAAGAAGATGAATATTTAAAGTTACCCAACTAATAGTTATTACAACTTTGTCTGCAGTTTTCAAACAATCACTTTGATCGGGTATTCATATTGTAAAATGTAAGAATTAAGTCAATTAAACGTAATTAATGAATTGGATCAAACTCTATGAATTCTTTAATTAAATACAATTATTGAAGATTAAAGATTGATAATAATCACAAAAATTTTGTAAGTAAAATGCAAAATTGCCTATTTATTTATTTTATGATTTATTGATGTGTAACCTCTTGTATAAAAGATATAATTACGATAAATTACAATATAGATAATATTTAATTTAATTTAAATACTTAATTGATTTTGAAATTAATTACATATAATTATTAACTTTTGCCATTAAGGTCGAAATAAATGTTACGCTAAAGGAAAAATCTTGTGCAACGTTCTTGGAAAAGTAACTCAGCAATCCACTTTTGTTCAGTATAGTTTATTTAACTTTCTCCCTTTCTTTATTGCAATCGGAGCTAGTTTTATTCTCATTTATCTCTAATTCCAAATAAAATATGTATATTCAACTGACAGTATCTTTTTTAAGATTTTTTATTAAATTCGTGTTTAAATAACAAAAATATAATGCAAAATTTATTTACGATAGCAAATTTTGGAGACTACACCGTCTGAAATATTTTATTCATGTTGTTTAACAAACGAAGCTGTTTGGCTTTGTTCGGAAAAGGAAAATTAAATATTTTGGAATGTTATTAAACTGACGGAAAAGAGATTTTTTTAGGTTTTCTTACGAGACACCAAAATTTCTTATACTATTTTTTAAAGCGAACTAGTCATCATGTCATTTACATATTCATTCTATGTCCTCGAGTTAAAATCGAATAATTATAACATGGTTTATAAGTATCCAGGCGTATACAATTTGAATACCTTAATGCGGAAATTTGGTAAGTTTTTAAAGATCTGGTAATAAGACCATCACAGGCTTCCGTAGGTGGTCATGCACTAAACAAATCACAATAAAGAAATTACATATTCTAAACCCACTGAATCATTGTTTATAAGATACGAGTATGAACAATTCAAATGCTACAGATAGTACTCATTATTTTAAGTAAGCTTTTTGATAAATGTTAATACATAAAATTATTTATACCCGACAGACCATATAAATCAAATAAAGGCGGCAACATATTATCATAAAGGGTTCGTATATTTCCTGATTTGCTCTAAGCTTACTGGCGATCAGCCTAATGCTTTAATCTTGTATGCATGCAACCACTGTTTGAGTATTCATAGAGATCAGTCTTGCTATTGCAAAATTTGTATAATTGAGTTCTACTGCAAAATAAGGACAGAAAATATTCCTTCTCTTTATGATATATGGAAAAAGGTATAAAAATGTAAATAAAGCAAATTGCTTATATAACTTTCAACTATTTAACTCTTGTTTCAAAAAAATATTTTTGTTTGCTCCTTATGGGTTACTTGGAATTCAGAACTATATAATTTGATTTTAATTAATAAGTATTATTAATCTTCTAAATTAAATGTATAATCTGAAAGAATAACAAAACTCAAGCACCAACATAAATAAGAAGATGAAAATCTTTTTAAAATTTAATTATTTATTTCAAAACTAAATATTTCGTTTAATTGAAAGTTTAATTTTAAGTTTCTTAGATAAACTGAAGTATTTAATTCAAGCACTGGCCCTTTGTAAATAATGGTGTCGAGTAAAGTATTACAGTCTCTTGAACTCTCTCTTTGTTATCTGAGTTCTTGAAAATAGTTTGTGTTACAGTTGTATCTTACGATTTTATTCAATTTATAAAGAATTTTACTATTTTATACATTCGTTTGGCATCCTACTGCATTTTTTTTAAAGCAGGAGCAGGCGCAACTTGATGGGAAATAGTCAATGTCGCCGATAGACATCCGCAACACATCTTATGTTGCGAAGGCGTTGCCAACCTTGGTCAATGAGGAAGAAGGAGGGTGGGAATAAGGAAATATCAGGAAAGGGTGGGAACAAGGAAAGGGCAACCGGATTTCTCACTCATCGGACAAAATGCAGCAACTAAAGACTACTTCACGCCGATCTTCTGTGAGTGGTACTTCCCCGGTCAGGCCAGCCCATGCTCGAGCAGTAGTAACTGTCCACAGCTAGGCTCTACTACCTTAAAGATATATCGAAAACACATATTAGTAGTCCTTATTAGAGTTTAGTATATTATCTACAAACCTTATATATCAGAGTTTTGGACAATTTGTATTCGGTCAGGACACATGGCAGTACTATTTAGGAAAGACCAAAAAAACTCTTATTTCAAAATTTATATTTTTATTAATAAAAAACCATTGCTAATTATTATGCGTAAAAATTTTAAAAATTTAAGACTATTTACATTTTCTTTGTAATGGTAATTTATCATTTATAATGCTTTCGTTGAGTAAAGAAAGCCTTCTATATTAAAGCTAGAAGATAATGAAGTGAAAAAATTCCTTATCATTTTGTTTTATCACAGCGTCATTGTTTATGACGGAAATAATTTTAAAAAATCCTTTTATATAGTATAATACAAAAACCATTGTATTTTTGTTCGCTTTAAAAATAAAAATAAAAACCGTAATGCATTCTATGTAATTTAAAATTATCTTGTCATGTTTTTAAGAGAATAAATGTATTTAATAATACACCAAAATTGTTTGGTTTTGCAGACGATGGTATGAGTGATTTGATATCTAAATTATACTTCAATCTACCCACAGTTGAACGAAAATTTGCGATATTACCATATGTGAAGAGCGTTACTGACAGAATAGGCAACATCTTGAAGAAGGTTTTTGTCATAACTATAAACAAACCATACAAGAAAGTGAGCCAATTCTTAAGACCTATCAAAAGTATCATTCCTTTGCAACAAGCGGCTGTAAACAATCTCGATTGTGACTATGCCTTGTCAAACATTGGACAGACAAAGAGGTATCGGTACAAGAGTAAAGGAATATATGTCAGACATCAAAAAAATACTCCTGTTGAAGTCAGTGAACACACAATGGACAAACCAGGCCACTACATTCGGTTTGATAAACCACATATCTTCGCTCGTAAGAACAGGAACATACTGAGGTTAATTTTAATAGAGAAAATGGCTCGAATCTATCCAACACCTACGACAATCTCTTTAAAATTTGAAATCCCATGTCCATGACCACACTGCAGGACCTCGTGAGACCGTAAGCGCATTCTACCGGCATCCAGATCGGTATGCCAGAAAAGTAACAAGACCAACTGACAGATATCCACATCTTGGCTGTCCGTAGTTGCAGTTACTGAAAAGTAACTGAAACGTATAAACGTATGTATGAGTATGTAGTTTTTACAATAATAAAAAAAACGCGCAGTATAATCCGAAAAATATTTGATTCATTTAAATGAATATTCGCGGAGGCTAAATTCTCAAAAATTTTAATAACACAAAAATATCATTATTATGAAGGATATATAATTACTACTTTCTATGTTTATAATGTTCGATTTTTGACATAAATTTTGAGCATTCAACTATAAAAGTAAATGTTTAATCTGTTCTTTTCTTTAATAACTTTTCATTTAATTCAATTACCATCCCTATAAAGCTATTCTGTTGTTACAAACAAAAAAATGGTCAAAGCTCCTAATACTCTTCTAAGACGTCATATTTCTAGTCTTACTTTACATAAATACTACCTATTTATTCATATCAATTGTAATCTGATAGATATATAATATAGTGAAATTTATACCCATGAAAGTTCTATAACTAGAAAAACAATGATTTATCATGATCATTTCAGGCGAGAGACGTTCACTGCAGGACCCAAGGATGATCAAGGATCTCCACGATGACCTATCTTGTGCCACTCGCATCCAGCGGATTCCCGCGACCTTTACCAGATCGTCGGTCCGCCTTATTGGCGGCCTACCGACGCTGCGTCCTCCGGTTCGATTATTTTATAATCCTACTAATATTATAATTGCGAAAGATTGTGAGAGTGTGTATGTTTGTTACTTCTTCAAACGGCTGAAACGATTTTGATAAAATTTTGTATACATTAAGCTGACGTCCAATAACACATACTTTACATCTCGGAAATCCCGAACATCCGTGGGTAACGCCGCGGGGCGCAGCTAGTTTTAAATAAACCGAATATTCTTTTTTGTGACTACTTAAAATAGCTCACATTTATTACCTACATATTTTACAATATATATGTATACTTTAGCTTTCATTAATCAATTATCAAAGCAATAAATCAAGTTTTTAAAATTTTTGCTGCCCCCAAAATTAACCGTCTGTACGAGACTAAACAGTGATTAATGATGAAAATTATGTTATCCTATCTTTATTTACGCAGGACTGTAACTTTTTAATCAGGCTCATTTATTATGGAATGCTTGGAAATTTGGATCACAGTGTTGTGAAAAGAATAGTCGTGTAAGATGATGTAAAACCTCTCAGGAATTATCATTTCAATTCCTATTATTATCACCTATTAATTATCATTTCAAAGGAAGTCAGCATATGACAAAACAGCATGTTTATTCACATTACAGTTATATCTGTTCTTAAGTAACCAATTAAACGTACAGTTTTGAGATCCCTTACCCTTTTAACCTTTACAATCACCTATTAAATTCAATTCAATTACCCTTACAATCACTCTAAGTAGAAATTAAAGTTATTCTATAATGTTTCAGTATAATAAACTTTTATTTTCACCCAGTTAACCTTACAAGAACAAAATGTTCTCTGGGTTTTACTTCCCAGTAGGTATTTACAGTAAAATAAAATATACTTTTTGAATATTATTATTTTATAATTAGTATACATTAACAAATAAAATCAAAAATCTTATACTTTCATACCGCCATAATATGAAATCTAAAATCAGTAAATTTTTTATAATTTTAAAATCTATCAAATTATTCCTTTTTTTTAAACTTTTTCAAAGTATAGTTTTAATAATTTTGAACGTTTTCTTTGATGACAAGTATTTATTATTTTACTATCAAGTTCGTAGAATAGAAAATAATTATTTAAGATTTCTAAATACATAAGTAATGATTGTCGTTAGATTTATCAATCAATTAATTAATTCAATTTATTGTTTCACTAAAAACAAAATCATAATTATAATGTAGGATGAAAATAGTAATTTTCTATTTGATATAAAATTTTAAAAAGAAGAAAAAAATTTATAAGAAATATGAAATAGTTGAAAGATTTTTAGACAGAAAACGGGGAAAATTTATTACCTTTGTATTAAAAAGCTTTTATTTAATAGCTATGAAACAAGTAGAATTTTTGATTAGATCCATTTAAAACGAGTTTAAACGAAATATTCTCACACACATATTTGTATTTACAAAATACTTTACAGTCAGCTATACTAAAATTCTTTGAAATTTTATTCCATTTAATGCTTTTTCTAATTCATTTTGCACTCAACGAAATTAATGTGCCAACAACTGTAAGTAATTTAACCACCAGTTCCAAGTAATTTTCATAGTGTTTAAAGTTGCAATTCTACTGAAAACTGGGCACTTTTTTCATAAATGTATTACACAAGTGAAGATTTTGACGATGGGAAAATAGTTATATTATTTACACAGCTAACAGAATGCTAAAAGATCAGTACAAGACAATAATCGAGTTACATCTGTTATGTACCCACAGTGAAGAAACCCTTAGGAATGATTTTCACCAATGTATTTTATATTCCAGATGTATGCAATCGTGTTACATACGCGTTGTGTGTATAAAATATCATATAACGAGTGACGCTGCTAACTCCGCGGAACGAACACCAAGTCGTGTGAACCAGAAGATTCCTGATACCACAGAAGCAATAGAATGGAATTGATATCCTAACATCACAATCATATAGTCTTCGGTGTAAGTTATAAGTTTTAGTATATAATTCTATTATAATATACATATAAGTAAGTTTCGTAGCTTTCCTGGAACCTCCGGTTCCCATCCTACATAATAGCGATTCTATATTATTGTGATAAAATTTAGACACCAGATTGCCGAAAAAGCATTTACATTTCTAAATCAGATAAATCAATCTGAATGACAAAATAATTTGTTTCACAATACATGTGTTATTGTTTTATGATTCATTTGCTATACCTTCCAAAATACGTTCCTATATATCTATGTTAGTTTTGAAAATTATATACATAGTCTAGCCATAAGTATTGTTACAAATATAAAAAAAAATCTATTGCAAATAGCATTTATTACTTTTACAGTATGTAAGTTTAATACATAAATATAAAACAATTTAAAACATAAAAAGCCTATTCGAAATAGTCTCCGTTGGCTGCAATACAATTCTTTAAACGTTGAAGCCAGTTATCAATAGAAGCACGCATTCTTTCCATGGAAAAATTCTTCACTGGCAATCGTATGGATTGTTTAAGGGAGTACAAACTCAAGATCCCAAATTCAAATATAATATTTTGTTTATTTTTAATAGTAACAGTATTTATGACCAGTCTATGTATACCCGATCTATCAAAGTTTAATTGACTTGACGTTATATTGGATAGATAATTATAACTCGCGGCAATAATATGAGCACAAAGTATGATAGATCATCATTCTATGGGGAATATATTGATTTATAATATTACGAGTATATATTACATATTATCTTTTGTTTGTCGCTATTAAATAACTTTTCGTAACCTAAGCATTCATTAATCAAGAGACTGATAGTCGAATAATAAATAAGGTTTCCAGATTGCTAATTCATTAAAATTAGGAGTTTAAGAAAGTGTTTTCTCCGTCGTGTTTCCACTATTAATTTAATATTTTAAATTATTTATGTAAACTCAATAGTTGGTTTTGGTTGTTTTAGAAAAAACCGAATTACTCCTAACATTATTTTCGAATTTGTTGAGACGACATTAATTATAATAATATATGTCTATAAAATTAAGACTGGAAGTATATCCTTACTAATACGATAAATGCGAAAGTAACTCTGAGTGTCTGTTACGCTTTCACGCCTAAACCACTGAACTGATTTTAATGAAATTTGGTACAGAGATGAATTTAACCTTGAGAAAGAACATAGAATAGTTTTTATCCCAGACTTTTGAAATGTTCTCTTTGAAACGCGATATAATCGAACTCCACGTGGGCGAAGCTGCGGGCGGAAAGCTAGTGTGTATATAAAATTAAAAGCTATAAAAAGTTATACTTTTATGCTAGAAGTATTTACTCAATTTCATTAATAATTAACATAAGAGTCTTAGTATTGTAAAGAAAATATATCTTTCTTTTATTCCAATAATAAGACAAGCTTATAATGAATTTATTTCCAAAACGTTTCTGCTTAACATGACAACAAAAAAATTTTATACGAATTAAAAATATAACAATAAATAAATGCATGATTGTGATTCATTAACCTTAAATTTACTACTTCAAGTAAAAAAAATATATAAGACACTTCACTTAATAATAATAAAATGTTAAAGCGAATATATTAAATATTTTTTATGGTTCTTTATGCTTCTTTTCACCATAATAAATGAAAGAATAGTAGTCAAAGAATCAAACAGATAAAACGTATACATAACATAGAGAATTGTATATATGCAGAACATAGAAAAAAGATGTAAACCTTAACGAATTAAAACTAAATTTACTATAAAGGAATATATCCAAAATATAAACAAAAATGCCACTTCAATCCTGTTAATTTAAAAAATAATAATCTTGTCCTGTTTTTGTTCTGTTATAAATATAACAAAATAATAATAATAATAAAGTGTTGAATTTTTTATTGGATACAAAATGTATAATTTCTTTGAACATTAATCTCTAATAATCTTGATTTTGATCCTAACGAAAAATTTAACTAAGAGGGACAATCAAAGTGTTACCAGTGAAGATAAAGAAATATCCTCTAGCTGTCTGTATCCAACAAATCCAAGCTGTAGTATTTCATATGTAATACTTAATTTGGCTAAAGGATAGACACTTATCGCTTAAAACAAAGTTATATTTATTTTTCTCTGTATCGATATAATTATATGCAATATTTAAATTATTTCTTTTTTATGATATAAACATAAAGGATATAATCAAGAGAAAGGATGAATGGGAAATTATATTAAAAATGGTAAGAACATTACCACATTACTTCATCAATCTGTTAACTAAGAAATTATAACTTCAAAACAATTATATAGACATATATTATATTGTTTTAAAATTTAATAATTTTAAATGTATGTATAGAAATAGTTACATAGATAAATAAGAAAACTTTCTCTACAAATATATTTTGAATGAATTGACTAAAAATTAAATAACCCTACATTTAAAATTACAATTATGATTCATTTATTTATATATCTTCTAAAACTCTAAAAGAACTATTATGGGAAGCATTACGTCGAGGCTGGTAGACCTCGTACCCCTTGATGATTAAAACAATTTCTCATATTGACTAAAGTCTTAGAAACTCTTTAATAACTTGAAGCAAAGTTGCGAGTTTACTTGGTTTCCATCAGCAAACATGAATTAAAACATTACATGGTTCAGATATTCATAACTTTCTCCGAACAATTTATAGGATATCCCTAAATATGTACATGAAAATATCTTATCAATAATTTAGGATAAATAAGACGACATGAGTATAAAAAACTACAACAAATCCACAATCATTATTAGGATGCTTTTATGTAATTACCGATACATATGTTTCTTTATTTTTTCTCCTCTGTATGTGAGACCTTTTTTTTGTATGTTTTCGACAGATTTTTTTATATTATTTACAAACAGTGAACACTACAATCCTAAATATGTATATTCGTACATATGGTATGTTATTAAAGTGTACTATTCGAATATTAATTATAACTTAATGTATGTGAGCAATTAAAATGTGTATACATATAACTTCCATAAAGCCTCAGTAAAAATCCAAAGTTTAATTTCTTATCGAGAATGAAACTAATACTTACAAACATTTTAAATACTATTTCACTATTGTTTCGTTTCTTTGATCTGTCAGAGATAGAGCAAAATAATATTAATTAATTTTATTTTTTCAACCTTATATTAGGTGTCACTCTCTATTTTAAGCAACAATTGTGAATGAAAGGTGAAATATGTTAAAAGACAAATTATGAATATTATGATTGATAGATATATGTAGATGATAAGATAAATAGCATTACATACCTTGCTTCTAACAGTTCAGTCGTTTTGACGTGAAATCGAGTCAGAAAGACAGACATGCAGATTTTTTTGCATTTATAATATAAATTAGGGTGCTTGTTATTTAAACTTCAGATAAAAATGTATTCCACATGAAAACAACTTATTTTAGTTAGCAATTTTTTATTAATATAAATTGTTTAAAACAATTATTTCTAGCCATCAATTTATAAACTCCACTTATTATCTAATTTATATAAACATAAAGACTATAAGTATATAAGTAATATATAGTCTGAGCAAATATTTTAAAAATTCATTAAAAAGGTATACCTAATACCTATACCTATTATAGAATTGTCATGTTTTCTAAATTAATTTTAAATTCTCTTGTAAGTTGTAACAGAAATATTGTTAACTTGGACAAGTGTATTTGTTAATTTTATTGAATCTAAGAATTATGTCCATTGGATTTCATATAATACATATAATATTTAAAATGTATCAAAGGTATGGTGCCTCTTATCAAAACATTACTTTTTTAGGTGGTAGAGCCTAGCTGTAGTTAATCACTACAACTCGAACATGGGCTGGCTCGACCGGGGAAGTACCACCCTCTCACAGAAGATCGGCGTAAAGTAGCCTTCAATGGCTGCGTTTCGTATGATGAGTGAGAGAGCCGGATGCCCTTTTCCTTTCCCCACCCTTCCCTCTCCCGGAATGTTGATGTGTGTATTGACTTTCTGTCCTACATTAGTCTGAGTTTGTTTTGAGGTGTTGAGCGTGTTTCATTGGCATGGGGTCCAGGGAGACCCGATGAAACGGTTTACCGCTGGCCGCCCGTTGGTTCGTAGGGGACCCGAACCTAGACTGTCCCGATCTAGGAGGCTGTCCCACCGCCAATGACAAAAGCCCGTCGGTTGTTGACTGTGCCGGAGTGGGAGACCGGAGTGGAACCCAGTTTTCAACTTCGGGTCGGATCGGGGGCCCTTCCGTGCCTCATGCCAGCGACACACTAAACTCCACTCTCAATTCAGACCATTGGCAATGTTCTTTGACAGGATAGTTGATGGGCCATCAGCATTCCTCCTTCAATCCCATCTCCTGAACTAAAACTCAAATTAATGGCTGTCAAAAAAAAAAGAATTAAGGTTTTTACAGCGGCACCCCCTTCCACGTTTGTAGTGGACTTTTGCAACATAAGGGGTATACATTCTAATCTACATGCCGTCCATTACCACCTAGAAACGGCTAAGCCGGCCTTGTTATTTTTGACCGAGACGCAAATATCCAATCCTCAAGACACCTCGTATCTACATTACCCCGGTTACAGACTTGAGCACCTATTTCTGCCGCGGGCCGGGGTGTGCTTATTCGTCAAGGAGGATATTTGTTGTCAACGTCTTGACAGCCTTGAACATAAGGACCTGTCAGTGATGTGGGTGCGAGTTTACAACGGTAGCTCAAACCGTGTCTACGCGTGCCTGTACAGGTCCCATAGTGGTAACACCGAAGTCGATCGTCTTTTTGGACACATCCAGGAGGCTACAGATTTTGTTCTCCAGCGGTATCCCAGCGCGGAGGTGGTGATCCTAGGTGACTTTAACGCCCACCATTGCGAATGGTTAGGATCACGTACCACAGACTACGCTGGAAAAGCCGCAAATAACTTTGCTCTGGCTTATGGGTTAACTCAGGTAGTTCCAGAACACACTCGGATCCCTGATGTTGAGGACCATAACCCCTCTTTGTTGGACCTTCTGCTGACCAGTCGTCCGGATCGCTACAAGGTGTCCGTCAATGCACCCCTTGGGTCATCTGACCACTGCCTGGTGCACTCCGAGACACAATTAGTGCCAACAACGACTTCCCGTCCACCCGGAAGACGTCTAGTTTGGCACTACAAGTCAGCAGATTGGGAAGGATTGCGAGAATTTTACGCATCCTACCCCTGGAGACAGCTTTGTTTTTCTTCGGACGATCCTTCGATCTGCGCGAACGCCGTTGCGGATACTATTCTGCAGGGAATGGAATGTTTCATTCCCAGCTCTGTTATTCGCACGGGCGGTAAGTCTCAGCCCTGGTTTGGTAAATCCTGTACAGGAGCGTTGCGCTCGAAACAGTTGAAATACCGATCATGGGCTGAGGCATCAGCTGCGAAGGATCCAAAAACGTCCGAATTGAAAAAGGGTTATAATGCTGCCTCCAGGTCTTGCAAAAAGGAGATTACCAGAGCAAAGAAGGAGCACGTTCGCAGAATTGGAGAGAGACTACTTGACGTTCCCTCAGGAACTCGATCTTTTTGGTCTCTCGCCAAAGCGGTACAAGGCAATTTCTGTAAGTCTTCCCTACCATCCTTGCACAATCCTGATGGAACGCTGGCTAATTCCGCAAAAGAGAAGGCTGACCTTCTGTGCACTCTTTTTGCGTCGAATTCAACTCTTGACGATGGGGGAAAATCACCGCCTACCATTCCGCGGTGCAGGGAAAATATGCGCAATGTGCGTTTTACGCAGAGCGCTGTGCGTGCCGCCCTGTCATCCCTCGACGTCAAGAAATCCAGCGGCCCAGACGGTATCCCAGCCATTGTGCTTAAGATGTGTGCTCCTGAATTGACTTCGGTTTTAACGCGCCTATTCTCACTCTCTTATACTACTGGTAAAGTTCCGTCTTCGTGGAAAGTGGCCAATGTCCACCCTATCCCCAAGAAGGGTGACAGCACAGACCCATCCAATTACAGGCCTATTGCGATCACTTCCCTACTCTCAAAGGTGATGGAGCGGATCATCAATACGCAACTTTTAGGTTATCTAGAGGATAACCAGCTTATTAGCGACCGTCAATATGGCTTTCGCCACGGACGAAGCGCTGGTGATCTTCTAGTATACCTCACGTATCGATGGGCTGAAGCCATTGAGAGCAAAGGGGAGGCCATGGCGGTCAGCCTAGACATCGCAAAGGCTTTTGATCGGGTCTGGCATCGCGCACTTCTATCGAAGCTACCATCGTACGGACTACCCGAGGAATTATGCAACTGGGTAGCCAGCTTCCTTCATGGGCGGAGCATACAGGTTGTTGTTGACGGTTCTTGCTCGGAACCCAAGCCCATCAACGCTGGTGTGCCCCAAGGCTCAGTGCTGTCACCAACGCTGTTCATTCTGCATATCAACGACATGCTGCATACCAGCAACATTCGGTGCTATGCAGATGACAGTACTGGTGACGCTTATTACATGGGCCGAGCTAATATTCCTCGTGACCAAGTAGAAGAGAGCAGAAAGAGACTTGTGTCTGAAATTGAGACCTCCCTGGAGCAGGTCTCCGAATGGGGTAAGCTGAACCTTGTTCAGTTTAATCCCAAGAAGACACAAGTCTGCGCGTTTACCACTAAAAAGACCCCATTCACTGTAGCTCCAAAGTTCCAGGACGTTCCCCTTGAGATCAAACAGAGCATTGGGATCCTTGGGGTTGACATAGCGAACGACGTTCAATTCCGGAGACATTTGGAGGATAAGGCTAAACTAGCATCAAAAAAATTAGGGGTACTGAGTAGAGCGAGGCAGTACTTCACACCGGGAC
Source organism: Danaus chrysippus (assembly GCA_916720795.1). Lineage (NCBI taxonomy): Eukaryota > Metazoa > Arthropoda > Insecta > Lepidoptera > Nymphalidae > Danaus > Danaus chrysippus. The sequence continues at coordinate 864,762 of CAKASE010000069.1, forward strand.
ACTTGCTTTTGTTATATAAAGCACAGGTTCGTCCCCACATGGAGTATTGTTCTCACCTCTGGTCCGGTGCCCCACAGTACCAACTTCTTCCATTTGACTCCATTCAACGTCGGGCAATTCGTATTGTCAACGATCCCATGCTCACAGACGATCTAGAACCCCTAAGTCTCAGAAGGGATGTAAGCTCCCTTAGTGTGTTCTATCGTCTGTACAATGGGGAATGTTCCGAGGAACTGTTTGATGTAGTGCCATCGTCCACATTCCACCATCGCACTACTCGGCGTAGGGTTGGATTTCACCCACATCATCTAGATGCATTCAGTTGCAGGACTGTACGTGCGTCGCGTTCATTCTTTTCACGCACGTGCAGGATGTGGAATGATCTTCCGCCCGAGGCTTTTCCAGAGAGCTACAACATGGGGTCTTTCAAACATCACGTGTTCAGGTGGCTCCTTCACAAACAAGGCCGGCAACGCATCTACAACACCCCTTGTGTTGCAGATGTCCATGGGCGACGGTGACTGCTTACCATCAGGCAGGCCGTCTGCTCGCTTGCCCCTTTGGTTTAAATAAAAAAAAAAAAAAAAAAAAAAAAAAAACATTAAGCTGATAAACGTGTGCCACAAAATATAACTATAACAGTAAAAAATGAAACTAATATTTTCGGATTTACTACGCGATTTTTATTTTTTATTATTTTATTATAAACTACATACTCCCGACGTTTCGGTTACTTTACAGCAACCGTGATTACGGGCAGACGAAATATGATGTGTGTAAAAAAGTTAAAAAATTACCTTAAAATAAATATATACAATTTTTAGTTAGCTTAATCATTTTATAATATCACACGAACTTTACAAACTCACCAAGCTATTGAACATTTATCAATGTACTATGACATTTATATATATAGCGCAGACATTTGACAGACAGCAGACAGTGCTTAGTAAAAGTAGCATTTTAAATGTATATAATGAATACTTATAGTGTCAATCTCTTTAATGCCATCCCAGAGTCAACCTTATAATTACATCCAGTAATACCACCTCCTTTCTCACTTGCCATTAATACCGCCACTTCAGCTATTTGTTCGGTAGTAACTAATTTCTTCAATGGGAGTTGTTCAGCCAATTTCTGCCAGAAATTATCACTTAACTCTCGAGTTTTTACATCACTTAACACTATATTAGTATTGACTGGTCCAGGTGATATACTATTAACTCGGACTCCCTTCTCACCTAATTCTAAAGCTGCACATTTCGTAAAATGAATCAGAGCAGCCTTAGCAACAGCGTATGGTATCAAATTTCTAGTAGGATGCGTTCCAAAAACACTTGATATATTAATAACACATCCTTTGCTTTCTATTAATGCATCTGAAGCGTAATTGGTTATAGCGATATGGGATAAAAGGTTCACATTAAATACTTTATCCATATTCTCTATAAAAACGTCACTTTTACTTCCAAATCCACCGCTTATACCAGCACAATTGATTAATACATCGATCCTACCATATTCCTGTTTTGTACTATCCACAATGTATTTAGCATTGTTAATATCTCCCAAATCAGCGATCACAGTATGGACATTTATTTTACTTATATTTTTACATTCTTGTGCAACTTTATTAAGAGTTATCGAATTGATATCGATGAGTGACAGTTTGGCAGACAACTTCGCAAAACGTAGAGCCATTTCTCTACCGATTCCTGATCCTGCTCCAGATATTAAAACAACTTTATCGGCGAAATTCATTTTTGTATTAGCGAACTGAATCAAATCTGATCTAACGTCTACGGACACGTTTGAGTTGAGTTATGTTTGTTACTGCCGAACCTTTATGATTTCAACGTATAAATATGCTGTGGAAATTTTGATATTATTACAACACAATTATTATTAAAATGAAGAATTTTAATGTCAAATTAATACATTTTTTTAAACAATAAAGACTAGATATAATGATTGCCTATTGTTTATTTACGATGTTTTTGTTCAACTTTATAGTCATTTGTGTCTCGAAATTACTTTCCAATTTAAATGCGGTATGTGGTTTTTTAAATTAATTATATTTTTTTATAATTTATATACGCTGAGAATGAAAAAAGTTAATTCTTATACTAAAATGATGGTGAAAATAAGTATATGCTAATTTTTAATATGCTAATGCTAATGGATAATACTCATACATTTTACCGATTTTACCTTTTATTTTAGTACCTTTTAGTTATTTCTTTAAGTTTTCCCCAAATTATTTAGTACTTTATCACTTTTATACCTATTCTTAAATTAGTTTCAGACAAAGAGAGAAGATGTATATGAGAAATCATTAAAGTATGTTAAATACATATATTGTTATCTACATTTGTTATTACAGTTATTTTGTATCACCTATCTTTTGCTCAATAACACGTTTGCAATTAGAATTGTCATATTACAGTTCTTACAACGTTTAGTCTTCACAGGAAGCCCCTTTCTTAAAAATTTATTTCATTATGACAGGTGATTTCGACTTATTCTTTGTAATTTGCGATGTTTAAAGTACATATCTGGCAATTTAAAAAATCTCATTTTCATATGTTTTTTTTACCCACATGCAAAATTTAAACGAGTGTCACATTATCATTAATATTGATAAAACGAATAATAGTATTCAATAGCGATATTAGTTGTGTCATCGGAATCCAAAGTATTGTTATAATTTCAAATAAATTTATACAACTTCAAAGCCTTTATTTAGGTACGAATTCTTAATGAAGTCACTTCACTCAACTCGCAGAAAGAGATTTTTGCGAATATGCATCACCTAGTTTTTATAATATAACTACATATATCTTATAACTGAATTTTCTTATAACATTTTTATTGCTAGGTACAAGCTTTACATTTGACCACTCTTATACAAAAGCATAGTAATGGAGAGTTAAATAAAAATCACAAATAAGTACGAGATCCTGGTCGTGGCTACACATACAAGTGCGTCGTACTGTGAATGATAGACAGATGTCGTGTTTATATAAACACACTCGCAATACATTTCTTATATGTGCACATTTCTTTTATGCACATTTATTATATGTTCACATTCAATTCTATGAATGTGCCCATATAAAAACTGTGCATATATAAAAATAATAATTTAATTGAAATTTTAATTTTTTTTTATAATTCCTACATAAAATTCTCAAAATGGAAGCTAAAATAAAAACATTACATGCTACCTATTAAAATTCAATATAATTATTGCGCTTAAAATAAACGCGATGAAGTATGATAATCATTTTGAAATAAAATAAAACATATATGTTAGCAATACGCTTCGAAAAATAATGAAAAACTGTTTATAAAGATAATTAGAATGAAAATGTAAGAAAACTTATAGGTTTAGTTTAATTAATGATTCTTAAGGAATTTTTTATTTACTTATACGTTTCCAACTTCATGATAAATTTAAACCAAATCATCTTAGAATTATAATATTATAATTATATAACGAGTTAAATAACATATTTTGAAATACTGTTGGCAAAATTTTGTATTCGTATTGTTTGAATATAAAATGAAGTATTGTTATTATGCTCCCTTATCTGAGACGCAACTGTACACTGTATTCTATTGTCTATTGCAAAAGTTTAGAAAGGAGAGGAATTGTTCTTAGAAAAGTTAAACAATCGTCAACTTAATAGAACGTCATTGCTTTATAAACCATGTTAGCAAACAAGGTCATAAATATCTTTGATCAAATTTGGATCACTTCGTATCAAGTGAAGAATAGTTTTTGTATACTGAAGATGTTAATATATTGTTGATCAATACTATCTCCATTGAAGAGTCAACTTCGTGAGAATGAAGTTTCGTCAGCTTCAGAAACGACACTTTGTCTCTACTTCATTTGTAAGCACAAATTCAAATCAACTCCGTTTTGAAAAGTATACTTCTTTGCAAGCGCAAGACATTTTAATGATAGATAAATAAACTATTGGTCCTTTCACCATTCATAAAAGAATCGAGATACATTCACATGTACACACAAGATGCTATTAGTAAAGAGTAAAATATGGACATCCGCATTTTTTCGTGAATTATGCGATCAAACATGAATGGGAAGAAATCTATAATGGACTGTTTTCCACGCAGTTGATTTCTGATGGCTATGAAGTGGCAGCATAAGTTCTTCAACAAACCTAATCGATCTTCTGGCAAACATAAGACCTCCTATTAATATATCTGCCATGTAAGTAGTGTAGAAAGACAGAAGAGCGGTTTATCCCGTACTTATCTATTTATATAGCACACTTTTATTTTAATAAATGCTATCTAATAATATCGTAACATGTTATAAAATAAACAACGTCTTTCGTAAAGAATATTCGATAATGTGAAACACTTTTATGCCTGTACATATTAGCAGCAAGGCATTCTTATTGCAAAAATATATTGATATTATATTGTTATATTTTGTAACAAAAGTAAAGAGAAGTTGTATTGACTAAGATGTGGAGTGCTGTAATGTATCGTGGAGGAAAGAGGTGTGATTATTTAAAGACCATGTTTGCATGTAAATATTAATTTTTTTGTTTATATTGGAAATTAACAGTTTTGCAAAATAATCGGACTGTTTTAAATAATCTCTATAAAAGTCAATTACTATGTTTTGTATTTAACGTAATAATTTATTGGAATTATTTAATATCTCAAATCTATCAATGCTATACCAAAAATGACTTTGATCATGTCATAAAGGGCTTGAATAACATCATTGGTTAATCAATGTTTATTTTAAAAATTTAAGTAAATGTAGACTTTTAAACTATTAATATGCATTATTATATGTCATGTAAAACGAGCAGAAGTGTACGCACTATCAATTATTCTTCATAAAATGTGAGAAGAATAGTTTTGTACTCGTTTATGGCGCAATTTAATTACTGAGCGATGCAAATCTACGATAAAAACGTCCCTAAAAGTCATTAAACTGGAATTATAAGAATATTTTTTTATGAATATTGCAAGCCTAACGGAATTTTGACCAATTTCTGAGTCAAATTCGGTCAAATTAATACAAAACCTATAAACTCTTCAGTATCAAAGTAATTGCTTTCCTTTCTCATCACATATCACCATATATATCACAGAATTAATTCGACAAGAGATTCTATTTTGACGTTGAAGTTTCATAGATATATCGACCGATATACTAGAACTAATTAGATTATTTGCCCGTGCTAATACCGTTATTTGGAACATTCAATTAGGTTTAGAATATACAGTTCGAAGTTGTAATGGCCTAATCAAAGCCGGATTGATGGCACACCACTGATCCTTCACAGTGTACATTGATTAAATAGTATAAGTAATATTGAATTAAAAACAATTTTACCAAAGTATTTGCTTTTTTTTGTATTGAATCTGAATTTTTCGAACCCAAGCTATCCTTGTAATGCTTTCATTGATACGCAATATATCGAACACGTTTCACGCACAGTGAATAAGCCTTTTAGGCCTACCAGAAGACGACCGCACGAGCACTTAGCAAAATGAAAGTTCCACATCGGTTTCCTGTCTGAAACGACAACCCTAAAGAAACTTTTTACAACAGTCATGACAAATATTTATTGTATGTCGTTGGGATTTAATGCGTCATACGAAGGCACTTACAGCTTGAGGTGCCTAATCCAATCTAAGATATATATATATCATCGTATATATACATATATATTATATATATGTATACATACTAATATATAACGGCGCTATCAGCTTTAATAACGGATGCGACGCGAAAATAATTTGAGCCAATCATCAACTTTTATTAAAACTCATTAGTATTCATGATTATTGTTAAAAGTAAAAGGAAATCAAAGATTGTTTAAAAGAAGAATAGGACTATGAATCTTCTCATAAATATGACGTCTGGACGCGCGAACCTTCGAGAAATACAGGAAAATTAAGAACAATAGAAGTTTCATTTTAAAATATCATGGAACGTACTGAAAGAAGTGACATTAGTTACGTCATCGATTCTGACGTCTCTCTCTTTAAAACAACGAATGTGTAATAAATCCGATATATAATATATATAGACTACAAGAAATAAAAGAAATTTAAATGTGAAGCTACTCTCTTTGAATTAAACACAAACATAATTTAAATAAATGATAAATATAATACGATATGCTCGCAGTTCAGGAGAACTGAATTTCTTGCAAATGCTCCGTATTTATAAAAGAATCTTATTTCTAAGGCAATAAAGATTAATTTCATATAAATAACATTCATATATAGGACACAGTGCTTTATTAAATTGGCTTCAGTTTAAGTTAAGTTACCTTGAAAAATCTCAGTGACTGAATATGTTAGTGTGTTGAAGATCTGTTAAATTATTTATGAGATGTCTTCTTTGCTTTCTTGTGTGTAGTTTAAGAGAGATGTAACTTTGTGTTATTTTCTTTAAAAGCTTTTAATTATATTTATTTAAACTGATATTGATACTAATATTAAATTTAAGTTAACTAGACTTTATTTTAATCACTTCCATATTAAAATTAAAATATTCTTCTTATTTCCTCTCACCCATATTTTTAAAATTCAATAAATAAAAGGTCATAAATAATACATACTTTTTGTTTATGGAAATATAATTGGTCGCTAATAAAATAGAATAATTAAGTGCACTGAAATCAAAGTGTTTGGTATCGTTGTTCTGGAAAATAGTTTTTACGTATGACAGCATTTTTATGTATGACGGCGAACATTTGTTTCATCTGATCATAAATGGCAGCGTTTAAGTATGAAGATCTTTGAACGAAAACTAAATAAAAATTTAATAATAAGAAGGTGAAATTATACAAAAATACTAGGGTTTTCAATTGTTCTCTTATTGAAGCTGTAATTACGATTTAATTTGCTATAATATAAGTGTGATTACTTCATAAGCGGACAAAATTCTTGCCTTATCTATCTTGTTCAATTAGCTCAAAAAAATGTAATTTTAATGCTGATTTTTCATTATCTTGATGTCCACTGAAATAAATTTATATTATTAATTATGTCAAAATTATTAATTGATTTATTACTTTCTAGATAATTCTTAATCTGATTTATTTTTAATTAGCTACAGATTCTTTGACTTTTATGACTGAGGAGATATGTCAATGGTAAATTAATTAAGTAACTACTTGTTAGCATCGCTTCAATTTACAGTAACTCTAATTTTCATAGTTTTTGATTTTGATCACATAACAACCGTATATGACAAGTGATCTTATGTTATCGAAAAAGGTAATTAAAATAGACAAATCTTATACAATGGGTTATTAATATGAAGGGTCATTGCGTTTATATTTCGGTCATATAATATTGACAGAGGATAATTTAAGGATAACAAATATATCGATCTCTGTACCACTGTTTTGCGTACACTTCAGAATTGAGTTCAGAGACAAAATATATAAAGAGTCCTTTCAAATACATACTTTTTAACTAACTTCCATATAAAGATCCTTTTAAAAATGTACTTGATAACCAACCTCCATATATCCATTTATTTCGTCACTTAATTCACAGAACTTCCAGATAAATTATCTCCTACAATCGTGCTTCATTATGGGCTATATTGGATGAAGTTTTTTTAATTTTTTTAAAAAAGTTTATGCTTGATAGAGTGGGACAATGTTATAAACTTATCCATTTATAATATTAGTATGATAACAATGAATTGTATGTAGTTTCAAATGCTACATTCCTTTTTCACTAAAATGATTTTCAAAACTGTTCTCATGGAAGCAAACTTTCAAAGTCTTTCGATCGCTTTGGAAACTGATAGAAGCTAATAGAATCGCTATGCTGATCATGTATATACGAAAACCAAGTGGAAAATACAGGAAATATTATTCTCAAAATAATAAAGATTTCCAAAAAAAAGTATTAGCTTAAATTATTATCGTTTATTTATAATAACACATGTTTAATAAGCCTTCATTTTAGATGGCATTATAATAATACAATAAGTTTTCTATGGATTATATAATATTTAAAATCACACTTAATACGGTCGATTGATTGAAAGTCTTTCAAAATTGCTATTTTCATAAATAAAATTAATGTTCGAAAGCAAAGTTTCTTAAACGAGCGATCAATCAATGTTTTCTAACAACGTCAGGTATAAATTTTAATTGCATAACCCTTAAACTTTAGCAGAACATTAATAATAGGACATTTTGGTTTAAATAAGGTTGTTATGCTTCAGTTTTTGTATTCAAATTTGAGATTTTTAACGTAGGGTTAATACCAAAATATAAAACGACATGATCTGTTTATGCAAACTATCGTGGAAGTAACCATTATCTAAGAACCTCATAATATATAATTAAATGAAAGAGCATTGGGGTTTAGAAATGAAATTGAAGAAGCTATGTTATTTAAATTAAAAGTAGATTGAAAATATTCAGCATTCTTATGTTTAAAACAAAATTACGATCTATTTTGAGAACTTCCTCATTGAAGCTGGATGTTATTCAAAACAAAATTACTCATTCATTCATTCTCCATTAGATATATATCCATTATCCATATACATATATACATTCATATGAATGAAGAGAATAATTTACAAAATCATACATTAATTTCAATTTTATTATTAATTCTACTTACTTTCAAAGCTAATTCAGTAAAATTGCTTTGCTTTACCAAACATTACAATAAAAAATATATGTCTAATTATTTAAAAAAATTATTTAGTACGTAAAATGGTAATACATAGTATTCAAATTAATTTCTTATCTCTTTACTAATTAGGAGTAAAAAGAAAATAATTTTATAAGTAGTCTGTTATTTACTTGACCTGATTTTTTTTTTTAATAATTAATGTCAATAATGCTGTGAAAAGTTTAATATTTTAAAATTTTTATTACTTAAAAACAGGTTTACCAATTTAAAGTAATTGTGGGTATCATCTTTATAACTATAAAGAAATCACTCACATTGCTTATAGAATATATCTTAAATAATATCTTCCTATTTCCTTTTCAGATCTCTCCGTACAGAGAATTTCAAACATGTTTGGCTAAGCTGTTCGATTTTCAAATAAATTTAAGAGAAATCTACAAATACTATTTTAAATTTAATCTAAATGCATCAAAGCAGTGTGCCAAGAACTTGTAAAATAAATTGAATAGAACCTCAACAAACTGATATATTGAGTCAGTGAGATTTTTCAGTATTAAATATTCTAAATTCAAGCCAATTTAATAAAAAAAGAATTCAAAAACTTCAAGTTGTAGAAATAAAATTTACCTGTATTTCATTTATGTTAAGAATATTTGCTTTAAATACAATTCGATCAAACCAAATAGTGGTACGTGCAGAATGCAGATACATTATATAAAACAATTTAAAATATAATAAAGTATTTGTTGTTTTAAAATAAATTACCTACAGAATATAAACAACATTGTAACTGCAATTAAAAAATACAACAATGTTCAATTGATTAAATAAATAATTTTAAATTATAGAACAGTAGCACACGTTCTAATAATAAAGAACCAAAAACAAAGGAAAGTGCAAAAAATTAAAGGATATGAAATTTTTATTAAAAAAAAACATGTAAAAACATATGTATTTAATAGTCTAAATGCGAATATTTCATCTACACTTTGGTTTTTATAACAAGTCATAAGTTACCAGGAATTTTATTTTCCTTTGTAATTTTATTACTGTAAGTATAGAAAAGGTAAGAAATTTAAAATCCTTGAGAATCGTTTGAGAAAGTTTGCAAATACAAATAAATTGAATTCACATTCGACCACTTTCGAACGTGCAAAGTTGTATTGCTGTTCTATTTTGCTTTTCACTGTTAGAATACTTATATAGAATAATAATAAAACATTAATACATAATTTATTTACAATCAAATATAGAAATATCTAAATACATGTATATTTTTTAAAAAATAAAAAGTAATATCCCATATTGAACTATTGAATACTAATTTTAACTACTTTCCAGCTTTTGCATATTATATTTTTCTCTTTTAATATTTCAAAATGTACGCTTAACATTCATGTATTTTATTCATTAAATACAGAACGATGCAATGTCTTCTCCGGTTTCAAGGTTAGCACAAACTTCTTAAAAAAATTAAAAATAAATGTTCAGGTCATATGCATATAATTGAAAAAATTATATATTTCTAAAATACTGAAATAGTTGACGATCTAAATGAATATGAATTTAATTAAAAGTATATTGTATTAATGTCGTCTTTGTTCTTTAGTAACAGGCTTCTCTCACAGATGGCGTTTATGTACAATAAGAGCCATCTATTACATAAAGAAGAAACTAGTATAATCTTAACGGGAGCTTTTGTTTGAGGTCCCTCATCATAATATGAACAACAGGTGGGTGGAAACCCTTAATGTGTTATAACTACTTCAGAAAAACATTTAGAAGAAAATTGTTATGGATTGTGGTAAATTATCTTAGGCAATTAAAATAATAGGTATTGGTTCAATTACGAAGGTTACTGCAAACACTCGTAGATAAAAGTGTATCCACTATATTCTAGATGCTCCCTTAGAGTCCCTAGCTTTCTAGTTATCGAAGCTTTGGTAGTAAATATGCTTCCTGATATACGAACCTACTGAGGCTATGATCTATTCCAATAGGAAGTTGTAATCGGAAGTTGACGTCGCACTATTCGAAGGAGGCTGCGTTGCATAAATCACTATCTTATTTCAGATTTACATGTTTTTAGATGCTATATAGGTTTTAATATATTTTAAATAATTAATAAGAAATGGAAAATACATATGTAGTTGTTTTGTTTAATGATTTTCAAGGAAAGCGAGAGGCAAATTTGGTCAATGTTTTTCCGGAGTCCACTATGTAATTACAGCCAGTGATACTTTTTGCTTTGTCACTTGCTAAAAACACTGCCATGTGTGCTATATCGTCGGTCGTAGTTAATTTACGCAATGGATGGTCCTCAATTAAATCATCCCAAAACTTATTAACATCTTCAGAAGGTGGTAGCACATTATTTAAAACATTAGTCTTCACTGACCCTGGTGATATACAATTCACACGAACTCCTTTGTCTGCTAGCTCCAAGGCCACACATTTTGTAAATTGTAACACCGCAGCCTTCGATACATTGTATGCTAACAAGCCTCTTGATACTTCTGTAGCCATTATACTTGCTATATTAATAATACATCCTTTACTTTCTATTAAAGCCTCTGCAGCATAATGTGTTAGAGCTATGCCAGAAATCACATTAATATTAAGAACATTATCAACGTCCTCCAATAAATCAACACATTTTATATCACCGACACGAGCAATGCCGGCACTATTTACAAGTACATCAATCTTCCCAAACTCTCCTTTTGTTAAATCAACTACAGTTTTCACATTATCACTCTTTCTTAAATCAGCGACCAATGTAAATACTTTAGATTCACTCAAATTACGACACTCTTCCGCCACGCGCTTCAAATTTTCTGAGCTGATATCTAGCAATGATAAATTTGCAGATAATTTTGCAAATTGAATAGCAATTTCCCTTCCTATACCAGAAGCAGCACCCGTTATTAAAATTACTTTATTTTTAAAACTCATTTCCTTTATAATTCATTAAAGTTTGGGAACTATAAGAACAGTTGTGATCAGCCGAACAGTTTTTATGTTTGTGGTAAGGTGTAAATACATTCAAACTTATATACGATGGCAACTGATAATATAACAGTCCTAGTAAAAGAAGAGATAAGCATACTAATTACAATGTCAATATTTATTTTACAACATTATTTAAATAGTATTAAACAAATATTTAATATAAATAGTATTTCGATATCACGTTTCTAGGAACATAGTATATAAATATTTCTATTTATGTCAAATAAAAAATATGTATAATTAAACGTACGTAATATATGAACATTTTAAAAATCATTACCATACCTATTTCTTATAGTTATACAATTTTTAAGTAAATGTTATATTTTTGCACCCCATCAGGTGCTAAAATTTAATATTTTTCTTATAATTTTTTGTCAAACAAAAATCACATAAAATTGCACATAGCACATTCTTGATGTATTACATATCTAAATTTTTTTAGGTAGTACAATAGACAATAATATTTTTATTATTAAGTAGATAAAAAACCTCTGTACCTGGTATTCGTATTTTATTATATATCGTATGACACACCAAACCAAAAAAATAGGATTTTGTTTTTTCAAATGACCATTTCTACTGTTATTTTTTACGATGTTATTGAGTCTTGTGGAATTTTTACATTAATAAATAATATTATTTTTATGTTTATACCAAAAGTAAACGTTTTAAGAATTACAAGCATACGAGTTACATTGTTTTAATTAAGGGTTCTGAAAGGCGCTCTTTATTAATACATTTCATTTCTCCTCTAAATATATCAATCATATCTAGAACTAACACATAATGTGCTTATGTAGAAGATATGTATATATATACGGTAATGTATTATATTAATCTTTCGTACTACCACATATAAGAGTATTATTTATTACAAACTAATTTACATTCAACAATTGAACACAGTATGAGTTCACAAACCCAATATACACTGCATTGACGGATCGTCGTATAATGTTAGATTACTAAAGAATGTAACTTAATAATTATTATCAGTTGAACAGTGAAAAAAACAAAATGCTGAAAAATAAAAGACATAAATGAAAATTTATTTAAATGTAAGAAATAAAATTCATTCATTATTCTAAATATAAATTTTTGTTTTCCAAAGATCAATAACGTCTGAGAAGTAGTCTTATCTTATATACTTATCTGGGACTTTAGTTTTGGATTAAAGCGAATTAAGTTACCGTTCTGAATTCTATGGATTTTAAAACCAATTAAATATTTTTTTTTCTCATTATTAACTTATTTAACATTACTACAACTAAATAATTTATTAACCTAAGTCCAAATTTGGCTGGTAGCACAGTATTTGCGTTATCACATGACTTCCTATTATATGAAGGGTATCAAATTACAAGATTATACTTATCGGTTTTATAAGAACTTTTTACTACGAGTATTACAATTTGGTGCGGACTTAAATAGGACCATATATATTATTCTAGGTACAGAAAATCCTATTTAGTAATAAATCTTGTAAATTTAACACAGTTATGGCCATAAAAGTTAACAATTAGATGAAGAGCAATTTGACTTCTGTGGCTTTAAAAATTACATTTAACTATTAAATAAAATAGACATAAATAAATGTTAATTTTACTACATTGTGATATCAATGTTTTATAACTTATATTGTGTAACATTCTAATTCCATTATATTAAACAGTAAATTTTTCTTAATAAAGTGATTCATTTTAATTGAGAGTTTGTACAAACGTGAAACTTATTGTCGAAAAACAGTTTCTGCTGTATTATCAAATAAAATAGTTTTGCTTTCCCGTATTAAACATTTAAGAATGACTCCTACAGAAGTTGTTAGTTAGTTCTTGTTACTTAGTTGTTAGCATAGAAGTGCAGACAATTAATTTAAAGCTAACATAGAAATTTCTTATAATGTATGCATACTTTGCCTTGACATAATATTGAATTAGTTATCAGGTTGGGTTGTAAATAATTTGTAAATATTTAAGTATATTCAACCACAAAGATAATCTTTAAGCTAAGTAATCGAGTAAGTCTTAGTACTGTTCTTAATGTACATTGTTATTCTTTGGCAAAGAATTGTTTTAAGCTGCAATATTGACTTTTCTCATTATGTGTCGAAAGAGATAAAATGGAAGCATTTAGTGTCATTTAAAATTACGAAGGTTATTATTGTTTTATTTTTTTTTATACATATTACTCTTTATGTGCTTTAAGGCACAAGACAGATATATACCTAGAATATTTTAAGGTCAACTATGTTAAGTAAACCTGTATTTTTCACATTTGTTATTAACGATTGAAACAAGATAGAGAACTATGATTGTAATTATGTTTGAATATGTTTGTTTCATTATTGTTTAAAACACATATTATAACTCTTTGTAATCAATATTTTACATAATTTTAATATTTTTCAAATATAACAAAAGTATATAAAAAAGAAGTTAACATTGAAAAGGAATGATTTTAAGATGCTATATCGCTCACAAATAATAGGTAATTAATTATTCCTTAATGAGAACATGACATACGCGAAATCTAACAACGTTTTTTGTAATAGTTCTGATGACATAAATTTAATTCGGTTTAAAAGAAGTCATAAACGCTTCTATACTCTTAATTGTGAATACGAGATTCTACATGGCTATACTATTCTGGCTTACATCTTTGGAAGATTCTAGAAATTGGACCAACATCATTCGAGTTCCATTTTCTTGACAATTACTGTTTGGTAGCCTACTAACTAACTAAATTATTCATGTATTTTTCTACCTAACTCCAAATATATATTTCCAGTTTATTTAGTCATTTGTTAGTTCTTATATCTGTTCTTTTCTAGGAAGCCCACCAATATAGGTTGCAATTTGCTTTACTTTAACTTATATACCTAAAATTATATTGTACTGTCATGACCTCAAAATTAATTTTACATCATGACAGTACACTATAATTTAAGTAGCGTATTTAAGTATATAACCTTTTATCAAACGTTTTGATTTCTTTAATCAACTATGAATACAATAGCCAGTCCCTTTTTAAACATTATTTTAATATCATTTAATTGAAGGAGTGGTCAAATATTTTGTCAAATTACACAATTTTTGTTAAACACTCCCTGTATTTTGTCACTTTATTTTTAATACGATAATATCTATTCTTAGAGGTTAAAGGCCCATCTCTCATAGAAGAGTGTGCGGATTCGCTACATAACAAGTACAATGTGATTATTCCGAGTCATATGTATTTACTTTCTAAACATATTTAGACACCACTGACAGACGGTGAAGGAAAACATCTTGACGAAACCTGGACTTATAATTACAAATTATAAGTTTGAAATCGCTAATCCGCATTGAACAAGCGTGATGATTACATCTCAAACCTTCTCCATGTGGGAAGTGGCCTTTGCTCAGCAGTGTGCTCAGATAGGCTGATGATGATGATGATGAATTTCTACTCTTAAAGGTTCGAATAAAATGACTTTTAAAGATAAGACCACCTCTATTTCATTAGAGTTTTTTTTATATTCAGTTTTAAGAGCGTTGATTATCGGTTGAGCATATTTTTTAGAAGCATTTTATAAAGATTTTACAAAGTGAACCATCAGTTAACATTAATTTCTTTGAGTTTTAAAAAATATTGTATTTAATTATAAATCTATAAGAATTAGTTTGAATACTTCAGAACTTATAAAAAACACAGACCGTAAAGAATCTGTACGTTTAAAAGAATACTAACTATAATTAGTAAATAAGGTATTTTTTGTTTAGTATCATTATTCTCTAATATAATTAAAGAAAATCATTATCAGCGATGATTATTAATTTAATGGCATTAAAAACTATTCTATTGACTCCAGTAGCGTTATATATAAGAGATGTTTATTTCGAGTATTTATAACTGCTTTCCGTCGTAATCGACACACTGCTTTGTGCTAGTAGACGTGTATTTAAATTACAAAATTAACAAAATAAATATTTTTAAACGCCGCAAAATGAGTTTCTCAGATAAAGTAGTTTTTATAGTTGGTGCAACAATGGGAATTGGCAAGAGTATATCAGTCAAATTTGCCAAGCTAAACGCAAAACTTGCTCTTATAGACTGTGTTGATGAAAGCTTAAAAAGTATTGTTCAAGAGTGTGAAAAAATAACAAAAAAGAAAGTTTTCAGTGTATTTATTCCTGACCTTACTGTCAGAGATAGCATCAAAAATGCCGTCAACGACACGGTAAGACATTTTGGGAGAATAGACGTTTTAATTAACTGTGGTGAACTTGGTTCGAGAGTTGGTGTAACCAGTCCCAATTTGATTGCTGATATGAAATTAATTCTTGAAATTAATTTAAAAGCAGCAATTGCGTTTGTCCATTATGCTTCTGATTCTCTTATAAAGAACAAGGGAAATGTTATTAATATAGCAAGTCTGTTTGGGACTCTTGCAATAAAGGAAGCCTCACCGTATAGTGTGTCGAAAGCTGGTTTGCTTCATTTTTCGAGATGTGCGGCCTTGGAACTGGCAGGCAAGGGGGTAAGAGTAAATTGTATATCACCTGGGCCAGTAAGAAGTCAGAATGTAATGGGTGATTTTGGGACAAAGGAAGAAAATGATAAATATTGGGATACCTGGGCTAAGGAGGCTCCGTTGAAACATTCAGTAACTGAGGACGAGATAGCCGATCTTGTGGAATTCTTGGCGAGTTCTAAAGCTAGGAGTGTCACCGGAAATGATTATATTATTGACTCTGGATGGTCCGTTCAAAGAGTTTAATATGAACACATTTGGGTTTATTTATTTTTATTTCTGGGTCAATAAAATGGTATAAAGAAAACAATGCATCTTTTATTCCATATATATGTATTATATGCCGTTCTAACTTTTCAACTATTTAAATCGTAAATAACATATATAGAATCACTGATGGTTATTAAAGCCCTTAAGATTTTTGTAATTTTTTAATAATTTTAATAAATATACCGTTTATTTGCCTTTCTAATTTAATTACTGTTATGTGAACAGCAAACGTAGAATTTTTTTAATCTGTGAGATTTTTATGAAAAAGTTAGAAACTACTTGCAAAGCAAATTGTACTCGTATCCACATTTAAGTTTGTTAAAATATACATATAAAAATTCTATTTTTCTATATCAGTTGCTTAAATGTATAAAAGTATTAACATGTATTTAAATAAATAGTGTGTGTATATAATATTAAATCTGTAAAAACATCTGTAGATTTTTTCTAAAATAGAAATTAAAATTAAACATAGAAACTAAAATTTAAATTAAACATTCAATTTCTTTTATAAATTATTTAGAGATTTAAATTTTATTGGTGATAATGGAAAAGTAACAGTTGTAATATTGGCCACTCCAGGGAATCATGTGTTACAATCACTCTAAGAACAAAATACCCAGTGCAATAAACTATCTCCAACGACAGTTCTATTTTTTCTTATCTTGGAGCGAAGGAAAAAAAAGTCAGTAAAATATGATAATAAAAAAAATATTTATATAATGTGATCTAAGATATGAGAAAATAGTACATACACTTGAAAATAATATATTCGCAAGCATGAATCCTAAGTGCTTTTATTTTATGATTGATAAATTCAAAAATATTTGAAGTCAAATTAATCATTTCACCAAAAAAGGGTAATATATACGACAAGTAGATTTATAAAAATAACTTATAACCTTCCAGTAGTACTAGAAAATATTAAAATTTACTTAGTTTCATTTCAGGAACTTCCATTCTAACAGTATACACTTACAGTTTAAAGTGAGATTAGACTATTAACGTCTCGTATGCAGTGTGTAAACTTGCTTAAAGCATACTAAAATAAAATGTATGAAGACTTCCCAGGTTGCTAAGATAATCTAATTTACAAATTAAAAGAGGGTACAGTATTTATTAAACAAAATAAAAACCTAAAAACAATCAAAATATAATTTATTTTTGTGTGGGTTTTCTAGAGCAGATGCGCTTAAAAATAAATCCAATTCTTATTATACAATTATAATTTAGCTACAGCCTCGTGTTATTTAATTGTAATTTTTATTTTTTATTTTGTTTTAGAACGTTTAATGTTAATTTACAAACATATATGTATAAAGACACATGAACCGTTAAGATAGAAAAACTTAAATCACGATTTCTGGGCTCTAGTTGATTGTGGTATGAAATAAAATTGTGGGAAATAAACTCCATCTTTACTAAGAGATTATTAAATCAACGGCTTATTTTTTCCTTTTCATATGTACATTTTCGATAAAATATATGGCATATCTCATATACATATGTAAAATAAGAAAACTATATATTTGTACCTGGGAAGATGGAATATGATATATTTTTCGGAGTATTTTTCCATAACCTATGTAGTAAATTAAATTTTATTTTATAAATTCAACAGCTAGTTCTACAAATAAAGTTGATTGCTCTTAATTTTCAATTGAATGTAATTATTTATGAATTTGTATGAAATGACAAAATTTATTGAACTATTTAGTATTTTAAATATTTTTAATTTATATTTACATGTAGTATTAATCAATTTTTAACTTGATCGTTGAATTTTATAAATATAGAGTTCATTAATTATATAATCTCCGTTGTTAAAATATTGCTTAGTGTTGATTTATTACTTATTACATATGATGAGTGTACAGAATTTGGCGGAATAATTAAGATTTTTGGATTTTAATTCGCGGTTTTCAGATCGTGGATTCTAAGAGTTTAGAGAGTATTCATTTAAATTGAACTAATATTATTCGGATTAGTTAGAATATTTTTTTTACACTACATTCAGAAACATGATTACGAACAGAAAAGATGTGATGTAGCAATCCGAATAATATTAGTTTCATTTAGATCATGAATTGTTTTAATAAAGTCTCTAACTGTCTGAGATCAATCTTTTACATCTTCTGGCCCAAGAAGATAAGGAAGGAGGATTTGTGAATTCGAAGACTCCAATAGTAAGTGTCATCTTTATAAATTTCCTCATATTGCGGTGCTCAGGGTGTCGAGCCGAAATAATTAAGTATAAAATCTAAAAATGAATCGTAATTATGACAGATATATGTTAATTGTTCTTTACAGTTATATGTATATTTTATGTAAATTTCAACCTTAAAATTTTTAAAGGAAAAATTATAATATTAAAACATAATTGTGATTAAAGTTTTGTGATTATGAATTCTATTTATTGAAAAATTTTAAGAGGAATAAGGTGTCCCGTGTCATTTATGATTATATAACTTCAATATTGTAATTATACTGCACATTGGATGCACAAACCAACGTTGAATAGTTCATAAAATTTAAATAATAAGATTTAATTTTATCAATAAAAAATGGTTCAGAACATTTCTCAGTTTTTCTTCCAAGTTATGGCTGTAGGTAACATTACTTTTTATACAGAATTCCTATTATTATTAAATTAAGACATCATACCTTTATAATCATCTTTTAATTAAGGAACATACCAGAATAATTGATATTGATGTAAAACACATTGAAACAATAGAGGAATGTTGATTGGAATATATTTTTTAGAACACTGTGCTAAAAAATATAAGATTATTCATGATTGTGTAATTTTTAAATAAAATTAATTATCAATAAATCGATCTTGAAATAAAGTACAATGGATAGTAATTTACTTTTAAGTTATATCATAAAATTTTCGCTGTAATCTTTATTATCATAATTTTTTTGCTTAACTATTTTTCGGTTAGTTTTTCGACTACTTTCAGCGTTTATGTTATTTTAATATGTATAAAATAATTAAAGTAATTTATTTTATTAAATACATTTATTAAGCTCAGTGTGATATTTTTATTATTATTTATCTTTTTAACAGCATATTTTGCTTAAAAATTTTCATTGAATGAAAATTGAACAACGTGGTAAGTTACAAAACAGGTAAGTGATAGAATATATGTTGTTAAAAAATATGAACAGTTGAATTATTTGTAACAGTTTGGCTAGAAAAGCTATGAACTTTAGCAAAAAATCAATTTCAACAATAAAGTCATTCTAAAAAATTGGTGCTGCTTCTGGTATAGGTAGGTAAATTGCTATTAAATTTGTGAAATTATCTGCATATTTATCATTACTATAATTATAAGCTCAGAAAATTTGAATCGCGTAGCAGAAGAGTGTCGTAATTTGAGTGAATCTCTTTTGAGAGAATCGCGTCGGTGATATAAAATGAGCTGATTTATTGAAGTACGTTGATAATGTTCTTAATATTAATGTAATTTCTGGCATAACTCTAACACATTATGCTGCAGAGGCTTTAATAGAAAGTAAAGGATGTATTATTAATATAGCAAGTATAATGGCTACAGAAGTATCAATAGGCTTATTAGCATACAATGTGTAGAGGGCTGCGGTGTTACAATTTACAAAATGTGTGGCCTGGGAGCTAGCAGACAAGGGAGTTCGTGTGAATTGTATATCCCCAGGTTCAGTGAAGACAAATGTTTAGAATAATGTGCTACCACCTTCGGTAGATATCAATTAGTTTTGGGATAATATGATTGAGGACAGAAGTGACAGATCCAGGGTGCACCGACATAGCGGCCGATGGCTTTCGCAGTGGTTTTAGTGAGTAAGAACCTGCCCAGGCCGAGTCTCACACATCCTTTCCGGCCCCACCAAGGCCTTTTGGACGGCTCATAAAAAGAGTTTCACCTCGTCATCAAAAAGAAAAGGACAGCAATGACAAAGCAAAATGTATCACTGGCTCTGATTATATTGTTGACTCCGGAAAAACATTA
Organism: Danaus chrysippus; assembly: GCA_916720795.1. Classification (NCBI taxonomy): domain Eukaryota; kingdom Metazoa; phylum Arthropoda; class Insecta; order Lepidoptera; family Nymphalidae; genus Danaus; species Danaus chrysippus. The sequence goes on from CAKASE010000069.1 coordinate 885,231, forward strand.
ACTGAAGGTCATGTTATTAATTTCATTCATTTTATCAACATGCCATTCAAAAATTATTTCAGCATGTTTTCTTATATAAAAACAGACAAATAAAGACAACAGTATATCGAGAATCCATGATTTAAAACGTTTTGTATCCTTAATTATATTGCACAGACAAAAAAAGGTTTTTAAACCACTGGTGTCTCACTTAAAATATAACGTTTGTCTAATAGAAATTACTATTTTAAGACAATTTATACAACATTTTCTTAATTTTGAAGCAGTATTATGTAACCTTTCTGTCCTTTTATATATTCATAAAATACAAATATAAGTTAGAAACACCCAAAAATATTTTACTTTTCGTCATATGATTCGATAAATTCAATAAATAACAAGTAACCGTTATGAAACTAAAATTATATTTCTTTTTGAGACCAAAGGATTATATTCCTATTAAATAGACCAAAGGATTATATTCCTATTATATTCCTATTAAATAATAAATATGACCCATATTGCCATAAATATAAGGCACCGACTTCAAAAGATATTAAGAAATCGTATATATTAACTAAATACCTAACTTAATACCTAATTAAAAGAGTTTATTTGAAAGTAAATAATAATAGTGTTCGTTTATTTAGCTAAGATTTTAATCGATTTTTGTACACATATTTAGAATTTATGACTACAAAGAATCTTAAAATCTTAATTGAATGCGTATTTACAAAGCTTAAGAGTTTGGTGATGCAATTCGAATGTCTTCCTTAAAATATAGTTTTATTTGTACAATGTTGAAAGGAAAAGAGATTTCTGAATAATTGAGCAAGTTGAAAAATATTAAAAAGTAGAAACTGCAAACCTTAAACTAATTACTGGATTTATTCTATCAAGAGTTTACATTATAATTATATTGTTACGTAAAAAAAACCTTCTCCACATGAGAAGAGGCCTTTACTCAAGAGTGGGTTCTCATCGGCTGATGATGATGAAAAAATTCAGAATAACATTATAAATATAATAAAAAAGCTGAACTAAATGTGTAAGTCTTGTTTCCTTTGTTCCGAAAATACATAGTGTCTTTTACATACTTTGATTACATAACATATGTTGCAATAGATACAAGGATATCATATTTATATTACAAATAGAATAGACAATCAAAACATTTAAAATGATTATATGTAATATTATATTATATGAAGTCAGTCTTAAATACTGACTCCGGGGAACGAACACCAAGCAGTGTGAACCAGAAGATTCCTGATACCACACAAGCTATGTAATAGTATTACTATTCTAATCTCCGCAATCAGTCTTAGTTATAGGTTATAATTTTAATATGTAATTTTTATTATAATATACTTATAAGTAAATTTCGTAGTTTTCCAGAAATCTCCGGTTACAACCCTACATAATTCGATATTCTGCGATTGATATTTATTATTATTTCTATGGTTTATCAATATTTCAAGTGATTTAATTGTCGCATAACTTACGTGAAAGATACTTAAACTATTTTTTCTTACATAATTACATTAGGTATATCTACTTATTATTATAGTTGCTGATAGAAGACACAAAATATTCGGTTTTTTTTAAATAATAATGTTAGTTTTATGATTTTTTTTATTTATTGATATCACACGAAAAAATCGATTAAAGAATGAAACTTGTGATAAAAATATTCATAATATGATAATAACAAATTTTATTAATATCATACATTTACCAACTTCTCGTATTTAAATAAAAAAGTATAAGAATTTTCACTCAAAGTTCCTTAATTCCGGTATTTTTACTTATTAGTGTTTTTAAATTTATTACTTACTTCAGTGAAATTCTCTAATTATCTAAAGTTCGGAGTTAATTGAAAAATAACTGCGATTCTTCGTGACAGGGGCTTGGCAAATAAATATTTGGGAAGAACTGTTAATGAGACAAATTGGAAATTAAGGAAGGGAAATAAATTTGTGACTCTGTCCCTCCGTAGAGTAATTTAACGACAGAGAAATTTCATTAACTTGTATGGAGTCTATCAGATATACATAGTTTATACTTACTTACATTAATCTATGTTTTGGTTTGGAATCTCACAAATCATAATATTATTAGTGACTTTTTTATTAAAAAATAACTGAGCAAGGAGTATTTGTGTTTTAAATTTTTTTGAGAAATCAGTCCCTTTAAATTTAGCGTTATACATGAATGTAATATTGCAAAAATTAATAATCAATATATTACAACATCAGAAGAAAAATAGTAGAGGACTTTTGATTTTTTAAATGCATTAATTTTTTTTTTTTGTATAATATATTAAATGTTATGTTCAATAAGAATCATTTGCCTCATTAAATACTAGCTTATTAAAGTTATTCATTCAAACCCCGATTTCATTTACTTACTTAATGATCCCTACATAGTTTAAAATAAAGTGGCTTCCCACTCTGTCTTCTATGCTTGGATATTTGAATTCCCGGAACAGAGTTTGATACATTTTTTAATACATACAGTGATTTAACCGGAAAAAAATCTAATGAAACAAGTGAATATTACGAACAGACTGATTTATTATTCTAGGTGGAGGTAGATTCATAACAATTGTTACACATTTAGCAGCAGAGATGCCACTACTAGTATTTAAATGATACATATTTTGATAGATCTAGCAACAAAAAATCATGTGTAATATAAGGTAAAGAAGCACTATGTAATAATTTAAGTAATTTCTAAATTAATGTTATAGTATGATTTGACAGAAGCCTTCGAGATGTCACAAAATAATGTGTATTGAAATTATGTCTATACGTATTTTTATCTATGTATCTCTTATTTTCATTGTAATACAACAATATTCACAAATATTAATATTACTTCTCATCATTAGATAATTTAATGCTTGACGACGTGAAGAAATTAATAATACTCCTTACACCAAGGAAATTAAATAAATATTTGTTGATATCATAAAAATAAAAAAAACGCACATTAAATTTTAATTTATTATAACCGTAATTCGATCGATAAGCGTCTTGTGTCCGGGCTGGGAGGATCTCAAGGTTTTGGTGGTGTATCAAATATATTATTTTTATGTCTTCAGAAAATTTTGTGAATTCATATGCGACGAGTGTACTTAAAGATAACATGCTACCATATTGTGTTTAGTTTAAAAAAATAATATTGGTATTAAGATTTTAATCCTAATCCTCCCTGCATGTTGCAAAGCAAACACGGTAGCAGTGGCTACTGCCCATCAGTTTATCTGTCTGTTCCCAACCAACACATAAACACCATAATCCATTTTATGAAAAGCTAAATCTTCTCGAAGTTACACAGACTATTTATATTCCGTATAAATAAAAATTTTATTTCAATAACACAACTGAGATAAAGGTCAGATTTCAGTGGAGAATATGCACAGAAAACAATTATTTTACAGCAATTATACTCATAACTATAATATGATATTTGTTAATAAATCTCAGATTCGTTTAACTTATTTATTGACTATAAGCTCTTAAAGAGAACATCAAATTCCACTGACGACTGCATTCAAACTCCCAAAGCATATTCCAGTGTAATTCAACTTGAAGATTCCAATACATATATTATTAGCATTCAAAAGCAACCGCAAGACCGGCAAAGAGACATACTCAAATCCTTACTGTATTAAATGTCTGATCAGTTATTTCATACATACGGTACGATATCGGCTTACTCTTATTAGATTAATTAGTTGGCATTATACATAATTTTCTCAATTCCGTGCATATTAAGGCATATCAAAGGTTTTTTTTACAATTCACGAATTTGTGTAGTATAAACTCTTTTTATGTGTAATATGTTATAAATCTGTATAATTTTGCCTAATATATTTAAAAAAAAAAAATATTAAACTGTAACATATTAACTACGTAATACTTAAAAACAACAAAGTAGAAAATCCCTTTATAAATAAAAATAATACTGAAAGAAACGCTGTAACGAATTCAAATATTCAAGATAAACCATTTATTCAAAGTGATTTTTTTGTTTTTGTTTGAATTAAATAGAGTGAGATGAACGATTTAAATAATTTATAAAGTAATTAAAATAGTTTCTTTTCAATTTTTGTTATATATTAGAACACCTTTATCAGTGGATACTTTTGTACATTATTATTTCATGTATTCATTAATTACTACTCCAGTCAATGCCCTGGCAGTTTTTGTAATAATAGTTGATGTTTAACTAAAAGCATAACAGTCTTACGTACTTTAAGCATTGTAATATTTAAATCGTTCTATCAACCGTATTTATCTTTAAAGGAAACGAATGAAAAACATTATAACTATAGATTTTTCGTACATAAGGCTGATATAAACTTGTACGACGATCACTGTATGTGGTAATGATAGTAGTTGCTTACGAGAAAATATAATTTACGAATCCAATACAAAGCTAGAGAGAACTGTGATTAGTTTCTCAGTGCTTTCTCTTTGAACGAAAATATAATTATAATGTCATTTATTCAAATATTCAGGTTCTTTACATTTAAATAATACTTACAATTTAATTTGGATGGCAGAAATGTAATGTTTTATCAATGTACCATACACGTTTGCCAGCGTTTCCTTAACATATGAAATGACACCTCGTTTTCATGTGCGATTCTTATTTCAATATAATACGAAAATTTAATAAAAGAGATTTGTTGTTATAAATTCAAATACTAATTAAATGAAAGGTTCTGGATTAAAGTTACTAAATTTTAATATATGTACATATATCTGATTTAAGAACAACATCACCCCACAACAGTATAGGCGTCCGAAATCTCTGCTTCAAAATCCCGACTTATAACTTCCAAATCCGTCCAGACCACACTTTCTTAACCAGATTATTGCTCCATAATAAAATAATTATAAAAATCTAATGTTCGATCATGTGTTAACCAAATCTATCTATCATGTGTTAACCAAATGATACTATGATAAAAAATGTTTCTAAAAGTTAACCTTCTGTTTATCAAATATTACTATTATATTATTAATAACAATACATAACGCTTTTACTTTTTAATATGAGTTAATTCAAAGACAATGAATGGTTGAATTAGTCGTACTAGTTAAATTAACCAAATAATTTTGGAAACGTAAGTAATCACGCCAATGTTGAAATGTGTTTGTTCTAAATATGCGTTAGTGATTAACCTGAGTTTACAAATAGGTCCCTTCTAAAATATTTCACTATGAATTACTGATTTAAAAATTTTATAATTTTATGAAAGAATATTAAGTACTTACACTATATCTTATTTTTCCTAAAGCAGATATAACATTTGTTTAACGATTTTTATTTATATAACTTTTGTTATTAACTAATAACAGAAATAGACACAGAAAAGTAAGAAGTGCGAAAGCCGATTTGAATTTGTTACTTTTTCATGCATAGTAATCAAGTTACAGACCAATCCTATTCTGCATTTTAATTGCATATGCACAGTTAATTTATATTCACTTTAAAACGATTTGAAAATATATTTGCATATTAGTTAAAGAATATATTTTAAGCATTGCAATAAATTTTGTTAAATATGTAATTATTTTCTTCAATATTTTAGTATATAATGAAAAGATCTGTCGTCGTGAATATCAAATTGAATAGAGGATAAATGAATGGGTGAATGAACGAACAAGTGAATGAATTAATCAATCAATCAATTACAAATAAAATAATTTCAACCACCACATTACAAGAAACATTATATCATTACCCACTTATCTGTCGTTAATATGTAGCTTTATAATTCTTATATGTCATTCGATAGAAATTAATTAAATTGCAAGACTGAAATTATTTTCTATTTTGTTCTCAATGCAACTGTTATTATGTTTCAAATCCAATACATCAACTCAATTTAACTCTTCGCTGAACATAAAAATTGCGGAAACTATAAACGTGACTTGGAATTTAAAGTAACTTTTGTATCGACATTATTAAAATATATATTTGTATTAAGTTTTCATATTTAGACAGGTAAAAAATGTTCACCTTTTAATTCCAAAGAGGGCGAATGAGCAGATAGCTTACTGATGGGAGGTAGTTACCGTCGCCAGCGGATATCTGCAACATAGTATTGCGGATGTGAAGCCGCTCTTGAGGCGTAGGGAAGGATCGACATTTGACATTTGTGTGTCACTGGCATGGGGAACGAAGGGCCCCCGCTCTAACCAGCAGTTGCATAGTCTCTCTGGACTCTAAGCTAATGAAACACGCTCAACACTTCAAAAAAGACTTAGGCTGATGCAGGACAGAAGGTCATTGTGCACATAAACATTCTGGGAGAGTAAAGGATGAGAAAAGGAAAGGACAACCGGCACTCTCATTCATCGGACTACTGTACGCTGATCTTCTGTGAAAGCGTAGTACTTTTACAATACCCGGTTGAGCCAGCCCATGTTCGAGATGTATAAACCTGAGCACAGTTTACTTTACCAGCTACTGTAAAAGTGGATATTCTATTTATATACACAGCTAGATGAGGAAATTTAACTTATTCTATAGATTTTTTTTTATGTTAAAGGTGGCAAACGAGCAGACGGCCCACTTGATGAAAGGTGGTTACCGTCGCCCATGGACATCCGCAACATCTTTGTTGCGGATGCGTTGCCAATCTTGTTTTTATTAGGGATAGGGAAGGGTGGGAAAAAGGAAAAGGTAGGAAAGGTTGGGAATAAGAAAAGGGCAACCGGCTCTCTCACTCATCGGACGAAACGCAGCCATTAAAGGCTACTTCACGCCGATCTTCTGTGAGAGGGTGGTACTTCCCCGGTCGAGCCAGCCCATGTTCGAGCTGCAGTAACTGACCACAGCTAGGCTCTACCACCTCAAGAAATTATATTATTAGAAAGAATTGATAATATAATTTACTTTTAGATATAAAAATGCACAGAGTAGAGTATTTATAGGTTGTCTTTACAAGTATCCAAAGATTAAAGAAAAACTACGGATCTTTGTGATATATATGATAAATATTAAATTTCTAAAATTTATAACATATACTTGAGTCTACAAGTCTCCAGAGATCAACGACGTGATATTTATTGCGTGAAATACAAAAGACACCATCAGGTATTCGGTAAGGAGTCAGCAGCGTTTTTCGTTATATGATATTTTACTCATACAACAATGTTATCCTGGCGATGTTTGTTTAATTTTTTATATGCTTTTTCTCTCCTTACAGGAGAATAAACTAGAACAAAAAAATGGTTGGGTAATTTTAGTTCGAACTACAAATATGAGAATGGCTAAGCAATGTTTTGTATACAGTTGAAGTCTATTTTAAATTATTTTTTATCAAGTTTTACATAAAAAATCAAAACTTTAAAAAAAAATTAAATAATTTGATTTAAATTTGCAGACATTTTTTTATATAATGCCTAGAGTACGAATGTTCTTAATTTCTAGACAACTTGATATTTTAGGTAATATTGAACTGATTCCAAAGATACTTACTTCAGTTGAAAGTATAATTTACTCATAAATACATAGAAACATGTAACACATTATCTAATTTATTAAAAAGTTAATTTTACATTAACAAAGTTAAACTATGATTCTTCGTGTCATATTGTGACTAATCCGTATACCTAATCCTAGTTTGCAACCTCACACTACATACGAACACACTACATTTCCCTTTTTTCGTTTCATAACTTATTTTAATACTAGAATGTGTGAAAGTTTATGACTGAGAGAATGTGAACGTTCCGTATGTAAACAAATAATACCTACTTATACTGGTCAAACTTATTTTGGTCACGAAGTAATTGTATTCTATTCGTTTTACCCTTGAATCAAAAAGTAATTAAGTTTTCAATATTATATTACCTACTTCCGAAGCACGAACTAAAAGTTTGTTTTCGTCAAGTTATTCAGATATTCCATGAATAATATATAGAGAAATTATACAAAATTTTTCTTGCATCATAAACGCTTTAATGGTGTGAAAAATAATTTATGAATTTTATGTCACAACCTTTAATCCATCACCTCGTTACAAAACCAATCTTCTTTTTCCTCGATTTAATTTCGTTACACGATTAAATTAAAGCCCAAAAGACGTGATTTGAATTTTTCTGACATCGTTTAAGTTATAATTTTTTTGGCGACTTACCACATAATAATATAAACAGCTTAAATAAAATACCATCAATATTAGTGAACGATAATTTTAGGCTACAATAATTGACTGTGATATAACCAAAATAATAACAATTTTTCAATGTATTTACTTTAAATACTCCATAATAATTTTACTACTAACATTTATCAAGCTTTTTTAACAAGTTTGAAGTAAAATATTTTAGTTTAAAATACAGAAACTGTGACCAAAAAAGTATAAATAGCAAGGAAACGAGGCACTGAATAGTTTGTAAGCAGCGCTCACTCTGTCTGAAACGAATGTTGTGGCCCAAATGAAAGTGTAGCGATCAGCGTTGTAACAGACTTTATAGTTATTTATTTGTTGTAATGTCAATATTCGTATTCATATGAACTTTATTGATAAAATTAAATGATTTTTTGTTAAGATTCTATTTTATTATAATATTTTAATAAATCCTTATATTGAAATAACGACAATATCATTAAAAATTTAAGTATGTGTTACGGTAATAACCGTTGCTGATTACTATGAATATGTTGAAGAAAAGTCAGTCAGAATACATTAGTTTTATTTAAACTTAACTTTCTTGTTTTAAAGTCGGGTAAATAAGTAGTAAGTCTATGCTTTAAGTCTATGTATACAGTACGTCGAACGTCTAGCTCATACCTCATTATTGGTGAAGTCGAAAACTTCGACACTTCCTCGCGTCGACTGTACTTTTCATTTTTACTACTTCTCTTTGGAAAGTTTCTTTACTTTTTTCAGCTGAAGATTATTTTTTAATATTTCACTCACAAACCTTTAAAAACTCGCGTTAAATGATGGCAAGATTTTAGTTAATAAAAATAAACTAATACATTAATTCTCAATTAAAGATTAGGTATATTAATACTATAATCGAGTTATCATGAGCAATAAATGTTTGACGTCATTTCTATAAAAGAGCTGGTAGGTACTTTGTCGTGGCATGACTGAAATTAATCAAACTTTACTAAGAGCTACCGTAAGGAAAATGGCTTTTAAATTGAAAAAGCAACTCAATAGGTTGGATCTATTTCAGAGATACGATGCCACAGAAAGATACATACATACACAAGCACACGTACGCACAAATACACATTAATAAATAAATTTATTTTATTTTATCAACTACTACAATTGAAATAACAAAATAGAACTATTTTTATAAAATGCACATTTTTGGTAGAAAGTGGATTCGATTTTGTAGTAATAATCTTCAGAAACTTAAATATCTTTCCTTTCCGATGCACATTTGTGTATATATTAAGAATGGTTAAAAAATCTTTATGTTCTTTGTAACTTGATTTAATTGTGCATTTTTTTTAGGAACTAATATTGATTTCGGATTTAGATCTGATATTTTACTTTCCAACAATTGTGCAGTGGTTGAACTAAAGAAAAATCATAAATATGATTTGATGTACGTATAAGAAGAGTATCAAAGTTCGCGTGTGTGTGTGTGTGTGTGTGTGTGTGTGTGTGTGTATGTATGAATGTATATGTATGTGTATATGAATGACTTCCATATTAATGAATGTATGAACAACTACTTTGTTATAAAGACAATATTCCAGGACTTTGTAAACTCATAAATGAATTTAATTTAACATTTGTATTAAATTTAGGTTTTTACTAAGCACTATAAAATGTTTTAAACTAATACATATAATTTGTTCAAACATACATTCATAATATAAATATCGTATGATTTCCTATGAAACAGGAAATAACAGTGGATTTCTTTAAACAATTAACCAGTCTCAATTAAGAATATGTAGAAAAGATAATAGTTTTAAAAATAGTTTTCCATTGTAAACAGACATAATAAATATTTATAGAAATAAAATTTTATTAGACCCCATTCAAAAAAAACGTATCAAATAAAACAACACCCTTCCAAAGAAACCTTAATGTAGGAGAGTGTTTTAGTTTTCCTTTCTATTCAATTCACGTCTTGCGAACCAAAAAACTATTTTGATTAAATTTATTTCCTAGAGAACAAAAATTATTTATATATTTTATAAAGTTTTTCCAATTGCTGTTTCCTTTACAGTTTTTACTAACATTGAGAAAATACCTATTGAATAGAAAAGAAAAGAAAAGAACTAATCTTTGTATTCGCTGACTCGACTTTGTGTAATTTAAAGATTCTTTCACTTCTTTCAGAATTCTCAAAGTTCGCATTCAAAGCGCTCTCACCTATATTTACTCTGAAAATTTTAAATGAAAATTTATTTTCTAATTCTTTATTTGCATATATTTGTGAGTGATTTTGCTAGCGTAAAATTATTATACAGTCGACATTTTCTTTCATCATAACATAATTTTCATCTGCAAATTTAGCAGTCATGGTAAAATTGAAATTATTATACTGAAACTTATTTATATAGATGTGCATTCATATACATTATAAACAAAGAATTCATTAAATAAATGAATTGAAAGTAACAAAACACAACGAACAAAGAGTCATATCATGTTTGGGTAATTCGTATAACGCTACAAACTACAGAGCAATATCAACAATGTTAGTAAATTTTCAATTCTAAGACTACTATTTTAAAATAAACATCACTCGCAAGTCGCAAACAAGGCTTACATTACATACAGATGGCCAAAGTCGACACCGAGTTTATAACAAGAAGTAACAAAGCGGCTCTTTTGATCGAACTTATATTTTGTTTCCCCTTTATGACAAACAAAAACTCTGTCAAGCACACAACGCCATTCGAAGTTCTCTATAGTTTAGTGTTTTACAAGTTGGAAGTTTTATTTCGTATTCACATCCACACTGCTTCTCATTGATTTATTTATAGTTTACTTGTTGTATAAATGAAAAAATTACTGTATGAATAACGTAATTAATTTTGTAGTTTTATATTTTAAAATCAGCTGAGTTATCTATAATATATTTGGAGGCGAAGTGACACAATATAAATGTCGCCTTTTTATGAACTATTGCTACTCCTTAACCTCATAATCGATACCTATTTTCTTATTTAGGTTTATAATAATCAAGAAATTTGTAAATATGCAAATAACTATACCGACGTCTGACCGTGTCCCTATTTGTAGTATTTTATAGTTACTATCACTAGTTTAGCTCTGTCAACAAAATAACGTATGCAATATTTGAGATAATTTTAAAATATTAATATATAAAAATACATTAAGTTAGTCAAAGAAATTTGTATACATATTACATATAATGACATACATTTTAAATTTAATAAGATCTTTGCAATTGTAATGTATCTTATTCTGTGTTTGCGACAAGAGGGTATCTTCCATCTGAGTTTTTAGATACAAAACGGCTAAAAATATGCCTAAGTTCATCTAAGTATAAAACGTCATCATCAGCAATACAAGGAAAAATTCGATTTTATATTATTAAAAAAGAATAAGACGATATATTTTGTTTTAAATAGCCATACCTAGTTATATCTAATATACCTTTAGCTGTGGCTTTGTTCATGTGTATTTAAAGATTACCCCATTTTCAGACTCGCGTAATACAAATATTCATATTAACCTATATTTCTAGCATTTAAGTATTCAAATAACCAGCATTATGTCCCAGTATATATATACATATAAATGTTATAATATTAAAATTTACATATTATTAATTTTAAAATACAATTATATTTTAACTGCGTGTGATATAAACAATAGTATAACAAAATTAAACAACAAAGATTGAAACGACTTCGATCTCGAGTTTTAAATCCGTTGTCTTTTTTGTCTTTTTTAGTACCAAGTAAGTTTTGGTTTATATTTTTTTAAGTAATGTTTGGTAAATCCTTTGTATATCACTTCATATTTTAATATATTTTTCCGTCCGTCAATTTGAGTACTTTGAGTTAAAGGTACTTAATAATTAAGATTTTCTACTGAATCTCTGTTCTTGGCTTAAAATATGTTTCATTAATCAATCTGGCTGAAAAAAATACAGCTAGGAATCTAACACAAATCCCATTTTTCTATAAATGGATTTAAAACTAAAGATGTCCTAAGTCACGAGTACATTATGAGATTTAAGACTTTCACGTGTATATTATATGAAGATAGACAATTTTATATTTAACACACATATAATATTTAAACTTCATAATTACTAAATGTAACACTTCGTTAGAGTTCTATTAAATCTATTTTTCAAGATTATAGTTGTGCTTTAAAGCGTTTAGATTGAAATTAAAATAATATTTGCATATTCATCTCATATATTTTAGAATACATAAAGTAAAGATAGCATGAACATATATCTCTCAGTGAAAGGAACTCAAGAGGAAATAGAAAAATATTAGTTTTGCAATATTATCTTTTCTTTCTTTAGCAAACCAAGGAAACGAGATTTACTATTCCGATTAAATTTTTTTGTACTTTGGTTAGTAAAACAAATATATGCTTAAAAGAGAAAATATTTTTTACTATTAATTATATTAAGGTTAAGTTTCTGCAATTAAAATTTTACCCTAACTATTTAGATGAACTTTATTGATAAAAATTACACTGTGAATCTATAATGAAATAAGAAAACTAAAGAAAATAAGTTTTAATAGAAAAAATCTTTACATGAAATATTATAAATCAATGAAAGAAAGTATATAATAATATTATATACTTAATAGATGTGTTATATGATTCAATGACACTCATTTTATTATTTTCTTTATATGTCTACCTCTATTTTGAATAAATTATTGATTTATAAAAATATTTTTATCAAACCCGTCAATATTCTACTAACGATTGATTCGAAAAAATGAATTGTTAGCTGTTTGACAAGTCTTACAGCAATCAAAGGACTTTCTGAAGCACAAAGTATAAAGTTTAGATCTATTGAGACAAAACTATTCTTATATTTGTGTCAATCTATACTGTATCTTTGTCTGCCAAAGTTAGTGGTAATACTTAGACTGCATCTATAGTATTATTGACTTTATTCTATAACCAAAAAGATTGGGTTTATTAACTTGTAATTGGATCAGTTCTTTTATATTTACATTTGAATTTCTAAGAGAGATTATTTTATTTCACAATAAAATTGATATCTTAAAAATATTATATTCATGTTCTCAGTGTTAGGTTTCACTTTTGTTAAGTCATATTAAATTTTAAAAGTTCTATAATTAAATAAAAAGTTTTATGCTGTGTAGATACAAATTCGTCATAAGTAATAAACAAATTGTGTTTCAAAAACTGTCTTTTTCAAACGTTTGCTCTCAAGTCAAGTTTAAACGCTACTAATTTAAATGTACTCCCTTTCCTCGGAACATAATTTATTTGATTACATTTTCCTTTCGAACCTATAAACGAGTCCCATTTACATACAAAATGCTTGCTTTTTGTAATAGAAAAATATGATAAAATACACTCAAATGAAAATCTTTTCATGCAACAGTTTTTTTATATTTACAAAGCTACATATACCTTTTTATCTGTATTTTTTCTCTCTTTTTATTTTATAAGGTAGATTAAATTACTAGCTTTTAAATTATGGTTACCATAAACACACGACGGTAAAAGCAAATTATTCTTAAATTAGGCATCTTTATAAATGCATAGTGTTGTCATACTCTTTATAGACTGATGTGTGTCTAGAGTTCACATTTGAAATAAAGATTGAAGATTAGCTACGAGTCTTTATATAAACTGTTACTACACTTAAAATAAAATAAAAATCCTTAAAATTGTGCTACAATAACTTAATTCGCATTAAAGTTATAAAAAACTTACCCGTTTTCTTATAACGTATGAATTTAAACTTAAACTTAATATTACATGAATGACCCTGAAAATTTAATTCATATATGAGTACGAATATTCATTAGGACATAATAATATGTTTTTAAGTAATATTCCTCATTAGAGATCTTACTTCATTTGAAATATTGATTCATACTCGGAATCCTTCCTAGATTGACATTGTCTTTTCCATAAATAACAACATTAGTATATAATACATGTAAAAGCGATCTTATTTCTATTTTAAATAGGAATGATTTTCGTATGAGCACCTAAATAAATCGCAATAGCAAACAAGTCCAACACTACCGGAATACAAGCAAATCGAAAAAAAGATATAACATATGTACATTACTATAACTTATAAATGTTTTAAAACACATTTAAAACAAATTCCTTATAAAAATTACGATAATTTTAAGAAATATTATTCAAACATTATTTCATAAAAGTAAACAACTCAAGCTGTAAGTGCCTTAATATGACGCATTAAATCCTCGCGATACATAATAAATATTTGTCATGAATATTATAAAAAGTACTTTAGGGCTGTCGCTTCTAACAGAAATCCAATGAGGAACTTTCAATTTACTGAGTGCTTCTACAGAGGAATACTCGCAACCCTAAAAGCCTTATTGACTATGCGTGAAATGTGTGATATATTGCCTTTCAATGGACGCATTACCATTATAAATAATAATAAAGAAGAATTTATCGGAATAAGGGACTAATATTTTTACATAATTTAAAATAAATGTGATGAGAAAAATAAGATTAAATTAAATTGGAAAATCTCTCCAAAAACTAGTATCTAGAATCTAGATATTAATAGAAAATTACTTTAAATCTGAACAAACATTTAATATTATAATATTATATTTACTTTGCCTTTATTCACATTGGAATCGTAAGATATAGTCCAATGTGAGTGAAGACATAGCCTTAAGCAAAAAGAAACTAAATGAATAATACTTACTGAAACTTCAGTTGCTGAAAAGTAACCGAAACGTGGGGAGTATGTAGTTTTTTACAACAATAAAGCACGCGTAGTATCCGAAAAATATTAGTTTCATTGAAATGAATACTGGCGTAAGTACAAGTAAGATCTCATTAAAAGAATCTAAGAGATATCTTAATAAAAATGTTGCAAAATAATTTTTTCAATGTGTACAATTCTTAGTACGTCATTTTGATCAATCACGTAAAGTTCAGATTGCGTTTGTAACATAAACGGACAAAATTAAACTATTTTCGACATGAGATTAAAAACATCAAAAATAACAATATTTCTCCACTGTTTAATGGATATTATTATACATATAGACCTTATTTTTCAATCACTTTATTTATTGAAAAAAAAACCGCATAAAAATCCGTTGCGTAGTTTTAATGATTTTAGAATACATTGGGATATAACGAATATATATACACAGATATACAGAGAAAGCGACTTTGTTATTAATTTAATTTTAATATGAAAGTAAATGTTAAAAATGTTTGATATTTTTATCAATAACATTTCAGTTATTTTTATAAGAATAGGTAATAATAATAATGTGTTCAAAAAGATAAAACATATATATTTTACATATATGTATTTGCAAAAATCTTACCATCTATTAGGGTGACCTAAAGTTTATTTTATTTTATTTTCTATCCCGGTATTTTTCACGGGTAAATTTTGTTTATCTTTTATTGAAATCAGCCAATAAAAGGTTAAAACAAAATTTACCCGGGCTTTAACAAGTTCAATGATTAATTATAAGTTAAGAGCAGTTAAAATAAATTTTGGGCCTTTTAGTAAATTTCCTGGAATACTTAAGATTAAACTTTCAGGTTATTGTAATTTCCGATAAAACCAGCTAAGTTGTTGAGGCTTAAATGAAAGTGCAAATAAAATTAATATATAAAATAAATAATAATTAATATATATTAACATTTAAAATAAATATATTTTGTAATAAATGTAGTAATGAGCTACTTTTCATTACAAAAATCCAGCGGTTTTTATTTTACGTACGTATTCACAAGACTTAAAATAATAATATAAATTGGGAATTAAGTTTTTGGTAACATTGTAAGTTAAAAAAAAGCAATCAGTATTGTAAATGTAAAGGAGCTTTTTGACTATTTCTGTTTTATTTACTCTACTAACTTAAATGTGCCGAAATAGACACAAAAATTCCAAGTCAAAATCAGTAAGATTACGCCAAATAATATAATATGGAAAAGTTCCTTCAGACATAAACTATTAATGACGTATGTTAGGTGTTAATATAATCTTTTGTTTCCAAAATATAGAATAAAGCCCATATTGTTACATATAATACATATATATTTTTTTAGTAGACAGGTAATGTAATGAATGCTACATATATTTTATAAGTACTTATATTTTATTATATACTTTCATTTAAACATTATTGTAATTTAAGACTTCCGCGAGTATTCATTTAAATGAAACTACATAATATATTCGGATTATACTACGCGTATTTTATCATTTTGAAAGTACATACTCCCGACGTTTCGGTTGCTTTTCAGCAACCATGATTACTGTAGTATACACGTAGAGCATAATGCGAAAAATGTTAGTTTCATTTAAATTATTTTTTGCATTATTCAAATATTGTCATTTAAATGTATTATCTTTTCTAATGTGTGTATATGTTACCGGAAAATAACAAGACTCGTAAGTTGATCTATTTTCTATATATCCTTATACGTGTCTGTACTAACTATGATTTGACTGAATAATTTAAAAGTTTATTTGTTTGTATGTCTTCCATTTTATATCAAAATTATTTAGGGTATTTCGCATAATTACCTTAAATGTTATCGTTAAAATTAAGTTCTACTATTATAACTTTAAAAAATAGTACAGAATTATTATAATATATACGTCAGGAGATGTACTTTCGTGATTTTCTCTCCGCTCTAAAAAAAAGATTGCAGTGCAGGATGAATGAAGTGTCATCGGCGTTTCGGTACCGAACCGTTTTTTTGTACATAGGTTCCCTTCTCCGGTTCTAAAACCATAAATTGGTGATCCGACATATTTTTTTAGATAAAAACTATTCCGAATGACTGGGCTATAGAACAAAAAAAATCAATCCGATGGGACATTCGGTTTCCGAGATCAACTCCGTTGATGAAGGATAGCACTCCGCTCGCTCCTCTCAGTAATTACATATATATATATATATATATATATATATATATATATATATATATATATATATATATATATATATATATATATATATATATATAACCAGTCACAAGGCATTCATACTATGCAAACAGGAAAAACACGAACAATTTTAATGACTTTCTTGTATCCAATACTTCTTCACAACAGGAACAACTTATATTCATACTCTCTCACAAACTTTCGATTTTATATTAATTGATATAAATATTGGTTAATGTATGGTTGTAGTGTAGCAATTTATTATGCCTACATTTGTAGAACTTATGCTTTACAATTAATATTTTAAAGCGATCTGTTTTGGAGTTTAATTTGATGAAAATTTAGCATTCCATAGGATATAACAAAGAAAAAACGAATGGATTATTTTTTGTACATAGAAAAAACATCGCAGATTTTTTATTTCTATTTGCAATTTCCTGGGTTTATTGTTAGACAGCAACAATATCCCTTGCATTATTATTTTTTACGATACTTCAAAAATCATGATACATAACACTGATCTCTTTTTCTAGTTTATTAATTAATATCATCAACGTTTTTTTAAATATTTATGATGCTAAAGGCTTACTTCTGCCAAGAAACTACCCTATCCTGGATATGTGATATATTGAGAATTACTTTAAGGAAGTTGGGAAATATTTGTGTTTGTGTGGGTAAAAAATTGTTCCTAATATTAAAAGGCTAAACAATATTCACACGCTTTGCAATTGTTTTTATTTGCTTCTTTTTATTATAATGAAAAGTGTAAATTTAATAAAAATAAAACATTTCAACCACAATATTTATGTAATTAAAAACATTTGTTAATGCGAATCAGAAAATGTTTCAATATTAAAGTAGCAGTTATAAGTAACAGAAAAAAATAAAGTTAATATTCATGACCAAACTTGGTTAATGTTTTTCCGGAGTCTACAATATAATCACAGCCAGTGATACTTTTTGCTTTGTCACTTGCCAGATACACTGCCATATGTGCTATATCGTCGGTCGTAGTTAACTGTTGCAATGGATGGTCCTCAATCATATCATCCCAAAACTTTTTGATATCTACCGAAGGTGGTAGTACATTATTCAAAACATTTGTCTTCACTGACCCTGGTGATATACAATTCACACGAACTCCTTTGTCTGCTAGCTCCAAGGCCACACATTTTGTAAATTGTAACACCGCAGCTTTTGATACATTGTACGCTAGTGAGCCTTTACATGCTTTGACTGCCATTATACTTGCTATATTAATAATACATCCTTTACTCTCTATTAAAGCCTCTGCAGCATAGTGTGTTAGAGTTACGCCAGAAATAAGATTTATATTAAAAACATTATCAACGTCCTCCAATAAATTAGCACATTTTATATCACCGGCACGAGCAATGCCGGCACTATTTACAAGTACATCAATCTTCCCGAACTCTTGTTTTATTAAATCAACGACAGTTTTCACATTATCACTCTTTCCTAAATCTGCAACCAATGTAAACACTTTAGATTCACTCAATTCACGACATTCTTTTGCGACGGATTTCAAATTTTCTAAGTTGATATCTAGTAATGATAAATTTGCAGATAATTTAGCAAACTTAATGGCAATTTCCCTTCCTATACCAGAGGCAGCTCCACTTATTACAATTACTTTATTTTTAAAACTCATTTTCTGCACTAGTAACAAAGCGTTATCACTATTAGAACAAGTAATACAAACTCAACGGCTTTTATAGATTAGTCTCAGCTACAGACTTCATAACTAATCTATAATTGCACGTACTTAATTTATGTGGTGTTGAAAATACATTCGTTTTATACATTATGTTATTATGTAGTATACTGTTAAGTATTTCATATTTCCCTATTTATATTCAATGATTTAATTCATCTCTATTTGTTTTATTAAAAAATATATACCTATGTATATACTTATAGTATCCTATTCTTTCTACAATATCTTAGGGTCGTATTTCAATCACGCCTCAGATGCATTTAGTTGCAAATTGCTAATGTCTCGGTTCTCGGAAATTTATTATTTAGTCGAGATGGAGAACTACATGGGGGAACAGCGTGCCTTCTGTGTAAAAAAATATTACAAAAATGTTGATTCGTAAGTTATTTTAGTTAGTAAGTTATTGTTCGACGTTTATTTTGCTCTGACTATGGATTGTATGACTTAAATTAGCGTCCGAGTGAACGTTTGATTAGGGTGTGAGTAATAAAGTTTGAGGCTACCGGTTTGACTCTCAACCAGAAACCTAAGCGATCCCAAAGGACAAAAAGGTCAGTGAAAATATAAACAAAGTTGAAGCATCCGTACTACGCAATCCTAGGCAATCTATTCGCAAGCGATCAGCTAAACTCTCTGTATCTCTGTATGTAAATGCACTCCTATTAACTTCAAATAGTGCAAGATTTGAAGCCGAATGACCATAATTTAAGACTTGATTTCTTCGAAACAAATCCTTTACCAATATTCTCTTTTTAGACGAAACCCATTTTCCTTTCCATTGGCACGTGAACAAACAAAGTAGTCGTTATTGAACCTTAGACAAACCATATTTCAAACATTCCATATTTCAAACACCAAAAGCCATTGCATTCACGAAAATTTATAGTTTGGGTGGCTACTTCAGCACACGAAATTATCGGACCCTTTGTCTTTGAAGAACAAAGAGAGAATTATGTGACAGTTAATATTGACCGATACATAGCCATGTTACGCAATTTCTTTCTCACGCAGCTATCAGTATGTTAAGAGTGCAGCAGTCCGACATGGTTTCAACAAGATGACATACATCCGTTGAGAGTTTGGCAGTCGTGAAGGAGATGTTGGAGGAGGGGGACTTGATACTCCATGGACAGACTAGGAGTCCGGACCTAAACCCACTCGACTTTTTTCTTTGGGTGTACATGAAAAGTAAAGTCTACAGCAATAATCCGACTAAAATTGCTCCCTTGAAGACTTACATCCACGGAAAAATGACCGCTTTTCCGCATTCTATTTGCGATAGAGTTATAGACAATTTGAGGTCGATATTCGAAGAGTGTTTGTATCGCGATGGAGCGCATTTGAAGATGTTACATATTTTGAAAAGGTGAAATTCCCAAATGTTTACTTTAATTTAAATATGTTTAAGTATTATTTTTAGTTTTTCGTTTATGTATTTTCCAAGAACTCCGAGGCCCACCCAGGATATCAGTTCAATACCGCCTCTTTTAAAAAAATCTGTTTTATTGAGAGGTTAATGAAGCCATAATTGTTATACAACATATTTCCATAAAAAATAAATAAAATTAATATTTCTGAATCAGTTTTAATATCTAGCAAAAATGAAAGGTTAATGTATTGATGATTATTTATTTTAGATAGTGTAATCAGTCACGATAATTTCCATGGATACATCTTTATATATGTAATTCTACTGTCCGTGTATGTCACTGAAATCCGAAAACGGGTGGACCGTTTTGAATGGTTTTTGTTGTATGCATTTGTTTAGCGTTCCGGATGGTTAAGATTAACATATAAACCCGTCAGATGGCGATGCACTCGGTGTCTATGTTATTTAAAATTAAACTTTATACATTTCTCTCTGAGCACAACACTCATGTTTACAAGGACGGAGTCGCGTACAAAAACTAGTACATTGAAATTTTATTACATATTGACAGTTTTTATACCTCCTACACAAAAGATAAAGCG
The DNA here is from genome assembly GCA_916720795.1 of Danaus chrysippus. Classification (NCBI taxonomy): domain Eukaryota; kingdom Metazoa; phylum Arthropoda; class Insecta; order Lepidoptera; family Nymphalidae; genus Danaus; species Danaus chrysippus. The sequence continues at coordinate 906,039 of CAKASE010000069.1, forward strand.
CAACAAAATATGGCATCAAAGATATAAAACATTTGCACATTGACAACAGAGTCTTATGAAGGAGTATATTCAAACGCATAGTATCTATATCTATAACTGCGATAATGAATTTTACTAACAAAGTAATTTTTATAACTGGTGCTGGATCAGGAATTGGGAAAGCAATCGCCCTTAATTTTGCAAAATTATCTGCGAGGCTGTCACTAATAGATATAAATTTGGAAAACCTTAATAAAATTGCGGAAGAATGTGAAATGTTAAATGAAAATAAAGTTTTTAAAGTGGCCACAGATGTGAGTGATACCAATAACGTTAAAGATGCAATTATAGCTACAGTAAAAGAGTTCGATAGATTAGACGTGATGATGAATTGCGCTGGAATAAGTGATATGAACGGAATTACAAGTGAACATTTGATAGAAAATCTTAGTAAAGTGCTGAATATAAATCTTATATCACACATTGCTGCCACACATTACGCTGCAGATGCGTTAATCAAAAGCAGAGGGTGTGTTGTTAATATTTCAAGTATATTTGGTACCACTGCTATAAAAAATGGATTGCCATACGCTGTGTCAAAAGCCGGAATGGTGCATTTTACTAAATGCGCAGCTTTGGAGCTAGCTGAGAAAGGAGTGAGGGTAAATTCTATATCACCTGGACCAATTCGAACAAATTTATTGTACAAAGATCTTAAAAACCAGGAGCAAATTAATACAGTCTTTCAGAATTTTGAAGAGAATTCTCCTCTGAAGCATTTGGCAGAGGCACAAGATATTGCCGATATGGCTGTATTTTTGGCAAGTGACAAAGCAAAGCATATTACAGGAATTGACGTTATTATAGATTCAGGGATTTCAATCCCTACGATCTCTAAGTCCCTACCTCCCTGCGACAAATGAAATAAAAGTACGATGAATAAGTTTATTATTTATTAAAACTCCCGACGTTTCCGTTACTTCACAGCAATTGTGATCACAGTCAGACGAGATGAGATACTAAAATAACGAGTAGCAATCCGAAAAAAAAATCATTTAAATGAATACTCGCGAAAGTCTTAGATCTTATTCAGATAATTCTTGTATATAATGATCACTTAGCTAACGATTTAATTTTTAACAAAAAAAATTTATATGACCCAAATCCTTATATTATCTGAAAGTAAACATTATATGTCATTATCTTGCATAGTTTCACTCAAGAAAATGAAAGACCGCAAGTTCTTTTACAATGTCTTACTTCTTTACTTACCTATACTACATATATTAATGAAATAAATCATAGTTACGTACATGTTTTAATTGAAGTCAGGATTTTTTTTAAATAAATAACAATGCATATAAAGTATGATGGTAAATTACAAATAATATTTATAATAAAACTAGAATATATGGATGATGGTAATATTTATACTTCATGTATAATGTATATCAAAAATAAGTATCGATAGATTTTATAACGACGATAATAATAACAGGTACCTATCAATACGAATATGGCTTTGTTATTTATCACCTTATCTGAAGATGTATATTATGAGGATTGTTTATAATAAGTACCTACGTATATTATAGCAGATATATACATTGAGATAATCTCAATTATTTTGAAGTACAAGTAGTTATCAATTACTTATTTTCAACCTACCAACCATATTCCTAATCAAAGAACTCTGGGTCCGTGACAAAACGTTAGTTTGAAACGACGGATGTAAAACGTCATCAGCACTGTGGAAATAATCATTAATTAGATTCACAAATTACACACCTAACGGCTAACATTATTTTTCTGATAAAGATATAAATGGTCATTTGAACACCATATAACTAGAACGAGATATTTACCTTGTAATTCCGTGATATTAAACGCAAAGAATTAGTAAATAATGAATATCAAATTATGATTATTACTCAGATTTCTCTGCATGATGTAAGTACAAGAGTTGTAAACCATCTGAATGTACATTTTGAGTTGATATTAGTTGTATAAAAATACTGACAGAATTGGTATTTAAAAATTAAATATTTTTAAACTAACCAGGTATCAGATTATGTAGTAAGTTTGTGTTTCAATTGCCAAATATACATAGCACTATGTAACATTAACAGTATCTCTTAATAAACGATTCTTTAAGTACATTGTTATTGTTTGGCAAATATTTGTTTCCAGTTGCAATATTTACTGTTATCATTGTGTATCGCACAAGATAAGATAAAACCAATAAATGGCATTTGTTGTCATGAAGGTTATAACTTTGAAATGAACCCCACATCAGTTTTAAATTTTAATGTTAAAGATTTTGTATTCAAAAGATAACCAACAAGAATTGTCAGCTTTAGCTAGATCATATAAATGTTACATTATTTTAGGCCTCAAGTTGCTTTTTTTGAGGATTTAAATTTATTTTGTATATGGAGAAGGTTTTATATAAGGTAAGTTTACGTTTGTAGGGTCACTACCCTTTTGCACTGGTAACCACCCTTAAAAAATGTGGACTAAGAGTTTTGAAGATATATTTTCTAAACGAACAATTGTCATAATATTTTTAAGAAACGTAGAAAATTAAATCATCCCCAACTTTATCCCCGTACTAGGTACCTGTGATAGAACAAATAATTTTTAAATTTATTAAAAAATATAGAAACTGAAGAATTTTATAGGTTTCATACCTATTTCAGACAGATATCAGAATAATTTTAATCATCATTTTGAGAAAATTTCTCATTTATCTGGTTTTTATAACTCTTCATTTTTGAGGGAGTTTAAAATACTTTAATTCTATTAAAACAAACCATTAAGCTTTGTTTTCATTTTATATACATTTTCTTACTAATATACAGAATTTATCTTTTTATTTTTCACATTCATATTAATTTATTAATAACAATTATCCGCACAATCTGTAAGGTAAAATCTGGAAGCGTGATTTCAATTTTCATTACGTGTTTATTCAGAAGGTACAGCTAAGGAAATATTTCAAACAAAATAATATTTAACATTATTATAATAATTGCATAAAAATAACAAAGCTACAACACACTCTAAAATTATATTTTAAAATATAAGAAGGAAAGGTTGTAAGTAAAAAAAAATACATCCCGTAAAATTTTCTATTTGGCAAGTGACATTGACATGACAGCGCAATGCGACAATTGATTTCTTATTTTATTTAATGTTTTAGATTTATTTTAAACTAAAATCTACCTACATATATGTTTAATAACTTCTTATATCGTGATATTGTGAAAATGAAACAAGTTGTGGCCATTACTCCGCCCGTATTATGGTAAAAATATTTAACAACCGTTATGAATAGATCACGCTTATTGGTTAAACAAATCATTCACAATTCTGCTATTAGGGTATTGGCGCCAATTTCTTAGCAGCTTTTTTATTTATTTCATGCATTAATAGAGCCACTTATCATTATAATAAGATCAGGATTAATAAAACAAAAGCTTGTAGAAATCATTTTTATTCAGCAACAAAAATCAATCATAATCTCATTTGTTATGTCTTTTATATTAAATAAAATAAAGATATAAAAATAATTAATTTCTTTGATTGCACATTTTAGTCTTTATTTTTACTAAATAACCAATTTACTTCGGTTTATAAATGGTTTATAAAATAGCACCTCATTTAAATATATCTGCCATACTTTAAAAGTATCAATCTAGACAACAATTTAAATACAAGTAAAATATAAACTTCATATAATATAAAAATATACATTTTGATATAAGAGTAACATCTTTTATAGTTATAATTTACATAATGTTGACCCAGCATCAATAAGAAAATCACTGCCAGTAATACTCATTGCTTTGTCGCTTGCTAAAAATAAAGCCAATTCAGCTATTTCTTCCGCTTTCACTAAATACCCTAATGGAGTTTGTTTTCCTATATTATCCCAGAATTCATCACTTTTTTCCTGATCCTGAATTATATTTAACAATATATTAGTCTTAACCGGCCCGGGGGAGATAGAATTTACCCTCACACCTTTTTCGGCTAATTCCAAAGCTGCACATTTTGTGAAATGTAATACACCCGCTTTAGCTACGATGTAAGGAATTGCTCCTTTCCCTACAAAATGTGCCAGCATACTAGCTATGTTTATCACACACCCTTTGCTTTCTATTAACGAATTCGCCGCATAATGTGTTAATGCTATAACAGATTTAAGATTAATATTAAGAACTAAGTCCAAATCATTTAATAGTTCTTTACTAGTGATGGATCCATTGCCTGAGGTCCCAGCACAATTCACAACCACGTCTATTCTAGCATATTCACGTAATGTACTATTGACGATATTTTTTATGTTTTCCCTAACAGAAATATCAGTAACAATTTTTAAAACTCTCTCTTTACTCTCATTTTCACACTTTAGTACAACTTTATCAAGTTTATCAGAGTTTTTATCAACGAGAGACAGTTTGGCAGACGATTTTGCAAAACGTATAGCTATACCCATCCCTATACCGGATCCCGCGCCAGTAATCAAAACAACTTTTTTCTTGAATGACATTTTTTCCTAATAATTTCGTATTTAATTTAATGATTGAACTATAATTTAAATAGGACGTAACTTAAAAGTAACTGTTTTGATAGAAATTAGAAAAGAAAGTTAAACTTTCACAGTGAACGTTAAAAGTCAAATTACGAAACGTCATTTATGCTACTTATATACAACAGATAAAAATTTTATTTACAAGAAAACAACTTATTTAGGTGTGAAAGAATTTATTAAAATAAATTGTTTCAAAACAATTATTTCTGGCCACCAATTAATAACATTTTTCTTTCTAAATTACACAACAAATATGAAAATTGTAAGTCTAAAATTATAAATTTCGCAATTTTGTTGTACAATATTGTATAATTGTCTACAACTATATGTAGAACTGTCACATTTTAATTATTTATTTTAAATTTAATAGTAATTTCTTCCACTAGCTTGGAGAAGAAGTATAACTGATTAGGATAAGTTTATTTCTTAATTACTGGAAACAAACACTTAAAATTATATCCAAATTTTATCAAAGGTATGGTACCTATCAATTATACTTTTTACCTAGCTAGATGTGTATAAAAAAAATATTATAAATTGTGAAAAGTGCATGTTAGTATATTCCAATGACCATAAATACATAATTTTGTAAGTCTAACAACTTTGCTTTGTCATATAATTATTATACATTTCAACATTAAACCATAAATTATATGAGAACCATAACAAAAAACCTGATGACAATTTAGTAATTAGTAAATTTATGTGAACAACTTAAAGTGTAAATCTCTTCAAAGACATCCCGGAGTCAATGATATAATCAATTCCAGTAATAGTGGTGCCTAGGTCACTTGCTATCATTGCGGCCACTTCACCAATCTCTTCTGCGGTAACTAATTTCTTCAATGGACATTGGGCAGCCAAATACTGCCAGAATTTATCACTTGTCTCTTGAGACTTGCCGGAATTCACCAATATGTTGGTGCTAACAGGTCCAGGAGATATACTAGTAACTCGGACTCCCTTCTCACCTAACTCTAAAGCTGCACATTTTGTGAAATGTATCATACCAGCTTTGGCAACGGCATACGGTATCCCATTTTCAATACAAGTTGTTCCAAAAATACTTGATATATTAATAACGCATCCTTTGCTTTCAATTAATGCATCTGAGGCGTAATTTGTTAATGCAATGGGAGATATGAGGTTGATATTAATCACTCTATCCATACTATTCATTAGAACGTCACTGGTAACTCCACCTGGCCCGCTTATCCCAGCACAATTAACTAAAACATCTATTCTACCATATGCCTGCTTTGTGCTGTCTACGACGTTTTTAGCATTTTTGAGATCACCTAAATCTGCAGTCACAGTAAAAGCTTTTAACTTACTTATATCTTCACATTCTTTAGCAGCGGTACGAAGATTGTCGGGATTGATATCGACGAGTGACAATTTTGCGGATAGTTTTGCAAAATGTAAAGCAATTCCTTTTCCAATTCCCGAACCCGCTCCGGTAATTATTACAACTTTATCGGCGAGACTCATTTTTGTTGACTGGAATATGATTTTTGTTTAAACAAAGCGAATCAAATCTGTTGTAACGTACACGCACTTATCGAGTACCCACAATATATTATTATGAGCCGCACAAAGTTTATTTGTCAGTTCTGAACCTTGACGATTTCAAGGTACAAATATGCCGTGGATACAAGTTTCGTAATATTAGTAGATAACGTTATGAAGGCCAATCATGGAATGATTTAGTTTTAACACATGGATTTATAGTTATACTTATACCGCTCTTTTTTTAGTAATGGAGGTACAGAAATAGTGATTGCCCATTGTTCATTAATGACGTTTTTATCATCTTTATAGGCATTTGTAAACCTAAATTACTTTCAAATATTACCGCAGTATGTTTTTGCAATTCCTTTTGAAAATTATTTTTTATACAACATGGGAGATCATAAAAATGTTAATTATTTATTATAAACCGGTTGTGAGTCGATATTTTAATACGTGTATATAATTATATTATAGCTTCTTATAATAAATATATTCAATAGGACAGAAATTATAAATCGGTGTTAAATTATGTATATATATTTTTGAATTGTCTGAAAAATTTATAGAGAAAGAAATATTTATGGAAAATATTTCTTGATATACTTTTGTCACAGAAGGAACTCCTCTCTTAAAACTAAGTATATATATTTAATATAGTGTTATCGATTTATGAAAATTTACGAATATGCCCAAATATACTTGAATCTAAAATTATTTTCCTTAGAATTTAACATTAAGTAAATTTGGTCAACGCTAAGAACATATTCGAACCCGTTTTTTAGTAATTAAGACAGTGTTGTCCCTTAAGGAATTCAAATTAATTGTTTCTAATCTGTGATGTCTAAATTAAGAGTCGGGCAACGAAGATGCAGCCACTCCTTTTCACACATTTGTCAGTCACATTTAAAATATAAATTTCTTTTTAAATATAATATTTGCCCATTACTAGTATACTATAAAATAATCAGTAAATAAAAAACGCCTTGATTCCATTCAAAAAATTCCTTGGTGTTTTCTCCACATAATACATAACATAATAATTTGTTTAACGAATAAAAACGTTGACATTGGTAAAATATTCCATGATTCCGGTGCGAATGAAGCCATATCATAAAAAAATGTTGTTCGAACATTTTTCGGTACCTTTGTTCACTATTGACTTTGTTTGAATCATCCACATTCATAAATTATTTTTATATTCTAATAATTTAATGCAATGCGTAAGCTGACCCACGCTTAGTTTATTTTTGTTTACCAACGTATTCTACGACAGTATTAATTTTATGTTAAAAAAAAGTTTACATATATGAGGTTTTATGTGAACGTATACCTTAAAAGGACTAAAATATTGTTTTGGTTTTTTGTAACAAAACAGTCAGATAGATTTGGTTATGAAGTTTATTTTTATAAGATTACGACTACAATAAGTCCGTAGTTCAGATTTCGAGTTAACAAAAAATAGTTTTAAACATAGAGTAGAAGACAGATGTGTTTTTTTGGAAACTAAATTTTATTTCTACCGCTTTTTCTATAAATTTTCTTCAATATAAAAAGACACAATCGTTTATAGAAGTTTAATATATGCATTAATTGAATATTCTTATCACATATAAGCTCAAGTTTTGTTAAATAACAATTTAATCAGTGTAGTTCATTCATAAATATATCCAGTTAAGTTTAGATATTGAAATAAATTCATATACAACATTTTTTTTCTATTATTTTCTAACTAAAGTACTTTTAAACTTAAAGTACATTGACATGTAAGTCTTGATTTTACATTATATATCACAGTAAATTTATTACTTATTTTCTTTGCTTTTCTAAAATTAAGCAATTTTAATACTATGTATGTTCAAAAGTACAAATAATATTCTATGCAGTTATGTTCTCAAATAAAGGGGTTAGAAACATAAACTAGTAGGAATAAAACTCAAAAGGTATTGTTATATTAATTTAATATTGTGGTTAAATGAAAACTGCATTTAGTTATGACAGTGTAGAAAATACATATATTTGTAAATATACACTTATATATGCATTAAAAAATCTTTTATCTATTTAACAAAATTCAACAAAATGATAATTAACAAGAACAACTAAATGATTATGAAAAACTTAGAACCTAATTTAAACATTTTCTATATGTATATTACTTAATTAGTAGCAAAATAAATATAACAAAATAAAGTTAACATTTTTGAAGGGACCATCCACAATCAATAATATAGTCTGTTCCGGTAACACTCCTGGATTTATCACTCGCTAAGAATTCTGCAACATCGGCTACTTCATCCTCAGTTACTGAATGTCTCAAAGGAGCCTCCTTAGCCCAGGTATCCCAATATATATCATTTTCTTCCTTTGTATCAAAATCACCCATTACATTCTGACTTCTAACTGGCCCTGGTGATATACAATTCACTCTTACCCCCTTGTCTGCCAGTTCCAAGGCCGCACATCTCGTAAAATGTACCAAACCAGCTTTCGACACGCTATACGGCAAGGCTTCCTTTATTACAGTAGTCGCAAACAAACTGGCAATATTAATAACATTTCCTTTGTTCTCTATAAGAGAATCGGAAGCATAATGGGTAAATGTTATTGCTGCTTTTAAATTGACGGCAATAATTTTTTCCATTTCCGTCATCAGATTTGGACTGGTAATACCAACTTTGCTGCCAATTTCAGCACAGTTTATTAGTACGTTTATTTTCCCATACTGACTGATCGTATCATTGACAGCATTTTTTACATTATCTCTGACCGTAATGTCTGTGGACACTTTGAAAACTTTTATTTTACTTATATTTTCACACTCTTGCGCAACACTGTTTAAGTTTTCAGGATTTGTGTCTACAAGCGAAAGTTTTGCAGATAATTTGGCAAAGTGGATAGCTATACCCTTGCCGAAACCCGATCCTGCACCAGTAATTAAAATTACTTTATCGGAAAAACTCATATTGACGCGATCTGTATAGTACTGGTTTGCGTTTATACAATTTGTGATTCAAACACACGTTGTGTCACACAGAGCGGCTACTAAGTAATGGCAAACGGCAATTATAAATTGTAATTTGTAAGTCACAGCAACATTGACCTTGAAAACTTCGATAAAATCTGTGTTCTATGGTTGTCATAAATGGAAAATAGACCACAGATAAGATATTCCTCTCAAGAGCTTTAATATCCTAATATATTTGATTACAATATTTAAATATTATATTGTTAATCACACTACCACTTTCCTTTTGAAATATCCTTATCGTTCTTATGGTAATTACTTTTTACTTTAAAGTATAATCAATATAGTTATCATTTGGTTTATTGACAATATAATTAATAATATTTGTTAAATAATAATAATTTTAAGCTGAAGCTGATTATCGTGTAAAATTTAAGTAATTAGAAAAAATATTTCAAATTATTCATTTCTTTAGTGCGGTAATTAGACCACGGATATTTTACTGCGTAGAAACATGGATTTCGTTTATTTTACTTGTTAATTTACCTTCGCTATAAATATAATAGTATTTTGAAGTTATTAAATCACTTCATTTATTATTTTTTTCTGATACATGTTTCTATCAGTGTGAATTGAAGATATTTAATTTGACCGCTAACGTGGAATTCATAGTAGGAAAAGGCGTAGCATTTCAAGTTTTTGTTTTACTGAGAATATAATTATAATACGCCACCTCTCTATAACCAACAACCGAAAACTTAGACCTCGGCAAAGGTGAACCGGTTTTAATTTATGGGATTCATAGTAATAACTAATTTTACTACGTATTCAATCCGGCGGTGGTCACAGTTTGTAAAAGCTACATACAAGTGTTTTTTACATCTATTTGACGTTTTATATGTAAGTATATGAAAATTGAAAACAATTCAAATATAAAAGAAATTGCTCGAAAGAGCATAACAGATAACTGCAGCTGTTTAAATGAAGCCTGTTATGTTATATTTATATTAAAGTTATGTATAAAATTGCTGCATTTTATAAGGCACCTTATGATTTTTCTAATGGATTATATATGGAATAAAAATAAAGCGACACGAATAATATAAATTGTTTTATTTTAAATTTTTTAAAGATTTTTATATTTAAGTGTATATTATAGTATATGTCCCCAAAAACAAATGAAAAGTACCCACATTCAATAGCTTTATATTTTCTTTTGTATTTTTTTGTAATAATATATTAAATATGATATTAAATGAGTATGATTCAATTTAATTTTAAAATTATTAACTTTCATGTTCATATCTCACTCTCAGCCTGAGCTTCAGAGAAATGCACAGGCGCATCTCTTATTATATACTCAGAAAATGCTAACGCTGCTTTACTCTCATACCTTTATATATTGTATAAATTATCTATTTGTACCTACTTATGTGTATAATATTCCAAATATTTATATTGAACCAAATGTTGAACGGATTGTAATACAATTTTACCATTCACGTGAAAGAGGAGTGATCTTCAAACTCTAGGTTTCTGTATAAATCTATAAAGTTTCAAATAAGAGTAAAATATTTATTTACATCGAGCAAATATTTCTGAAAATGAATGGTCCAAATTAAAACTCATAGACGATTTTGCATTAGTCGTGAGCTGAAATAATTAAAAATAACCAGAACACGATGTATGTTCTGATATGAAATATAATTTTTAAAGATTTTTGTCAAATAATAATTATGAAACTCGACGTTTTGTAATTTGTAGAATTTTCTATTTATGTAAAACACTTTTTGGGTTTTAAACATGATAAAAAAGAGTACCTATTTCCAATGGGATAGTTATTTCACGTGTAATAGCAAATACATATGTGTTTCTATAATCTATTTGGTTCTCAGACAACATTGTAATTCCAATTATATAATAGTATAAATGTACTTATGGTTTTAATATTTATTTGGTATAACTTCAAGAGTACAATTACAGCATGATAAGCAAAATATTTCTAAAGGAAAGCAAAAATGCATTAAAAATATGTTAATTGTGCATTGTTAACTATTTAAATTAATAGAAACCATTCATTTGGTTTACAACGGACCTATTTTCTTGGAAAAAACGGTTTTCATTCAGTATTTTATGTAGAACGGAGATATTTGTCTATTTAATACGATATTTATTTCGATGTGACTTTTCAAATGCAACTTCCACAACAAGCACTGTTGCGTTAAACATTCAACGCTTCTGGGGAGGGGGAATAGAAAGAAACAGAGTGAGACCAAATCGGTGGCATTAGAATGCACGCCATATATTGTGAATTGTAAAAAACATGAATATTAATTAAGTTTATCCTAAAAACAATGAGTTCACTATAAATAAATATATACCTCTACCTGTTTTCATTTTCACATTTGAAGTTACACTTCTTCCGCGAGTCTCTCACTCCATTCACTATTTTGTTCTTTTAAAATTAATTTTTCAATTACCGTAACAAATAAAATTCTGTTAAACTGTTTTATTATCTGAAATTAATTAAAACAACCTAAAAATTTTATAATAGCTATGGTCGTGAATTTCCAAATATTTAATATTATTTTAACATTATAGCACCAGCAATGTAAGCTGCTATTTAATTAATACTTTAAAATACTAAAAAAGCTGTCAGTAAATTTTCAAAAAAATCATTTAAACGTGGATAGTTATAATTGCACCTTTAACATTATCGTATTTGTGTAAAATAAAAGAAGACTGTTGTAGCAATGTTTTCCTATAGTTACGAAAATAACAAAGATTCCCAAAAAGTTACAACGACACCATTGGAATACTGGCTATAACTAGCGCGCCACAAATGGAAAAATAATGTCTGTCATTGATATGGGATCTATTATTGAAATAAGTACAACCTATAATATATTAAAACTTGATTTTTTTAATAATTTTTGGTTTTGTATCAGTAATAATTGTTTTTATTTTAAACTTATTGTTTTTTTTTATCTCACTAGCTGTAAGTATCTTTAATCATAAAAATCAATTGGATATTCTCACTAAAACAATTATTACAATGATATCAAAGTACCTATGTGTTCAGGCCAGTTACTAGATGTCTAAGGTGCTGGGGTGTAAAAAAAATTGGACCAATATGGCACCTGGCAATATCCAGAATCATAATCTGCATGGTTTTCTGAGTTCAAAACCATTCACAGAATGCATACTCAACCCCCTCCAGCGCCCGATCTACATGCAAATAAAATCACTTTTAAATATAATGCAGTGTTATTTTTATTTAATAAATAGAATAAATAGCTTAATATAATACTTGAGTTACACAGTCTACGATTAGAATTGGTTACATTTATCACAAAATACATAAAAGTTTTACAAGTAGAATTCGTTTTTAAGTCTGTGAAGTCTCTTGTACATTGTGTGTTTGTCCGGTGTAAAACTCTGTTTGGGTTTTTCCTGTAACAAAAAACATACATACATATAAGTGAGAAATCTCAATCGTTTTTTAAGGAAAGTAAAACTATCTGTTTACATCTGTTTTTTAAGATAATGTCTAAAACAAGTACATAATTAAATTTGGTCTTAAGCAGGCTATTTTTATAACCTTTTTTTTTGTATTATTATCCATATAAAGAATTATTCTGTAAGGAAAAATTCCCGGATAAGTCTTGTAATCAAAACAATAACAAAAAAGTTACAATTAAATTAAAGTGTGTAAACAAAGTTCAATTAGGAGTACACACATACATATATTTAATAATAATGATAATCTTATTATTATTAAAGCTAGAAGTAATATGCCTAGAATTAAGAACTAAATAAAAGAGTAAATTTATCAAGGGATTACATAAAACACTGTAATAATATACAATATATTAAATATAAACTTAAATTTTATGGTCAAAAATTAAATTATCTGAACTGCAGTGCACAAGATATTCTTGCAAAAATTGCAGATAACTATTAATAGCAACTAACTCTTTGATCAGATAGAAAATATTCAACATCATCTAGCAATAGTTAATAAATATATTTATAAATAGCAAAGCTGTTAAGAAATAACAAAAACACTCATTATATAATTTCCATAGAAATATTCTACAATCAAAATTATTATATTCACTCTTTTATGTATAATTAAAATCTAAAATAAATAATTTATGTTCCTGCTTATACATTTATATTATAATATTATATATAATAGTATTATATATAATAGTATAGTGGAATTAATATAATGATGGCTGGTTGCTCTGTTTTTCAACTCTCTTACTGAGAAAATTAATTATAAACATATTTACTTTTAGGAAAAACTTTCAGAAAATAGTAGGCAATATTTTTAATCATCAAAAGAAAAGATTCATATAAAAAAATCATTAGCCAAAAGAAAGTAATTGGCTATTGTTACAGAAATAAATGTGAGTTTTTATAAATAATTGATTTGTTTTATGTATTTTTTTTTTAGAAATTCCATTAAATGCAGTCTCAGATAAAAACAATAGTATTTATAGCAGTCTCTAGTATGCATAGTAATTCAAAGACAAACACAACAGATTATTCACAGAAATAAAATTACAACTTAATAGTTTACCAATACATATAATAAAATCTTGATATAATATATATGAAGAATCAATGAAAATTGTAAGAAAATGATACTTTTATGATACTTACATTTGGAAAGAATTTGATTTCAATCAGGTAAAGCTCAAAAGATGTTGATGCGGCTATCAAAGGTCCATTTTTTCTTTCAACAACATCCAATTGCAAAGGAATTTTCCCTTCAGGCAGAACGGCGATCGTTTCGAAAATAGGTTTCATAGCTTTCTTCTGACTTGATAATTTATATAGAAGAATCTCCCTACTTCCGGTGCCAATCAAAATTATATCGACATAGAAAAACAAAGCAGTTATCGGCGGAAAGTCTAAATAGAGATGCTTATATTTATTAGTCTCGACTTTGATTAAATTTCTTGAATAGCATACAAAGTTTTTATCATTGACGGCAGATATATGTTTGATCTGTGGAATCCATTCTGCAGGACAACTGATCGGATTGACTTTAACTTCGTTATCTTTATTAATAGTTACAACTTTACCACAATCTGTGAATAATTGTAATGAGCCGTTGTGATGCACCATAGTTTTGATGTTATATTGACAATGCATTATCAGTTCGGGATCTAGATTTTGTGCATTGAAATCACATCGGAATACATCACGGTTTCTGTGTATGTAAAAATGATCTTCGGTGAGTATAAAATCGTCTGCTCGTAAGTATTGCTCATCTTCAGGTGTAAGATTAGATGATCTTTGTACTATGACTCCTGTTCTGGTTAAGATTATAGTTGCATGATCATTATTACTCATTTTCGAACAGAAACCATCAGGTATTGACACTGGAATATATTTAAGAGTACTCACATCATATAAAACCAATCCTTTAAGATCATTGAGTGCTAATACGCCATAGTCTATTTCAAGGAGATGTGTTTTGTTGTGTATTGAAAATTTATAAAATTCTTTAACGTCAGTTTCAAATCTTGATATGTCTGACCACATTGTGAGATTGCGATAAATGTGGTACCATTTGAAACTGGTCCCGCTTTTTCTTTTCGCGATCCTAGAAGATTCGGGGAAATCTTTTTCGCACAATTTCTGCCACAAACTGTCTACCCCATCTATACATTCCTTCCATTTTCGACATACACGACGACATCGACCTAATGATTTCCCATCAATCTTTGTTAGTATTTCTATTATTGTTTCTAAAGGCAGCTTTTCCACATCCGTCATTTTTTTAATTTCACTTTATCTGAAAACAAAATCAATCTATTAAATAATTTCCATAAAATGTCAACTAATTCAGTGTTCATTTGTGAATTTTACCTTAATTTGTATGAAGTAATGTTTATTTACTTAGTTATGACATAAATTAATTTCTATAATCTGAAATCTGAACTCGTGATTTTGACATCTTGGAGATACTATTGATTATTCATTATCAAATATTGGCGGTTAAGTTTATCAGATTGGTCAAATTGAATGTCGTGTTTAAAAATATTGAATACCACTAAGAAAATCTTTTAAATTAGAGTATAACAAAAACTTTATTGTAATCAGTGGCTCAGTATATAATGTGAAAATATATGGCCACAAGAGCTATTGTAATTATTAGATTTCGCTTAAATATATTAATAATATGATAAGATTTGATATGTATTCAGTCCATCAGATATTATTGCTGAACGAAGTCTTACCATCATATTTGACAGTGACGACAATATATTCTATTTGAAATCTATGGCCAGAAAAAGTACTAAATCGATTCCCGAATGAAATATTCAGTTGATTGTAATTTGTAGTATACCTACAATCTAAATAGTCCTGTTTTACTAATATTATATATATAATTTTAATGATAATTCATGCTACTGGACATTATTAGATGAAAAGAAACATTTCTAACGTCACAATAATTTATTCATAATAATTTATATTACTGTTAATTCGAGTTTAAACGAGATAATTACATTTTTAAACGGAATAATGGATTTTTCTTATATTGCGTTTCAAGTAGTGGTAATTTTCCTTGCACAAAAATTGGACTCCCTTAATCAGTATGGATTTTATATCATCTGACTACGCTTTAAAGCAGAGATATGTATGTAGTTAAAAATTAATGTATATTATGACACTAAGATTTTGGATTATGGCCATTGGTGTGGAAAGGGATTATTTTATAACATTTCTGGATCATCTCACTTTTAATACTGGGAAGAAAAATATTGTATTCGATAAAATTTGGCATCGTACGCAATTTTAAAGAATAAATTAAAGCTTATCAATTTTGTTTGTGGGACTAGAGCCATTTTCAGATTTGTCAACACCAAAGGTACTTCAAAATCTTTCATCCATATTGGTGTTTTCAAGATTGTACAAATCTATATATACCTATAAAAATGATAAGTTGGCTTCTGTATGCTTCAAACACTCAAATTTTGACACCGATTCTGCTGAAATTTTGACATAATATACAACACGCTTATAGGCTTGTTTTTATTTATTTTTCACGATACTAATCTACTCCTAATTGCGCCATCTATCGGAGGCGCGGGGAACAATCACAATATTAAGTTACGACAAACGCAAACTTTTCATGTTGCTAGAGTTGGTTTGTTACTAGACCGACATTTTACGGTTTACAGAAAAATGTGATTAAAAAGTTTTTGTTTATTTGTTCAGGAATCATGCAGTAACCACCGATTTGATTACGATGAAACTGTGTATAATTGTTCTTTAATATATTTGTAGGTGGTAGAGCCTAGCTGTGGTCAGTAACTGCCGCTCGAACACCAGCTCTCGAAGTACCACCTTATCACAGAAGGTCTATCTAAAAGAACGTTTTCAATTTCTTAGTTCTTCACATAGCCATAATCTTCGTTCTGAAGAGAATTTGGTCTTAAAAATACCACCCCATTCAACATCTTTTTACACTCACTCTTTTATTGTCCATTCTATTCGTCTTTGGAACTCTCTTCCACTCGAAGCAAGACGTGCACCAAATATGAATTCCTTTAAAAAAATGATAAAAGAGCACTATCTTGCTTCATGAAGAAATATTGCAATTAATTATTTTATTTATTATATAAGTATCTATAGTATGTAAATGTATATATCTATAATGTGTAGGTATATTATATTATTATATAAGTATATATTTATGGAATATTTATTTATGTATCGTATATATACATATATATTGTATTTATTTTTTATGTATTAAGTAATTTGTACACCCCTACCATCCTATTTCTCTCCTCTACCAAAGGTTGCCTGGAAGAGATCGCTGTTTTAGCGATAAGGCCGCCTATTTGTACATTTTCCTTTCTTTGTTTTTCTCTTGTTATTTCTGTCTATATTGGTGTACATTAAAGAGTAAATAAATAAATAAATAAATCGGCGTGAAGTAGTCTTTGGCTGCATTTCGCCCAAAGAGCGAGACAGTTGGTTGCTCCTTTCCTTTTCCCTCTCACTCCTCCCTAATTAAGGGTGGCAACACATCCGCAAAAATATGTTTCGGTTGTCATGGGCGACGGTATCTGCTAGGTTGCCCTTTAACATAAAAATGGTTCTGGGTTCCACATTATGTTTATTAATTAAAAGTAGGTATACACAATAAAAAACAAATTTAATTTTGCAGGTCAAGCCTTAGACCCGATTAATGTACTAACCGCAAAATAATAAATTTGTAACGTCAGCCGCAGCGGAGTTCACTAGAGGGCGCTGCACATAGCTAAGATACTTTAATATAAAACAGACAATTTGATTTCTAAAATGATTGTTTACAGTCATATATTTGATAGACCATGGAAAAGGCGATAACTAAGTGAATTCTGACTATAGTCTTAATTCTACGCGGAAATAGTCACGGGCAAAATTTAGTAATATATAAACTTACGAAATAATATTGATAGATGCGATACATTGATTAATTAAAAAAATAATATGACTTTACCCTTATTCCCTTCAAAATCTATTTTTATATAAGACAGATAACTTCACAAACAACTTTCTTTTATCTATATTCCAGAATCTTTAATGTGACTTATCAGGAACTATTATCAGAGCAAAAATATTTATTTATTGTCAATTTTGATATAAAATTTCAAACCCATAGAGAACTTTCACAAAAGCGTCGCTTCAAAACAATACATCTATTATCAATATAATTTAGAATCTTTTCCAGTCCATTAGATTTTTATTAATAAGAATCATGTGGTTAAGAGTAAGATCTAAAATTGTTTGACCTTGTTAAGGCCAATAACACGATACTAAATTTATTTGCACTCTTTTGTATTATGAGTGGGACATTACTTAGGTTAGAACTGGTAAAAAAACAAATAAAAACGTTGACATTTTCAATACATTACAGTGTGAATGCAGCCTATGGCTTACATAAAAAAAGACAAATTTTATTATGAATCACAGGTATTGTTTACCTGTACATTGTATTGAATAGTAAATAATGTATTAATAGTAATGCTAACGATATCGTATCTATCATAATTTTACTTTGCTTATAAATAGATATGAACTAAAAATACAGGGGTTTTTTAGTATTCCAAAATTATGTGTGGGTTCAACCATCCATCTTCCTTAGAGACGTCAATATAATAGCATAAATAATAAACATTGAAATACGAA
Organism: Danaus chrysippus; assembly: GCA_916720795.1. NCBI lineage: Eukaryota > Metazoa > Arthropoda > Insecta > Lepidoptera > Nymphalidae > Danaus > Danaus chrysippus. The sequence continues at coordinate 924,296 of CAKASE010000069.1, forward strand.
TATTTTATTAAGATCCTTGTTAAATAGCATCCAATCTGAAACCTTGCAGTTTTTATTCATAAAATCTAAGAATTTTACAGTTTATTTCACCAATAAATCATAATAAAAAACATTACCCAAAAAACCGAAATGCAAAAAAGCTATAAAAAAATTACAACACTAATGAAATGTCAAATATTTACAAAACAAATGTCAATTGTCATAGGAATGACTAAGAAAATTTTTAAATCTAATTTAACTAAAGGTGCCACTTCAATTGGAGTTTATTTCTTATTTTCGGTCAAATAAGACCATGTGTAGAGGATTTATTCGTCTTTATTCGCACAAATAAGATACATACATTAATAAGCGAAAACGCGTAAAGACGTGTTGTGATGCCAAATGTGGATGTCGTGTTTGCGTTATTTGGACTAAGTACAAATATTTGCACAAATATGGCGAATACGCAACACCAAGTGAAGGGCCACCTTAACTCTAAATAATTTTTTAATATTTTAACATTTTTGTCTAATTGAAAATAGATGCAAAATATTTAAATTTTAATAATAAGCAGGAATCTTTTCATCAACATGATTAACCTTTTTTATGAATTCTAATTAAAAAAAGACACATACTTTTTGTGAAAATATTTCAGAATAGCATTATACATTTATATTTCTTTGACTATCTGATATAAAATTAAATCCTATTAAATCAAAACTATTTAATATTGAAGATTTCATACAATTTGCATTACATCACTAGATTTTACACTGTAAATATTAATCAACAATTACTATTTAAAGAAATAACAAGAGAATTGTTTTAAACATATTAACTAATATTGCACTTGAAATAAAGATAAATTGATTATAAAATTAAATGCATTTTTCATTGGCAAGATAAATAAAATAATTAGTATAAAAATTTATAGCAATGTATATATAACTTGTAAAATTTGAATTGAATAAAATTTTAATTACGTATTTATATACACAAAAATCTGTCTTAGAACATAAATTCATCAAAATAAAATTTCTATTGATACTTAAACATAATTCTATAAATAAGTTAACAATATTTATTTTCATTTTTGATTTTTCATTCTATTTTCATATACTTTAATAAAATCATTGATTGAAACATATAGCTATTTACAAATTTTGATCATTTATATCTTAGGAGTAGAATATAATTGAATTAATAAATAAAAGCATAATATTAATGTCATTTTGGATATAAAATAAATTACTTAGAAAAGTCTTTATAGAAATATCAATTGTTATGGAATTTCTTTCAAATCTGCCTTAAACTATAATCTATATAATTCAATGGGTTAATGCAAATTAACACTTATAGCTTATGTAATAAAGTTCAAATAATCATCTGTTTTTAAGCACATTTGATACAACTAGCATTGTAAAACTACCAATTAGATATAAAGTAGCCGGAATCGATGCCAATAGCTTGTATCTTTCTTCTGTAAAAGAAAATAAAATCATTAATATACAATAATAAAAAATTTCTACAGCAATACATATCAAAATGGACAAATAAGAAGTATGTTTGTATATTAAATATTAGCACAAAATTTTTATTAGTTACACATAAATACTAGCGCTAGAAATTAAAAACATAATTAGAACACAAAACCCAAAAAAAGCTCCTTTTCCCAAAAAGGTTTACTTCTATAAATGAAATTAACTTATCTGAAATTCTTATTTCTTATTTAAACTCTTGCTTGACGTGCCTTGAATCACTTAGAATGTAAAAAATATTGAGAAAAAGAACTATATAGAAAAATATATTTACATAAATAATATTTAGATACTTTAAGTATTACAAATCACGATTTACGAGTATACAAAAAAAAAATTAAAAACCCTTATTGAATGGAATAATTTTATTCATCGGTCAAATAGTCTTTTTGCAACAATAAATTATAAGTAATACTGTTATTACTAATACTTCTATATTATACGCATTCGATGTTCATTAATACTGTATCAATTAAGTTTCGATTCATCGATTTGTTTACAAATATCGATTAAATCTGGAAAAACCATGGGACTATTTGTGACGTCATCTTGAGAATTCTTTACTACAATTGGTACATCATCATCAAATATGATTTCTGGATCGTTTTCTATAATTTCCTCTATCGTTTTCCAATCTGTATGCAATTTTCTCTTCTGACAACACTCACACATGCCATAATCGCATTCCTTTTTATTCATATAATAGTCTATATCGTCTAATATAGTTCTTTCGTCTATCTGTGTTTCTTGTGGTACGAATACAGAAAACTTTCTAGCAGACGATTGTATTACTTCCTCTATATGTTTATCATCCGGCATTACGTCCGTTAAATTTTCTATATCTTCTGAATTTTTTCTACTATTTGGTGGACTTATTGTATCTATGCTCTGAAAAATGCTATTTTTTCTTTTCTGACCTGTCATTGCGAATGATTTCTTCGTTGTAGCCCAGCCGAGTGATCTTTGTACAGCCATTTTCCATTTCGTATATCTGGCATCGCGATCTATAATAAATAAATATATCCATAAACATCTTATACATTACTTATAGCGTAAATGTTAATAAATAAAATAATTCAACATGATATTTAGATAAAGCCAAGCAAAACCAAACAATTCCACCCATATTACAATTATATTAAGAAAGATTCTATTTAAATGGCTATGGCTATGTTGGTTATGGTTATGGCTATATTACTTGTGCATTTTTGTTAATAGCCACCACAAAATCCAATATATTTTTGGATAATTGTCAAAAGAATGAATGTTCTATGACGGTAGTTTTATTTAATCCTAGTTAAAGTAGATATTAAGACTTATCATGATATGATATGGTATGATATGATATGATATCATTAAATGTTAAACTCTATTCAGTTCACTCCACCCAACTCACCGTCTTCAAACAGTGGGAGTAGACCCGTCATTCCATCGTTATTATCCGAAGATATCACTAAAAAATTCCTATCGTCAGTATTATTTGTGTACATACTCTATATATACCATATTGTCTGTCTGATAAGACAGATACATATACATATATATATGTGATATGTATCTATTAAATTGTATTTTATGTAATGATTGAGAATTCTGGAAGCCCTAAATGCTAATAGTAAGGCAACAAAACCTCAAAATGTAATAGAGTGCGCAATACTAAGGGTAATTGCATACAAAGGACGGTGACGGTAATAATAAACTACTTCATAGATTCTCGACACACGTCAATTATATTCCAGCACCAGATGTAGATAGATGATAGAGAAAGCGACATAAGTCTAACCATAGGTGGGACAGAGACAGAGATAATGACCTACTTCTTGAGTTCGATAGAAGCATCAAGTACCCTCCAATAACCAAAGTATGACAGAGAAAGTGATATTAGCCGTACCATAGGTGTGACGGGGACAGAGATAATGACCTACGTCTTCGGTTCGATAGAGACATCAATTACTGTGTAATACCCGGTGTATGAGAGAGAAAGCGATATTAGTCGTATCATAGGTGCTATAGGGACAGACAAAATTACCTACGACTTCGGTTCGATAGAGACATCAATTACTGTGTAATACCTGGTGTGTGAGAGAGAAAGCGATATTAGCCCTACCATAGGTGCGACAGAGGCATCAATTACTCTCCAATAACTAATGTGTAACAGAGAAAGCGATATTAGCTGTACCATAGGTGCGACGGAGGCATCAATTACTCTCCAATAACCAATGTATGAGAGAGATGGCGATATCAGCCCTACCATAAGTGCGACAGAGACAGCGATAGCGCGACTGACATGTACTATAGAGTAACATTTCACATACCGTCATCAGTAGTGGTAGGGAGGAACGTGTCGGCCGGTGTCGGATGTCCCCTCCACTTGTCGACGCTCCACACGCCGGCCGCTGAGCCCGCAGCCACCGCTACGCCTAATGCTGACATGTCCCACGTGTGGGAACGTACTGGAAACATAATAATTATACATATATATGACGGCACATCGATTTTGGATTAGTTTGAATGTGATTTTAGATACAGTTGTAAAAAATTGAGTAATAAGATATTGGAGAGTACAAAAATGCTTTTATTTATGAGTTTCAAACGTTACAACGCTCATGATCGATATGAAAAGCCAAGACTCCTGACGCTCCTAGATACATATATATCTTTATATATTTAATTCTTCTGTGTGTGTATGTCACTGAACTTCTCTCAAAAGACTGGACCGATTTTGATGATTTTTTTTGTGTGTGTTCCAGGGGATCTGGGAATGGTTTAGATTCACAATTTTCTCCACTGTACCATGTTTTTTTAATTATTTTTTAATTTATTAGTAGTTGTTGATATAAACGTTTTTTTTTTTGACATAAGATTTGACAACTAACTAATATGTCAATCATTCTGTCGCACTTCAAAACACGGAGATTTATGGCTTTAATAGGTAAACTCCAAAAATATAAATAAAAAAACGTAACAGATATTTCTTGATTATAGAGCGATACGAAGTTCGCCGGGTCTTCTAGTATTTTATATAATACTGTTAATTATTGAAATGAATACTCACAAACAGGTATGCCAATGAGATCCGCTTGTAGTTGCATCAATAAGTCATTTGAAGTCATTTTTCCATCCACATGTAACTTTGACAGCGGCATACCACAGTCTTTATTCATAGCCTCCAAGATATCTCTATAATACATAGTTAATATACATATTAATTGTATGTTTGTTACACTATGTACTAAATAGGTTTTGGCAATATTGTTTTATAGTGTTGTCATATCAAAACAATTTTTTCTATAATATGAACCTCTGAATAGATAAGAGTTTAATTGTCTTGAAGAAAATTTTAATATTTTTGTTCAATTCTCAATCTGTTATCAAAGTTATATATAATGTAAATAAACTATAATTTCTATGATAAATAAATTATGATTTTAGAGTAGCTTAGATAGATACAACTTCTTTTGTAACATATTAATTAAAAAAGGACAAATTTATTTTAGATTACATTTATATATCGAAAATTACCTTGTTTGAAAACAGACAGCCTCCAAAGCAGCTCTTATTATATGATTCTTAGTAGTGAATGCTGTCAAACCACAGATAATACTGAAAATTAATACAAATACACCTTAAACATACCTTAGACATGTTATAGAAGAAATTATAGACTAATAGCACTAGCTTCATTAATATCGCCAAAAATTTATATAAAAAATTGTTCTTGTGTGAATTAAAAGATAACTCGTAAATTAACATATAGTTTAACTATCATCGATTTAAATTAAACATTATTTCAATAAAATTTGAATATTTCAAAATGATGATAAGGAAAATTAATTCAAATGATTCTACGCGTACTTTATTATTTTTAAAACTGTGATTACAGTTACTCAAAGTACGCAAAGTAACCGAAACATCCGGAGTATGTATTTAAAAAATATCAAAATACGCGTAGTAATCCGAAAACATAAGTTTCACTTAAACAATTATTCACAATCGGTTAATTTAAAACCTACCCTCTAGCATCCTTTCTCCAATATGGCGCATACAATCCATTGAAGGCGGGTACGAAATATACATCCCCAGTAGAAAATACCTGGCCCGCTATATGCTCAGTATCTTGTACTACATCTTTGATTAACTTTAGATTATCCCGAAGAAACTTCATAGCGCCCCCCGCTACCGCTATAGATCCTGGAATAACAATTGCAATGAAAAAATTCCAAAAAAATGTTAATCATACTGTAATGTGTGTAAAATTAATGGTAACTTTGTTTAAATTTGTTATTTGGTTAATTTTATATCAATGTTTAAATGACAGTCGTAAACACAATTAAGAAGTAATATAGGTAGCATATTAATATTAACATATTACAATTATTCGTATTGACACATTCACGACTGTAATCTCTATAGTAAAATTGGTATAAAAGTTGATAATCATATATGCATGAGATAAGTAAACAATTACATGATATAAACGATATCTAAAACTGAACTACATACGACGGACATTTTTTCTTAATTGTTTTTGCTCTACATATTGGTTTTAGTATATTATCAGACAAACTCGAAAATTATCTGCAACAATCTACATACATACTTCTTTAAAACCAAAATGAAATATATCAAAATTATCTATATTTAATACATCTTTCAATATCGACAAATTTATGTCCTATCTTTATTCTACTAATATTATAATTGCGAAAGTTTGTGAGTGTGTGTGTATGTTTGTTACTTCTTCACGTTCAAACGGCTGAACCGATTTTGATAAAATTTTGTATACAGGAAGCTGACGTCCAGGAATATTATATAGGCTACTTTACATCCCGGAAATCCGCGGGTAACACCGCGGGGCGTAGGTAGTATTCCTATATTTATATTAGCATTTATATATTATATATAAGGTATATACCTTCTAGTGCGTATATAGCTGGTGCGTTCGGTCCCAACTTGTACGCCACAGTCGTTAACAATCCATGTGAGGAATTAACTCTTTTCCCTCCAGTATTGTATAATAGGAAACATCCCCCTCTATATGTATTTTTCGCCTGACCAGCCATTAGACAACTCTGCCCTACTAACGCTGCTTGTTGATTGCCCAAGATCTGGTAATTGATAATTTTAGATAAGACTAATTTGTAGATAAAATTTTCATATTAATTTTATCGTTCAAGATGTTATAAAATCTATTCAGATATAAGAAATACATATATGTGTATAAATATTGCAAAGTCTATTCCTGCTATGGGATTTTTTGCAAATTTTAAATCAGCAATATCCCTACTAATATTATAAATGCGAAAGTAACTCTCTCTGTCTGTTACGCTTTCACGCTTAAAACACTGAACTGATTTTAATGAAATTTGGTACAGATATAGAGTTGTCCTTGAGACAGAAAATAGGATAGTTTTTATCCCACATTTTTGAAAGGTTCTTTTGGAAACGCGATATAACCGAACTCCACGCGGGCGAAGCTGCGGGCGGAAAGCTAATATATATATTTCAACTTACCCCAGATATTTGTATACCATCCAATATCGAACCGTTATTTACGACGCCGTAAACTTCAGCGCTACTACGTATTTGTGGCAATGAATCTCTGTGTATACCGAATAACCTGAAAAAAATACATTAAAATTACATACATTAAGTTATTATTATAATTATATGTGCAAAAGTGAATAGAATATTATAGTATAGAGAAATTATAATTGATGGGATTTAACTTTCATACAAATTCAGCGAAGAATTTAACATTTTTTATTAAGTATATAAAGTTATATAAATAAAAAAAACTTTATTATGACAATACTTAATGTACTTAATATTATACATATAAAATATTTACGAATACATAATGTTATACGTGTAAATGAATTAAATCGGATATTTTCATGTCTTTATATATACGAGGGTAGTTGAATATTGTAGTAACCTACCTACATAATATTGGATCCCAATTCAAAGTTTCCAAATTCATGAGCAGTGTTCTTGAAGCGTTCGTGACATCAGTTATATGAATACCGCCTTGTGGGCCGCCGGTTAAATTCTAAAAAGTAATTATTATTAATTTAATATTTATTAAAATTAAAATGAAAAATATATCAAAAAAATCTTTATCACAACACGATTTGAAACTGTTATATCGTATCATAATTTAGTATTGCTTTTGAAACTAAGCTATCGTGTCTGTTAATAGTAGGATATAAAATATTATAATATACAGTCAAAACCGTTTATAACGACCAGTGGCGGCTTTACCTTAAGTGCACTCGTGCGCTGAACCACCAATTCAAAAGATTTAAAAATTACAAAATATTACTTCATCTTTATTTTTAAATTACCATTTTAATATTTATTTTTTAAACATACAAAAACGTATAAAAAATTAAATTTCCAATTATGGTCAAAAACTTTGAGCGCTTTACTAAACTCATATCGTGCGCTTCGGCGAGTGCACGAGGACTCCTAATACATCTTGTATGAGACACGCATTAATACGCCTGACGCGTGAGACAAAAGATAGTTCATAGAAATGTACCGAGTAACGAGTCGTTCTCGAGCGCCGCACGAGCGGCCGAAGATTATCGAGAGCACCCGATGTATGACGAATCGGAATTGAAAAGAATCAAAACTTTACTCCGAAATGCTAAATGCACGTTCTATGCTTCGTATTGAAAAAACATTTATACAAACAATAACCGATTTTAATAAAAAGGTGATTGAACATTTCGGTTCAGAAAAATGTCATCGCATTGATTTAATGTATAAAAAATAAACATATTTTATGTCAATTGTTGTTTTGTTGCATTTTCTAATTTAAATATTTTAGTAAAGTGCACCACCAGTTCCATAACCCACCAGCCGCCACTGATAACGACATTGTTTAAAACGACTAATCGGTTATTACAGCGAGATAGTATGGTCCCATCCGAAGTCCTAGTAAACTATTCAGTAAACAAACGGTTTATAACAACTATATTAATCAGCTACAACGATAAACCGCTCCTTGCCTCAGCAAAACAAAATATGCAGGTTTCAAAGATCTCTCTCAATCTACAGATGAAGATGACAATGTACCACTTTTTTTTTATCAGATTTTACTAAGGCACTTTTCAGCGGCAAAGTTAAATATCAGTCCCATCGTTCCCTTAATAATAAACCCACAACAACAATAAACATAAGCCTTAAAGCATCTAAAATAATTCTAAAATTTATAAATTATGTATATCTTATTTTAACTTGAACTGATAAATAGTTATGGCTATCTCTGAATTTGGTATGGATAACGCATTTTGAAAAACTCCTATATGCTTTAAATTAATGCCAAATCTATGTATTAGCTCTCTTCTTTTGGCAGCATTTCGAACACATTCCACAAGAAAATGATATATGTTATTCTGAATCCCGCATAGATCACAATTCGGAGAATTTAATTTCTTTATTAGAAATCCATATTTATTTGTAGAAATGTGTCCCGAACGCAGTCTTAGAGCCATAACAACGTAGCACTTGCTGAAATGGTTACCCAGTTGCAAATATCTCTACTGCTACAGAACAAAGAATTGAGATAGAGGAATTTATTGGAATATATGAATGTCGCCGTGTGCGCTTTAGCTACTGAGGAAGAAAGTCTAGCAGAAGACGAAGAAAACGAAGAACAGGTTCAGCCAAAAACAATTTCCGAGACTCTTAACGCTGTAACAGTTTCGGAAAAATTTGTTGCATTTACTAACAGTTTGATATTGATATTCATACCTTGAGGAGTATGAAACGTAAAATGCTAAAAATATTTGAGACTGGCCTAAAAAAAACAGGCTAAAATCACTGATTACTTTAAAAACTAGTGTAGTTTTAACTGTAAGCAGCTAAGTACATTTTGTATTCTAATTATTTCGTAATAAATATTATTATTTCTTTTCTGACTCGTTTACATACATAACCTATACCTATACTAGATAAATATGTAACTACATATAACATATATAGCTACTGTATTTGTGTATATGACTGTATTGCTTATAACGACTGTCGAATATAACGTCGGCAACTATACGGTCCCTTTAATATCGTTATAAACGGTTTTTACTGTATTTGAATGGTTTGAAAATTTATACATTAGTTTATCCAATATATATAATGATTAATTATTTATATGTAACTCACCCATATAATCCAACTATCAACAGTACCGAACAACAATCTTTTATCTCTACTAGCTCGTCTAACTGTCTTCACGTTATCTTTAAGCCACCTCATCTTCAATGCACTGAAGTACGGACTGATGGGTAATCCACAAATATTCTTCAGATAATTCTTATTTCTATCCGGTACTTTTGCTAGTATTGCATCCACTGTTGTATCTGTTCGTATGTCATTCCATGCTGAAACATATGAGAAGAAACTATTTAGTATTCAATGTATTCATATGCAGGTGCCCGGTCCATCGTTGTAGGGAGAGGAGCTTCAACAATGACTGGGACTTGTGACCCAGGTGTAGGTTTAAGGGTCCCTATATAACGCGTTAAACGCTCACCTCCACTGTCCAAGCTCCTCTCTCTACCTAACCAAATTTTAAAAAACCTACTAGGGCTGCCTTTGAAGTAGGCTTATATATTTGTAATCTCAGGATGTATAGACATCATGTAGATAATAGATGGCGCTACTGTTACGTTAATACATATTTTTTTGAAACATACATTTTTTTATATACCAAATTTAAGATAAATAATTAGAGATTTAAGATACAAAGACTAGAAACATAAGTTTAACGATGAAAACTTTATTATATAGCAATCACGGCCTAAACCTATATACCTGTATATTATTTAGTATGAGTTTGTATGATCACACTACATACGGAGCGTTGAGAGTAGTTTATTCATATCTATTCACATTATAGTATTATTGTAAGTTAATGAATGAGATACGTGAAACTTGTCGTAAACGTATTGTTACATATATACTTTGTTGTAGTTACAATTAAAATCCTTTCAGTAACTATAACGTGTAGTAGGTAAAAAGAATTCTTAATTTGAAATGGATTAATTATACACGTGGAAATTGATAAAAATATAATTCTATATTCAAATAAAACAACGATTTCTTTTTTTTTGGTATAAAACTTACTGCTAGCTTACTTTGTCACAACATTAATTTAAATTTTGAATACTTTTGAGATTATACAAATATTATGTATATGTTACTTACATATAGCCGGATGGAGTGGCTCGCCTGTGAACTTATCCCACGCTATAGTGGTCTCTCTTTGATTTGTTATACCCAATGTCACTATATCTTCTTTCGAGTAACCTTAAATACAATACACACATACATATATTATATGCTAAGTCTTTACAAAAGTTTTGTTGAAAACATTGTAAAAAATAATAATAAAAAATAATAATTTTGTGAATACATAGTAAAATAAAACTATATTACATTTTACTAGACAGTCTCGTTTGCTTAAGACCACGTTTCTAATAAACTTACTTTGTAGAAGAAACGTAATTTAAAATTTAGAATGACGTAAATATAAAGAAATTTGAAAAATCCAGTTCAATTTATATTATTTTATTTATTATTTTTATTATTTTCTTTTCCCAACCGGTGGTAGTGTCTCAAGTGACCATCAATAAGAAAGTGTAATGCTTCTATATTGAATAAAGTTATTTGAGTTTGAAATTCAATAGACAGTTAATTTTAACTATTTAAATAAAGTTACCTAAATCATTTAACTGAGCGATGGCGTTCTCAGAGCATACTTTAATGTGTTCTAATATTTCGCATGGATTTTGTTCGTTCCATCCCTCTTGCGGCTGTACTTCTACTTTGTTTAATTGATGCGACGCCAGTTCCTCTGAGCTCTCAGCTTCGTATAGCTATAAATAATTGCAAAACTTATATTAATATACATTTATATGAAAAAAAGCTAGTATACGTAATAGTATATCCAGTTATAACCGGATAAACCCGATAAAAGTGACAAAGTGTAGTGTATTCCTAAATAAATCCGTACGTAGCTTTAAGCTGATAGAATTCTATTTTATGTCAAATGACATTTACTTGCACTGTTGACCTTTAATGATAAATGAGATTTAGATTTTAAAATAGAATATACATACATGTATAGAGGAGACATTTTATATATAGTATACTTCATAATTATGTATATAGTCTTATGTACACAATGTTATGTCATAAATAAATACAAGAAAAAAACATATCACGCGAATTGGTTAAATATTTTCATTTCCGTATGTGAACGATCAAAACAAACTGAACAATACACAGAAAAAAACTTCTCAAGTTCCTTCGATCGTGGGTAAAATTTATACGTAACATTTAGACAATACATTTACCTAATTTAAATATTTTACTCCAAAATTGCTTCAAATTTTAGAGTAATCAAAATATCAATAACTATGTTTATGTAAATTTTCTTGCCATATATGTATATGTATAAGTAGGTATATTATGTTTTTATGTACCCATGGTTCATGTGGTTTATGTACAATAAGTAAACATAATATTTAACACAAACTATAATTCCTATGTTAAAAATAATAACAATGAAATATATTGAATTAACACTAGTACGTTAATGTCCAGCTACATAAGATTGTATTGAAAACATCGCAAAAGATATAGCCTTGAAAATATGTGAGACTGTAGTCGATCTTTTGATATAAAAAAAATTATATATTAGAATCTGTTTTTTGACTTTAATTTGATGTTTTCGTAAGAAAAACACTTAAAATGGTCTCATTTTATGTATATATATATTATATATAAGATTCAATAACTCACCACAAATCTAAGAGTCCTGGTTCCATCATCTATGACCCCGACCAGCGACTTCTTTTGACCATCTTTGACGGGCATTTCTTCAACTGAAACACAAAAGTAGTAAATTTATATCCACTGTAATACAATACACAAAAACTACAAAAAATTTGTTAAAGTGAAATTTTTGACGCAACTTCCAAGAAGGTTGCGTTAAACGTTTAACGCTCTGGGGGAGGGGATAAAAAGAGACAGAGAAAATGCGTGGCGCTCGAACGCATGCGGGAAATCAATTGTCACTTGTAAGCAAAGTTAATAAAGTTTATGTACAAGAAACACAAAAAATTCCTTAAAACCAATTTCTAACACCTTCCCCTTTTCATTTCAGCAATACGAAATTTCACTTCTTTCGCATGAAGAGAGTAAACACACATGTCATTTTTCATATAATTTATCATAAGAATGTATGGTCAAATGTAGTATAGAGGGTTTCAAATCTTTCCATTCTATCCATACTTGTGTGTCGATAGACTTGTAGTAAACATACTGATTAGAATACATTTCATATACTATGGGAGTTTACATATATATACCTAGTTAAATATATAAACAAACAAATTCTTACTCTTGTTCACGCAAAGCTTAAATTATAATAAAGTAAAATAAATCAATTTATTACCTATTTAATTTTTTCAAATGATTTTAATTGCTATGAATCATGATGCAATTAAATCATGCAATTTTATTAGCCAGAGTCATGTGACATCTATAGTGTTACACATATACTGTATTTATGTGTGTGTGTTCGTGTGTGTATGTGTGTGTGTGTGTATGTGTGTCTATATGCTGTTTTCACGTAACATTCAACCATTAAACCTCCATTACATACACCGTTTCTAGATAAAAACTTGTGTCAATTTACATATTATCGATTAAAATGTATAAACTACATATATGTAACCTGTTTTGTTGTTGCCGAATATTCACCTTGACTCGACTTGTTTAACGTAAACATTTTAAAAACAAAAAATTTACATAACTGCATATATACGTTTAGGTAAATACCAAATATTGAATAAACTGTCCTATTTGTGGTATTTTTTTCTATAAAATTAATTAATTTGTCTGTATTGGTGATATTTTTATACGGCTTCATTAATTTGGCTGGCTTTTGACATATCTATAATTCTATACCCTTACCCCTTAGTATAAGTTCGCATTACTTCGCGTTTTTTTATATCGAATACGTAGTTTTTATACGTTAATGCTATAATCTGATACGATTTATGAATGAAAATTAATCTTAGAATATTATATTCACATCACGTCTGCCCGTGATCACGGTTGCTGCAAAGTAACCGAAATGAGAGTATGTAGTTTAAATAATAAAAAAAAGAGTAGTATATGCAAGAGTATTAGTTTAATTTCAACTTAGAATAGGTATATACAGATATAATGACGTCGAGATAAACCCAATCATTAAAATATAATACTACATAAGTGCAAAGGTTACTGGAGTTAATCGCGGAACTAAAATCATATAGAGACAAATATATCGACAATATCACTGTCTTTCAAACATCGTCCTACTTAAATATATGTTTAATGCACTTTATAGAATGAAAAACTTATGCAAACAAATAATAATTTAAACAATGTTATATATTTAATTAATTGTATGCCAAAAATTGGATATATCAAGACATAACTTCTATGCATTCTATGGATTCGTGCGGGTGCCAGGTCCATCGTTATAGAGAGAGGAGCTTCAACAACCGGGACTTGCGACCCAGGTGTAGGTTTAAGGGACCACTATCTAACGCGCGTTAAACATTCACCTCCACAATCGAAGCTCGTCTCTCTACCTAACCACAATTAGTAGAAAGTAAAAGAAGTGAAAACATTTAGATTTTTATTTCTCTAACATATATAGTCCGAGTAAAACTGCCTTTCGAAACTAGTATAATTAATTAAATGTACTACGAAAAATGATTACGTATATAAATTTATTCGCCTAACTCTCGTTGATAAGATAATGCCACATTGCTAATAGTCTTTGAATATTTACAAAATAATATTTTGCATATAAATATTAATTGTTAAAACGTCATGCATATTTTATACAATAATTATAATAATGCATGCATGCATAAATTATTTTAATGAAAGCTGTTTACATGTTAAATTCACAATGAAATCCAATACCTACATTTACAACTAAGAAATATTTGTAAATTTAGAATGCGTTATTAAGTCGTATGACATTGACATAATAAATAATTTAATTAAAATTTTAAATATATATATATGTATATATAAATAAAAATAATATTTAATCCAGACTAAACTGAATATACATTCAAATATAGTTGTATTACGATCAAGAACAGTTACTAATACGTGCAGAGGGTTTTCCCCCGCACTAGTTAAGGGGGTATACCCGTTATGTATTCTTACTACGTCTTTTTATCCTCGACTTAACAAAACATTGTAGGTATATTTTAATACATTTATTTAAAAAAAGTTATTATTTTAGGCAGACGAAATAATGTGGAAAGAATAACTAAACTAATTAATTCATATTCGTGAAAATTAAAGGCTAAATTTAGCGAAACTAACAAAGCAATATAAAAATATATACATACTGTTATATATTTTACATAATAATAAAATATATGATACATCATGTGTTATCTTTTACGACAAACGCTTATCCTTATCATTCTTAGGATAGTGATTTTAATATAATCTTTTAAGCTAATTATTAGCAAAATTTTTCCGTATAGTATGATATACTAGCATTGACAGTTAAACGTCATTATAAAAAGTGACAATAATATTAAATTTTTTCATCACAAAGTTTTAACTATACATCCAATGTGAATTTTTATTATGCAAACTTAGAACTATGGCTTATCGATTTGAAAAGTATTTTTGTGCGATATTAAAATTATATGATAAATTTGTTTAGTTATCAATTATTATGTTAAGTACATTTGTATATCTCAATACAAACCAATGTCAAGGATTTTAATGAATTAATAATTATTTTATGAAAAAAAATTTCGACGACTTCTTGATGAGAAATATAAACAGAAGTTTCAAATTTCATTACGAAAATTTTATAGCACAATAAAATGTACGTTAACTAGTGATTTCCCACGGATTGCTTTGTAAATAAAACTTAAATTACCTGTATACAAAAGTATTCAACAGTTATTATGCTCGTGTTAAACAGACATACATACATCAGTAAATATTTTTCATATATACGAGATAGGATAACGCTAAGACGATAAATTATATGAGCTCAGTACAAAGATCATTTGCTATAGTGATTATAATTAGGTATAATTAAATCTCACAAGTAAACGCTTTTATTACTTAATGAGATCTAAGACTCGCGAGTTTTGTTCATTTAAATGAAACTAATATTATTCGGATATACTACGCGTGCTTTTATTACATACTCCCGACGCGGACGTTTCGGCTACTTTTCAGCAACTGTAATCATGGTCAGATCTCGCCTCGTCGTCGAAAAATATTTAATTTTAATGCTTTTATTACTTTTATTAAAGAAAATTATATTAAACACACTATGTTCGTCATGCGGTTTACCTTATAAAGATTATTTTCCAGGTACAGATATATTACTTTATCGATATCATTTTACGGAGTTCGAACGGAAACTTAGTACGAGTAAAAATTCGTATCTGTCAACTTACACACTGACAGTCGGACGTTTTTTTTTTTGTTAACAAATCTTTATATCTTACAATTAGTTTGAATAGCAACTACATATGTATTTTAAAGACAGTCTTTTCAGACGGACTACGAATTTTACTATCCGGGTCGCGTTTACGATGATTATGTTCGTGAGTAAAAAATACTATATGTATATATATATATATGACTAACACATAGGTATTAAACACACAAGGCGACTACTGTTTACATTCGACGATGTACCGATATTTGAACTTTGCCTTATAATTGGAAACTGATAAGTGTTGCTAAATCATGTAACGTATAATGAAATAAATTATATATACAATTTTATCATGAAAAATTATTAAATTACTAATTTATTAACGTTGATATGAAAAATTATAGACTTATAGATACAATTAATCGATTTTGTTATGCCAGGAGCCTTAAGGCTTTGTTGGCTTTTATAAGTAGCTATAAATAAAACACTTCTTAAAGGAAAATATTATAGTAAAAAAGTATACTATTTTTATTTAGAGATGATGAAACATATTATTTTTATAAGAAACACTAAAGTTATAAGACCTAATATCGTTTGAGTGTTATGAAAAAAATTGCATTTCGTCAACCCGTGATCACGGTTGCTGCAAAGTAACTGAAACGTCGGGAGTATGTAGTTTAAGTAATAAAAAACGTATAGTATAATATGTATATGAAAATATTAGTTTCATTTAAATTAATATTTGCAAAATATCTTTATTTTCTTGGTAAAAAATTATATAAGTGTGACAAAGTTCAAACGATCAACACTCAAGCTATGAATTGGCACAAATGTATGCGAATTTTTGGATATATTTTTCATACATTGTCCACGGTAAAGTCCAAAGAATAACTTCACGAATACAAAGTACATATTTGGATTGAATTCTTCTCCAAAGTTGTCGTCTTTTCAAGGCCACTCTTAATTAATTCTGGCCTTTTTAATTCCAGAGCCATTAAGAAAGTAGATACCCCAACTTAATAAAATGGAAGTCTACAAATTTAAAAAAAAAAGAAAGTACTTATATATTTTAATTTTGGAAAGATCATTCAAAGCGGTCTTATAAATATTTATCGTTATTTAATAAAAACCGTTACTTAAACATAAAAAGTACTCGCGATTGTATGCGCAATATTATTATTATCTTATGAATAAATGTGTAAAATTATACTATTTCTTATTATGGTTTTAAACAATGAATACATTATTTTATTTATTTATTGTAAAATCTCATAAAATGTGTTACATTTCATTTAAGAATGTAGATAGGTTTAAGTCATACGGCTTGTGCAAAACAACAAACTATTAAAATATAAAATCATTACCGTCATCCATAATGATGTAAGAATATTGTCACTAAATTTAATATAAATCCAATTTATAAACAACAAAAAGAATAATACGCAATTTTACGGCGATTCGCGCGCAAAATAATGACACGTCCTAAACCTTTCACTGCTAAAAGCAAACTGGCCGGTGGAGGCGCGGCGGCCACACACCCGCGGGCCGCGACCCGATTCCATTCAGCCATGACGTTATATTACGTCATCAGAATATAACATACGTATCTTTATTACCAAATATAATGGAATAGCGGTGTTTAGCGGCACTTTTACATCCAAATAATTGATCATTAAACATTAAAAACATTTACAACACAGTTTAAATTATACAGCCACTGCAATTACGTAAACCCACAATATAATCTATATGAAATATTTAGTGACATTGAAAATTTTATCATACCTTCCGAAAATCTCTTCTGTCGTTTCAAAATCGGTCTTACACTCATATTGATTCAAGTATTAGATACACATCGATGAGCCACAACGCAATCACACATACTAAACACTAAATTTAGTTAAACATTTAGCTCTGAGAATCTTGGCGAGACAATAAAGTATGATAAAAATAGTCAAACTAATTAACATAACACAAATGTATGGGGGATGATACGTCACGGATGAATATTTTGAATCTCAGTTCATTGATTGAGTACACGTGTTGTTTTATTGATTCATATACCTAAACAAAAAAAATACAATGGTAACCAAAAAGATTCTATTAATAGTAAGAATAATACGATAATTTCACTAAAAACGAATATAATTTAATTTTTTTTCTGAATACAACTTAATAATAATGAATACATAAGTATATTTGCTATTTCCCGCCAAAACTTCGCTAACGATTTATTTGACAGGACATAATAAAATAATAACGCCAATTTACAATTATTTTCACCGACAAAGATTTGGTTTATATGTGTATTTTGTTTGCAATGCTTCATATGACTAAGCAAATGCTTTATTAACAAAACATTTACAATTAACAAGTAATTGAGAGGAATACACAATACTTTTGACACATATTAAACCATACAATCAAAATATATCTTTATTTTGAAGAAAGCACAATATTTTTACTATAATTACATCAAAAAGGTATTTTTACTAAATAACAAACCAAGCAAATAAAGTTTATTAGTTATGAGCATTAAAACATTATTTTATTAATTGATAATCAATATAATTAATGCAGAAAAAATAAAAATATTGTTATCTAATATAATGTTAATTGAATCGTGTGTAACGACAAATTTGTGTGATAAAAGGTCACAGCCAAAGTTCAAAGGATTATTAACGGAATAATATTAAAATATTCCTAAATATTAACGAGAATACATGATTTAATTGTTATACATAAGAATGCTTATATTATACAATTTACATTGAAATTGATATTGGATATATCTTTGAATAACAATTGTAAAAACATTCATGTACAACAATATGTAAGAAAAGTTTTGATTTATTTATTCAAACAATACAATATTAAAAAGTCTAAATAATATCTTATTTCAAATTTGTTCCACAAGCATCCAGAGATTTCGTCATAAAATTACAGGAATTCCGTTAATAGTTTTTCATTCATGAATTATGTTATCGTTGCACATTATCTACCTATATTAGGTAGGGAGAGGAGCTTGGACAGTGGAGGTGAGTGTTAACGCATGTTAAGGAGCCCCTTAAACCTACACCTGGGTCACAAGTCCCAGTCACTGTTGAAGCTCCTCTCACTACAACGATGGACCTGGCACTCGTACGGTAAATACATTGAATGATAAGAAGTTTTGTCTTGTATATTGTGTAGTTATAGAATGAGAATTTTGTAAACCCTCTATATGTAGTGTTTTGTTATAAATCTCATGACAGTGGTAAGAATATTGGACTTACATAGAATAGTCTATGGCTATGTTATATTCAAGTTTTTTAGTATATACTTCATTAATTTATCTATTTTAAATTAAAATATAAGTATCCGATTTTTTTTATTAAAAATATTAAATTTTAATACTCTTTCAAAATTTTTGTATAATTTTTTAAAAATTTTAGTATTTTTCAATTACATGTTAAAAAAACTAATTATATGATGAAAATAAGTTTTTTAGCTTTGCTGGTATTTTTTACATTATTGTGTATTATTTTTTAATTTTGTAACAACTTGTGAAGTACTATTTCATATACATAATCATATTAATAGCCAAGAAATGTTTACTGTATCAGAAGTTATTTAAATCCTTAATCATAAAAATCCTCACTTTTTTTAGTCAGAACCTTTAAATTAGTGAAACCCCTTTGTGTTTTAGTTTTTTTAATATAACTTTAGGTTTTATTGACATAAAATAATTGTGTGGACACAATATAGATCAGAAAATGATATTATTAAGTAAAAATATATATAAACTTTTTAGTTGTTAAGCTAGTTAAGCTTTCCTTTTTCACCAAATCCCATATTTTATTTTTAATATATATTTTATTTTTATTAATAGCATTATGTCTATATGGACTATATGTCTAGACTATCTTTTCATATGTAGGTCTTTACAATAAAAACTTGAATGTTTTTTTTTATTGACCACTGAGTAATCACACAACTGAAATAACCGCAAACATTCTTACGCGTTTGTGCAAAAACAAAATCAAACCAAGGCCGACATATTACGTAAGCATTTATTGAAGAAGAAAATATTTTTTTGGTAAAAATACAATATTACATAAATAGATGCAGTAATAACCAAGATCGAAACGAACAATATAAATATATTTCTTAATAATAGCACTTACAATTTTATAAACAAAACAATCATATAAATATATAAAAAGTCAATCTTAATTTTATTGATTTTAGATATATTTCCTTTCGCTTTTTTTTTATATACACTATATTGTTGAATATAAGGTTAAGAAATAACTTACCCCTTCTTTCCAGATATATCCTGTTCAATTGTATAAATCCACCGCACTGAAGGATTTTTACGCACAAAAATATCTAGATATCATCTTAGTAAAATGTTTAAAGACAAAATAAAAACAGTAATTTATAGTATGTTGATACGTTTAAAATTATTTATGCGAAATTAAGCACAGAAGGATTACCTACTTAGTCCTATTTGCGATACCGTATGAATCGCGGGCTTGCGCCTTACGACTTTCAAAACCACAGAGTATTGTAATATATTTACTTAAATCAATTTATTTATTTATTAACCATTGCATATACACTTTTACATAATATTTTAAATTTAATAATAAAAAATTAAATTTCAGTTAGTTTTTTAAATTCTAAATTTGGAAACTTCACTTAAATTCCTATTATGAATACAACCACGACATTTTAGTTAAACTTGGTAGATAAACATTCATTATAATTGTTCAATTAAAGTATTAAAATCTAATTTAATTATTTTAAGTTAATTATCTCAAATTATATACGTTGGCATTAAAACAAAATACTTTCGACTATAACACGGCTTTGTCAAAGTCACTGTCCACGTAAGATATGACATATTAATTCGGAATCACTGACTGATTCTTAAACGAAGACAGAAATATTCATATTAGGGTTATTGTTGTATATAAATTCTAATGGTCATTAATACAAGAATACTAGTGATCTATGAGTAATATGACTTCTCTGGGCCACATTCTTCGCAGTATAATTAATCGTACTCAGGATTATTGTTTACTATGTCAGAAACAAATAGAGGGAAATCCTATAAATATACAAGACGAAGTTGTATTGAAAGAAACGGATTCTAATGCTTCTATAAAGATTTACGACGTGCTATCCCTAGTACTGGGATATGAAGTATGTAAAGACCTTTTATTTTATATTGTTATATTAATAAAAATTAAAATAATTTTTCTATTACAGATTTCGTGTTCCATGTCAGCCCTCGAAGTTTTATGTAAACAATGCACACATTCAGCTGTTAATTGTTACAAATTTATTGTGACTGCGAAAGCAAGTTTCGAAACACTCACCACAGCCATTAGTAACCTCAAAACATGTTTAGAAAATACACCAGAAGGTATCGAGGGTAAAAAATCTCTATACATCACATTAGATACAAGCAACTTCGCGACTCAACATTATTATGATAATCAGAGTAATAACAATTCCAGTATAGCCCTTAAGAATTTTCAATCTTTATTTATTTACAATGATAATACACAGTCGTCAAACAAAACTATCAGTAGGAGACATGTTGGTAAAAGAAGAGATTACTTTTCAGTACCAATTAAAACAAGTGAAATGCTATATGATAAGAATGATAGGAAAAATCTGAAGTGCAAAGCTTGTTTGAAACTCTATCCATCATTATCTAACTTGAGAAACCACTTTATAAGAGTCCACGCACCAAAGGATTATAAGTGCGACATATGTCAACGAAAATTTGGTTCAATAGCACTCATAGAGGCCCATAAAAGTGAAAGCCATTGTACAATTGTATGCAGCGAGTGTGGAAAAACATTTCACAATAGACACACATTGAAAATGCATGAAATAGGACATTATTTGAAGCTCGTCTGCCAAGATTGTGGTAGAGTTTACAAAAGTCAGACTACATTCAAAAAACATATAGATTTAAATATATGCGGCCAAAAAACTAGAGCGTCTCCGGCCGATGCGAAATTCACATGCGATTACTGTAATAAAAAATATACACAAAAAGTATCATTGCGAGTACACATTCAATATGAGCATGGCAATTATAAAAGTCACGAATGTAAGTGGTGTAAGAAAAAGTTTTGGGCGCAGAGTAGATTAAAAGCTCACATTGTTAAACACACACAGGAAAAAAAATTTCAATGCAATATGTGTGGCGGCAAGTTTGTTACCAAGGAGTCCTTACTGTATCATACAAGAACTCATACAGGTGAAAAGCCTTATAAATGTGAATTCTGCGACAGCAGATTTCTATCAACTTCTAGAAGGGTTGATCATATGAAACGACATCATGCCGACCTTATTTACCAGTGTCATATGTGTAACATGAAATATACAACGCAAGTGTGTTTAGAGAAACATATGAAAACACATAAGAATGTAGATAAAAGTGTAGAAATACCGACTTCAGAGGGAGTTATTCAAGTTTCAGAGGATGAAATATATTTGGATATGTCCGATGAAGATTATATGAATCAACATGTAGGTTAATTATTACTATAGTTGGTATTTTAGGCACAAAATGAATTACGTTTTGTAATTCCGACTTAGAATTTGTTTGGGAAAAATCATGAAATTCTTCATTGTCTTTGTTTTTACTAATGAAGTTATAATTAATAAACTACTGTAAATATTTTCTGATAAATCTGGTTTTATTATACAAGACATGAAATACTTTAAATAAATTAAATAAATTTAGTGAAGTAAATAGTTGTGTATTTATTAATATTATCGTGTAAAAGTCTTCACAAGTTTGAGATTACTGATTTTATTAATAAGTCTCGAATAATTTTTTTTAAATAAATGAGTTTAAAAAATGTTAATTGTTTTTTTAAACGTTTTAAATAACAGTTGCCTTTGTATTAATATACTTATTTATTATAATATATTTATCAATCGCAATGGTTTTAAACATAAACTAAGCCTAAACAACTGCTATTCAATGCATATATTCAATACTGTTTTGTTACCGTCAATCATTTGACGGCAGTCGGTTTCATTGACAGATTTGACTTTTAAAGTATGTTCAGTGATATGCTGCCCTTTTTCATGTTTTAACAATATTTAACTAAATTATGTGATACTAAAGGGTTATAGACTGTTGAAAATACAAAATGACGTTTTTAGAAGATACACTCATCGTGTTAATATCACAAGTTAGTTTATATCGATACTATTTACGTGTAATTTGAATTCCGTTCACGATTTTATAAGTAAGCTGGTTTAAATTGTAATAAATGTGTTTTTCAGGCCATATTCTTCATAGGCGGCTGGATATTCTTTGTGAAACAACTTTTTCGTGATTATGAAGTGCATCATCTACTTGTACAGTTAATATTTTCAGTTACGTTTGCCCTGAGTTGTACAATGTTTGAACTTATTATATTTGAAATCATCGGCTATTTGGATTCCAGGTGACATATAGAATATATATTTCAATATTCTTATATCATAAATTAACTAATTTGTATCTTTAAACTCTTCATTGTATTAATTATTGAATGGTTTAAGGACCAAAGATATTTGCTACTAATAAATTATTATCATACTGCCTATATTTTATGTTTTTTACCAATAAATTTTTAGTTGTTATAATATATCAATATTAATTTAAAAATATGTGTAACATCTAGTATAAATTATGTTATTTTCTTTCAGTTCAAGATATTTTCACTGGAACCTCGGTCTTTATTCCCTTCTGTTCATGGTAATAGCCCTCATACCTTTCTACATTGCATATTTCTGCATCAGTAATGTAAGATTTGGTAAGACATGAGTTTTAACATATTTACCTATCATATATTGTCAGGGACAGTGCAAATTTGTGTAACTACCATTGGATAATTCCACATATCCATAATAAATTAAACACTAAATAATTACCTTAAAATTTGTAAATTTAGAAAATAATTCACCTTAAAATTTCTTCTGATAATCTGCTTCCAATGTAGATATGCAGAATTATCCAATGCTAGTTACACAGATTTGCATTATCCCCAACAATATCTTATAATAATAATAAATTATGTTTACAGTCTCCAAAAATATAATAAGGCCACTCACTATAATGGTTTGGTTTATATATTTGTATTTCTTCTGGAAAATAGGAGATCCATTTCCAATATTAAGTCCAAAACAAGTAAGTATAATAAAATTTATATACAGAAATTTAAGTAATTTTATTCTGATAATAATGTCTTAATACATTTTATTTGGGTTTAAATTGTGACATAATAAATCATTGCAATTATATTGAAGAGGCCTTTTTGCATCATCCTCTTTTGTATATTAAATAATTTAAATAAAACTGAGGTTTTCGAATGTAATATCACATTTTTTATTATTTTAAAACTAAATACTGCAGACATTTCCCAAACTAAGAAATAATTTTTAGTAAATGACAAATAATAAGACCAATAGACAGACATTTTCACATAATTTCCTCTTGATCATAGTTGCTGCAAATTAGTAACCAATATATTGGCAGTATGTATTTAAAAATAATAAAGTATGTGATAGTACATATGAAAATAAATAATAATATTCTTTCTTAAATGAATAATATTTATATTGTAATGTCTGTACAAAAAGTAATCAAAGTTAATTTTTTTATAAATAATTTTATTAAAAACAAGGTAGGCTTATATGTTATATGATGTAATCAAAATTCGTATCTTTTGTACACATTTTAGGGTATATTTTCCATTGAGCAAGGTGTATCGCGTATCGGAGTGATTGGCGTTACTGTAATGGCCCTTTTATCTGGTTTCGGTGCCGTGAACTATCCTTATACATCAATGGCAATATTTATAAGGTACTATTATCATCATTTACTTATTATCATAAGTTACTATTTATATGATTATTATAAACTTACTATAAACTTTACTGAATGTCTATTTAAATACAATGCGATGTACCCGGCACCCACATTGTGAATCCATGGAATGCTGGGAGGTTTTGTCTCATTAATTTGCTGAATATTATTACAACTTTAATTAATTTCCTAAGAACATGAGAAAACTTGATACATATGGAAAATATAACAAAATATACTTTGTGATTTCAGACCAGTAACACAATCAGATGTGCTATCAATAGAGAAAAAATTGCTACAAACTATGGACATGGTTTTGGTTAAGAAGAAACGAATAGCTTTAGCAGAGTCTAATAGTAGCCGGAACTATATGAATCAATCGGTTGAAAACAGAGGATTTTGGTCAAATATTTTATCAAGTGTCGGAAATATCGCTAATCCTTTAAGCCATAATGCTGAAAGTAAGTATTATGTCGTATAGAGAACTATATATAAATAAAAGTAAAATAATATGTCTATAATATGATACTTAATGATAGTTATTGCATAGACAAGCGAAATATATTCCTCTATATTCACTACGTCCAACGAGACATGATAAAGTCTGTAAGCAAATTTTCATAGTTTATTAACATTTCTAATTTCTTTATATATATATATTTATTTAATTTGCTAGTTGAAAATGCTTGAAAAGTGTGGTCTACAGCATATATACGTGTGTATACATATGTGCGTAAGTTTAAATTATTCTTATATATCTAACGTATCTATGTTTTAGATATAACTCAACTTCGTCAAGAGATCTCAGCACTTGAAGAACTAAGTCGACAATTATTCTTAGAGGCTCATGATGCTCGTAGTATGAGAGAGAAAATAGAATGGTCTAGAACATTCCAGGGAAGATACTTCAATTTCCTTGGTTATTTCTTCTCTCTGTATTGCGTATGGAAGATATTTATTGTGAGTTTGTCGTTTTGTTACATGATAACACCTGAAGTTGCATTCACATATCGTCTATGAAGTAGCAACACCTTCTAAGTGTTGAGAATCTAATTTTACACCAGAAGAAAAAAACTGTAAAATACATACGAATGAATGAATTTTGCCACTTAGTAGATATTTTCATATAGCTCAAGAAACTGTTTGGTAAAGAAATATTGGATAGGAGTGAAGTCAATCTATGCGAATATGAGTTTTATGTCTATTGTAATAAAAAAGTACTTTTGGATTAAATTGTCATTTAGGAGGTATTGGTACTTCATCGACGATATATGTATATACTCGCTAGCTTATGAGTCTTAATAATATTTTCTTGACATGTTAATGTTTCCACAATAAACAAAAATTTGTAAATTTTGTGCCATACAATATTTTTTTATAAACTTTCATGAAGGATATTCAATAAGTATACAACTAAATTTTCAACAAGAATTCAATAACTTTCTTTCTTGTCATTTATCTTCATATAACCTTTAGTATAATTCTTCATATAATTTATCACAGATATTTTATATTTTCATATGTCCGTTATCACGGTTGCTGCAAAGTAGGTAGTATGTTGCTAAAAATAATAACAGATGATTAGTAAATCCGAAAAATATTGGTTTTATATCAACGAATGCTCTTGAAAGTCTTATATTTAATTATATTTTTCTTTTCAGTCGACCATAAATATAGTGTTTGATCGTGTTGGTAAAAAAGACCCAGTGACTCGCGGCTTGGAACTTGTGGTGCATTGGTTGGGATTGAATATTGATGTTTCGTTTTGGTCACAACACGTATCATTCATATTAGTTGGATGTATCGTCCTTACTAGCATACGAGGGTTACTACTTACTTTGACTAAGGTAATGTTGTATTTACTTATATTATGTACTAGCTTTCGCCCGCGTTGACTTCGGTTATATCGCATTTCCAAAAGAACCTTTCAAAAGTCTGGGATAAAAACTATCCTGTGTTCTTTCTCAAGGTTAACTCTATCTCTGTATCAAATTTCATTAAAATCAGTTCAGTGGTTTAGGCGTGAAAGCGTAACAGACAGAAAGACAGAGTTACTTTCGCATTTATAAAATTATTAGGGATTTTTATGTGTTATATATATTGAACAAAATGTTTGAGAAGTTCTCATATAATAGCTATGAAATTAACATCAAAAAGTTGATTGTATGTAATCTATACAGGGTGACTGGTGAATTACTATCAATATTTAAGGAGAATACTCGGTACATGATTCTCATTCGAATTATGTAAAAAAAATAGGTACTTAATTTTTGACCAAATTTCCGTATAAATAAATAAAGTGTGGACACGTTCCAAGTGTTCCAAGTGTGTGTGTGTGTGTGTGTGTGTGTATACCTAATCTGTAGGGTGTTCACACTATGCGTAATTAATTACATAACTTTTGGTTAACTTTACTTAGAAGTTTATTAATATTTATGTTATATTAATTTTTATTTTGTCATATATGATCGTCAAATATCACGTCCTTAAGTATCGATAGTAATTCACCAGTCACCCTGTATATAATAATAATAATAATGTCTTATTTTACAGTTTTTCTACAAAATATCGTCGTCGAAATCGTCAAACATAATAGTATTAATACTGGCTCAGATTATGGGCATGTATTTCTGTTCATCCGTACTATTAATGCGTATGAACATGCCGCCGGAGTATCGAATCATTATAACACAAGTTCTGGGAGATCTTCAATTCAATTTCTATCACCGCTGGTTCGACGTCATATTCTTAGTTAGCGCTCTAACAAGCATTTTTACTTTGTACTTGGCTCATAAGCAACCATCTGTCAATTAAAATATTTATTATCTGTCATCTGGATTTTCAAGATATTTATTATCTGTGTAATTTAAAGTAACTGTCAACTTTTTGTAAACATAAATGTCAACTTATGTTGTGTGTATATAAGATATTCGAACACAATAAAATTGTAAATAATACTTAATTGTACGTTGTAAGGCAAAGCCGGGCTGAGTCGCTAGTGAATAAGACTGATGCAATCATAAGAAATGTATTTAATAAATAGGTATGTCAAATAAATGTATTGTTTTCATTTCATTTGGAGTGAATTTATTAAATTATATTATTTAAGTCAATAATATTATTAATATCTTTAAATTCATAATTTTTAATAATGATACTGAATTAGTTATCATTAGATTTTCTTTTTACATAACTAATCATAGGGTTAATGAAACCTCTGGGAATATACTTTTACTAAGACTGTAAAATAGGTTTTACTTGATAAATGTGTAATCGTTTACTCTATTGATATCCCTTGCGAGGTAAACATTAAAATCTTATTTGAAAGGTCAAACTGTCAAGTTGATAAAAAAAATACCGGTATAATAAATTACATTGTAAAATCTATCTGTGTATCAAAGAAAAACTTAAAAATGATTTGTTAATCTTTTTATATATATACATATTAAATGAATATTTTAAAGACAAGTTCTGGTTTTGTACGAAAACTATTTTTCAATGAACAAAGGATTTTTCATTTCTTTGGTATTATCAAATAACGTAATGTATGTTAGGTTTCGTAAAATTACCTACAGAAGATTTTTCGTTTAAAAATAAACAATGTTTTTATCGGTAAATACTTCATGGTTTTTAGACGTATTATATATAGACATAAGTGTATGACGTATGACATAAAATATGTGAATACTTTTAAATAGTGTTGCAGAACCATCGATAGTTTGACTATCGATAGTTGATCTCGAAAACTATTCAGAATATCAATAGTGCTATCGATAGTATCGTCACATGGTAATACTAATGATAGTATCGATGGCACTTCTTAAATAATACTTTTGAATGTGGTTACACTATCGATACTATCGATATTTCTGAACTATCTGAATTATTCGATAATATTGTAAGTAAATTCAAAGTGATGTATAAAATAAAAGTAATAGAGACCATAGTTGTATTTAATAGTGGTTATTAAATATTCCAAATTACTTCCCTTATGATAACAACCAAATTAATAAATGTCCAAACATTACATGAGAAATTCAAAAATCTACTGACACCAGTTGGGGTTTGAACCCATGTCATAAGCGATCAGAGCCAATACTCTATGCTCTAGCTACTACAGCTTGATCATGATCTGTCTCGACCAGGGAAGTTTCGTCCGATGAGTGACATACTATCGATAGATTATATCAACTATCGACTTTACCTTTACTATCGATTTAACATCAATAGTCTATCGATAGTGAACTGTCGATAGACAACACTACTTTTAAATTTAAATTTCAAAGTATGTACCTTGATTTTCTTGTTTTGTTTATTCACTCGTCTAGGATAGTTTGTTGTATATCTCGGTAAGTAAAAGGTTACGTAGTAACAATGAACCAATAATTCTTTGCTAAAGAAACATAATTCTAATATTTTTAAATCCATTATTATTTTTGAGAAAAAAGTTTAATATTATGAAGACATTTATATTCACGATTATAAAATGGTCTTCAATATCAATATCAGTAAAATTAATAAGTGTTTTAAAATTAATATAGTTACGTAAAATTACGTTTTTATTTTTGCAGAAATGTTCAATAAAATTTCATATATTTAATTAATAAAAACAGATATTTTTTGTGTTATTCTATGTTTAATTTTATACAGTGAATGATCTAAGTTCTAACCCTTCTCGAAGAAACCTGCTTATTCTTTATATACTAAAAATTTTTTTACATGATTTTACATTATAAAACATAAGTAGCTTTAGATAAATATTCACTGCTCTTCTCATATTTTAATACATATTATTATATAAAAAATATTGTTTTCAGATAAGTCATGGATTTCACCGGCAAAGTAGTTTTAATAACAGGCGCTGGTTCGGGAATAGGAAAGGAAATAGCTATTCATTTTGCAAAATTATCTGCTAATTTAGTATTAATAAGTTCCAATGTAGATAAACTCACAAAAGTAAGCGAAGAATGTAAGCATTTATCCAATAGTAGAGTGCTTATTTTGCCTTGTAATTTACGACAAATTCATACTATAAAAGATGTTATATCTAACGCTAAAAAGGAGTTCGGCAGAATAGATGTAGTCGTTAATTGTGCTGGAATTGCAGCTATAGATGGAATTACAAGCGTAGATGTTTTAGATAAAGTAGATGATGTACTTAAAGTTAATTTCGAAGCTGCTGTAGCTATTACACATTCTGCTGTGGATACACTAATAGAAAGTAGAGGATGTATTATTAATATTGGAAGCATAATGGGAACTATGGTCGGTAAGTATTCAATAGCTTACAATGTGTCTAAAGCCGTATTATTACAGTTCACGAAATGTATAGCTTTAGAACTAGCCGATAATGGTGTGAGAGTTAATTGTATATCACCCGGATCGGTGAAAACAAATATAATATCAGATTTCATACCATCGGAACAACAAGAAAATTTTTGGGACAGTTTAATAGATGATTATCCACTGAAACATTTGCCTACAACCGACGATATTGCTAACATGACAACGTTTTTGGCAAGCCACAAAGCTAAAAGTATTACTGGTTGCGATATTATTGTGGATGGGGGAAAAACTCTAACGAAATTTCTGCATCAATATTGATGGACCAAGAAATCTTTTTATTATGTAATTTATATTATTAAATTTTATTGAAATATTTTGCAATTTTTTATTTGAAATGCACTTTTATTTCGGAATAAATGTTTTTTTGTTAAATTAATGTAAAAGGAAAATCTTTTATATTCCATATAAATTCATATAATAGCATCTGATTTACTATATTTAATGGGTTATATAATATGTTTAATTGTTTAATTTAAAATAAATTTATTGAGAAAAAATATATCTTTTAATCAAAATGTAAAACTTAACAGTCTAGGATTTAGTGAATAAAACAACAGATTAATTAAGGACTTTATTTATAACACGATAAATTATCTTACATAAACTATATCGAAAATGTTTAAATAGAAATCTTGGAAAGGCCACTTGCATTCAAGAAGAATAGATAGAAGGAAGCGAATTCAAAAACGACCAAAGAAGTAGCAAAATATTTATTTATTAATTTATAAAAATACTTAACAAACATTTCGACGACATTAAAATTTTGTTTAATTATCGTTTAAAATTGAATATTTCACAAGATTTATAACATTTTAGCGTTGTCTACTTCAATGATCGTAAGTTTGAGCATTTAACAAAATGGCGCTCATAGCCTATATTGCTGTCTTTGTCGCACTTCATAGTAATGAAAGGGACAAAAGCTTTGATAATCCTACTCTCCCATTGCATCTTCGTATTGTTTTCTGAAACAATCTCCCACCGGGAAGAAGTCCCAACATCTCTGTGTATACATGTTCCATACAAATGTCTCTTGACCTGAAATGTTGTTACAAAATTAAATATCAGCTATTCTTTCTACTACCAAAGTTATCGGCAGTGAATTATAAGGCAAACTTTAACAACTTGAACTAATTAAATTTAAGTAGAATTTCTTTCAAACAAACGGAAAAGTGTATTTTTTTT
Organism: Danaus chrysippus; assembly: GCA_916720795.1. Taxonomy (NCBI): domain Eukaryota; kingdom Metazoa; phylum Arthropoda; class Insecta; order Lepidoptera; family Nymphalidae; genus Danaus; species Danaus chrysippus. The sequence goes on from CAKASE010000069.1 coordinate 955,707, forward strand.
CCGAGAATAGGCCCGAATAAAATGTTATTGTGAATCTTCTAAGAATATCTAAGATAATCCAGTAAGGTTGGGATAAGTTTAATAAAAATCTAAAATTGTCATACAAAAACTGATTTCTTTATAATTTATATCGTAATCTTAATTTATCAAACGATGTTATTTTCCTACCTAGTTTTTCTTGTTTTTTATTCATGAGAATGTAAATTATCTTTTAACTTGCCTTCTACCTCTCGCCTATATGGACAATGAAGAATAAATTAATAAGTAAATAATATATTAACCTGTATATTCTGTGTCCGGTTTATTGATGAGATGCATGAGGAAGAACATGTAGTTAGCGAGGTTGTGCTCGCGTTGGACGTGGGTGTCGAAACCGTGTGGCACCTGCATAGAGAAAAATAAAACATTCATAAGATATTAAGAGATAGTGTAGTTATACATATATAGACAGACAGAAATAATGTCGTAAGCATAATATAATAATAAATTTGTTGTTATGTGATAATGTAACCAAGATCTATACTTTCGTGTTACCGGGCATCCGTACATATGTACATCCGTATATCCGTACTTCCGTACATCAATGCATTTGTACATAAGTGCGTCACTGTATTGATACATCCGTACATATGTGCCTCCATACATCCGTATATACGATCATCCGAGCAACCGTACATACATGTTTCCCATACGTCCCTGCATCCGTACATATGTACATGTATCCGTACATTCTTGCATACGTACATCATTACATTCATACATCCTTCTATCTAGACATCCACATTTAATTATAACGTCAATATCTGGTTACCGAGCTTTGCTTTTTAAGATTATTAGTATATATCTTGTGTCTTTTTTTTATTTCGTTTAGGCATTTTTAAGTGAACACATTAAAAAAACACAAAACAATAGAAATCAACATTGAATTTCTTAGTCTAATCTCAAAACAAACACTCATAGATTTTTTCTTACTAAACAACGCCATCTGCTGTTTTGTCGTTAAAGCAATTCGTAAAAGCAATTAGCACATAGTAGTATTACTATTCACCAATAGATGTCAGGAAGAGTCATATTTTAAACGCCTGCTTTTTGTTATTATTTTTTCATAGAATGACATTTTCTAAAAATGATTCCTAGCTAGATCGATTTATTGCCCCTGAAGCCGATTCCGAGATTCCAATTATATATATACAAGAATTGCTCATTTCAAGATATAAGATTAAGCTATTCACACGTACCTTATCAAAGTAATCTTTATTAATGCCGCATATGAAGCAGTTCGACTCCATGTCCTCCTTGACGGACTCGAGCTGGTCACGGAGCTCACCGAATGCGTCGATAATCAAACCTGGAATTATTTAATAAAATCGAAGTAATAACCCATTAGTGAGTAATTGAAATAGTTATAAAACAGGTTATGTTGGAGTAATTTTAAAATAAAACGTTGCTGCTAGAGACCCATTCCATACTTTTATTTACATTATATGTGGGGATCCCTTTCTTTTATGTATGTGCGGATATATATAAATAAATTGGTTGCCATTAACAATTCTTTGGTAGTTCATATAGCGACATTTTATATAAAAATTAAGTCTTTAATTACGGAATAACAACTTTTGCGATAAAATACAGATTTAAATATCAGCATACTCCATATAATCAGGGTTATAAGCCATATAAGCTGGGAAATTACAAGGAAGAAGAAAATACTCCATATAACTAGGGTTAAATATAAACTCAGCAAGACAAAATATAAGCTAGCAGAAAACTCCATATATTAAGGATTAAATACATATAACGTACCCTGCAAGATAGCGAGCAGGATGACAATGACGAAGAAGAAGAATGAGATGTCGAAGATGATGCGGTAGACCTCGGAGTCATCACCATCAGGAGGCTCCAACTCATCACCGATACCACCACCAGCTCGGACACCTTTATACAAGTTGAATACGAAGCACTGGGGAATGGAATAGTCATTAGAAAACATTGCAATCATTTAAATCAAAGAATTTATAGTTAAACTGGCTCTGTCTGAAACATGCAATAGATGTGTTGGTTTTTATGTTAATAAAAATATATAATAAAGTAATTTCTAAAAAAAAATAGCCTAAGACCATTTTTATTTAAAAAGATAAACATATTCAGAAAACGAATACATATAAATAAGACGTATGAACTGCAAATAGTTTTTGTTCATTTGCGATGGCTATTATTGTATAATAGTTATTTAAAATGTTTAATTAGATTCACAGTGTGTATTTATAACGTGATTTACATTTAAAAATATAAAATACACATTGGCAGTAAAATTATTATGCAAGACATTTGTTTTATACCTTAAGTGATTATACAAATACATATGTAATTATATTATCTTTTTAAACCATTTAAAGCGAAATCAAGGTTTTATTTAACAAGTTAGTGTGGTTAGAGAGAATATATTGTTACAATTGTTGGGTATAAGTCAATTATTGACTATCAATAATCAATATAGTTACAGAATTGATTTCCTTTAACTTGCTATTTATTTGATGTTAAAACATGTAGTAGTAATTAGTTTAAGCCTATGACTTTGTCCGTTTGAACTTCGAAATTGGATTCGGATAGAAGTTTATAAAACATACGAGTATTGCTAACGCCACCATGTAAATGTGGTATTATACAAAATACAAGTTTCACGTCCTGTTTTTTTGGACTATATGGAATAATCGAGTACTTTAACCTACATCATTAGAAGGATTCATTAATATACATTCAGTAAGATTTCTCGTGAAAAGCAACGAAAATCCGTGCACTCATAAGTCATAAGTCTTTACAAAATTGCGCATTCACAATATTGGTAGGTTTATGTCTATTGACTCGTCATAGATTTTACATTAATTTTATAGATATTATAGTGACTTAATTGACTATATAGTATCATGTACAAACATTACAAGTGTCTAGTGTGTATTGGTAAACTTATCCCGCGCACTAGTGTTTATTATTATTGATGTTCATTGTCCATTCATCAATAAAAAAAATACAGATTAATTTAAAACCTCCTTTTGTGAAGTCGGTTAGTCAGAGAAATTCGTTAAAGCTTAATATAATATGTTAAATATTACCGTCAGCATATCATGACAGTTCCTATTAACTTCATCGTCTTCTTCCTGGACGTAGAACTTCCTGAAGAAGTTGAACGCTATGACGGTGTAGATGTAAACTATGATTGTCAGTAACATAACGGTCAGCACCAACTGAAAAATAAAGAAATTTATATCTTATACTACATTCTGATAGTATTGATACGATAAAAGATTAAAAACTGAAGAGTTTTTAAATAAATTTGCGTTTTGTTTTGTAAAATAACAATATTTCATTGTATTTTTTTTTTCAAATATAATTGATAGGTACTTTTGAATAGCAATTTTTAATGCCAATAGAGTATGCTTGTGAAAAAGTTAGTATCGATTTTAAATAGAATGTTTTTAAATGGTAGTAGGTCACTCGTATAATATCAATAAAACATTTTTATTATTTTTCGTCTTAATATAGTGTTCTTATAAATTACAAATGAATAAAGCAAAATTGAGCTTATAATAAAATTACTATTTGAAAATTAACAAATTTATTTAAAATTTGAACGGAGAGTATGAAATGAGCAATGATTTCTTTAAATTTATAAATAAAGCAATAAAAACACGATATTTTAAATCACGATGTTGAGTATAAATTTGGTTTCCATTTGATTTTTTCTAATATTAGCACAATATTGGTCTCTTATCAAAAAAGTCATAATTTTTGAACATTTATAAAACCATATAGAAAAATACTTACTTGTTTTCCATTATGAGTGACAGATTGCAGAATAGTCCTCAGAGTCTTAAAACCAACAGCCACATCGAGCAGATGAGCGGCGAAGAAGAAATTGTTGAAGTTACCCATCACAGAGAAAGAGAAGTACCATAGAGAGTATAAAAATGAGTTATCAGTTATCGTGACACCAGCCTTCCACACTTGATAGCGCCAGTCGATGTTCAGAACACTGGAAATTAAATTCGTATTAAATATTACACGTAATTTATATCTAGAGATATTTTTTATAAAGTATAAGTATGTAACGATAATAGTTGATACTTTCTAAGAGTATTTAGACATCACTGATTAATGCATTCCCAAAGAGGGTTGATGTCAGGCAGGCGGCCGGTCGTAATAACAATTAGCCAAAACTATTCACAACATGTAAGGCAGACCCTGGCTAAGGATGGGTAATTACCAGGTAGAAGAAGAAGATAACTTACAATAATTGATAAATTGGAAAAAGACTGTTTGAAGTGGATGATTGTATATGTATTTGTAAATAATTATTTATTATTTGTCTACACATATACTACACAACTATAAAGCATATTTTGTTTATAACCAAGGACTTAAATGACGGCCCTTACGAAATGTCAAAATTTATTATTTTATCGCAGTTTCACACTTTTGTAATTGCTGATGGTAATAATTGCGCCATAATTGCAAAGCTAATAATGATATATATGTATTTACTTTGTAAAATATTATAATATTTTGAATAAACTTTGTATTACTTACTAATGAACAAATCCTTTGTTCCCTTCGTCCTCTTGAGCGGAGAAAGAAGTCTTTTCCATTCCCAACATGTTCGATATAGAATCAAAATCGTATGTCTCAGAATATTTCACTCGTACTTTCTTTTTAACAAACTTATCCCAATAGTTGACTGGGAATGACCTGTCAAAAACAAAATATGTATTTACGAGTCATGGTGAGTTGAGAAAATTGTATATCGCATTTATTCTTTTAAAAGATCTAGTGTTTTAGAAGACATTTGTCTTAATCAAAATGTCCAAAACAAAATTCAAAAAGACAAAGAAAAATAAGTTTACTTCGCTGATATAACAAGTTTGTCCCAGTGACTCTTCAAATCATCGTCTTCGGGTTGTTCCGCAATGTAGAGACCATCGAATTCTAATTTTCGTGCAATTTCTTTCTCCCTCTTAAATATGGCCAGTGGAACCTGAAAGTGACAAAGACCATAGAGTTATGTTTTATGAAGATTGAAGATGTAGCCTCACTTTGCTACGATTATGGAGATATTTATTATGTACATAATTTGAGTTTTATCTTATTAGAAAAATAAATTAAATAATATCTTAATTTGATGTTGTTAAAAATGCTTACTTTCGTTTATTTTTTTGTTCTCAATACAAAATCATACTAAGTAAGAGAAGTAGCAAGACACCGTTGAAAGGATTAAAATAAATACCATAGGGTATAAAATTTCTATTAAACAATAATTTTGTCTGTAAAAATAACCATATTATAGATTCATTACAAAACTATGTAATTAATAATAACATTTATAAATAAACATTCTTATTGTATTATCGTGTGTTCTTTTTGTGGGTGGTTTTAAATTTACCTTAAGGTGATAATATCCTATGAGTATAGCCAATGATACAATAGAGTGCAACATAGCGGCTACGTTGATGACGTGCTCCATATAGAAGAAGTCTTCATCTATCAACACCACTTCAAGACCATCATCATCTTCTTCACCGCTACCACCTAGTCATGATTGAAATTATGATTATTATCATAGGGTTAGAAATTGATGAGCTATCCCTATATAATATTTATAAAATTGTAGGTTTTATTTTTACCAAGGACAAATTAATTAATCATTCAACAATGACATGACGGAATTATCTTCGAAGGCGAATTATTATATTTGTGACATCAAGTAAATTATACTATATTTTAATAAGTTTTAGGTAATTTTTTTCTGTAAAGATGAGTGGGCATAAAAACACAACACTTTTTTAGAGTCCTCATAATGGCCACTATTCCTGTTTGGTTATTGTTATTTGGTTCAGTTGTTTGTGAAAAAAATGTAAATGAAATTCTTCTATCCTACTAATATTATAATTGCGAAAGTTTGTGAGTGTGTGTGTATGTTTGTTACTTCTTCACGCTCAAACGGCTGAACCGATTTTGATAAATTTTGTATACAGGAAGCTGACGTCCAGGAATAACATATAGGCTACTTTATTTCCCGGAAATCCTGAAAATTCCGGATATCCGCGGGTAACACCGCGGTTCGCAGCTAGTTATATAATATTTCAATCCTCACCGTCTCCACTACCCGAACCTTGTCCTGAACCAGATCCACTGATGATGTCTCCCATTCCTGAACCCTCGCCCTTCTCAACTTCAAGAGTCGACACCTGAAATTTAAGTTGAAAAATATATGTCAAAGGAATTAATTAATAAGAAGGATCTTACATACAGAAATGAACATAGTGAAATAATTTACAAAATAACTTGTTGTTGAATTAATATTCGTCGAATAGCAATGATTGCTAATAAAGAAATTAATAGTCTTTTAAAATGACAAGTATTTCATCTTAGTCTTATAATATTCAGCGTTTACAATATCAACAATGTGATGTCTTTGACAAATAAGTTTTTACCTTGTAGAATAGCAGCACGAAGTTGATACAAAATGCAAGCACCAATGCCACATATTTTAAGTTGTAAAAGTTCCTCGCAAGGAATGATACCGCTCGCTTAGTGTACTGTGAGAGGTCCACTTGAGAGAGAGCTGAAGGAGCTGGACCTTGCACCGCCTGGCGTTATAAAATTAAAAAAAAAATCAATTTATTACCTATGACAAATATCATACATGTGTGTCGTTTTCGCATATGGCCAAAATTTTTAAAAAATTCGGCTTATGCATAAGAATTCTGGATTACAAAAACTAAATAAGCATTTATTTTGCATAGACTGAATTAAAAAAAATTTACTAATACGAAATGAACGAATTACGGCTAGATTTAAGGCTGAAATGTTATGTATGTATATGATGTTTTACCTTCTTCGAACGATAATTTTTTTTCTCACGTCCTGGCTGCATTCGTAAATGAAATGTGTATTTTTATGATGCTTATATAATAAATATTTTAGAAGCTTCTAATGTAATTTCTTATTGCCAAAAAAATAAGTTATGATAAGCTTGCGATATATATTTTTGTTTGCTCTGGCAGATAATTTAAGCTATTTTTTTTTATATCAGACCTTTTTGCTCTCAGCTTCTATAGCAGACATGGCAGCTTGTTGTACAGCTTGGGCTTCCAGACGTTCTTGTGCTTGTTTTTTGGCTTGTTCTCCTCTGAAATGTAACGTAAATAATATTTAACACAAGCTTTTGTTTCGAGCTCAGAATTGGATTTAGAGATAAAAAGAGCATTAAAATACTGGATAGTGTTAAAAAATTGGTACCGACATTTATCGCCTGTACCGTGAAAACTACATAGAAATATGTCGTAAGCTTAAAATCTAAACGTTGTTAAATTTACCTATTGCTCTCTTAACTTACATTGAAATAAAAATTTAAATTTATGATTTTAAATAAATTTAAATAAAACACTTATTTCTTCTACAGCAAATTATTAGTTACTAGAAGTACTATTTACGACAATGAAATTTTCTAATCCGCTACTAAGATAACTCACCCCAGTAAATCAATAAGCGACGGTGGTTGTGTTTCTTCTGTGTGATCGAGACTTTCATCCGGTGATACTTCAGCCTCTTCGCCCGATGATGGAGTAGATGCGGTAGGAGATTCATGAGGTTTCACTTGAATCCTGGAAAATATAAGATAATGATTAACCTTTTTGCAAGTCTAAAGACTTTGAGAAGTTTAGACAAATACAGTCAGATTAAAATAAAACTTTTATATGCCTATTGCTAAAGTGCATAGCGACGAAAGTGCTTTTTGACGAAAGTACTTTCTTCAACGCTGGATTTTAATAACTACGTTTGTATAATATAATTTAATGAGGTCTTGAGCTAATTGAGTATTCAATTAAATGAAACTAATATTTTTGTATTACTACGCATATCTGATTGACATCTCTTCTTTGATATTGTTGTACACTATGTGATATATTTTTTTGTCATTATAAATATTTAAAGAATAATCTGCATATCTCTTAACAGTTTTAACTCTTACTCTTGATCACGGTTTCTGTAAAGTAATCGAAACGTCGGGAGTATGTAGTTTTAAAAAAACGCGTAGTAATCGGTAAATATTAGTTTCATTTAAATGTATATAACTTACTGCCCATTATCCTCTTTGGTTATATCCAGTCCGAAAGCCGAGACCTGCATTTGTCCTGTGTCATCTGCTGCTGGAAGTGCAGGCAAATGTCGAAGTGGACCTGGATTTGATAATAATTGTTTATTTAAGTACACTTAGTGAGAAAAATGTTGTGTTCGAGATCGAGATACATATAGTTAATGTGTCTTTTTGTAAAATCAAATTTTGTATTACAAATATGACTAGTTGTCGTTACTGCTTTACCTAAAATTTTGTGTTTTTATTGAATAATTTGTGTGTATAATTTACATATATTTTAGGGGTATATTCGTAAATTTCACTATTTATAATTACATATGTACATGGATTATGAAATTTATTACGAAAATAATAAAAATAAACCTGCTGTTAGTCCGTAAGCAATTTATAATTGAAACTTATATAATTAGTAATAATATTATTGTATATCGAATATGTAAAATCACGTTTTTAATGTATTAAATGAAACCTGCTTTGGCATTTAGTTTTGATAGTTGTTATATTTTGGTCACTGTCATTCAATTAACGTTTATATTTTTGACAATACTTTAATAAGCTGACTTATATTGAAAAGGATTATAAATATAATAGTTATATAAAACATTTTAATATGATCTATAGATTTCTAGCACTTGTTTTTACAGCTTTCCTATCCGTGTGTGTGTTTGCATTTATTCAAGGAGCATTTAAACTCATAATGAGAGGAAAATGATAACGATATGATTAATTCAATTAATTTAAACTCATATTAAATCAGCGAGCAGTGACCAACCAGCCAAGCGGTATACAACGTGTACGTCTTACTCATAGTTCCCTTCTTCAACTGACCCGGTTTCTCTTCCTCAACTATTTCAGGAGGCGTTTCAGTTTGAGGTCCACGCATCAATCCCAGCAATACTCCACATATATACCTGAAGTAAGATGATTTAGACTACACAACATATTCTTGCATAGCTTTACAAAGACATATATCTCTATATAATTCTTCATCTAAATGCAATAGCATAAATATGATCAATTACCAGCATTATAAAGAAAGGAAATGTTATTGTGGAAGCACTAAGACTATGGAAGTTTTAATTTAAAAGACCATTAGTGCATATGTTCATGTAAGTGTATACTCTTAAGTTTAAAAAGATGAACTTTTGGCCGATTAGTTTTGGGATTTCATAAGGATTTTTAATTGCGCTTACAGTAATAAATGTATGTATGAATGTTGTGTGATATTATTCTAAACCATGACTTTCAATGTCGTTTTATATTTGGTCAATAAATGAAGTGATTTTTATGTCGTTTTATGCATTTAGGTGTAGTTAAATATAAAGAAAACTTAGCTCAAAATCTAGTGAAGCAAAAGGACACTGTAAATCTCTCGACTATACTTGTGTATAGTTGAGAGATTTACAAGTCAAGTTTTATTTTTTTATTTATTTATTTGAACGGCACATCGACAGTACATACATTAAGCACTTAAAACTAAACATTTAAAACTAAACACTAACTGATGTATGTACCAATTATGGATGTACACAGCACTGCTAAAAATTACTGTCTAGCTTACAAAAATATTATAAAAAAACAAGTTAACAAAAGAAATAACAAAACTTTATAAACTAAATAACAAAACTATTACTTAAAAAATACAAATGAAGAAGAAAGAATATCAAACAAAAATCAATAAAGTTTTCAAATTTATATGAGTTCTATTCAAAGCTTTTATCAAAAAATCTAAGCCAACTATGCAAAATAATAGGCTTGATGCATACACGGACAAAAAAAATATTTAAATGATATATGACATTACCAATGACTGTGCATCGATAACGAAGCGTGAAAATAGACATTTTTAATTATTAACAATATTATCTCTACTAATATTATAAATGCGAAAGTAACTCTGTCTGTTTGTCTGTTACGCTTTCACGCCTAAACCACTGAACTGATTTTAATGAAATTTGGTACAGAGATAGAGTTGACCTTGAGAAAGAACATAGGATAATTTTTATCTCAGACTTTTGAAAGGTTCTCTTGGAAACGCGATATAACTGAACGCCATGACGACAAAAGCTAGTATATAATAAGTAAATGAAAAATCACTGTTTGTTGATCCAAATTTTAACCAAATAAGATATTAAGATTGATCAGACTTCGGAAAGAAATTATAATTTTGGAATAATCGGATAATCAGTTTAATATATACATACATAGTTGAATATAAAGGAACTTTAGTATATGTTTAATAACTTTATTAAAGCTTACCTTAAGACGATAACAACACTATATCCTAGATAATAGAAAAGGTAGAAGAACAGTTTGAAGAATCCAATGAAGAGTTCGGATGGCGGCATCTGTTGTAGATCAGCGATTTTGTTCTTTATGTTGGATGGTGATAAAGATGAGAATGCTGTGGAGATTCCGTCTTTAACTGATTGGAAGCCGCGACGGAATGGATCCTTGCCGGCTCTAGAAGTGTAGTAATGAAGGAATTTAAAGTTAATAACAATGTTGTTTAATTATTGAAATATATATAATATTCCACAAACGAGATGTTTTTTTTAGGTCAAAGAAAATTCATACTTTAAATGTATTTTACAGTAACATAATCAATTTATTAGAAAACATATTCGTCGGTTAACAGAATATGCTGATATTCTTCTAATATAGATATTTAAGTCAGTGGTGACCTAGTGGTTAAAAGGGCCGCCTCTCATGCGCGAGAGCGCGGGTTCGATTCTGGCCCTGGCAAGTACCAATGTGATTTTTCCGAGTCATATGTCCTTTCTAAGAGTATTTAGACATCCCTGATTAATGCATTCCCAAAAGAGGTTTGATGTCAGGCAGGCGGCCGGTCGTAAAAAAAATTAGCCAAAACTATTCACTACATGTAAGGCAGACCCTGGCTAAAGCTGGGAAGTTGCCAGGTAGAAGAAGAAGATAGATAACTAAGATGATTTTTTTTTCGATTAGAGCCAGTCTTTTGTATAAAGTTTTGATGACGATTTTTATTTATGTATTGTATAATTTTATTATTTAAGATTAAAATTAATTCATATTACGCCATATTATTTATTTATGGTAATGGTAATTATGCACAGAATAATTATATATAAAGGTATATGTTTTAGGCTTGAATGTTAATTTTATATTATACATATTACATAAAAATATAAGTGAAACGATTCACCACCGGATTAAAGAATAATTTCTTAGCAAAATATTAATAACTAGAAGACCTGGCGAACTTCGTATCGCCCTATAATCAAGAAATATCTATTATGTTTTTTTATTTGTATTTTTGAAGTTTACCTGTAAGCCATAAATCTCCGTGTTTTGAAGTGCTACAGATTGATTGACATATTAGTTCGTTGTCAAATCTAATGTCAAAAAACGTTTGTATGGGAAATAGAAAAGGGCTGTTTTTATGGTTTTCCCAGTAATTAGTCAATTTTTTTCAGCTTTTATACCTTCCCTGAACCTCCACGAACATTTCAAGACTACGATAAGATAAATCCGTTCAGCTGTTCTCGAGTTTTAGCGAGACTAAGGAACAGGAATCCATTTTTATATACAGGGTGACTGGTGAATTACTATCAATATTTAAGGAGTATACTCGGTACATGATTCTCATTCGAATTATGTAAAAAAAATAGGTACTTAATTTTTGACCAAATTTCCGTATAAATAAATAAAGTGTTGACACGTTCCAAGTGTTCCAAGTGTGGTCGCGTGCGGCGGCGTGCTGATACAACACTACGCCGCCGCCGCGTCTGTGTGAGTGTGTGTATACCTAATCTGTAGGGTGTTCATACGATGCGTAATTAATTACATAACTTTTGGTTAACTTTACTTAGAAGTTTATTAATATTTATGTTATATTAATTTTTATTTTGTCATATATGATCGTCAAATATCACGTCCTCAAATATCGATAGTAATTCACCAGTCACCCTGTATATATAGAAGATTAAAAAAAATTACAAAGTCCCTCTATGAGGTATCAATTATATATGATGTACAATTGAGATGATGAATGTACAATGACTAGAGTCAGGACAATTGGAATGCAATATTTATAGGTTCGAAACCTACTTACGTATCTCAATTTTTGACTCCATAGCTATTCTATTCTATCTAATTATAAGTATTATTTTTATATTTTTATTTTTTCATCAAATAATTTCGTTAAACTACATTGAAAAAACTTGATTATTTCTTTAGGGATATATATAACTGACACCGTAATGACATCATGAAATTTTGTTCGAATGTCCTAAAGACGTATTTTTCATAACTAGTATATGGTAAATTTCCATAGCCTCTAGTATAGTATATACATTACCTTTCTTCTTCATCATCCCCCATATAAACGTGGTAGGCTTCCCTGTTCTTGGGCCCGCCGGCAGATTCCTCGGAGGCAGCCATGAGGCCTGATGCGTGCGTCATTTCAAAGATCGCGTCTTCACAGAAGTTAACGAAAGCCTCAAGTTTTTCTTTATCACCACCTTCCGTTACAATGCTGTAGAAGAACGCTCGCTTGGATTCCTATAAACCCAAATAAAACGTTATTTTCTTAAGTTCTGGATACTTAAAACTAATTGTAACATTACAAAAGTTTATAAACGGAATTCATATGGTTTTTTATGTGTTGGCCATTATTTAATGCAGTTTACATACATATATTTTCTTATATACGTGTACTGAAATATATATATAACAATAGTTTTTTTGTTATATTTTTAATATTCCCATTCCGTTATTTTGTATTTTCAGTAAATGAACATTCGAAAGGCGACCTCTAGCTAAAAAAATATGTATGTATATAATGTTACACTACTATAAGCAGTAATATGTAATATTTGATAGTTTAAAGACCAATTATATTAAAAACAGTTAAGGAATAAATATTTCTAACAATCTTTATCATACGTCATCAACAAAGGTCAAATTGATACGTTTTCTTTTTGCTTAACAAATTGCTGGTTATAAGCCATAAAATTAGATGTTTAGCAACTTACAGAAATAACTTGGTATAATGATAAATACATAGTATGAAATTTACCTTAATCTGCGGTTTCTCCCATTGTTCAATATTAGACTCCTTTATTTCAAAGTACACCCGTTCAATCCTTTTTGAACCACCCATGATTTCAATACGACCCAAAAACGGTTCAAAGTAATTGAGTACTGAACCAGCTGTTTCAAGGAAACGAGCTAACCTGAAATGTAAAGTTTCTTATAAGTAAAAAAAACTATTTAGTTTTATATGTTAATCTTAATATATACATAGAGTTTTGCAATGTTATATCATATTATTTATCACATAAAATCTTTCACTTATATAACTTTTGTTATGTAGAAATACCATTAAGCCTTAAAAATGCATGCACCCTTAGGGTTATAATCTGTTCGATACTATTAATGTTTAAGAAATATTCTCTATGTGATTGTAACCTGTTGTGTTTGCCTTAATAAAAAAAATGATTAAAAATCTAAGTACCTCGGTTCATTTGGCATATGTTCTGATAAGTTCGTCAGTAACACAGCGAGGTTAAATCCAATCTCTTTGGCAGGTTCGTGGAAGCGATCACAAAAACCGACGTAGTCCAATTTTCCGTCATGATTTATTTCACAGCAAGCTAAAAGGAATTCTATTTCTTCACTGAAACAGAAAAAATATATTTGGTATCATTGATTGCATTTTATGCTTATATGAAAAACAGTTTATACGAAGTAAGTTAAGAAAATGACGGTTTTCTCCTACTATATATCACAGAACGAGATGTAAGACTTTTGCGAGTATTCATTTAAATGAAACTATATTTTTCGGATTAATGATTCAAATCTCGTCTGCCGGGATCATGGTTGCTGCAAAGTAACCCAAACGTCGGGAGTATGTAGTTTATAATCAAAAATAAAAAATCGCGTAGTACATCCGAAAATATTTGTTTCATTTAAGAAATTATTGTTATATAAATCTTATCCTTGAAACTTCCTCAACTTACGGCGTATAACTTTTTTGTTGTTCCATCTTTTCCTTGAAGTCTTTGGGTAGAACCCAACCATCGTTATTGGTGTCTATTTCTTTGAAACTGGCACTGGACGTAAGATCCTTCAACTTCAAGAACATATCAAAATACTTCAAGATCAATTCCACGTTAGATGCGGACTCCACTAGTGTGTCTACCATTTGTTTTCCGATTGTACCTGGATATGAAATAGTAAAAGCTTTAATAGTTTATTAAGTGTAAATTAGTAATTTCGAAATCGACGATATTAAATTTTGGATTGCTAAACAAAACTAGTTATTTAGTTAATACAACGTACAAAAAGACATTCCAAAGGAAGACTCTATCATGAAAAGTAAGGTGAATATTAAATTATTACTTTTGTTTGATTTCTTTAATTCTTCAATATTTTTTTTATAAAACTGTTTTAAAATTTTCTTTACTATAAGAACTTCCATTAAACATAGTAGAAGAATTTTAGGAAGGAATTTATTATTTTTAGAAAATACAATGGAACTGGTGGTATTCATACCATTAACGACGTTTCCTTCCAACATAGACAGCATCATAGTGATCATGTCTTTCTGCAAATTGAGGAGTTCCTTCAACAGGTCCACTTGAGACGAATGCTTGGACAGTTTGTCCTGCATGTGAGAGAACAGGAAAAGAAAACCACCAACAGCATCCCATAACCTATGGACGGAACGGAAAAATATGTATGTAAACTTCTCTTCCTATCCATATAGCCATATTTATGAATGAATAGTAATATAAAGCACAATAAAGTCAACTTTTTCCTATGATATTACCTGGAGTGAGCTAAAGCCTGTTGATTTTGAGTACACGGTCCCTGTATGACCTCAGTGAGTGTGTTGAATACTTGAGATGCCACTTCGATCGCTTTGAAGAAGTTTGCCTTTCCCGCAGGGTCGATTAATTCCTGAAAATTATTAAAGAGATCAATAATAGTATTAATATTTAGTTACAGAATGTTGAACTTAAATTATGGAATAAACCAAAAAATGCTTTAGGAGTTATAAAACAAGGATAATCTATGAAATGTATATTTTATTTGTATGATCTTAAAAGCAAAAAAACATATATTTTTGAATATATTATACTCTTAACCATGCCGTTGGTTTCGTATTTGGAAAATTTACTCTGATCAAAATAGTATTAGAATATTGTTATAAATACCAACCTTGCTCGAATAGTGCCAGTAGAAGTCCATGATGGATTCTTGGAGCCTCAGTAGATAATCAACCGTACAGATGACAACGTTCACAGTGGTCGTATTACCGGCTTGAGTACGAAGATAATTCTGCCATTCTGATTATTTGAGGAATATCATTAGTTTAGTAACAAATTCACTTAAAAAATCCGTTAATGAATATTCTTCAAATATTATGGATGTCGAAATGTTCAACAAACTTTCGTGTTTTTATTTTTTTTAAGTTCAACGAAAGTTGTGTGCAAAAACATGACGCGAACAAAAATTATTTCAATAGAAAGCAACCAACCAACATTTTCAATGCAATATGTAACTGATAACAAGGGCTTCATTCAGATCTTGAGTCTCTATTCCACATGTTTTTAAAACTCAGTTCTATCCATTTAATTTCAACAAAATATGCAATGACCCTATAATACCAGCAAAAAATATATATAATGATTTACTATAATATGCCTTACCTAAGTTGTGTCCTTCACAAGTCAGTTGTATGAATCTAAAGAGAGCGCATGTGAATTCAGCATCGTGCATATTCTTTTCACCAGCAGCGCCTTCTAAGCCCACACCCAGACCTGAAGATATAGGAAAATTATATTTATGTTAATATGTTCTATGAAGTTCAATATTATTAAAGAATTCCTTTGAGAATGATTGTTATACTCGTAATAAGAGGATAGTTTAGCTAATGACAGTGTATCTTGAAAATTTCACGTCAGTTTTGTGCTAACTCAGAATAGTTTAAATTGTTTATTGTTAAATTGTATTATTTATTAAAAAAGATTTACAAATCTATGTCGATATTTATTTTAAGAGCACACAAGTTCTGTCTGCCAACTAAGGAATAACTTGATGAACCATGAATCTGATTATATATCAGAGAATAGGAAATAAAAAGGGTATCAATAAGCTTATTAGATACATACATAAATACTCTTACTATTTGCTTGTTATGAAGGTATGAAATCTACTGAATACAAATATTTAATTTAATATAGCTTCAATGATCACGTAAGCAACAAGGACTTTTTATTTATGGATCTTTATTTATTATTCACAACAAATATAAGGAATAACTAATTAAATAAGTTATGACAGACCTTCAGCCTTCGTATTTCTTTCAAAAGCGTCCAAGTCAAGAACGGAACAAGAGTTCATAAGTCCTGCTATCGAAGTGAAGAAACCCACGTCTTTTTTGTCCTTCAAATGATTCAGCATTCCCTGAAAAGTCATTCAGATATAAATTGGTCTACATATATTGACCTTGTACCAGACTGCTGTTGCACAAATATTTTATATATCATATGAATTTTGTTGCAAAATCTGTAGAATACAGTAATTTGGTCCCAAGTAAACAAAGTTGTGGACAATTTTATTACAAATATGAGTAAACGTGAGCAATAATGCAGAAACATAAAGAAAAAAGTTACTGACCATTTGTATATCAATGTTTCCGCCTCTCAAAATGGATATTCCAAGTTGGAGCGTCTTCATAACCATTTCGCTGGGGAGTCCTTTGGAGGCAGATATATGTAGCAATACCATCTCAGCGACGCCACGGTTTGCGAGACGAGCTTGATGGAACAACAACTTTTGTTTTTCCATTTCTTGTTCCTAAGATATAGAACGTCGGGTTGAGGTTATTAACATTACAGGCAATACTGGTTAGACTTTTAAATATATTATCATATTAAATTAGTGTTTCTATAAGTCGAAAATGTTTGATTATATTTTAAGTGGTACTATAATCGTTTTGTTATTTATTTGGAAAGAAAAAATGGGACCATTGTTTATTTTTGTTTCATAAGTTTTCTTTGGTGAAGCTATTTTGTTTTACATATTGTATATAACAGAATTCAATCACTTACAAATAGATATACATAATCGTAGGATTAAAAATAATTCACGACATACATACCATAAAAGTTCCCATAGTCTTCTGCTTGCAAAAATCACAAAAAAGTCTAATAAAATTCCAGCTAAATCTAATATTTAATAGTGTCACAATACTTACACTATTTATAAGATAGGTATCCTTTGCAATAATATCAACACAATGTATGAGAATAATTATTTATAATTTGAAGTACGTTACTCACATGTATGCTGGCCTTTCCTTCTTCCTCCCCCCCTCCTCCCGCCTCCGGTTCTCCTCCCGCTCCCTCCTCTTCCTCGCCTCCTTCTTCTTCCTCTTCACCACATGACTTAGCAATGATGTGAGCATATGACATGTACAGTGGGTCCTCCTATAAATTAATTACAAGGCGTTAAAATATAATGTCAGGATATTAAATGAAAAACAAAAAATAAAATCAAAATTTCATGTTCTAAATGTAATTTTTGTTCCAATTAATATGTTGATAATTAAGTGTTCTTTTTATTAATTTTTTATGTCCAGTTTATGAATATGTTCGAAAGTTTTTGTCATTCAAAGCATATACAGGGTGACTGGTGAATTACTATCGATACTTGAGGACGTGATATTTGACGATCATATATGACAAAATAAAAATTAATATAACATAAATATTAATAAACTTCTAAGTAAAGTTAACCAAAAGTTATGTAATTAATTACGCATCGTGTGAACACCCTACAGATTAGGTATACACACACACACACACGCGTGCGGCGGCGTGGTGTTGTATCAGCACGCCGCCGCACGCGTCCACACTTGGAACACTTGGAACGTGTCAACACTTTATTTATTTATACGGAAATTTTGTCAAAATTAAGAGCCTATTTTTTTTAAATAATTCGAATGAGAATCATGTACCGAGTATTCTCCTTAAATATTGATAGTAATTCACCAGTCACCCTGTATATCCACGGGTGTTGCTAACACTATTAGATTATTAACTATTGCTTTTCTGGTTTTAAGTTTTTGGGAAGTTAAACCAGTGTTCTAGCAATTATTATCAATTTGGGTACTAGTTATTTATGCCCAACTTAAAGCAACTTATATTTTTTTACCTGTAGCGCTCCGGATCTTTCTGTCATGGCGCCTCTACAGAAAGTCGTAACTAGTTGCGTTAAGGGGTCTGGTTTTCCTTCTTCTTCTACAACATCACTTTTCTTCAATTCTGCGTCCTCAAACGATTGCTGAAGAAGAATAGAGATATAAATATTATAGCAATTCCTGATCAAATATTAGTATTTGATTCTACACACTCCGCCAGATTTCATAGGCTCATGCGGAACAATTTTAAGTTTTATTTAATAAATGCTCACCGTCAAATCTTCAATCATGACTTCTTGTCCAATGTTTTCCTCTTCCAACCACAACTCGTAGTAGGTTCTCGCGAAGATGTTGCAAGCTCTATGTCTGTTTTACATAAAAAGACATTTTAAGTACATACATATTTGATTCCGTTTTTAAACGAATATTATAATTGTTAGTAGCCACTTTAGATATATATTTTTTTCATTACTTTGATTCAATTAAGCATTGAATATTTAAAACTAATGTTGCTTAATCCTACGGTCACACGATAAACACGAAACTTTATATAGTATTCTATTCATGATTAGTAAAATGTTAGGCTAATGTTCGTTCATACAAACCGGCTGATTTTATACAGATGTATGGATCTCAAGCAAGCGACAGCGGCACGTTTTCGAGCGGCGCAGAGAACACGTGTCCAGCTACTTGAGCGAGGAGCTGGCTTGGTCGCCTTGTTAGTACATGCGAGTAATTGTTTAGTTTGGGGAATTATTAGTATTAGAAAAAGGAGCTATTAGGATAGAAAACGCTTTATTGTATACCACACAAAAATGATTAAAATAGACAATTTAACAGAAGAAATATAGAAGTTTAAAGGCTATCTTATCGCTAATGAGTTCTTTCAACATTTTTCTTCATAAGTCATAAAAATATGCTCTTTATATTTATTAGTACCTTTCTTTTGCAGTGAAATGTAGGGTTAAGGTCTTAATAGGAAACCTTTGACTATAGACGAATATGGTTTGATGATCAATATGTTTAAAATAGCAATATAATTTAGAGGTTTGTCAGAGGTATTGAAAGTAGTTGTAAAGGGTTTACAGATATTATTAGTACATGCCAGTTAAACGTGGAGATTAAAGATGAAAAGATTACATATTATTAAAAATTTGAGGGTTTGATCTCATTGTTAATGTGTTTACTTATGTCAAATCTATTGTTTACTTTTGATGATCCCTGCTAGATTAATAATAATTACAGACTAAGATTCACACGAGCGTAAGTTAAACATTGAATAATATTTACAATTTATTCAATTACAAAGATTATAAGAAAGAAAAGTTTTAAGACTATCGAAGAAAGAGTTTCTTATTAGAATTCAAAATAGACAACAAAATCACATTCTGTTAATGGGTAACTAGCAAAACACACGATCACAAGAAACCTTGGCAGAGAATGAAGTGACGTCTGTCTAAAGCACGCGATGACCGCTCTCTTACGTTGTATGGATACCACTGAGCGGTAAACATTCTTACTCATTTGTTGGGGATGGTCAATCTATATCAACAATTATGACCTTAGTTTTATCATTATCAAATAGTTTCAATTTCTATTAAATCGATCGTAAATTACTTGCAATATTCCCATATTTTTGTCAGCGTATTGCGATCTAAATTCTTCACGATTATTCCCAATTCAATTGAATAAATACCTAATCGATATAAAAACGACTGATTTTTTTCGCATTTTGTACTCACCATATGCAGTCCAAAAAGTACTTTGCTCATGGCGACGATTCTTTCGACGGTGTCGTCAATAATTTTTGCCTTATTCTCAGCTGTTTCTACTGTGATTGTAGTTTTGCTCTTTGATCCCAACTTGCTGTAGAGATAGTGCTGCCAGGACATTTCATCTGCCGGATCAATTTTATCCGGCAAAGTAAGTTGAGTCTTCGCAAATTCAGCTACATCTTGCTCGGACATTTTCTATAGTATTACAAAAATGTTAATATTAATTATACCATAAAATATTACAAGTAAAAAATAGTTAAAGCTAAGTTTTGATTTAAATTAGAGTACAAATAAATGAAATATCTCTTTATAAATTATTTTTATTCTACCAGAATTAGACTTTGGTTTTGTACATAGGCACTTAGCTTATCTCATTATCATCTTAGGTGGAGAACATTCCACTATTTGCTGAATACTATCGATTAGTTTTGTTTTACTCACTTTAAGGAACCTATCCTTGCAATGTTGCACTAACTCTTGCTCTCTCCCTGCGAATAGGTTAAGTCCAACTGGTAGCAGTCTCTTCAGACAAGCCACCATCAACGACGCCTGCACCTCCTTGTCTTTATCACGTTTCTTATCACGATGCTTCTTCTTTTTCTATAATATTATTGCTTATTTAGGTTGCATTACTTAAGGCATAATTTGTTTCATATTAACGGTTAGTTTATGTCATTGCAGTCAGTTAAAAATCCTTTTCTTGATCTCCCCTTTTTGTATTTGTTATAATGCTTTTTCTTTTCATATCGTCGGGGATAGTGCAAATCCGCGTAGCTACCATTAGATAATTTCGCGTATTTATTTTTGAAGCCGATTATCAGAAGAAAGTTTCGGCTGTAATATTTTCTAAATTAAAGACTTTTAAAGTTTTTTTTTCACAGTTTGTAATAAATTAAACACTAAATAATTACTAATCGTGAAAAAATATCTTAAATGTCGTTAATTTAGAAAATATTTCAGCTTAAACTTTTCTGTGATAATCTGCTGCCAATGTAGATACGCGGAATCATCCAATGGTAGTTAAGCGGATTTGTACTATCCCCGACGACATGATTATTATTATTTATATTTAGTCGAATACATTAATGCCACTATATTTATTTCTATGGAAAAACTATTTTTAATATTAAATTATTTATTTACTTATTTAATTCGGTTATATTAAAGCCAATACAGTCAAGTAATTCTATTTAATTCGAAAAATAATTATATGAATTTAAACTACTTTCTACATACTTATAAATGTGGTTAAAGTTAAGCAATGTGGCAAAATAAGCGTATACAGAAAAATACTTGGAAATTATAAAATGTAATAAATGCGTAAAATTAATATAAAAAGAATAAATACCTACCATCCGTGGAATAAAACTATAGTAAAAATATGCTAAGGAAATTTTAAAATTACTAATTATTTCGTAAGTTAAATTATCCATATGTCTTCACGATACAAAAAAGTCTCATACACATAAAATATACAAGGTATCGTATAATAGAAAAAGTCTAGATATATTTAGCTGTAAAAATTCTTACAGGTAATTTAAGACAAATATTAAAGAAAAGAGCATTCAGAAAGAAAATATAGAAATAAACGAAAATAAAGAAAAAGAAAAGATAGAAATTACCTTCCCACCACCTTGAGGTGTGCCATCGACTATGGTGGTTACTCTTCTAGTCGCGGTAGGCATAATCAAAACCTTTGCAAACGAAACCTTATTACAATCACATAAAGAATACATTGGCTTAGCGCTGTCAGCTATTTGGCCATAAAAGAAAAGAAAAGAACATGTAGTGCCAAAGAAAATTGTGACGATGATTCAGTTATAAAGCATATTCTGGCATACCATATTGTCGATCTCGTTTGCTGAAATGAAGTTTTGTTCTTCTTTGAGGAAGTACTGGCTCTTGGACCAAATGTTGAATATCTCTGCTACGTGGTTGTATAACTCCTCGGCCTCTGTGTTATATAATTATATTGCATTTAATTTTGCGCCAATTGTTTATTACCACATTACAAAATTCAAACTTTTTTATAAACGAACTGATCGTAAGTAGTTTCTCTTAGTATGTATATTATAATATATTTCCATAATTTAAATATAAGACATTATTTTTATTACCTGCAATATTATTCCTCAGCCAATGATTTCTTTGTAGATCGACGTATTTTATCAGCAGAGGATAGAAAGAGTAAATGTCTCGCACCAACAGCTGCCAATCTTCTTGAATTTGAGATTCAACTTGAGAAGTGTCATCCGTTGATGACTGAAACAATATAATAATAACATTAATAAAAAAAATGAGCATTAGACATAATTATGTATTTTTTTTATATGAATTTAAGACAAAAATCTTTTTCGATTATTTTAGGTTGAGAAAAACATAACTACGATAACATTGTCCAACAAAAAAAAAAATTGAATGCATACGAATGACCTAAAGCAGATATTGGGTTTGAATACTAGATATAATTTATAGTTCTGAAATAAATTATTCTAACCTTAATAAATCCTCTCAAGCTCTCTTCTTTATGGAACATGTTGTCCGTCCTCTTCCTCACTCTCTCAGCCAAAGGCAGGAATGATTCCCTAAGAAGTTCCTCCGAACTGTTTATTATAATTTGTTGTGTGTAGGTCGCAATTCTTGTCATCCAAGGAGCACTTTCATTACCGATGTTCTTCTTGATAAGCTTAAGTACATTCTTAAGCAATTGATTCATGTGTTCAGCTGTGACCATTGTTACGTGGTTCCTACAATAGATTGTTTGAAAATAAGGGTAGAATTTTATTTGCTCAAAATATTTATTGTATTACGAGACAGAATAACGTTTCTTAGTAATGTTTCCAATCGTTTTATAAAGATTCTTAAAGGTATATTCAAAAGGACTTACCCTCCAGTCGGAGTAACATTATCAGGTCCTTGCGCCCACCAAAACGGCAAATAAGAACAAAGCAATGGTAATACTACATCTATTATATGAGGCGCTTCGCTATACGTCTTATCTGATTCGACGAAATGGTCCACTTCATTTAAGATGGTTTCTAAAGTTGGCATAGATTGCTCCATTTTTGCCATTATGTCTGTGAAAAGAAGTTTAATATTATATTTCATGAAAATGATCATAAAATAAATATTGATTGTATAATATACCTTGAGCTTCCAAAGAGTGGTCGGCGATTCTGTTCAAAAGTGAAAATTGATTATGCTTATTGAGATGGGGTTCGAAGAATGCCACCGGGAAGGTTGAACTGAAGGCACCAAGACATGAACCCTGGAAGTTTTACATGAAAATAATACAGTTAGTTTCTGAATTTCTTATGCGAACCACCAAATTTTACTAAGGTAAGGTATAAGTTATGCTATTCATGATAAAATAAATTAAAAAGCATTGATTGTTGAACCTAATTTAAATCATATGTTCTTCAAGTCTAAAATATTTAAACTATTAACTAATATACTTTTATATTTAATAATATCCATATGACTTTACTTATCTACTAATATTTGTTTCAATTTTAATTCGGTATAAGCAAAATTTTAATCTACCTTTCTTCCGATAAAGGTTTACCATAATGGTATACTTTCAGTCTTATTTTTCGCTGTCCAAGTACATGACGATATTTCTATTATACATATAATCGGTTAATGTTTCTTTCTTCTTAGGTTTGTTGTATTTTTTTTAGTTAAATTCAAAACTTACCAAAGCCGGTTTATGTCTTTCAATCTCTGTCTTCAAATACTTTCTGTCGTGAGTAAGAGTGACATCAGTGCCAAGAGTGTATAAAGACCCAAGCATCTTGTATGACGCCACTTGTATTTCATCCACTGTAACAAAATTATATTTAAAATATATTAAAATTCGCTACACAATGTAGTAAAAATCATTGACTTATATTCTAGATAATGTTTTATTTAATTTACGTCTTTGAAAATCTAAATAAATTCTTAAAACATGCCAATAACCTTGTTTTGTGTAATTATTATATGTATTATATTCTGGAATTCATTAAAAAGATGGACAGTCAAAAAAAATATGTATTTCCTTTGTTTTTTAGGATGCATACATATTCTATTGATTTGTTTGTAGTCCCTGATTAAGATTCAAATCACAATATCTATTAGATTTTTATATGTCAAAGATTTTTTAGATAAAAAAGATTTTAATATAAAAATTGTATTAATTAAAGAGATCAATGGATTATGATAAACTATTTCAATCATTTAATTAAGTAATTATTATTATAAATAACATTTGTACTTCTCATACAGCTCATAATCTCATCTCTCATAAAAAATATCTCTTAACATCTAATGTTAAGAGATATTTTTTATTATAGCATATATTTCATTTGTTTCATTCATTCAACTACGTCATAATGTCTTTTGATTTATAGAATTTTACGACAAAACTTGCCAATGAGGAAAGTATGAATTGCTTTCAAGCATTGAAATCAATTTATTTTCTGATAAAAAATAATGTTGTATAAAAAGTGTTTTTATATTGCATGTCTCATTTTTATCATTTTGGTAAAATTACTAATATTTTGAAATATATTTGTTGTTATTTTTTATGATATAATTTAAATGTGATATATTTTAGATCGCAACAGGGGGTTGCATTGCTCAAAACGAAAGTTATAGAAAAAACTTAGGCTCAGAGTTAATGAAGAACATAACAGAAGTGAATAAAACATTGAAAGATCTCATAAAAAATTATAAATATCTGGAGAATATATACAAAGCTGATGAAAAAGTGCAAACTGATACTAGTGGATCAGAAATAGATGAGAAATTTAAACAAATGAAAAGAAAAAGGAAAGAAAAGAAAAAATCACACAAGAATACTTTAAGCCCAGTCAGTCTTAGCACCTTGTATCAAGGAACTGCATATATATTCGATTCTAGAACTAGCGATGAATTGCAAAGTAAGGACATAAAAGAAGAAAAAGAAGATTTAGAAACTGACCAAAATAAAGACAGCAAAATAGAAGAAATTTCATTAGAGGATAAAAAAACAATTTCTGAAAGCTCAAAGGAAGAGGAAGAAATCTCTGAAGACGGAGAAGAAATCCAAATAGACATTCCAAAAGTAAAACCAAAAAGGACAGCAAGCAAAACCAAGCCGCAAAGGGTCAATAATGTTTTTGGTAAGAAAACCAGGTTTGATGTGTTACATGGTGAAATGGCTAAAAATAGAAATAAATCCAAGACACGTTTAAGAGTTGGAAATCAAAGAATAGTTTATACAGAACAATTTTCCCCACAAACATTTTGGAAGGATATTGTAAATAAACCTATAAAACTAAATAGAGTGATGTCGTCGGAATTAGCAAGTTTAAAAGACGAAGATAAAGTCAACATTGTAACTTTGACGGGCAATATGAAGGTAAAAATTAAAACATATAATTCATGATGTAATTAAAGTAATTGAATTGATTAGTATTTGAAACTTCGTACAGAAAGAAGATCAACAGAAGTTAAACAATCAACTTTCAAATAATGCTACTAAAAATGGTTCGATTTTAAGGAACTACGGTGATGCGTGTCTTGTAATGCCTATCAAGAAATGTGAAAAGGTATGTTTTATATTTAAATTGACTTTATATATGTATTAACATTATTAATTTTACATAATTAAAAAAAAATACTAAGCAAATTTAAGCTACGATTAAATAATGAGTAGGAGGACAAATAATTGTTTTTTAAGTCTCAGTATTATTTCTTTTCTCTGTTATAAAATTTCACTTTTAGGCCTTGAAAACCGTTAACAAAAATGTTTGCAAAATGAGATTTAAATGCAAGTCTGAATTTAAGTCAGACTTTATCGAGAATTCCAAAAAAGGATGTCAAAAACAATATATGTATAAAGTGGACGAAAATTCTGAAGAAGAGGAAACGACAACAATCACATCTACGACCGGTAATAACGAGGAGGAGGACATAAATGAAGAAGATACCTTCAGGAGACGAAATGGAGGTAAAGTTTAAAATTTTACTTATAATGGCTTTTGTTAAAAAAGTTACGTAAATAAGAAAAAAACTATTTTCAGGCAAGAAATTGAATGACGGTGGAAAATACAAACATTTGAATTCTCCCAATAAAAAGGTTATTAAAATTATTAGTACGTTTTGAACAACTACAAACAATTAAGATTAATCTAGAAAATGGCACAGAGTTTAATATATTTATATTTTTCAGCAACCCATAACTAATCTTAACGAAAATACGAATTCTTCCGTACATCATTCTAGCCTTCGTGATAAGTATGAAAAGCAATGTCAAAAAGAATTGAGAGCTAAATGCATTGGGGCTGGGGAATATGCTATTAAAAAAACTTGCTCAAAACACGAATGTGACAAAAAGAAGGAGAAAGCATTAAAAAAGGCTTGTAAGGAGGAATGTAAAAATTCCTTTGTCATAGACAAAAAAAAGAGCGATTCGAGTGACGATGGTAGCGACAATGACACTGACAGTGACAGTGACAGTGACAGTGATTAAAACAAATGTCATAATAAATCTTTTTTAATCTGATACTCGTATCTTCTACTACCTGGCAATTTCCCAGCTTTAGCCAAGGTCTGCCTTGTATGTGAATAGTTTTGGCTGATTGTTTTTACGACCGGCCGCCTGCCTGACATCAACCCTCTTTTGGAAATGCATTAATCAGTGATGTTTAAATATGTACTCTTAAAAAGTACATATGATTCGGAAAAATCACATTGGTACTTGCCCGGGCCAGGATCGAACCCGCACCCTCGTGCATGAGAGGCTGGCCTTTTGACCACTAGGCCACTACTGACTTTAATCTGATACCTAATTGAAATTCAATTAATTAAGATAAAATCAATTGACAAGAGAACGACTTCAATATAACTTTCCAAATATTACATTCAGGCGTTTTACCAATTAAATATTAGTTTAGTTCGAAATTTAACTTTGGGATATATGTATATTCTTTAATCTAGATTTTTATCGTCCAAATTTTATTCAGATAAATTTCCTATGTACCTATATATAATGTAATTTTATTTTAATTTTAATTATATATCTGAATTAGTATGAATGAAACATAACTTATTCCAATATGGGTGTACGTGAGATACGTAAAATTTAACTTCTCATCCGGAGTCATAAATATTTATTGTTAATTCCGTATTGAAGTTGAATAAGTAATTATTTATTTATTTAAAAAAAATTCATTATTTTTATATTCCTTGCTGAGATTTCATCATTAATAATAAACATTATTATCGAAGTTGACATAACTAATGATTTACTTGTTCTACAATTAGTTTCCTATGGTTTTATGGACCTATTTCTCGACGGATTCTTTTTAGGATCAAACTATTTCTGCACACTTTTTATTTTTTAAACTATATCAGCCAATAGGTTCAGCGTACACGCATGTAAAAGAGTTTGTTAAAGTAATGTCAGTTGAACTCCTTTAAAAATATTATAATCTTCATAATTCTAAATAAGTATTTTAAGGCATAATTGAAACTGGAATCCACATTTATACAAATAATATTATAGTTTTTTAAAATGAATAAAGATTACTATCCATCTGCCAGAATGACAAATATACCTAGATTTTTTTAAATAAATTGTCCTTCTTACTTAACTATGTGTGCAAATCAAATAAAGTAGCATTAATAGTTCTTGTGAAGAAATATAAATTATATAATTCTTGGAGGAATTTTGTTACCGTGGGTTACGATGTCCCAACTTAGATATATACATAATATATATTTTGGAATAAATGTTTTGGAATATATACAACAATCTGAATGATAGAATTTTTGAAATTTTGAGACACGCAGTTTTGAGCTGAATTCCAAAAAACACAAATGTGTGTAAAAATTGTAATCATTCTTATTAATTACAATACTTTAAATAAAAAACGAAAGTTACGATTTCTTCAGCACAGTGATTTTATAAATTTCAAATAAAATAAAAATAGTAAAGTAAAATCGAATATATAATTTACTCCAAGATACAACTACATATATGTTAGTTTATGCAAACATTTAAATAAGCCCCATTTTCATTCCCATAAAAAAATATTTTATATTTCAATTACTTAAACTTATTGATTGTTGTAGGTTTTTATATTAATAGTTAATAAAAAAAATATTTGAAATAAATTCACTGGTATAACAGTTCATGATAAACATCAAATAGTAAAAATTAGAAAGTAACTACTAATACATCAACATAAGATTACATTCAAGTAATGAAATTGGTTTTATCGCGATTTATTAATTTTTCTCCAATAATTTTTATTCTTCATGTTATTCAGAAGAACGTGGCTTTTTCTTTTAATATTATTAATTGCGGTATAACAAGAAAATTATACAAAAGTAAGTTATTTGAAGCGGTTAAGTTGATTTATATTAAATAAATGTTTTTCAGATTCTCAGCCAAAATGTCGAAAGTAATAGAGATGATCTGGATATCCAAACGCGCAGAGGCTTCTTTAAGGACATCGAAAACTTTTTCTCTCGGCTGTTTGGAGGCAATAAAAAGCCTTATAAACGAACAACACCAAGCCCAAAGATAACTAAAATGTTTAAAAAAGTCACTATAAAAATTAACGGTAAAAACTTACAACCTGCGTGGGGTTCTAATCTCATCTTATTAAGAAATAATGAAAGTATCAATTTTCAAACTAATGAGGTAAATATAGTAGCTATTGAGATATAACAAAAAAATATTAATGTTTCTCATCTCATACAGTCGTTAAATTAAAATCCAGCTCAATAAAAAAATTATTTAGGAGAGGAATATTAAATAGCAAGTTGTTACTTTAAGAAAAAACAGAAAACAACAACTATTTTAATTAAAATTAAGCTCAATGCTACTGATTTTTGTACGACCTACTTGATGTACAATACATTAGTAATACATTATAATACTAAATTTATATAACTGACATGTTGCGATTTAGCATTATTTTATTCGAGTCAATTTTAAATCACCTAACTTCTTGTGTGAGAAAAATTATAATAAAGAACATAATTCGCTAGTATTCTTGATAGCTGCATTGCTTTTTTCAGCTAGCTATAACAACGTGTATAAAGTAGGGTAATTTTTATATAAACATATTTTTGAAACATAAATTATTTTTAAATGCAGACTGAGTATGAGCGTTTAAACAAAAGTGTGATAATTGGTGATGTTGACATCGACATAATGTTAAAAGACCCTTCACTCCAAGCACATGAAGACAAAGAAATGAAATCAAGAAAGATAAACTTCATTGAGGATAATGATTATGAAATAACAGAGAAAAATCTACGCAGAAACGAAAAACACTTAATGATAATTGTGACTAACAACAAAAAGGTTCAATTTCGTTTTAATATTGCAATATTTTTTTATTTATTTTTTAATCTATTTTAGTTATATTGTTTAAGGTTCACGAAGATATGTTAGGTAGTGAAAGCTTATATTTAGGTTCAAATGAAGATTTAACAGAGGGAGTTTTTGGAAAAGATAGTCTTCGTAGAGAGTATGGCAAAGCATGCATTAAAGTAGCTGTACGGAAATGTTACAAAGTAAGTATGGAAGAAAATCATTGACTTATTGAAAATATCATTAAACATAAGGTATCTATAATATCATTTAAAAAAGATGTATATTAAGTATCTATACTGATGTTATGAAGAGGCAGAGTTTGATTGTTTGTTTGAACGCTCTAATCTCAGAAACTATTGGTGCGATTTGAAGAACCTTTCAGTACTAGATAGTCTATTCATCGAAGAATAGGTTATTATTCTCAAAATAAAATTTGAGATCCCTGAGAAAATTGCTACTTTGTAACCTGAGGTGTAAAATCTAAGACCTATTTATTTATATAGACCTTATTATTAACAATAAAACAAAATAATGTACTGGGGTTTTGGAGTTCCCATTAAGATCTAAAAAAATGTCCGCTAGATCACATACCTATCATAGTTTAGTCACAATATCCGATTTCAAGTGTGAAGAAAGAAACTATGTTAAAGATGCATACTTACCTAAATTAAGGATTATTTTATCAAAACTATTTCCGTAAACGTAAAATCCTTTTTGTATCACTCCAATCGGACATTTCGTTTAGAAGTTATCACAAGTATAATACGCTTAGAATTATTAGCTAACCAGGAAAGCGGGACCGATTTCCATTAAAATTTCAATGGCAGATAACTGATGCATATTACATAACATAGGCTTCTATTGTTGTACAGATTTATATGTTTAATTCACATAATAAAAAAAAATCTACCACGAGTTGATAAAGTTAAACAAAAATAATTCTTAGGTAACATGTGATGTTAATAGTCTAAAAAAAAATTACATTACTATTATTTATAAATAATATTTTGGATACGTCCATAAGAATACTCTCTGTGTCTATGAGAAACACTTCATGAAATAAAATTTCATTATTTTTACAATAACATTGGCATATCTTTGATCGTTATTGATATCTGTTGTTACTTTCAGACCTTACATTCTGTGAGAAACATTGTATGCAAAACACGTTACAGCTGCAAATCTTCTTTCAAATCAACTTTCCTTTACGAAGCAAAAAGAAGTTGTATCATTGAGTTTGATCCGACAACAAATTTAATAAAAAAACCACGTAAGGTGGGCAAAAATTATAAAGGTATGTTTTTTAAACCATATTTTTTTATATATTCTTATTACGTAGTTAACTGTCGCAAGAATAGTCTGAGAAATAGTTAAAGCTTTTTATTAATAACTAGCGCCTTACAAGTTAAAAATATATTAATTAAATATTTTTTGTTATATTTTCAGTACGTAAAAGTAAACGTGATACCGCCCTTTATATAACACAGTGCATGCCTCAGCTAGTGAAGGAATATATTAAGACGGTAATATAATATTATTTACATTTCAAATACACAGATAGATCCTATTATAATTAAAAGTGTGAGTTTGTTTCAAATTTGGTATGGCAGAGAGAGGAGCTTGGAAGGTTGGAATGATCGTTTAGCGCGCGTTAAATAGGGACCCCTTAAACCTACACCTGGGTCGCAAGTAATAACCACTGTTGAAGCTCCTTTCCCTATAACGATGGACCCGGCACCCGCAGAGTGAATCCATTGAATGTTAAGAATTTTTGTCTCATATGTACATTACTATACTCCTTTTTGGCTAATATGCCAGTGGCTGGATGTGCTGTGATAATTTCTATTAATGAATGATACATTATGCTTTGAAAAAATCGACATTGACATTAAACTTTCTCTTAAAACAGGGACCTAAAAGATTGAAAAAATCTGAAGGCACCAAACCGGTACTCAGAGGGAGATCTACGAGGAAGTGTCATAGATTATTGAGAAAAAAATGTTATAATGCCTGCTTGTATTCTCTAAGACAAACATGTTCGAACGTGGATTGCTCGAAACAGTTTCAAAGGATCTTTAGAAAAGAATGTAAGAGGGAATGTGGAAGGCAATATTTGATTATTAACGATTCTAGTGATTCAAGCGTCAGTAACATCAGTGATGACAGTGATTAACCCCAAATATAAATTAATAAGATTGTCTATTCCTTTTTTTATATTATTTACATTTAAGAGATGTAAAAAATATTGTGAATTTGAATGGTTTCTACTGCGAAATAAAAATCATATATTAAATACGAGATAACTTCTACATATATCGTAAAACGGTCTTTAGTAGACTATAATTAATTATTGTGAAAAAAATTTTAGGAATAAAATTTTAATCTTAAAATTAAATGAATCATAATAAAATAGATTTATGCAATTCTTCTCATTCTTAATTTTAACTGTAGCTTTCATTTTCATCAGTTCATGTAATTTTCTTACAAAAAAACATGTAACTTCTTGCTTAGCATATTTTTACTGATATAAAGATTCTGGCAGGATTTATAGTCACCTTTATTTATTATTATCGTAATTCTTCTACTCATTAAAAAACAGCGAGGTTTAACATAAGTGGTTATAATATATGTAAGTAAGGGTATTTTAGAAGAATTGCTACTTACGCAATAGATCAGCTCCATATTCACAGTTGGCGAGA
This sequence comes from Danaus chrysippus, assembly GCA_916720795.1. Classification (NCBI taxonomy): domain Eukaryota; kingdom Metazoa; phylum Arthropoda; class Insecta; order Lepidoptera; family Nymphalidae; genus Danaus; species Danaus chrysippus. The sequence continues at coordinate 987,880 of CAKASE010000069.1, forward strand.
TGGTCGAACATCGCGGTAAGTACTGGTAGTAGGACTCCGTTTATGTAGCCAAGAGACGTGGAAGTCTTCAAATGGGTACCACGCAAGTGAGCGTATTTACCCTGAAAATAATGCAATATATCTGTTTATATATTGTAAGATACGTCATGTTTGTAATGTATTTTCTGTCTTATATTCACATTGGTTCTTTGTTATTAGTTTCTATGAATCAGAAGACATATAATAGCTTCCAATTAATAAATCATCTGTAGAATCTATGCTACTTAATGGTAACTGTCTTGTTGGGTTGTTTGGCAAATATGCATGATAGTGGGATTAGATTCGAAATGGATGACGTAATACGAAATTTTTTTTGACGTTAACTAACTAACTAATGTATGTATATGCTGTATAATAATATCAATCAAGCTTATTTTGCGAACTTGTTTATATAGTGAAAACACCTACCTCCTGTAAGTTCAATATGGTATGTCCGAGATCGTCTGCGACGTTATTGAAGAAGGTAAGCATGGAAGTTCTGATAAATTCGGGGCAGTTCTTCACCAGGGACTTGGCGTCGATACCCTTCACCAATACTTGGAGACATCTGACAGTTATACGAACGTCTGGACCGAAAGCTGCGAGCCTGTAGGATGAATAATTAAAAATAGAAATATCAACACAACATTTGCACCAGGGCAAAGACTCCGAAGAATATATGTATAAGTTATGAATTAATCCATATCTTGAAATCGTTCTTTGATTTTTTATTATTTTCTTCTATTAATCTAAACTAACCCAATAACTTTAGGATATTTATCATTAAGAATTGGTCATAGATATATATATAGTAGCAATGTTCACAAATAAAAATACTCATCCGAAATGGATATATTTTTTTATTTGTAACTACTGTAGTTTTTTTTGTCATACAAAAGCGTATAAGCTCTACACTAGACTAAAAAATTCGACGGCGAATTCGCAAAAAAAATATATATATTACCTTGATCTTAGTAAACTAGCCAGTTTACAGAATAATGCTGCAACCATCTCTTTTTCCTTAAGACTTGCCGCGCCGACGTTATTTGTAGCAGTCGCCACAGCGATGAAGTAATTGCGATGAGTTGAGAAATATTTTTCCATAAGCGGTAGAACAACCTGAATAAAATAATATTTAAGTATACAGCATTTTCATATATTATATACACTTATTAAAAATTATTTTCAAATTCTACCAAATAAATATTTAATTGGCTTGATTACGAGCTACTTAAAAAAACTACTCTATTGATTACTACTATAATCGTGCATTAACTTACTCTTTATATGATAGTGTATCTTAAGTATTTCAAAAAAACAAACTCTAAAAGCAAAAGTGATCTTTGGAACATCATGCTAAACAGCTGTACCAACTAAAAAAAAATATTCTTATATTCTATTGTTTTGAAGCCATTTAGTTTATTAGAAAGCATATTCTATATACCTTCTTAAAGTATTTTATCTCCAACTTGTCTTGCTTGTAACATAACAAAGGAATAGATAGAGGAAAGGGATCGAAATTCAAGTCGTACTAAGTTAAAAAATATCATTATATGGCTTTAAAAAATATAAATTTATATTTAACAAGAGAAAAATTTGGAAGTGCATATAAATATAGAAGTGTTATATTGAAATGTTAGTAATAAAAATATATGAAAAATTAATTTACAAATAAAGGAAATACAAACCTTAGAGAAGAATTTTATATCTCTAGTACTGGTTTTGAAGCTGGGTCGTCTACTGAATGTTGTGGATGGTTTTAGTAACTTCATGTTGATGGTGGCTCGGTCAATATATTGTATCAATTTTTCCAAAAGCGAGTATGCAAATCTGAGCTCTATTGCCACACCCGTAGAGGTCTGTTCGGTATCTCCTTGTGCTGTTTTGGGTCTGTGTAATTTGTAGCCTTGGTATTGCAGATATTTGAGGAATTCTTGAGATCTTTCTCGATCCTTCTTCTTCTCTTTGTCAGTTAGTAAGTCGTAGGGAACCAGTTGAGGATGAATTCCACCTTAAAGAATTGAATAAGCATGTATTTTAATTGAGTACATAAGATACGAATAATAATTAAATATTGTTATTATTTATATACTTGTAATTCATCTTCTTAAGGCTAAGTATAAGTTTTAGGACACAAAATAAAAAAGTTTCGATCACTGACCAAATAATGATTTATAACAAAAGCCTAGTAACAATTTTTATATTATGAATTACAAAAAAAAATACTCATATTGTATAAGATAGTTATAAAACAACTGAAATGTTGGTTTTGTTATTGACGATGGCAGAGTTATCAGAGTTTTACGAATGCCAGTTAAGCCACAACTGTAGTATTAATTTAATTCTATTTCTTAGGATATGACAGTCAATGTACTGCAGTAGATACATTGTTTCGTTTTCTCAAACAGAGCTTTCTAACATTCTCAAAGAAGATCTATTTGAATTTGCCATAAGCCTTCATACTTTTTTAGTCTTTATATTAAAATTGTAGTATATATTTTTTTATTTTCTGTTGTTCACCTTCTAAGTTAAGAAAAAAAAGTGTACTCAAAGCTAAGTAGTGGTTAGCATATGCTACATATCACTAGGACCTTTGCATTTTTTCTTTTGCTTTGTTGGAAAAAAAAGGAAACGGCACTTGTAGGATTTAGTGAACCAAACTGTACTGGTTTTTTGGACATGGGTTCCGTTTTCCAGCCCTAAAGTTGTAATTAATAGACTAACTTATTTTTTATTAAATAACCCACCAGATAACTCGGCAATAGAACGCAAAATTAAATCAACTCGATCGGATAATCGGTTGCCGATATCATCTCCGTGGATGTATGACCTGAATGACCATTATAGCGTTCTACTCGTTCCGTTCGCTTCACTTATTAAGTATGTATAGCTAATAGAAAATAAGATTTCATTGGTATAATACCTCCATTAGTGACCAGTTCCTCCTTTTTCTTCTTAGCCCAAATGTCGTGAGCATTTTCAGCGAGCCTCTCAGCCATATTCTGCATCTCTCTTGACAGGGTCAAGTTCGTCATGTCCACTGGATGAGGATTGTAATTGAAGGGAGTGGCTGAATCCGGCTGAAACAGAAATTTGTTTCGATTAAATATCACAAACATAGTATGTATCTATATTCTAAAATATTAATTACTAAAACATATATTGCCTAGCTCTTGGATAATATTCAAATGTTTTCTCTTAAATAAATTAATTCCACAATTATATTATTCAAGTAAAAATTGCTTTTAATGAGAACAACATTTTCAGCTGTTTTATTTATATTTAACAGTTATAAATATGGTCTTAAATTAAATGAAAAAATTGAAACAAAAACTGTGAAATTACGATTTTTCAGATGTACTACATGCAATTTTTTTATTTTGTTTTTCATTTTTGCTTACGTTTCGGTTACTTCACAATATTCGTGAACACGGTTAAATCTGATATAAGAGTGTCTTACTAAAATCTTACTTGAAATCTTCAAAAACACATTAACTTTTAAGATAAAGGTATACATGAGGTGAGAAAATAATGTATATTTTTTAAGAAGCCGAAAGTTGGTATGAAATATAAATAAATGACAAAGCCTAGAGAAAAAAATTCAATTTTATACCACGATTTAACTAATCAACATAATGTTAATAAAACACGTTCGTTGTATGTACTTTACTAAAATTGATTTCTCAAATCACCAAAAGTATATCTAACTGCTGTTAAGAAGATATAGAAATTATTTTCACATTATTCCTCTATAGTCATCTCTAAATGTAATTTGAAATGTGTCTGAATTTTTAATGTTTCTTATATATACTCGTATATATGTGTATATATGTACACTTACTGTCAATATTTCCGGTGTACGCTTAAGAAAATATTTACATTATTAATATTTTTTTTAAAGTAACATATGTGTATAAACATAATGTAATAATTATTTTATTACCACTTGTTCCTCCTGGACGCATGTTAAGAAAAATTAATTCAATTTATATGAGATATTTAAACAAACAAATATACACGAATATACTTTGTAACATAAATTTACAATTGTTTTAAACTTATATTAATGATCTATGTCATTATTATTAGGTATTATTTTTATATACCTTTTAAGAGAAAAACATCTTTATTGAAAGGCTGCATTAAAATACAGATTTCGTATTAAAAAAAATAATGTATTGCTTGCTTTTGAGGAAGTTTTATAAAAGAATCGTCAAGAAGAATTTTCATAAAGGAATTGTTTTTATCTTCCCTGTTCCTTTTTAGATGAAACAATTGCTATAATAGTTATTGGATATTATTATGAAGTATACTCACGACTCCAGACTTTGACTGTCTTCTCATGGAACTCCTGTTAGTGCTGGGAATGTCAACTTCCGAATGTTCTACGGACCAACCAATGGCCAGCAATGCCTTGAGAGATTCACGCACCGGCTCTTTGTAACGCTCTTTTTCCTATTAATAATTAGTCAAACATTATATTATATTAATCCATATTACCTAAGTTCATAAGTTATTGTAAATGAGAAAAATAACTTTTAAACGAAACGTTAGGTACGTCCCAAAAGGTATATCGACTTCAAACGGTTATTAAACTAAGTAATCTACATTTATTATCTAATTTATTGTTGAGATTGAGTGTCAGGTTAATGATTAACCATATTATATCTTAAAATTTACATATAGATATATATTTTATAAATAGAAATTATAATAATAACTAATGTTTCTTTATAGATTCACGCATTTGATCAGCAGAATCCTTTATCGTTTAATAAAAGGGTAGTTTCGTTCTTTGATTCTAGTCACTTGTAATGTAATTAGTTTTTCGTAATATAATACTAAATAACTTACGTAATCATTCAGCATATTATAAGGTTTGAGTCTTGGATGACTTTTTTGGCTGTCCGACCAGGACTCAGCATACACCCAACCATTTTCAATTTTTCTACAAGAAAAGAAGAAATGTATTTTGATTACAATTATATTCAAAAGATGACTGGCACGTTAACTTCCACCTTATACACGAACCAAATCGAGGCTAACTGGAGGACGCAACAATATTTAAATTATAAATCTACCCTCATATAAGAATGACGTTACATTATATTACGATTACAACCCGCTTAAAAGTTTCATTTAATATACTAGCTGCGCCCCGTGATGTTACCCGCGGATTTCCGATATTTCCGGGATGTAAAGTAACCTATGTGTTATTCCTTGACGTCAGCTTCCAGTATACAAAATTTTATCAAAATCGGTTCAGCCGTTTGAGCGTGAAGAAGTAACAAACATACACACACACTCACAAACTTTCGCAATTATAATATTAGTAGGATTACATAAAAAGGGGCATGAGAAGAAGAATAATGCCTCGTTCTTTTTAAATTGTTGAACCAATGGGATATAAAGTATTAGGTAATTTTTCACCTTGAAGCCCAAGCGTCATGGTAATGTTCAGAAAACTTCTGGACGATTGTATTGAGATCATTATTGAGTGCCACTGAAGAAGTGTTTATAGGTTGGGGATCGTATTGAGGATTGTCAGCACCTGTAAATTTATTGTATAAAGTAAATCTTTGAAACTTTACTTTGATATTTTAAAATTGTATAAAATCTTTGCCTGTGGTATGTTGTGTTTCTTTTCCGTAAAACTCATCGTCGTAATTCTTAGATAAAGAGTAATCGGGTGGTAGAGCGCATCCTGAAATAAAAATCAAATTTTTATTATCCGAAAGACTAAGAAATTGTTGAAGTAGGTTAAAATTTGCTTGTTTTTTAAATAGCATTATATTTTATAAGCAATCTTACAAACTTATAACCATAGATGATAATTCTAATAATTTACGATCACATCGATTATGTAATAATCAAGATATCAAGTTTTTCGAATACTATGCGCTTATTATTATTTAATGACTACATAATCTCCACTTTTCGGTTCATTTACAGCAACCGTGATCACGGGTGGGCGAGATGAAAAAAGTTTTTTCATTCCATAGTCATAAAATAATAAAAAATGCGTAGTTATATCCGAAAACCTTAGTTTCATTTAACAAAAAATAATTTCATCATTTAAAAAATAACTAGACGAAATATTATAAATATTCCACTAACCAATAGCAATGAGACATGGTAAGGCTTTCCCGAATAGTTCAGGTTCGTAGTCCATTTTGCTGAGGGAGTCAAAAATGTTTGAGAACAGCATCATAGTGAGACGTTTTTCCTCATCAGAAGACGCTCCATATAGACCCTGGCCGCCAGTACTGCCGTAGTATTTAGCGCATCGTTCGTAGTGAAGAGTTAACAGCTATGAATCATAAAGGATATATGATAATTAAATGCTTTTATTTTTATTTAAGTCATAAAGAAAGTTATCCGCATTTGGTAAGGTGCATTGATGTGACAAGAAACGTTTCGTTTTCGAATTATTAAATTTTAAATATAACATTGTTAAGACGTGAAAAGTATAAAAAAAGTAGCTAAAAATATATTTTCATGTACTGAATAATTCAATTGTTTTAATAGGGGTAGTCAAGGTGAGAAGATTATTGTGTAGATTTGAATGATTCTACTATTATACTGCTTATGTTGTGTAATTTTACGAATTGATAGTATCAGGGCAGTTTTAAGAGCAAATAGTATTAGTCTGTGTATGTGAAAATGGCATAATACACATATATTTTAGTCGTACCCGTAGTGCAACGGTTGTATATTCTGATAATCTCGACACATCAACAGTGAGTTTTCTCAAAAGTTTCAGTAACATTGAAGGTTGCATAGCCGCTGTCAACGCTACAAGGAAGTCCGAAACCGCTTCACGTTGACCCTTGGTAAGCATCCTGTTCTTGGATAACCTGATTTAAATAAAAACACTTTTATTATTATATTGGTCAATAGATGAAAGAATTATATTCTATATGAAAAGTATATAACTATGGACTGCGATACCACGGTAATTTGTTTTATTTTTTATTTAAAAGAAAGATTTATAATTTAAGTAGATGAATATAAAGCTGATATTAGCCTTTTGTATTTACGATGATATAAAGCTACAAAATGTTATCTTTAATTAGTTAATAATTTTTTTAAGCATTTATTAAAGAAAATATTGGTCAAAACCTTTTTTAAATATGCGCATAGGGACAAACAAATGACGAGTTTTATAGAACATTACCTATAAACTGTGTGTAAAGTGGCGTCCAATAAGCTAGCGTAATTCTCAGCTTCGTTGTAGAAGTTCGCGTGTTTGATAAGAAGCGGCAGAATAGAGTTACCGATGTAGCGGTTCATAGATAGTGCCATGTCAGACTCACAACCATCATTCTGAAAAAAAAACGTCGAGAGGAACATTCTAACAAGGGAACCCAAAAATTATTTTGATACACTTATGTTTTTATTCTGTCAAAGTCTTCCAATTTTCTTCAAGAAATCAATAGTTTTTCCATTTTATTGTCTAAATTTTGTAAACGGCATGACACTCTCAACTAATGTGTCGTATTTATTATAAAGGTAAGAATCTTACTCTATCCAACATAGTAGCAGCTCGTAAGTCCGGTAAGAAAGCTTCTTCTAGTAATCGATAGAACAACTCCTGAGTTTCGATACCGTACACCCGCTCCAAGAACAAACCAACGCTCTGTTTGTGACCAGGTATTAAACCCGATGGCATATCTAGAACATGAAATATCAACATTATAAAAATATCTCATTCTTTTATAATACAATTTCATGTATAACAGGAATCTTTTTTATTAAAAAACGGTTCCGAATAAATCTATATAAGGAGTTTGTTTAGAGCTTATCGTCTATGTTTGATGGCGCTAATTGGAGATTAATCGAAACTAGGTACACTTGAGTGATTTAGTTTTCTTATTTAAAATACGTTTTTAAATTGCTTATTGTTTGATTTGTTAGTTGAAACCGCTTCAGGTGATCACGATTCAATTTTTTTTAAATAAAATTCCACGTTTGCCGCTAAAAATATATACAATAAATCTATTACTCACCAGATTTTGGTCTTTCCTCACCAGCAGCAGGGTTGTTGAGAGTAAATCGAAGGCTGAGTACTCCTTGAAGGTCTTCGAGTGGTACCAGCGAACGAAGAATGGCTCGAGCTCGGAGTGATTCATTTTTACCCTGGTTTATATATAAATAAATTAACATCTAATTATGTATAGGAACTTGGCCCTTAACAGAATTATTTTTTTGTTCCATAGTAGCGTAGGTTAACGGGCGGGGAGATAATCAATCTAAGTCTATTGAAAAAATAATCAATTTAGTCTTTAAAATTACAAATGTGCTGTCATATATATGTATAGTTCTTTTCTCATAATTGATGTTTTGTTAGATTTATTATATAATAAGTCAATACTCACAAGAGCTATAACAGCGGCATCAGGAGCACACCTTCCCAGGAGATCAACCAGTGTACAATAGAAGTTTAATATGGCAGCGCCAGTGTCAATATAATCTTCATCATCTTCAGATTGAGGAAGAGGATGGCTGAACTGATAAATGAAAATAATTTATTAATTTTTATTTATTTACCAAGTAAGAATTCATTCGTACTGGCCATTATTGTAAACATGCGACGAAAAAATCGTTCTGAACACATTTTCAAGTCAATTATGAATAAATTACTATATTTTCTATTGCAGATCCTCTCAAAAATTGTTTGGAAGCAAAAATATATAAAAGTACAAGATGTTATAATAAACAATATAACTAACACTAATATCGCCCCCTTCTTCCATCTCTCTAAGTTTTCTTCTATCAGCGATCCTCTCACTCATTTTGTTGGCGTCGACGATAGCTTTCAATAAACCTTCACCTTCACCTCGTAAAGCTGGTCCAAGGCATTCAGGTCTTCGGATCAAGAGCCTGATGACGAGGTTAGCGTTTTCTTCTACGCTCTCACCATTTACCTTTCAAAGAAAGAATATGTAATAGTTATTATATTGAGTGGAGTAAATTTTTATAAATAGCAATATTTCATAAAAAACGATGCATATGCAATAGTTACAAGAGTTTTCTATATACAGTAATCAATAATTTTTTTTATACATATAGTTATGACAAGTTTTTTAAAAAAAGAAGTTTATTATTTTTTAATTTTTGTTTTAGGATTGCGTCTTCTACAATAGATAAGAACATGTATTTAATATATTACGAATAGTATTATAGTTATACGTTATACATTTTTCATATTTATGTATATCGTTTCTGTAAACTGTAGTTTTCTGCACAAACTTACCCAGACACAGAATCTAAGGAAGTCTAGATATCTTTCTCCTTCCACTGGATCCCATCCAAGGTCAGGGTAACCCTTTTCTACGAGCTCTGAATTACTCTGAAGGCCACAACGAGAGAGATACACAGCTATTTTCTCCAAGTAGTGCTCTCTGTAATTTTAAATAGATTTTTCCGTTGTTCATACATTTTATGTAAGTTTATTTTCAAAACGATTGTCAGAATATGGATGTATTATATAAAATCAAAGATTTAATGAACTTTTTTATCAGTGCTATTTCGTTTTTTCTAAATACCAGTTTATTAATATTACCTTCTATTTATATAAATAAATATCTCACCGTAAAGCCAAAGCCAGCTCGGTGTTTTCCATCAAACTAGAGTAAGCAACATCAAGTGGTGTAGATCCTCTAAGAGATGGTCTGGATAGAAGAATATTGGAGTTTTCTAGCAGGAAATCGAAATGATCAAACATAGCCTTTTGATTCTGACGACCAGTCCTACAGAAGTAGCAGAGGAAACGACAACACGCGACCACCATTTCATGAGAAGTATCCTGTAATTAAACAAATTTTACATTATTATGTGAATTTTCCTTTGTATATGTTCATTTATTTTTAAATAGTAAAATCAAATTCAAAATTCACTTTTCCACGCATCATTTTGAGTTGTTATACACATTTTCAGATCAATTTGATTTCACGTTTTCATCATTCAAAAGCCTACTACATCTTAATTTCTCTTTATTTTAAATATTTTAATACAAAAAAAAAATATGGTACAAATTCTTTTCAGACGAAAATAACTTTGTTTTATAAGATGATTTTTTTCGAGTTATCCAAACTTTCGAATGAGGGTTTTCGTTTTCATTATCACAGCCACAACATGTCTTAGATTTTTTGTTAATTGAAATTATGCCAAAATTTGAGTAAAACTCTCCTACAGCTTCTTTAATGAAATTTAGGTGTCACAAATCTTCTAATTCTTGTATTACGGAGAGGATGTCAATTAACAGAACTAGAATAATATTTTAGACAATCTGTTTTATTAAAGTAAAGCATTTCACCTTCTCTTTGTCTTCTGGGGAGGGCGTAGCGCCGGCGGGCGCGTCAGACTGCGCCTGCGCACGTCGACCGAGGGTATTCATCATCACAGCCATTACGTTCTCATGCACACGAAGAACTCTAGTGTAAAATATAACATAAATAATCTTTTAAATTATAGTTTATATATGTTAAAATTATATATTTTTTGGGTGAATGGTAAAGGAGTATGAAATAATTTTAAATAAAATAAATACTATTCTTGGATTTGTTTGTAATTTTTTGTGTATAAATTAATTGAAAATAATATATTTATATACCTTATTAGATCAGGATGTTGGAAGAACGTGTGATTGTTGACTAGTTTCCTGAAAGAAACGAAAAAAAATGTCAATATATTTATACGCTTCAAGATTCTTGTCTAGCTTTAAATAGTGTTTCCTAACTAACATTCACAGACTTATTCTTCGTCTGTGTCAAAGATAATATTAAACGATTTAATCGATACATAATGTTGTAATTTAAATAATATCGTATAAACATTTTGTCAAGCGCAAAAAAATTGCCTAAACTTAATCCAAAGAATGCCGGTAATTTAAATATTCCTATGATTGAAAGAAGAAAGATGTAAGTTTTTTTATATAAAATAGATCAGTTAACAAACAATAGTTCCCAAAGCATAATTTCATGTCCACTTACCATAGCCTTTTCCTCATAAGTTCCTCTTCCTCCTGGCTCATTTGTACCGGCAGCAAGGCTCTGATCTGACTTAATCCAACCCACATCTCAGCCACGTCTAATTTCGTCTTAGCATTGATGACGTACGTCTTCTCCAAGGCACGTATAAGCTCGCCTATTGCGTCGTATTGACGTACTAGAAGGCTGCGTTAAATAAAATTATGATTGTATAATTAATAATTTTGGAGCCATAGAAATAGGCCTAGCAAAAAAACTATTCAACCAAATTTTACAATTAAAATAGCTTATAAATGAATGACAACAGAATTTTATGGTTGTTCGTTGTAAATAGCAATAACAAAATAATTTGAAAATGACGCTATATTTGGAAATAAGGTAATATAAAGCAGTCGCATTATAAAATATCGATCAATTGTGTTGTAAAACAAAGAACGTATATATACAAACGAACGAAATGAGAGAACGAATTATATTAGACAATCACGTTGAGAATATTTTATGTATTTATGAAGATATCTTAGCTTTATACTTGTTTTTCGTACCTGAACATCTCTCTCACAAGTTTTGGTGTTTCTATCTGAGATTCTTCAGCCCAGTTGACTATCGTCTGTATCAACACCTTTCGGAACTTTTCTTCTGGTGATTTCTTCGGTGGTTCTTCTATCGCCTGTGACATTATTATACAAGTTTAATATTGGTGTTTGTTTAAATATAAAGTATGTTACATGAAAGGCCACATGTTCTATATAATTATATTAGAATACAAGGCAAATTATAATTAAAATATTCTATACAAATCTTGTATGTATAAAATTACTTACCTTTTGTTCGTCTTCCAATTCTTTTACAGTATTGATAATATTGTAGAGTTTCCCAAAGGCACCTGGTTTTGTTTGTGGTTCCGAAGCTTCCTACGTATTGAAACTTTCTAATTAAAACCGCATGCTAGTTTATGTTTCGTGGATTCTAATTGTGGATGTGTGTGACGTACTGTAGTGTAGGATAAACTAAAAAAACTCAACCTACACGCAAAGTGACTTGTTAAATCTAATCCTAAAAGCACCGCTTTTAGGTTTCAACTAAATCTAAGAGAAACTTTATAGCCCAAGATATTTAGAGTAAGGAAGAAACAGGTACACTAATTAAAATTTCAAGTATCACGTTTGTGTTTGTATAAATATCTATGTCAATAAAATCAACAAAATAGCATCTATATCCAATCTTACATGCGTTTTATTATTAACTTACATCACCGTCCGGTTCCTGCAAAGCGTTCAAAGATACGTGCGTCATCAGGCTTTCATGGAACTCATTCATACGAGTGATCAACTCTTCACCACAAGGACAATTCTCTGGGTCATCGTCTTCCATATGTTTGAAACCTAGTTAAAAAAGAGATTTTTAGTAGACGGAATGTAGATAACAATTTATATATATGTAAATATAACACATTTTGCTGACAATATCTCAAAAATTATACTTTTTGAAGTTGATCTACCGTCAGTTTCAGTATATACCTTAAAACTAAAATATATTTTATATAAATATAAAAACGTCTGTGGGCTGTTCTGACAACTGTTTGCACTGTAATGATATGCAATTTTCGTTAGATATAACTATTAATCATTAACATACTCAGTATAGCATTCATTTGTTCTCGTGGTGGACAACGGAATTCCCTGGTTTTCTTGGCAGCCACTGCGCTCGGAAGATCTGATTGTTTGATCTCAGTATAACGTCTGTAAAAGAAATAAATGGATTTATCAGAAAAATTATATCATTTTATATTTTTCATAAATATAAAATGATATAATAGTAGTAGTCGTAGTCATATATACTATAATTTTAATAGAGTACTATATGCTAAGCCATTTAGAGTGATTTAAATATTCAATAAAAATATATAATAAACTTGAAACAAGTATTTATTAAATGTATATTTTTTTCGTGAGACAAAAAAGCAGCATTTCGCAATTTTTGTTTATGCATAGGTCGCCAGACCTAGCTTTGAAATTTTATATAACCTGAAATACTCACAATTTTTATTTGAATGCTATCACGTTTTTCATTTATATTTTACTATGCTTTCCGAAAGGAACAAAAGTTTTTACATGAAAACTAATCAATACGTGAGATATCAAAGAATTTTTTCGTACCTCAATTGATCAGTCTGCAAATCACCCACGAAGTCATGAGCAAACGCAATAATGGATTCTACTCTGTGTCTTAGCTGGATGTCGTTTAAATGTTGCAATAAGTAACACATTTGTAGTTTAGCACCTTCTGCCATTTTCATATGAAGAAGTCCTTTTCTATGTTCATCTTTCCCTTCTAAAAGTAAAATTATGTCGTATTTTAAACTTATTTATATTTAAATCCTTGTACTGTGAGCTTCTTAAAATAATATCATTTTAAAATATCCGATATTACAAAGCATACGCCTCGATATAATATCAGATATCTTATGAATTGAACTTAATAATGTCGGTACTTAAAGTAAAATGAATTTCATGGCTTTGATAGCAAATAGCCTGTAATGACGGAGCCAGTAGAACCAATCTTAGTTTCTAAATAGTTTGGGAAACTAAGTATAAAAGAGTTATTATATTCAAACCTTTATCGAATGTGGGATCCCATGTTTCTGGATTGATCATGATGAGGAGTTTTTCAACGTCTTCATCTCTCATCATACCAACTAGTAGAAGTCTATCTACCAGTTTAATGAGGGGCCTATTAATAAATAGAAATATTAATCATATATCTATAGAATAGAAGTAAAAAAAAATTTAGTTTTAGTGATTTATGTGATGAAAGTTCTAGTGCAATATTATAATGTTATGTTCCAAAATTTCAAAGGATATAATTAATAAATGTATTAACTTATATTTTAGTATAATATTTTTTCAAATTGGAAGAACTGCACAACTTTGAATGAACTACGAAATTTGTATTATGGAATATACACAGCATGGAGAACTGCAGCATGATTTATCACTAAAATATGTAAAATTTCCTTCGAGCTGTTACATATATAAAATTTGAACTACTTTTTGATATTTCTGAAAAAGTATTGTTGGATGTGTGCCTAGTATAAATACTATGTCACACGAATTTATTATTTAATCCTGTAATACTATACTATACTCAATTAAACAGACTCTTGATATTATAGTCTTGTTATTTCACGCCTATTTATTAAGGTGCTATACCGTAAGCACAGCACTTCCCACTTTTATTTTTGGTATAGGGGCAATATACTAACAGAAATAGGTTTTCATTGCTTCCTCCTACTGGATCTCTGTTGTGAACCTGGTTTGTCTCAACTGCTTCAGCCAAGGCTGTCATAACAAACTCTCGAACAACTTCCAACGGGAACAACGGGGAGTATAAGTTACTGATGTCAGATATACTTTCACTGGAGACGAGAGAATCCATATTAATCTGGTTATCCTTAATAATATTATAAATATTAAAGTAGGTGTTGTTAGTTAGTTTTTTAACGTGATATCACATAATCGAACCTTAAATTTTTTTTGCAAGAATATGTGTTAGAAATTGTTGTAGAAAAATGTAAGGGGAAAACCATTTTAGAAAATGGTTAAGGGCATGTTTTTTAATATATAAACTCAGATTCTTCTTCGATTAGAAATAAAATGGAGACGTTTTTGGCTATAGAACGATTGTTACTTTTAAATTTTAATGCTAATCAAATAAGTAAAAAAATACCTATTTGATTAAAGATGTACAATAGCAAATAGTTATAGACCATAAAGTTTCATTGCTTTCGATTAATTCTATGTAAATTTATTAAAAGCTTCAAGAAAAATATAAAAATAATTGAATTAGAACTAGCTACGTACGCTATATCAGTCATTTGCATCATAGGTCTAACACTTTCAGTTTGTAGTGAACGAAGGCTGTGTTTCATTTCTGGTTCGTCATAAAGCGCTTTAAGTTCTGGCCCTAGAGGAATTACGAACTCATTCTTGCACGCTTCCCTGTAATAAATATAAGGTATTATAGTAATTATAAGTTTTTTGTATTAAATTTTTCATGCCTGTATTAAGTTATGTCAAAATTGATTATTTTCATTCTAAATTTGTTGGATATTTCAGAAATACTTACACTCATCTTGATATTAAGAATAAGAATGACATTTTTTCTATTCTTATTGATATAAAGTCAACTCATTTAATATAATAACTGTATTTTTTGCCACAAAAGTAATCAAGAGAATAAGAGATATTATTTTTTATAATAATATTAAAGCCTTACATGGTGGTTGCATGTGACTCCAAATGCAGAGCTATCAACAAGTCATAGAAGCCTTGACGTAATGGACCCGACATGTATTGTGATTGTATAGCATACAATAATTGCTTCTGATCCACATGTTGACATAGAGCATGGGCAGCTCTGTGTACATATTTTAAAATTTAAATTTTAAGGAAATAAAATAAATGACATATGTTAACACTCAGGAATTACATTAATATTCTTATTGAATTTAAACACATATGAATTTTTGTATATATCACAAAGTTGTATCTTAAAACTATTAAGGTAAGAAGCCAATATTTATCAAAAATATGCAGGTATTATTTTGACCATAACACCCTCATATACCTACTATACATATACCCTCATATATAATTAGACGTAAAATGACCAGTTGAAACATATGAAGTTCTAATAGTTTTATAGGTAAATAATTTATAGTATTATTAAATAATTATGATCAAACTAAATCCCTCATATAAAAAAGTCATTACAACTTGGTTTAGAATCGTAAAACTGTAGAATCGAATATATAATATAATACTTATTTAAATAGGAGTATTCTTTGCATTTTTGTGCTGTACGTAACACCTAATTAATTGTATCATTAATTTATTATTTATATAATTATTTATATTTATATAATTTAAATATTATATAATTTAAATAATTAAATTAACCTGCCAAGTTCAAATTTAGAAGTATTATAATTTTATATATTTTTAACCAAACACCTACGTATTTTCACAACTATACCATATTTTAAGTTGGGTGTATGGTAAAGTGAATTTCGGCCAGATGGACCGTTGACGTGAATAAGGTGACGGGTAGTGGCTGGATGTGGAAGGCAGAGGACTGGGTGTGGTGGCGAGTCTTGGGAATGGCAAATGTTTACCAGTGGATCATGCTGTTGATGAAGATGATTATGATCGATTTCAAAGTGCATCTAAACTTGGCATTAGATTGGATTTCACCCCTTTTTTAGGCAAACAATTAGCCGATTGGAACTTGGCCCCCTTTTTAACAGGCATGTTTCTGGTGAGATTTCAATACTTTTTTTCAAGAAATCGTACATACAATCGTACTATACAGCCGTACAATGCATAACTTACAGCATGAAACATACAGCTACCATCTGATGGCATAGAAATTACCCTATGTGGTATATCTCCGCCAACCACCAAAAGATGCACAATTTCCATCGTTGGTAAATGAATAGTAGAAAAGAAATAGAGTGAATTTGTGCTTTTAACACACACAATTAATTAATCAATAAGCAATATCAAAATTAATCCTTTAGCAAGTCAAATCAGTGATCCATTTAATCGTAATCGTAACCATATACAGGGTGACTGGTGAATTACTATCAATATTTAAGGAGCATACTCGGTACATGATTCTCATTCGAATTATGTAAAAAAAATAGGTACTTAATTTTTGACCAAATTTCCGTATAAATAAATAAAGTGTGTACACGTTCCAAGTGTTCCTAGTGTGGACGCGTGCGGCGGCGTGCTGATACAACAACACGCCGCCGCGCGCGTATGTGTGAGTGTGTAGTGTAGAGTAATCTGTAGGGTGTTCATACGATGCGTAATTAATTACACAACTTTTGGTTCACTTTACTTAGAAGTTTATTAATATTTATGTTATATTAATTTTTATTTTGTCATATATGATCGTCAAATATCACGTCCTCAAATATCGATAGTAATTCACCAGTCACCCTGTATAAGATATCAAGACATAAGTGTAGAAAGAAATAGAAAGAAATGACCATCGATTCCTTATAGACTTTCATTCATATATACTGCAGACAAAACAATATCGCGATTCAATTATACCGCTAGCGCTATCTATCGAAATAAATTTATAACAATAGAAACCTGATTTTTTTTAGGTAAGCAATATTTAATTAAGTTATACAATGTGCATTATGTATACATGACAATATTTTATATCCCTTATATATATATCAGTTCTTAAGAAGCGCCCCACACTTTTTTGCACAATAATATTAATTTAAAAATAAATTAACAAACAATAAATGGTATTTTTGTGAAAACAAGCGTGATGAGCTTCATATATCACTTCTTGAGAAGCGCCCCACGCTTTTTTTTTCAATAATACCATTTATTGTTAATTTTAAACAATTTAAATTAAATTGATTTCCAAGGTTATAAAGGTTAAATTAGTTTCCACGCGGTTTCTTTCATCATTGGAGCGTGTTTTTTAGTTTTTTTTAAACTATATTTATTTTTTATTTTTTAGTTTCATTTATCACCGATTGATAGATGTACTCATATAATTAATTATTAATATTTCATTATTATGTATTTTATTGTGCTGAGCTGAGCGCCTATATAAAGGTTTTGATTACCTGTCAGTGAGTCAGTGCCAAAATTAGCTATTTTCACAGGGTCATATTTCAGGATCTACTGAAGCTTTATCTATGAAATTTGGCATACTGCTTTAGGACTAGTATATGATTACGTAGGTACAATTTTATCTCTGTACTTGCAATAGACATTGAGCTACAGGGGGTCAAAAGTGGGTCGAATTTATTAAAAATTCGATATTTAGAATTGAGGCAACTCACGCTTGACCGATTTCTTAAATTTCTTAATTTTTTCTTAATCTACATATAACACACAACCTGTGTACCAAATTTCATAATGCTAAAACAATGGGAAGTGGCCTAGAGGTTTTGATTACCTGTCAGTGAGTCAGTGCCAAAATTAGCTATTTTCACAGGGTCATATTTCAGGATCTACTGAAGCTTTATCTATGAAATTTGGCATACTGCTTTAGTACTAGTATATGATTACGTAGGTAAAATTTTATCTCTGTACTTGCAATAGGCACTGAGCTACATGGGGGTCAAAAGTGGGTCGAAACGGTTCGTGTAAATATAGTGCACGGCATGCGCCGGCCTGTGGAACTTGGCCGGCGCACTACCGTGCGCTTAGATATGACTCTTGGTGTTTATAATAAAACCTTAGTTATAATTATAATTCATAATTTCATAAGACTTACCTGTAATTGCTTTGGTAACATAAAGCAGCGTATAGAGTGAGAGTGTGTGAATGGAAACTTAATAGTTTGTCCATTTCTATCAACTCTAGAATATCGATGCAACGATCTTCCTCTGCAAGTAGAAAACAAATTATTAGATTGCGTTGGAAGATTATTATAAGAAAACTAATATATGGGAAAAGTAAACTTGTCACGATGTTCATAGCATTAAGATTCTTACTAGGTACACTATGTATCTTTTGTTTCCACAATATTTTTATAACTTGTTATAAAAGAAGGTAAGTAAATACTTGACGTTTGGTTGTTTTCGTAACTGTTTAATAATTTGTATACTCCTTCTAATCAATTAAGAGGTTCTTCGTGTAACATTAGATAGGGTTTGACTTTGAAACCACCAATTCAGGCATAGTGGGTGAATTATTTACAAACCGGGTATATGCAAGGCCAGCATTGACACCGCATCTTCACAGAGCATAGACCAACCACGGATGTCTGACAACTTTAACGCGTGTACTTGAAGAAATTGATTTGGTACCTAAAACATAAGATAGTAATAAAGTTACCTACCATTTTTGTTACGTACGTAGCAAATAATGAGCAAAAAATATAACAGAATTCAAAAATATGTCTTATAAAAACAATATAGTATATAATTTGCTTTATTGATATGTTATAAATTAAATATTTGAATAAAATACTTACTCTAGCCCACTGGTGTGGTTTTAAACATTGAACTTTAAGTCTTGGGGGGAACTGTGGGTTCACATGTTTGTCGCTTGTTGGAAGAACAGCAGCACTGAGTGGAAGACTTGTTGATGATCTGCCGAGCTCGATTTGAAGAATCTCTTTCGATGTCGCTTCAACGAAGATGGCTGGGAAGAGTTTTGTCTCAGTTTCCATCTGAAAAAGTGTGTTTTGTTCATATATATTATAAAGTTACATAATTTACATCGTTATCAATTTACACATATCTGAGAGCTTATATTGTTATTGCTATATTTAGCATATATGTAAGTCAAAACTGATTCCCAAAACGGGCAAGAATCAAGGTATGCGTTCTAGTTCTGAAAACGCTTTAGAAACTGTCTTTTAATACTGAATTGGTTGGCATTCTCACTTAAAGAGTAAATTAAATTCGGTCCAAATTACACTTCGAAAAATATATTTAAAATAAATCACCTTGAACTTAATGCTAGTATCCTTTCCCTCACAAGTAAATGAAACAGTGCCTGTAGAAGTATCCACGGAACATCCGATAAACATGCCTTGAGACGCTCCCTTAGCAGTAGCCTCTGCCATAACTTCATTGTATAATTCATCAGCGCGCACCATGTAGCAAGACTGACGATTTACACTAGAGACGTTAAATTAAAATTATTAATTTATTAATTCTCTCACAGTAGTTAATATTTGTATTATAATTGTTAGGTTTCTGACTACAAAAATATAAATAATGCTTTTCTAGATCGTGATGTGAATGAAAGCAATTGAGGAAAGAAATGGAAACAAACACAAGACCTATTTTTGAGGGTTAAAGTGGGCTCATTATTATGATTTCTAATTCAAACATAGAATGCTATCGTAATTGTCAAACAATTTATCTATTAAGTGGACTAACCTTTCAATAACTCTATCGTAATCATCAGTGATGATGACCGATGATTTAGTGACCTTGTTCTGATTGAAGTCCTTTGAGTGTAGGTGGTATTGAGTTGTCACCCAGCCTATATACACGTGTGTGGGATCTTGACCAGGGAAGATTCTGACAATAATAGAGACTTGTTCATTTTAGCACTTAATTATATACAGTACAACTTAAATATTTAAAATTTACTAGTAGGCAATTCAGTTTAGAATTTTTATATTTATATTTATAATTATATTTAATTTTTATATTTATATTTATATTTATATTTATATTTAATTTTTATATTTATTATTTCAAACATGTCTATATTAAATTATTTATTTATTACAATTATGTTGGTATTTTTACATTTATATCTAAGTTTTCAGTGTCTCATAAACCAGTATTGGTTTTTCTGTACACTGGAATTCATCGTCGTTAACACACAATTACATTGACATCTCAATACATTTATATTTTGTACTTAGTGTATTAAACAATAAACAAAAAAGACATCAAACTTATAATATAATGATACAGGTATGACAAAATAGAGTAATAAAATTAACTAAATATATAAAAACAATATAAAGTGCATAATCTAACAAATAAGTAACATATACAAGGTAAATGTAACCTTATTATTATTTTTATTAAATACATCGATGATAAGACTGTACGAAGAAAATAAAACCTCTATCATCACAATACCTGACTCCATAGAAGTATTCATTGATAAGTTTTAAGCAATCAGCATCAAAGATCTCATTTCCAACGGTCTCTGTAGCAGCCGCACTAAGTGTTGCTGACGTCATTTGCTTACGCTCCTGTGGCGGTGTCGATACGGCTAAATTTGTCTGGAAAAAATAATTAAGTTATGTAATATAATATGTTAAAGAAATGTGAAAAAGTGAAGAAGGAAGGAGAAGATTATATTTATTTATTATTTTATTGTTAAATATTTTTTCCACCTATTAAAGAAAACAACGAAAAAATTATTCTATTTAGTTAACATTTGTTAAAATTCCTATTGATTATGTTGACAGATATTTTTAAACGGTTAGAGTTTTTCAGAATAATAATTAATAGATAGATCTTTTGTTAATAGTTTTTCTTAAGTAAAAGCAGATTAATAAAAAATAATAAGTGTAACATTTATTGACAATAAATTATAAAAGAAAGAACACTCAATACACTTCTTTGTAGACTTACGTTCAAGCCAGTTTGGCTTCCATAAATGTTTGGTCGACTAGGCCTACCCTGAGTGTATCTTTGATTTGCCTTAGGAGAAAATAAAACATCAACAAAATATAGGTTAAAATAGGATAGTAAAACATGGGTAAAACTACAATGTAGGGAAAAAAAGTGAAATCTAATGTTTACTATTAATAGGATCAAAACAATAAAACCATTAATCAGATGTATTTATAGGGGGGTTTTGGAGTCAGAATAAAACGGGGCTTTATGATATAGCTCTTGATTAAAATTAGAAATGTTATAAATTACTTGGGAAATGCGTATTTGTGGATTTGGCCGTCTCATTCCTCCTCTATCTGGTGAGACTTCTGTGTCACTAAATGGATCAGGAGTCTTGGATTTGCCAGATTTCCCCCGTTCCCCGCTCTCACCACGTTTGCTGCGGAAGAATCTGAAAGGCAGAGTTTTTTGATTCTTAAAACTGTATAACAAAAAGAATAAGTTGAAGATAATTAAACGTATTTTTCTAAAAGTTCAAAACATTTTCGAAAATGTCAATTCAATATCCATTAGAAATACATTATTTAGTTTCAAAATATATCTTACTTGAAAGGAGATCTGCCTCTTTTATCTGCTTTTTTGTCTTCTGGCAAATTCTGGGCACTGAGTTCGTACTTGGCCATTTCTGCTTCACTCGTGGATCTATGCATTCCATTCACCGTTCCTGTCATTATAAAATTAAACTTATTTATATATTTATAAATTTCATATTTTGGTTAACTTGACTTTGATAGACTGATATCGTCTACTGTTACTGTTACCCAACTGTTGAGTTTTAAATCCAGTTGTTAATGTCAAGTGTGTAAAATAAGCATAATGAATTTTGATACTATTTATCAAGACTTCTGACTTGTTTTTTAATGTTATAAAAAAATAAGTCAGTAAAAGAATAAGCAATGATAAAAGTCCGAAAATGAAGTAACAGCTTAAGAAAATGAAACTATTAGATTATTCTTGTCTGTGAGATATATTTTTTTTCATATATCAATTAACTATATGTAAGAGAACAGATTAGTATAGGATGTGAGAAATAATGGTAGCCATTATGAGAAGAAAAAGGAAACGAGATTTTAGGACACAAGTGAGTTAGAAAGGTTTCACAAAGTTAGCAAAATATAATTTTGAACCTGGTTGCAAATTGTAATTCTGTACATTAGCTCCCCGAGGTATGGAACCCTTTCTGGGTGGTCTCGGAGGTTGTCGTTTTACTTTCGAAGAAGATGGCATTTCTTCTTGGTTTTCATCATAATGCAGACCTTGAATAAACAGGGCAACACAACGTGCAAGGACATATGTATATGTAGAAGGCATATACAAGAATTTTAAGTTAAGTTACTACGTCATACTTTCATTCATTAGTCAATGGGATCCAAAGTAAAGATTCTTTCAATATAAATTACTGAAACATCAGGGTATTGGTTTACACTATTTACAATGCGGCCCATGTTCACCGGTAAAGTTATTGAAATATAAAAATTAAACTCTTAATTGAGAGTAATTTTTCCTGTTTATTTCGGCTCAAAAAATAAATGTTGGCCATAATTTTACTACTTTCTAGATCCCTTGATCGCAATTTAGGATAGAGCTAGAACTTTTTTTATTATGAGATCTAAGACTTTAGCGAGTATTAATTTCAATGAAACTAATACTTTTGGGATTATACGACACATATTTTATTATTTGAATAACTACATACTCCTGACGCTAATGATCACGTCTCGTTTCGTCTGCTCATGATCACGAGAAGAAAAATTGTGTGTATTAAAATAGCTCAATACATATTAGAACACTTTACGAAAATAAATATAAAAATAAGAGACTCTGAAACTTAGTAATCTTTGGCCTATGATTAAATTAACGAATTAATAGTTAAAAAAATCCGTAATGAACAGGAAATACAAAGTTTCATTTTCATAATATATACTGCCCTTTATAATCGGTGAAATTGAGTCTTAAAACATTTTATATTATCTTATTTATATTTTTATACATCTTTATATTGTATATACCTCTGATATCATTCATAGTGAAACCGCTTCTCATAATTTGGTCGATATGAGCAGGCATTTGCGCCTCTGTAGCCTCTTTCATAAGAATCTGTTGCCTTTCTTTTATTTCCACCCAACGACGCGCTTTCTCAGATTCACTGGAAGAAAAGAAGTTTAATTTATTTCTAATCGTGAAGAAATCTCATTTAAAATCACTAAAACGTTTGTTTGAAATAATTTTATTTTTATTGGTATCGATATCGGAACAGTATGTTTGTAAAACAAAGCGACTTTCGTCAGTTACATAAATAGGATTATGTTCAATTTTGTGTTTGGCATCCATAAAATTAGATAATTTCTGTTGACGTTAATTTTTTTACGTAGCAAATTATTTCTATATATAATCTTTTTTACTATGGATACGTCTATATGATGCATGAATAAGGATTAAAAAAATATGAAAGTATGAAAAAATATCATAATCAAAAAATACTTACTCAATAAATTCAGACAAACAAATAACTGGTAGAGAGAGCCTTAGGAACTCCCAGTTAGCCTTTTCCATCGTCTCAAATGTGTTGTGGGATATTTTAAGACAAGGCGGTGTATCTGAAAATGGATACAAGGCATAACATTATTGTCAGTTCATAATAAAGATATATTTCAGTAAAGAGCTAAAGAATGTGCACTTAGCAATAAAACTGAAAATTTAAATTACTATAATTCAACTAATATATGCATAACTATATATAATATTAAAATAAAAGATTTTTTATATATGATATTTGTAATTTAAGATGCAATTATGAATTATTTCTTTTAGTTCATAGTTCGCTTAGAGCGTATGCAATAATTATACACTTAAATAATACGACTTCATCCTCTATCATACTTCTTACTAAATTAGCGGAAGATGTTAAATAATTTTATGTTCATATAGACAATATAGGGATAAATACATATTAAGCTATAATAAAAATAGTAGTATGTATTGGTTATAATTCATTAATTTCAAGGCTGAATTAATAAATTCTGTTCCAATATTTACCAGAGCCAGCAGGTATTCTTGTTACATCTATTCTAGTGTCGGCCATTTCATCCGTATTTTCAAATATCGGCTGATCCTTTGTGTACCAATGAGTGACGTCACGTTTCATATTCCTATGTGAAGAAATATATGTATAATATTACGTCATAATACAAGATATTATCTTAAATTACTTTTATTTAAATAATATGAAACTTCACATATTTTTAAACAAATACAAACAAATATAAATTATATTTAAAAAGATAAGATGTGATTCAAATTCTTGCTTTTACAATAATTAAGGGAAATACGGACTAAATAATAGGTTTGAGTAAAATAGCATTGTAATTTTAAATGAAAATTGGTGGGTTTTAGTGAAGTCTCCGCCATATTTATAAGTATGTAGATACGTGTAGATCTGTTAAGGTAGACATATTTACAATCTTTCGGGATATTCAGCTTTCTTTTCTCAATTACAGTGGAGTAATAAATTTAATCATGCAGTAGGGGTAATTCAGTAGACACAAAAATTATGTGAAACCTGATCCAAATGCGTGTTCGTAGTGATCACTAATATATCCATGTATTTGGCTAATTACAAAAGATCAATTTACTTGAGGTCAAGGACCAAAACAATAGCTTAAAAGAAACATTTTTAATCTATTTAAGAAAAATACTTCTACTTCCAAGAACATTTTACAAATGATTGATTACAAATGATAACAAAACACAATCTCATTTGATTCGTAATTACTTCTACTTAAGTGAGATAAACTAAGAGTAGAAACTTAATAAAATAATGTAAAAAACCGTAAAATAAAGTCGGTTATTTTATTTTAATTAATTAATTATTAGTATACTTACACACAGAATGGTTCGTAACCTTCTTGAAGACCGCAAGTGGTAAAATATTTCAAAGAATTCACATCTTGACCGTATGAAAGCCTGTGAACATACAATTTTATGTAATATCCTTTTTCCTTTGGATACGTTTCAGGCAAAAGGAATATTTGTAATTTAATATTTTTTTTGCTAATTAATCCCAGAAATCAACTTAAAAATTGGGATTTGGTTTCACAAGAGCGAGAACCCATTTCTATTTAGTCTATAGCAAGTCAAAATATTGAATTAGTAAATTTTTTTCTTACCTAGCTTTTTGTCCTACTCCCAATGTACAAGCTGGCACGAAATTGTCGCCTTGTACATCAGCGAATGTAGTTTCTCCCCCCAAAGCATCCATTAATAACTCCCCGTTGAGAGAAAAACCTATTTAACAAAGTAAAAGTTTTATTTTCATGCTCTGACTGAACACTCACTCAAACAAAAAAAAACTAACAGTTACTTTCGATAAGTATCTTTTTCAAACAATTTATCTAAATATTATTATGATATGATTGTCACTATATTAATTTAATATAAAATCTACATTTTGATACTGCGTTTAAAAATCTCCTAAATTAATTTTAATGTTAATTACAATAAATTGAAACGAAAATTACAAGCTTGTTAGTCAGTACAAAAGCTTTGTTACAATATTACCAAGAACAATACAATAAAATTATGTCACAATGTGGTAGTTAATATATGTAACTGTAGTAGTAAAAATAGAATGCTAACTTCATCGATTTAAATAAGAGTTCTTAAATGAATACTGAATAATCGATGAGTCATCATTCTATTAAAAATATTTAATACAGTAGTTATTAATTAAGAATCGCAAGCAAAATGCTTCTGTTCTGGATGGCATTTTCAGTGTAGGTATAAAAGTCAAACGTGTTTGTTGAAGTGTACATAATGCTTATTCATTCGTAAGTATAACTGTGACTGACCTAAACAGCAAATCAAACTTTCGGTGCATTGAAATAATATCAAATTTTTAATGATTTCTTACGATTTCATGCGTCTTTGGCTAAACAAACGATTTATTCATAACAAAAAAACTAAAAATAGGTATCGATCCCATTTCCATAAAAAAGCGAAGCGAATGCTATGATTATTTCAGAAGCTGACGTATTTTCGGCGATCGAGAAGCTATGAAAATTTTAAGCCTTGCGTGAATACAGTGGCCAGAACATCTTTGCTTCGAAATACATCTAAGACTAAAGTAAAACAACAAAAAAATTATAGAAAAGTACTAATAAAACAAACTAAATTTGAATAAAAGTAAGAAGTTTCACTATTAAAAATGTTTCAGCCACATATCTATCAAGCAAGCTAAGTGTATCATTACTTATCGTTTTGTCTATCAGATCAAGGAATACTCCTACAACGTCACCGACCGCCCATTGCTTGCCAAATGACTCAGTGCTACCAGAGTATACTTTTTCCTCCTTAAAACAATTAATTATTTTGTTTGAACTCGTTAAATTTTGAAAAAAATCATCCTTTTAATTTGTTTTTTTGCCTTAACTTCAATTGTTCCATGCCTTATTTATAAATAATGTTTTTGCAAATTAAAATTTACTTTCGTTTATATAAAACAACGCTTTAACCTAACGTACGTAAGTACAATTTTTGTTTAAAGTTTGTTATAGTGGGATACATTAGATTTAATTACAAAAAAAAACAATATTTGTTTTGCTTGTCTGATAAATGCTTAGTAATCCTCTAGCGAAATAAAGTTCTTCCTATACAAATATACTCATAAATAAGGATCTATTTTCATTAGCTTTAGATAAGTAAACATGTTATAAGAATTTTTGTGAATGATTATAATCAAGTTAGTTTACAAGAAACGGAAATAAATAATTAGGCAACACATAATACTATGGTAATATACAACAGTTAAAACAAACAATTTAATTAAAGGTACTTTAAAAGTAATCCTAACATTGATCAGACAAGTCAACTCACTAATTGTCTGATCAGTAACGTCTAGGAAGCAAGCGACTATGTCCCCAACTTTCAACTGTTGACCGAAAGTATCGCTCGCACCGCCGTGCCACTTCAAACACTGAATGGGAATTAAATTTAACCAAATAGTCGTTTTAACTTACATTTTAACTGATAGATAACTTCTTTAATAAACCTATTATATTTTAAAATATAATTCCTGCAAAGAATTCGATGACTGACACTGTGATAAATATAATTCTGTAATATCATTATATAATCCAATAGTAAACAAACTAAATAACCTAGATCAATATTATTAAATGTATATTTTGATTTAACTAATCCAAACAATAATGATTCTGATCTTAAATTAGGACGTATTAAAATATAAATCTTACATTATAGCCATCAAAGGCCCACGAATTATCGTCTTGTCCCAACATCATTCCGGGCGCCATATCAGCATGAGCCCAGCCAACCTGTAATATAATGAATTTATAAACTTTTTTGCTTTAAACGTATATATTTATAACTTTTTAATGGTTCAAAAGATACTGGTTTTTGGTATAACAATTATTATCAACAACTTCAATCAAACAATTGTATTATGTAAAGATTAATAATGTACTTACTCGCATGGGTCCAGCAGTGAGTATTTCGAATTCAAAATACCATTTCCCAGAACTGACAGCATAGTTTTTTTCAGCTCTATAAGTTCTGAAGTCAACTTGCTTCTGTTTAGACGCTTCAGCCAAAAGTGCTGAAAGAACATTTAAAAAATACTCAGATCAAAGTAAATTAAAATTTTAGTGAAGAAAAGGCCAATGTCCATTTTTGGACTAGCGTGAACAAGTTGCTATCAAAAAAACAAGTTTATGAAAAAAATAATATTTTTTTTAGCTAGCCATTCTATTGTTATTTGAGTGTACATTTGTATTTTATTGAAAAAATATTTTTAAAGTACCTTCATTGATTTGCTTTATTGATCAACGTTTTGTGTTACCAGCAAGATCAATTAACGATTGCGTCAAATCAAATCATCTCGCAGTACTTAATACAATTATAAGTATTTAATACAAAAACAAATTAATAATATTTGTTTTTAATTAGTTTCGTCATTTAAAACGTTTTATAAACTGAAATATGAAGAATGTTAAACGTAATCATATCTGTTTTCGATCGATTTTTAAATGATTTTTTTCTATTGCAACACTAATAAAACAAAAAAGTACAAATTGACATTCATATGTCACAGACTGATTGTTTACATTCGCTTTGTTTACTTACATTGAGAGTGTTGATTTATTGTTGATTTTCTCTCAAAGATTGTTTATTCATTATGGACTCCGACCTATCTTTTTCCAATGACCCCTGCACATCTACGGACCCCGAATTTCGCTCAAACGATGACCCTGGCTTTTGTATTATGGACTCCGATCAAGGCATAAACGATGACCAACCCTCACGTAATATGGACCCCGAAACTAGCTCCATCGCTAACCACGGCTTTAATATGGATATTGAACAAAACCAAAGCGTGTCTCATGATAGTCTGCACACAGAAGAAGTGACTTCCTAGCAATCCGTATCTCTGAGATGCTTAAACTGTGGAACTGATTTGATAGAGCGAAGGCGACGTAGTCTAGATATTAATCAGGTTCAGTCTATTATAAGACAGTGGATAGCTCCTCGACGAGTAAGTGTCAATTCAATTAATTATTTTAATTACTCGTTTTTTAATAGATGTGTATTGTATATGCTATTCCCATAATGCAAAATGAGGTTTTATTGTTTTAAATAATTATAATCCTTATATACTGTTGTATTATAATAAATGAGAAGATGTTTACTCCTAACACATTAGCTAACTTTGTTATAGAAAATAATTTAAATAGAAGGCGGGCAGATTTTCATCCTATAAATGTAAACATGGACAGTTTCATATTTCCAAGAATAGAATATAATGATCTTATATTAATTGCATGTGGAACATACCAACTAAAACAAGGTTGTTCGTATTATGGGGAGCACATAAGAGGCGATGGTTCCTATTCTATAGAAATATGTAGAAATATAGCTAGCGACCTATTGGTTGACTACCCGTTTCCTTTGGCCAACTGCAGATTATTGCATGGAAAAATACAAAGCAGGCATGTAAGTCGAAAAATATATTTTATATAGGGTGACTGGTGAATTACTGTCGATACTTGAGGACGTGATATTTGACGATCATATATGACAAAATAAAAATTAATATAACATAAATATTAATAAACTTCTAAGTAAAGTTAACCAAAAGTTATGTAATTAATTACGCATCGTGTGAACACCCTACAGATTAGGTATACACACAGACACACACATACGCGTGCGGCGGCGTGGTGTTGTATCAGCACGCCGCCGCACGCGTCCACACTTGGAACACTTGGAACGTGTCCACACTTTATTTATTTATACGGAAATTTGGTCAAAAATTAAGTACCTATTTTTTTTACATAATTCGAATGAGAATCATGTACCGAGTATTCTCCTTAAATATTGATAGTAATTCACCAGTCACCCTGTATATATATTATATGAAAATAATCACAATGGTAAAGAAGCTATAAAAGAATATTATTGTAATTGCATGGTTGGCCGAAGGACAGTGGGTTGTTGCTCTCATATAATGACTATTTTGGTTCTCATATAATGGTTTTTAAGTTGGGCAAGGTATCAGGAACAAATTTCAACACTTGTCCAATTTCTTGAACACACATTAATAACATATGATGTCTCAGAATAAAAATAAATCATAAAAAAATTTGTTTTATTTCTCTTTAACCTGTTTTTCCTCTCCTGACAAAAATCTCTTTAAACATTTTGATACAAAATTAGGTTCATATTCTGATTATTACTAGTTAGTGCTTTTAAACTAATTACAAAAAATATGATAAAATGTCTGTTCACGTCAGGCCAAAATCCCCATACTAAGTGGACAATCTCCTTTAAAGTAACACATATTTAGAATAACTCACACCAAACTATCGAATATTAACGAGTATTCAAACAATAAAAACTAATTGCAATTTGCAACCAAAATTTCTAATGGTAGAATAATTGGCCCAAAAATAGCTTTACCAAAAATGTAT
Organism: Danaus chrysippus; assembly: GCA_916720795.1. Classification (NCBI taxonomy): domain Eukaryota; kingdom Metazoa; phylum Arthropoda; class Insecta; order Lepidoptera; family Nymphalidae; genus Danaus; species Danaus chrysippus. The sequence goes on from CAKASE010000069.1 coordinate 1,018,074, forward strand.
GCAATTTTTTCTGTATAGCATATCAGCTAGTGGAAATACCTCATATAAATATACTATACAAATATAAATATACTATACAATGTATATACTATTGTGAACAATAATTCTGTTTGTAAAATAACCATGTAATTTTTTAGTGCAATAAAAAGTATATACTATACCTTCGTGCTGTTCCCCAGTGGGAGGATCCAGATTGTATCCATATACTAGTAAGGTTCGTACGGTCTCTGAGGCTGTGTCACGATTCGCCTTCTTGATTGCGTCATCTACTTTCGGGTATGGGACCAAGTGGGGGGATCTATGCATCTCCGTATCCTTAGAAAAGTTGATATAAAAATTAATGTACTACAAATGAAACAAACACTAAAAACATTGACTTTTTGTATATATGTATAGCAAAAGTGGCAAACGAGCAGACGGCCTACTTGATGGGAGAGTATTCACCATCACTCATGGACATTTGCAACATGAGGGATGTTGCAGATGCTTTACCGACCTTGATTGTGGAAAAGGGGAAGGGCAACAGACTTTCCAGCTCATCGAAAGTAACCCTGCCATTAAAGGGTATTTCACGCCGATCTTCTATGAGAGGGTGGTACTTCCCCAGTCGAGCTAGCCCATGTGAATTATTTTAATGCTGAGTAGCTCCAACGTACGTAGTTAATAGTATAGTTATATGACCCAATAGACATGGAAATGCAAAGCAAATGTAAAACCAATAGTAATATTCTTTATTTACCAGTGTAATGATAAAATTGTAATAAATAACTGTACTTATTACCTCATTTTAATTAACTTTACCAACCTCGTTAAGTCCGTATGTCCATCCTTGCTGAATTCTTTCTCTGGCCCACAGGTTGTGAGTGTTCTCAGCAAGCTGGTCTACCAGTTCATCCATTTTTGGGGTGAGAGTGACAGCACTCAGGTCAAGTGGAGCTGGTTTGTAGCCATTGGACTAGAGCAAGAATTATTATATGTTATTAATAAAAATGTACATAATACGATCTATATTAGGTATTTAAATCAAACTTACTTGCATAAACGGATCGTTTGGTAAACGGACGTTACGTATTCTAGCCGGTGGTTTATCAAGACTTATGTAGTAACCCAAAGCGAGAATCGTTCTGAAATATAGACATACATATATTTTGTAATAATACTCTTAACAAACAAAAGAAATAACATATCTAAATAATACCAGTTAATCGATATAAAATTTCTGCTACGAATATAATATCTTATATCTACATAGGCTGTATGGTATATGAGTGCAGTAAACTATATCTATAATTATTTAAAGTGTATACTTACTTAAGTGTTTGTACAGCTAGTTGTATGTCATAACGTTTCTCAGCTGGTGGCAGTCTCTCGAATGGCACCAGGCATGGATGTACGCGACGTGAATCATCACGTGATTCCCCGTAACACCAACCAGCCTCAATCTAACAATACAACGTAAAGCATTAAGAATTATTATTATTTCATTTAAAATCAAAAGTTTTATATACAGTATAAATAAACATTTCTAAGTGCCTGATAGTATAAACTTAATGTCAAAAGTATAATTAATGTTTTTTATATAGTCATAACCTTCTAGAATAATATTTTATTATTGTATATAATATATACAGAAAACAATTCTAAATGCTTTTTATAATACCTTATTCATCGCCCACATCTCATGAATATTTTCAGCAAGTTTGTCTCTGATTTGTTCAATGTATGTAGGGAGAGTGATCTGCAAAATTAGTAAGAAAAATATAAATTTTTATTACAAATTTTTAAATTCATAGGAATAGATATGGAATTTTAAAGTTTACTTACAGATAAAGTGTCAACAGGGGTTGGTACAAAGGCTGTATCATCTTGAACGAGTGGAGGACCGGCGAGTGCTCTTTTGGCCAAATTGCCGAAATAAAAGCAAGGTTCAAGATTCAATATCTGCTGAGGTAAAAGCGACTCTACTAATGGAGAATAACCTTCTGGTGCGGCATAACGAAGACGACCGTGTTCTCCACCAAGAAGAAAACGACAACTGTAGAAAATAAAGGAAATTGCCAATTAAAAATCACATAGATAACCAAATTTACTATACATATAGTAATTCCTTATAAATCATTCAATTTTCTTATAGGAAAACATGTCATGAATGCATATAGAAATATTTTTTTGTAATATATAAAGTTATTTAAAATTGGCGTCCTCTTAAAAAGCAATCCAAGAAATTTGACCCATACCTTTGTATGTAATAAATAAATAAATAAATAAATAAATAAATAAATAAATAAATAAATAAATAATACTTCTTTAGGTATTTTTACCATTATGGCTCCAAGTTGACTTTTTTATTATTGTACTCATATAATTGTTCTATCATGCGCTAGTATTAGTATCACATACCTCAATTTACTAGAACAGCTGATAACAGGGAAGAACATGCCCTCCAAATTGAAGTTGGTGAAGGATCCAGTAACTCTCACACCATTGAACATGAAGTTGATTAATGGAATAGTCAGATCCAAGGCACAACCGATGACGTCACCTTAAAAATAAATTAGTGTTAAAATTATTATAATTTTTCCCCTTTCATCTATTTTACATGTTGGGATTAGTTTTATTATAGTTGGCTAACTTCTTCTTACTATTTTAATGTTTTTTAATTATTGTCTTCTTACTTTAACGTATATTTTTTATTCCTTTAGAAAAGTATTGGAAATAAATTAAGAATTACCTTTATATAATTTAATAAAAATATGTAAATATGTAATTAAATTGCATTTACAGTGTATATTTACAAATATATTTTTTTAAATCTTAAATCAGTTTAGAGATAACTATCTAAGTTACCAAGTAACCAGTTCAACTTACCTTTCCTTATGAAGGGTTCTTCACTGTGGGTTCTATTGACTGGGGTCTTTCGTCCCCCAGACCACAAGAAGGCGCCATCAAATCCAAAGGAGTAGAGATCGTCTCCTACTCCGTTCCCTCCCCATCTCTCACCACCACCAGGGTAAGGGACATAGCTGAACAAATCGAGTATTGCATGAGTAACTAATACAATTTGTATATTCTGATGAGTCAATATTAATATTAAATAGCATGAATATATAAAAATTACACGCAGGAATAATATAAACACAAAAAGTATGAGAAAAATATTCAGTGAAAACAAACACTTAATATATGATAGTTTCGAAATTTCTAATTTTCAGGACACTAAGTAAAACTTTAAGATTCAAGATAAACGTGTATTAAAACTACCGTGATTCTATCAAGACGATAGAATCACAATACTCAAATTAGTTTATTATTTTTAAACCACATACTCCCCACTTATCGGTTACTTTGCAGCAACCGTGATCAAGAGCAGACGAGATAATACCAAAATATTAGTTTTATGTAATAAATACTAGCGAAAGTCTTAAATCCCATACCCAGAAGTGTTCGCCCAACCGATACGTAAATGTGGCATCATATGGGTCGTCTTCTCAATGTGGTCCATCGTCACTTCGAAATACCACTTCTGATAAACGGCGGAACCTTCAACACGACCCACGAAAATGTTTGGACGAACGCTAGAACATAATTTCAGATTATCAGTTGGCAAGGTTGTCTTGTGTAAAAAACTAACCATTGCAATTTAAATAGGATAAATAATAATTGCGAGCAGTCAGTTCAAAGTCTTTTTTCTAATTTAGCCATCGTGCTTGTGTATAATTGGGGGAAATTAATATTTTATACGCATAACCTGCAATTTTTGGGACAAAAGTTTCATCGCTAAATTTTAATTTTTAATTTTCGAAACCGTATTATACATATTTAACACTACATATTTAAAATGTTACATATTTTAATATTTTGCTTCTTTTCTAATAATTTAATGTTTAGTATGATTAACGAAAATAATTGAGATAAAATTAATATCCAATTAAATACCTCGACACGTGATCAACCAGTTGAGTTTGTAAAAGCAGATTTTTCCCTGGTAGTAAGTAGTCACAGATGTTGTTCTGAGATGATCTTACAGCGACACCATTACCAACACACAGTGAACACAACACGTCTAATACTTTGGGATCTCTGCCGTGCTTCTCAAGAAGAGATATTATAACTTTTATATGTTCATCCTGAAAGAAAAATATAGATATATATTTTTATTCATAATTTTATGGTACATGATATTAGTTTTAAACCCAGACACGAAAAAAGTATCGTAATTCTTCTATTATGATTGCATTTTCCATTCATGTTACATCAGTAATTTCGATATTTTAAGTGTACGTAAGCATTAATGTAAAATATCTAGGCTTTGCAGAGTTATCTTTAATTTTATAATATGTTTGTCAAGTTGTCGTTACAAATATAGATGTATTTGTATATTTTCAAAAGATTTTTTCCCATTTGTTATTAAGCACCTCATAACTTAATGTTATTTTTTTAAAGTACTGGAATACTTAACTACATGCATTGGAATGGATTTCAAGTAAATAAATTATTTTTTAAGCAAATGGCTAACAGACATACATTTATTTCTCTATATTGAAAACCATAACTATATTAATGATTCTTATGATAACGTAACATTCACAAGTTATCAATTGTTATCATTTAACCTTTACTGAGATGTATATATATTACTGTAAGTATAACCAATATACAATCCACTGCTTACTCTCATCATATTCAATGCCTCTGGTGAGTCTATTAGCACGCAATGTAATACATCCAACATTCCAGTTCCTTCACCTGAAGCCTGGGACCCAAGACGTGAGAAAAGCCAATTGAGACGGTTCGAGTTAGCAAACTGTGCGCAATTAGTATGGTTGCCTTTTATAATGGCAGCTGGAAAATTAATAAATTATATTAAATAAATACCAACAATTCAAAAACGATATTGTATATGATATTTGTTTTTTTGATTTAAATATCACTACTTTGGCTACACAATTTAAAAAAAAGAAACTATGTTGTATATTTTATATAACTAATTACATATGAATTTTATTCACAATTTACATTTTTATATGCATTTACTTATTGAAATAATTTTGATAATAACATATCAATACATATACTCCTTGTAATATTGCTATAAACATTTTTGGTGTGATTGTTTCATATCCAAAACAGCATACATGTTTTAACATAATTATAACTGTTATACTAACCCAACAGTTGATATAAATATACAGATATCATATCCCAGCTCTGCCCGGATTCGTCTCCAGCAAGGAATCCAGCCAGGAAACCCTGGGAGGTGATGACGTTGATCTTGTCAATGGCTTCCAGTATCAAGTTTAGGATGCCCTCCTCTTGGAAAAGATCCTGTCTGTTCCGAAGAGCACGGAATTTGTTCTGCTTCTCTTCGTGTTCTGTGGTAAAAGATTTATTTACTTATGAATAAAAGATATGAAATAAAATTTAAAGTAAATGGAGGTTATTCGGGATGAACTTATCTCTGTGAAAGATCTTTTTCAGATACCCATTTGTCTGAGAGAGAAATTTTAAGGGATAAGGTTATAAATACTTAAATATTTATATTTCAATAATAAAATAATAAATCCCTACTTATACATATTAACATATTCACGGTTGGCACAAAAACAATAAGGTGTTAATCTCGGTTTAAAAGTAGCAGAATGAGGATTTCTAGTTAGATAAGAAATAACATATCCACAGTGTATAAACACTAAAAGGATTTTTGCAAGAAAGTTGAATTGTAGAAGGGGAGCAAAGAATGCATCCTTGAAATATTCGTACATATGTAGGAAGCCGATTATTAGCCTTTAAGCACATTCAATTGCCTTTTAGAGCCGTGTACTAGCAGAACTATATGTCTAAAAGTCTCTGATCATATATGTATATAAGTGTGTCCAGATACCGATAACCAAGGTAATCTTACCCATATCTTCATCGGGTTGAGCAAAATAATTGATCAAATCCTCCAAGCACATGACCATCTCCCCGAGGTTTACTGATGCGAAGAACATTGAATGACGACGGTTCTCTTGAAGTGTTTCAAGACCACTGTAAAATAATTTAGAATATTATACTTTTAAAACTGTACCAATAAAAACAGAAATCGCAAAAGTTTTGTATTCGTACATATCAATGTTTATTTTGTTTTATAACATTTTTTCTAGTTTGAGTCTAAGGAGTTAGGTGTTGAATAAAGACTAGATCATGTCTACTCTTGTTTATATGAAAAAGAAATAGCTCACTGAAAGATGTTATATAAAGGAAATAAAGTTGTAAGAAAATATATTGTTTACGCAGTAAACTTTTATTTCTAGTTGATGATTTCGCAATACTTGATCTTTATCCAGTGAATAGTATACCAAACAGCTTCAAAAAGTAAATAAAATGTTATACAAAATTTAAATATAATATATAAAGTTTTCTTACTTAATAAATTTGGTAAATAGAGATGAACATTTTCTAATAACTCGAGCGGTTCTTGATTCTTCTTCTTGAGACCTGGAGAAATCAAGTCCATCGTCCATTTTACCTTCTTCGTGAAGTATCGCTTGTTTTTCTTCAACTTTGCCCACACCCTTTTTCTTAGTTTCGTATGACTGAAAAAGAAACGTTTATGTTCATTTACATCTAAAAGAATTTATGATATTAAATTATTTTTCATTTCATTTATTAGGATTTGAAATGGTAGAAAAATATAGGCCAAATTTTGATCTTATATTTTTTTGTAATGAAAAGCGATCCCAATTAAATATGTGATTGAGCTACATCTTGTATAACGAAAAAAAGTAAACCAGAATCATATAAAAATACCGACCTTATAAGACAACCAGAGTCCAGTTTCAGAATGTTGAACTATAACAGTGGAATCACCATATTTGATAATGGGAGCTCCAATCACTTCCAAATCTTTGTCTTCAAGAACAACCTTCTGATCATCTTTCTCTTGGCGAAGACAAAAGGCACATGATGCTGTTGTGGCTTCCTCTCTAATTAACATTTACCCAAAAAAGGGATTGATTATTGGATTAATTCTTAGAGTAACAATTTTCGTTCAATCACAAATAACTGATTTAATAGTTCTAATCGTAGTATGAATTAAATTATCATGGATAGCCAATATGTTTGGGTATAATTAAGTTATTTTTTATAGGAATTCCATACCTGCTAACAAGATAGAGCTCATTCTGATCATTAACTCCCAGATATCTCCCAGTAGTGATGTGTCGTATTCTCATCGGGTGGTACCAGTTAATAAAACCGCCAGCCCATTTCGTACGAGCCAGCTCAAGTCTCCACAGTGACCGTGCCTGTGACATCACTGAACCACCTTCATACACTACGATACTGGAAAACAAATTATGTACATTAATAATTTCTTTAAGAGAAGTACTAGTAGCTGCCTTTTAAAATTTGGTTAAGTAAAGAGAGAAGCTTGGAGGGTGGAGGTGAGCATTTATGTGCGTAAGATAGGGGCCTCTTAAGCCTACACCTGGGTCGCAAGTCCCAGGCGCTGTTGAAGCTCCTCTCCCTTGCAATGCGATAGACGGAATGCGATAGACCTTGCAATCCACGGAATGTTGAAGTTTAGTATCGTGTTATTAAATTATAGGAACATTTAGTTCAGTAATTTAGAAGATAACCAAATATGAAGCTGGGTAATCACTTCGTTCAATGTAACGTCAATATGAATATACATTACTGTATCTTAATCATAACCTCATTGCTTTAAAAATAACTAAAGATCAATTATTAAAAAGATTCAGTGGTTGCACAATAGTTATACAGACAATTTTACGTGCTTATGAGTAAACAATTTTTATATTTCATGTAAGCAGGAGAGCTTACAAGTAATACTTACTTCTGTCCGCCTTCTTTAGTCCAAGTGCTTGGTATTGTTAAGCACTCATCCCCTCCATGGAAGAAACGCAGCACATCTCCCCCAAAAACGTAACCGACGTACTTCATACGTGAAATACCAGTACCGTATGGTTGTACGGACCAATGGGTCACGTGGAACGAAGCGTTTACTATGGAAACTTCATTCTCTTTTGTCGTGTGCTGGGAAACAAATAGTAATTTCAATCAATACCGTATATAATGATTTATAAAAACATTGAATTTTCTTGATTTTGAATCACAATTTTAACCTTAAAACATACATTATCTATTTTACTTACCAAATATCTTTCAGTGGCAACAGAGACAAGAATCAAGTCGTCTCCAACACGAACCTTCTCACCTTCAGATCTGAAAATTGATTACATTAAGATAAAGTAGCTTTCATGTAAAAACTTTATGCATTGTTATATTATGGAAATAAAACTAATATTTTTTCGATTTACTACGCGGTTATAATTATTTTAACAACGTACTCCCTAAGTTTCGGGTCCTTTGCAGCAACTTTGATCACGGGCAGACGTGATTTGAATGTCTGTCAGTTAATCTTTTTATTTATCGTCTACCGTCAATACGGACCGTGATATTAGAAACAATTATAAACGAGGAGTAAATACGAAAAATATACATTTCGTCGGTACGTACTATGATGTTAATAATAATTATTATAAATGCGTAGTAAAGGCGAAAAATATTCGTTTTATTTCAATGAATATTCGCGAACTTCTTAGATTTCACTGTGTTTTATTATTAACAAAACTTAATACCTCTGTTTGCTAGCGGGATGTAATGTCCACCAGCAGGCTTCTCCTTGTGAGTGTTCTTGGAGACCCACATCGAAGGCCAGCTTGTCTTGTGATGATGATGTTGAGAGACAGGCCAGATACTAGATATCAGAAAAAATATACACACATTATGAAAGTTAAATAATATTTCTTGCGCTTTGAGTAATAAGTATCGTATTGTTAGTATAGTTTCCTTATTAGTTATTTCTCTCTTTCAACAAAACCGATAACATTGCTAAATGAAAAAGTTTTTTTTCATATTTCGATATCAAGGTCTTCATTACTAAAATATTATTTTCATAAATGGACCTCCATTCCTTTTGTTTTAAATATACTTATATACGTATACCTACTTTTGCCATTATTATATATGATTTTATTCTACTAATATAGATAATATACTACAAAAATTTCCCTTATTGACATAAAATTTTCTAACTAATAAAGTTTATTGACCATCATCTAATTTTTATTACTGCCAAAACTGTCATTCTGTGTTATCACCCTTATAATAATGAACGCGACCTCAAAATTAAGTATATAGGAGTGGAAATTAGTGGTGTCGATATATCACTATGTCATATTGTAATAAAAACCATAATGAAAATTATTGAAAATGCATGTATTAATTAATTATCGTATGATAAAAAAGAAGAAACCTAAGTAACTCTCACGTATAAATAGGTTATAGAGAAATAAAGAATTTTCATAGTATATTGTTTAGTAGTAATGTACCTAATTTTACTTACCATGTCACTGTTAAGATGGCGTAAAAGAATAGCATTGCCATACAGTAAGGTCCTATGACCCGACCCAGTACCTTTTCCCTGCAAATAATTTTTAACGTATGAAAAATTATAATTTTAATAATTAAAATAAAACGTTTTAAACGATATTAACATTAATAGTGGTTTTTCGTTAAATATATATGTATAGACTATTTTTATATATTTCATATTTTTGTTTTGTATATAAAATTAAAGCTATAGGTATCAATTAAGAATATAGGAAATGTTTAATGCAGATAATTATAAAGGTTAATATTAGTTCAACATCATAAAAATAGAATTTATTAAAAAAAAGTATTATTCCTTTAGTTTTTAATAAAATAGTTATCATTCTCACAATAACATGCTTTTTAGTATAAAAATAGCTGGTATGTTTAAAAATACTGATTTAATAAAAAGTCATGCGTGGTAGATACATATATACATTTTTTTTAATGCATTATAAACGGGTATATCCTATCTATTAAAATTTGTGTACTAAATGTTTCTGGGTTTTGTGCATATAAAAAACATAAACTTAATGTTTCACAAGTAAAAGTTTTACATTTTTTTAAAATAAAATATAAAGGTGCCACTTCACTTGGCGTTGCGTATTCGCGTAGCGTATTCGCCGCATTTGTCGAAATATTTTCACATAGTCCAAATAGCGCAAACACGACATCCACACTTGGCATGCCAACAACACGTTTTTACGCGTTTTCGTTTCTTTGTGTATGTGCCTTATTTGTGCAAATATGTGAAATGAATACGAATAAATCCTCCACACATGGTCTTATTTGACCGAACACGACAAATAAACGCGAAGCGAAGTGGCACCTTTATGAAAAAATATATTACATTTAATGAATATAATAGTTTGTGATAATTTAAAACAATAAATAACTAAGAAAATATTTAAGTCATCTTTACATTGATATTATATAATGAACAATTATTATATTGATTCATCATAAGTTTTGTCATATAATTAGCAATACATTTCTATCAATTAGTGTTAAATTGTAATTTGTTATAAAAAAAGTGTTTTTCCAAAAACAGTATTTATATAATTTAGTATATTTTCCATTTATTTAATGGATGGATAAAAATCATGCAAGTCACGATAAAAATGTATAACACATTATTTTTTGTATACAGTGTAACATTTTTTTCGTGTCATTTTACCGATTTTTGCTTGCACGTGTACTTACTAATAAGTTTTCTTTTCCCTGCAAAAATTTAAACATGGAAGCAATTCGTAAAAAGGGTAATATTATTCACAAATGGAAAAATAAAATGGTTAAAAACATAAAATTACTAGGTGTGTACAGAATGTAGTTACATTTGGTGCTTTATAATAATAGAAACATCGTAAAAATATCTATTTAGTAAGATTATTACAACGTTACAACACAATTTAACAAGCAAATCAACAAAGTTTCAAATATAACTAAATAAAAATCCCACAATGGATAGTTTTCAAATATAACAGTTAATTTATAAAATTACTTTGAACAGCATATACGGGGTGTTTTTTTTGTTATTTAAATACATTTATCTTATTGGAATAAATGAAATTCAGCACTTACAGTTTCTGATCCGGCAGCAGTAACTAGTTCTTGGAGAGCCCTTACCGACAACGCCTGTAAAGTGATAAAAAAATGTACAGCTTCTATGTAAAAATAAATATTTAGAATATACTTTTAATATTTATTTATATAATAATGTATTATTATATAAATTTTTCAAAATTTTTAAGAGATATCCTATTTTTTACACCTGCTATGTAAGTTTAAACCATTTTCACATCGCTTACGTTATTGATTTCGTTAATACAACTATAAATATTCAAGACAACAGCGGTTGTGGCATCACGCCAAATAAGATTACTCTGATGTGACAGTACTCAACAAAAATTCAAATGTATATACATGTTCTACAGTTCCTTAGAACCAAAAGTTCATCGGTCTTATATGAAAACGATTTCACCTGAAATGAAATTTATGTACAAAATGTATAATTTAAAACATCAAGGACACTAAGCGTAACTTAATCTTTGGTAGAACAATTTTATGGTGTTACTATTGAGGTTGTAGTTTGAAACTGGGTTTACATGAAGTACCTTTATATTTATCTTATATAAATAATTTTACCTGTTCAATAACGAATACGCATTGTGATAGATCGGGCGGAATGTTCTTATCAGCAATGTTCTCCAGGAAACAGTGCCGATTACCGAAACCCTCCGCAGCTAAACACACACGTTCACCAGTCGCTGTGCAGGACAGACAGACCATGTCTTCCTGTGAAATATTAATACATAATAGTCATTTAATAATTATGTAGGTAATAATTTAGTTTTCTTCGTCTTGAGGTACTGCAAACGGCGTATTTCCATTCCGTACTGGTTCATGATGAGATTTAAGACTTGCGCGTGTATTGATTTAAATGAAACTAATATATTCGGAATACTACGTGTATTTTTTTTAAAACTACATGCTCTCGATGTTTCGGTTACTTTGCAGCAATCGTGATCACGGTCGAATCGATCGAAATCATAAAATACGTAGTAATTCGAAAATATTAGTTTTATTTAAGTGTCTTTTATTTACAATTATGTTATGAATAATTAATGAAAAACTTTGCTTAATTCATATATTTCTAATAAGTGATGTTTACAAATTCTATTATTGAATGTTAGTGGAAAGATTGCTTTCTATTTATTTTTTAAAAGGTTTGTATCAATCTTGAATCAATTTGTGCAATATATTGTATCTTATACTTTAGGATAAACATCTTATACAGTACAAAATTACAGAAGTAAATGGATTCTTCAACTGACGAAGACTCTCTACTTAAAACATTCTTTTACTGAGAAAGATGTCCATAAAAGACTGGCACTCATTTATAATGGGGTAGAAATCTGAACACATTAAGTTCGTAATAACATGGTGGCTAGCTAAAACCATTCCATAAATTTAGTATATTAATATATGGCTGTAAATTTTGTTTTTCCTTTTTTTGTCAAACACAAGTTTTTCAGATACGATTCAAAAACTTAGTAAGAAATCAAAAAAAAAATCTAACTTTAATCAAATGATTATAATCTATATAAAAATAAAATTATTCAAATAGATAATACAAGACAATTTAATACTTGTACAGTGTTGATCTAACATTTGACTATTTCAAATAAATATCTGTGCCAAGAACGTTGGCCTTATAGATTCAGAAATGAGATGAGTCAGTCAATGAACGCAAATATTTAAGGTAAATTTACAATAAAAGAATTGTGTGTCTAGACGAAAAACAATCTCATAATTAATCTCTTAATTTCTTCGTATGATGTTTAAGTAAGAAAAGGTATTGTAGGGAATTAATAGGGAAAAGGTAGTAAAGTAAATCGGTTGAGAGCTTACGAAGTACCATTGGTTTAGATTTTGAAGGGTTTGAATTGTACTGCAACGATCAATATTACAATGTTTGCAAACTGGTATTTGTATCTATTTTAGAGCTCGTTTAATGTATATATGTTAAATATAAATCTACTGGAAGTTTATATTTATGTTGATCTATTTACGTCATCACTTGCTACATTAATACACTGCATTTCAATGTTATTTATGTGTAGTCATGTTTTATAGTGATGTCATTTAGTATAATAATAATCGAATATCTGAAGGGACATGAACAATTCAATATTTCAGTTCCATTTGAATTAAAACTGAACTATTATTTACATGAATACATATCGAATTAAAGTAAAAAACTCTCGGTTGTAACATTGAAGAAAGATGATATAAAATGGTACATTGAATATATAGGGTATAGGGCTAAGGTGAGTATAAGGTTTAGCCTTTGAATTGTTTTATGTTTAATGAATAATAACTTTAAAAATGTGAACAGGGCTCTGAGTAACTTTTTTATTTTGGCCAAAAAAATTTTATAACAATGTGAATTGAATTCTGATTTTTATTTTTTGTCAGTATAGCTAACAGAATATGTTTTTTTGTTGTTGTGAAAATTGAGTATTTTATTGTATATATCAAATATTTAATGTAGTTGTAATTTTTTTAATAGAATTCCATATTACCTCTCACAAATTTTATAAAATAACTAACAAAATATCTAGAGTTCTTACTTAAACATCAGTGAACTTTTTGTTATGACACTAGTATACAACGGTAGTAAAAAATGTAGGTCACCAATAAGAGACATAACCAAAACATTTTTTGTCAGAAACAAGACAACTTTCGTCAAATTTATAACAAATTTAGGACGTTTTTCCCAGTGTTTCAGACATATTTTTCTAAGAATCGTCACATTTTAGGCAATTTAAACAAATGAAACCTTTTAACATATTTCAAATGTTTGTTCTTTGAGGTTGAATCTAGACGTTATTGTAAATATCTCAGCCTGCATTTATTTCGAGAAAAACTAACAAATATGCAATCAGTTTGAATAGCCTATATAGTAATATTTAATATAATATATAAGTTTGAGGTGATGTTAAACAAACCTCAGTAAAAATTTAAAAAATCTTGTTTTTTGTTTTCGCGTGTTACACGATAATTCACGATGTCTTTTCCATTTGTCTGAATCTATATATAAATAGCATTAAGTTGCCAACTCCCAGTTACTAACAGCTGCTTTGAAATAGACAATACATTTTATTCGACTAATTGCTAACATTTTTAAAGAGTTTCGTTTTTATTTCAGTGGTTAATTGTACGCTAGATTTCAAAGCTCGTATGAGAAAGAATCGTAAAAATTCTGTTAAATTTATTTCTTGCAAGAATTTTAAACATGAATAAAATCAAGATCAACGTACTCGAGAATAAAATTGGGAACATAAAAGTAAAATACAAACAATTAAAGATTAATATTAATTCTTTTTATATATTTTATTTATGTACTGTTATGAACTTTATATAATAAGATTACATAAAATGAATGTAAAAGATTCGTTTTATCGTTCAAGTACTCAAGTATTTAATGTTACTCGTAAAATCCTTTAATTTTCTAGCTTTATGTGTATAGTCACCGGGTCAAGGTAAGTAGGTCATAATGAAACAATATCGTCAATTTTCGTTTAAATAATTTTGTACTTTTGTTTAGGGTAAAGGTTAAACGTGGTGAAATTATAATTTTGTAAATAAAAAGACAAAATCAAGTTACTATATTTAAACTGCAGTTTTAAATTTATTATCCATGATCTATTTTTTTCTTTTTAGTAACATCTAGATTTTGGTATTCTGTTTGTAATGTTGTACCATTTACCAAAAAATACTAGACAAATATAAATTATGTATTCATTGTATGGATCGAGTAATGAGTATAAGACCGATCTTTATATTTGTATGATTAGTGACTTAAAATTCTATCAGATAAAAATTTGTTTTTTCTCTCTGATTGAATTATTCCAAATGTTTGGTAATTTACGACTGAAGAGAATTACTTATCAATTAGATTATGTTTAAATGTGGAGATTTGTTTTATTTCTATCAAATTATATATATTTATAGTTATAATTATTTAACTTACCGTACGTAAGAATGAAACATCATCTTGTTCGCTCGCTCCACCTTCCGCTTCCGCCATCTTTGCTTTTCAAACAAATACACTAACAGAGATTCTTCTTAAAATGCATATCTGTAGCAAATAAAAAACACTATTAGAAGCAGAAGATATACATTATAGTTTCATACATCCAAAATAAATAAATCATTTTATCGTACTGAAGAAAATATTAGTTTATATTAACTTAAATTTCGTAGGTTATTCTAAACTTTAAGGAATTATTAATGTTTAAGGTGTTATTAAGGGCCTGAAAGAAATCCTTATAATTTATTAAGAATGTAGTTGGTTAATGTTAGAGAAAAAAAAATACAATGCAATTTTATCTTAACTTAGATAAAAGAAGAGATTTTATTTCCACTAGTATTTGAAAATAGTTGTGTTTATTAAAAGAAAATGTGTTCTATGTGATAGACATACAGTATAAATTGGATTGCAATGAACAAAAATTAAATATGAAACAATTTCGTATGAAAGCCTTTATTCATGATTAAAGGCGTTTTGACCTTGCACAGAATTCTTGTAAAATATTTAATTAATATGGTAACAAATGATTTCAAAAACTATATATCAACACTTACATTATAAAGAGAATATAATAATTTGTTTGGTTTCTTAAATCAAAAGGACTTAAACAGTATTGATTGACTGTTAATCAATTTTCATATAAGAAAAACTGATTTAAAACCAAAAGTCTGTATGTAAATATAAATAACAATGATTGTCTTATACAATATATTAAAAAGCTTTCTTTATTTAGGCAACATAATACAAAAGAACATAATATAACATTAACTATACTTATATATATATATATATATATATATATATATATATATATATATATATATACATATATATATATATATACGTTATACTAGTACTATGTTTTAATGGCTTTATAAATTTTGATAATTATTTAAAAGCCTGAAAAGAATTATAGGTATAGTAATACTAATCATAAAAGTTTTGTGATATAACTATCACTATAAGGGTCTTTACAGTCTTGACTTGAAGACAATGGAATTCTAAATGAGTGAAAACTGAGACGTTAAGTACTGTTTCAGTCCTTGTTGTAAGCTCGGGGCAAAAGGAAGCGTACATATATACAGCTTCATCTAGATAGAACAATTGAATGTCGCATTTCCTGCGTACTCGTTTCAAAGTATATCCTAAAAAATGCCGATTGGATTATTACTTTACGACTGTGCTATGAGCTAACAAGATTACGATATGACTTAATTTAACAATACACAAAATATTAAAACAATGAATTTTGCATTGTAAAAAGATGTTAATCAATATTTCAACAAAATTGGTTAAAAGAAATGATTTAAATGGTAAATTGTCTTCTTTCTGAGACTTATTTATATCCAGGCTTTCCACCGCTTGTGATTTTCAATAAGCAGTTGTAGCTGTCAAAAAGCTATTATGTAACCTGTTGCCTGCCCATGTTAAATGATAAAAAGTAGAAAACATGCCCATGGGAAACACCTGTTATGAACGCAATTCAGTCGAGCAGTCGTAAAAACCTACTCGTGGAACACAGACCTTTAGAAAACCAGAAAAAGGTAAACAAACCGCGCGCACGGCTATATTTTACTATCAAGACTAGACTCTGCCGAAAATTACCGAAAATTACTTCAAGTGAAACTGCTAGAGCTTCTTTTTTATTGTCTAGAGGAGGTAAAACCGTGTTAAACCAGTAAACGGTTCATGTGCACATTTCCTTTTATGTCTTTAACACGTCTTTGGATGTAAAACTTTCTTATTTATTGTGATTTCTAATCTTAGGGGTGAACATGTTAATGTGAAGGATGGAAATTTAATGACGCTTTAAAATTAGATTCTACAACCATAACTTTATCTATAACCTCCTCCATGTGAGAAGAGGCCTTTGCTCAGCAGTGGGCTACGATAGGCCGATGACAAAACATAACTTGCATTTTCAGTGGACGGTAGATGTGAACCGATATGGAGACTAACGAACATACTCCCTATCCTAGAGATCGCAACCGGGTCATCTTATCAAATAACAAACCGGCATTAAGGAGCCTGCTTGGCCAGGGAGGAAAAGGAAAGGAAATATTCGGATCTCGCTATCTTTTATTACTGAACTCCTAACACAGCGAAAACGTGCCTTATCGTTTGTTGAGCCCCCATTACTTCATTATTTTTTTCAAACAACACTCGGTTTGCCGCTTGACTGTGTCTGATGAGCGTAAAAAAATATTCCAAAATATATGTATAACAATAATGTAATCTTGATTATTTATTAATTGAATAAATTAGTTATTTTAATAGTAATTGAAGCGATTGATATCCGAAGTCAATATTGATGTGCACTCTTATGGCAGAAATATACAGATTTACATTACAAAATTTATTTACTTGGGAAGTTGTTAGTTATTGACCCACATTTCACGCCCTTCGCGTAGCTGAGAGGGTGATTTATGATCTTAGGGGATGGTGAATTAAACATGATCGTGTTACAGGTCCATTCATCACGAATAAGGTAAACCTAAGATGAATTCACTGATACTATTTATTAATTTACTCAAATTAATAATTAACTAGCAGTAAGCTAGTATTAGTATTAGTAATCATATTACTTATTTATTTATTTGTACAGGCTCACTTATTCTGATTAATTTGTATAGATCTTGGACATATTAAGCTAAGTGCGTATGAAATGCACTCCTGGCAAAAATATAAAATGCCATGCAATTATGGCAAATTTTTATTTGTTTTCTGATTAAGCCTTTCATTAGTTTCACATAACAGTTTCTTTTTGTTGGACGTTAGATAGAAGTACAACAAAGTACGATTATTTTATATTATGAAAATGGACTCTCAAATAAATGTATATTAACTTTTTACTGCAAAAACAGAGGCATTACATACAAAAGGCTTTTAAAAATGAAATGTAGCACCAAATAAGACTCGTTGAATACTCAAACGAGTAAAATATAAATATTGCCATAATTATTTCTTTTTTTTTCGAATAGGTTCCTACCATATAACCACCATTTCATTTTATACAACTTAAATGCCTTTTCTAAAGAAATAAAAATGCAGATGGACTTTGTCGACCTTGCATCAGAGGGTAAATTTCAAGATTATTATAATTTTAAAAATGTTACGACTTTAAATACTTTTAGTTTCCAAATAATAATTTTCATTTCAGAGTTATATTTCTCTGAAAGATGAAATGTTTGCTAGCAAGAAAAGTAAAACGAAACCCACTTAATAGCCCATACAAGCTTCCATGAATACTAAGCAAGGATCATGACAAATTGATGGGAACAGCTGTTGAATTTTATTTAAGAAAAGTCCTTGGAAGAATATTCTATTTCATATAACATTTACATTTTTTATTTATCTTTAGGAGAAGAATGCTATGGTTTGATTTTAAATATTTTTTAGTATAAATTGCACATGTTATGAGTAATGCTAGAGAAAATAAAACATTATAAAATTATGTCCATAATTTAAACAATTTTGTAGAATAAATGAACCCCAAATTTTCTTTTATTACGAATATATTTGTTGAATACAAAAAAAAAATTCGTTCGTTAGTTTCATGTTGTGTTAAAATATAAATACAAGTTATTTAATACGTTACACCTTTTCTCAATACTCATGACAATCAAATGTTGGTGTTGATGTGAGGACCGCATATGTTATGATGTTATTTATTTATAGCATTTCCATTTTTAACTCAAAGACTAATTTTGTTTCCACTTTATAATGAATATACGTCATACTGTTAATAATAATCTTATTAGAATAAAACTCTAAGAGAGGGATTTAAGTTTTAAGGCTTATTTGTAATATCGGATTAAAATATGTTCAGTTAAATTTAGATAGAAACAAATTATTGTTGTAGGAATTCTTAAACATTTGTCAACTTTTTAATTTAGAAATAATATATATTTTGAATAATGATGAGTAAAATTTGTGAGGTGTTAGATTTATATGTATGAAAATAAACTGTAATGTAGCTTAGACATCAAAGTAAAATAAAGACTATAATTTATTCCAGAATTCCTCTTAAGACCCTTGAAGTGTAAATGTAGCCAAAATCAAGAGGAAAAAAATTTGCTAAATCTGGATGAAATTGCATTGCTTCTTCTAAAAAAATATAAGACTTTTTGGAGGAGTCATTAATAAAAAAATATTTAAGAGAAACATTCTTTACTTCTTCATTGAACCTGTTTGTTTGTTTTCGAAATACCTGACACTCAAAATTATTGATCAATTGAAATAATATATATTTTATAAAATACATTTTTCTATGTGAAAATTATCTTAAGGATTATTGCCCATGTCGTATATGAGATGTGTAAACAATATACCGATATTAGAAATTTGCGAGCATCTGTTTTTCTTTTGTTTTCACTGCAAAAAGCTTAATATAATTTAATAAAACTTAACCAGCGATAGATGACCTTGTAGGAAAATAAATGAAACTCATAACAAAGCAATTATTATCCTGTAACATTTTTCTATATTTTCAGTACTTCTTATTTATTACCTAACAATGAACAATTAGTTAAAAACGTAAAAAATTATCAAATTTATACTTATTTTAAAATACAACAAGAATATAAGTACTATTGACAAAAAATATCTTAAATTATATAAAGTAACAAAGAAATAAAAGCCTTGTTAAGGGTGGATTTTAATTTATAGTCCTTATGAATATTAATGAATTATAAGACAAAAGGTTTTATTACAGCAATATGCGTTAGAAATAAAAAATATATGTTTATAAAGACAATAAAAATTAAACATATAAAAATAATTCACTACAAACAACCAATATGCAAAAAGGCTTTTATTTTCAATAGCAAAGCAATATAAATTTTAGATTTCCGTAACTTTTGGTTATACGTTTTATTATATTTGAAATAAGTTAAAGATATTGGTCAAATAATTAATTATAAAGGTCCTTTTATATTACATAAGTAAATAAAATAATTTTAACATATCTGATTTTTTACAGAATTTCGCTTAAATGTTATGCCGTGTCCACTGACCTAAATTTAAAAATCTTTATGCAGTGAAAGCTTTGGGGCTTAAAACGATAATACTAATCGTCGTATCTAAGCATGAATTTGCAAACAAAATTTTACTTTATAACAACATAACAAATATGAAATTAACTTGACACAGATTTCATGAAAATTCACTGTATTACAAACCTTTATTAAATCCTTAATAAATAACACAATATCACAACACAAAATTATGTTAAACACGCATTGTTTGTATTATATATAATTCATAAATAAACATATTAATTACACTACGCGCTACACGTCCGCAGCATTTGACTGCCGCAGGAATACTGAAACAGAAATTCTGCAGCCCTATAAATAAAATGATCGGGAATGTTCGGTGTTGTGGCGCCTTCAAACCGACTATACTCGTATGAAACTACACAAGATTTCATTATACTATCTTTACACTATCATAAATTGTACTTAAAAAATGATAACAGTATTTAAATGACCTTTTATTTTGTAGAAATGAGTCTAGTTTTATTCCTTGATATGTGATAATTACCGGGAAAACCATAAAAGGTTAGGAAAACCAAAGGGTGACTAAAATCGTTAAACTACTGTATTATATACGTATATGTTTACTATTGTTAGACAAGAAATCGTTTTTATATGAAACTACAGATACTACTACTGAAAACTTAAATATGATATAAAACATGGATTGTACATATAATAATATTACATGTTACTCGAAAAGGTATGATACATACACATATGTTATATTATTGAGACTTATAACTTTATGTTACATACATATTATGTAAGCTGCCCTGCTTTGTTACTTCACTACTACAACATACAATTACGATATACAATATGCATATCTTTCTTAATATTTTTTAATGTGGAGCGTTTTACAAAGTAAGACTTACTTTATGTAAAATTATTATTTAAAATAGAAGTACAAGATTTATACAATTTACTTTGTATTATTGGTCCTTAAATTACTTGTGGTTTTAGTAGATATATAAGCTAATTGCTTATTTTTTATCAATAAGGTTTTGTGTAAATTGAAAAAGTAGTTTTTTCTGACTGTGACTGGAAAACCCAGTCCGTTGTAAAGGAGAATGATAGAAATTGATTTGATTTATGTACAAAAATTGTCATATAGTAAAGAAATACTTCAATTAAACTGTCTGTAACTCATATAGTTACAGACAGCGTAACATAATTATGAATTATCATAGAGGAAAGGAACTTATTTTAATAAATTTTACATAGATAACATAATATAATGAAAAACTTTGTAGTGAGATTAATGTAGAAGTTATTCATAATTACAATTTTAATTTATTTAACAAAATAAGAGAGTTAAATATCGAAGAAGAATCAAAACCATATTATAAATTAACTTTCCAATAGCTGGACATATCTTTATGTCGTTAATATATTGGTTAGTTCTTGTTTCTTTGATTTCATGCATATTGTAACAGTTCAATCAGCAATTTGGATGCCAGCCAAATGTCATTATGCAAACAATAGACATCTTGAAATCAATGGGCAGCTGTACTTGGTTAATTTTATTAATTGATTGTGTACAGAATTTTATCGGTTACATTGTTATCGGAAGTTTTTTTACAATTTGTCAAATATATGTAGTATGTACCACTTATAATTACTAACGTATCAAATATAAAAGTATAATTTCAATATGTCTAATACTTTTTTTATTCATTTCAGTACAACTAATTTGACACTGTATCCAATAGTTTAAAAGTCTGTATAAATATTCGTTTATTTTTGTTTTATAGACACAAAAGACATCCATTATTTTGATATTAAGCCACTTATTGGATTTAAATAGCATTGTTTTGGAGTTAGTAACACTATGTAAGCAAATTTCTAATAAACGATATCATATAAATATAGCAAAGAATATACTATTGTATTTAAAGTCGTTATGCAACGTAAAGTATGGATATCTTAAGTATGACTTTGTATCGTTAATCTAGCACTGTGAGTTAAAGCCTTATTATTCATAAACCGTCAACGATAAGAAAATAAAGTATTTTAAAACATATTTTTAGAAATAATCTTCAGTCATAATAAATATGAGAAGTTCTTAGAAATACAAACATAAGTATTATTAAATATCAGTTTCATATATTTTTATCTAGATACAGCGAATGAAAAATCGATAAACATAAAACTAATATGACAATAATATTTACATATGTATATGTGTACTTAAATTGAGTTGAAAGAAAATAAAACACAAGAAACTAGTACAGTAAAAAATAAAATCCTAATATCGGGTTAAAATAAA
Source organism: Danaus chrysippus (assembly GCA_916720795.1). Lineage (NCBI taxonomy): Eukaryota > Metazoa > Arthropoda > Insecta > Lepidoptera > Nymphalidae > Danaus > Danaus chrysippus. The sequence goes on from CAKASE010000069.1 coordinate 1,040,413, forward strand.
TAAATAACTATAGAATGGACCAAATGTTAGCAGGAACAATTTTATTTATTTCTCTGTGAAAGGTTGACTGTGAGAAAAAAAATCGTATTTCTAGGGAGGTACAAAATGATCGATTGAGTGTAGTAAGTAAAGGAATAGCCAATTCCCATTTAATTCCCATTTGGCTCGCTTTCTTAGTAACCTGCCACATATAAAATGTTATTAAATAGATTGAAAATAGCTGTGTAAAGCTGCTTATAAAAAAATTGTCCATATTTTTAGCGGTTTTCACCTAGAACACAAATATAAACATTTTCGTGAAACGATGATAGATATAGCTAAATTTAAGAACTGTTAATTAATTTACTTATTATGTCTATGTTGGAGGTCAAAATCAATATTTTTTTCGCTTGTGTTATTTTGTAATCGAAATTTTGTACAATTATAATTCTATTCCTCTGGTCTGGTAACCTACAGTATCAACTTCTTCCATTTGAATCCATACAACGTCGAGCAGTTCGTATTGTCAAAGATCCCATGCTCACAGACAATCTAGAACCCTTAAGCCTCCGAAGAGATATGAGCTCCCTCTGTATGTTCATCGTCTGCACAACGTGGAATATAGTGTCATCTATATATATCCATTTTATTAAATTACTTTGAAAAGTAGAGTCAATTGAAACTCATTTGAGGTAAAACGTTAGGAGTGCTGACGACCAATAATGAATTAAGGTGAGCTATTTTAGTACTAATGGGATACAAAAATCCCTACTTCTAAACACTCGTTCTGCATTTCTAAACTCATTGCATATATCTTGAATTTAGCATTCTCGTCTTGCCAAATATAAGACTTCAATATATCCATATCTTGGGCATTCTTACTTGATCCTAACCTTACACTGTTACTTTGTGCTCCTATCATACACTTCTTATAGAATTAAAGTCTCTAGCTCCGGGGCAACTTTGTCTTTGCAAATTCTTTCGGATTGGAAATTCTAACGACGTCATCATGTGATTTCCACAGGAAATATCTCTCGGAAGCTCTTAGGTGCTTAAAGAGTCCGATGGTCTCTTTAGATTCATCTCAAAACTATTGCGATCCCTAAATAAAGCTCAAGAATCCACCGACAGCGTGAGCCCGAGCCACAACTTAAACACATTACGTATTTTCGCGTGAAGAAGCAACAACATACATGCATCTATCAATATATTCTAACCAAGTTTCTCATTTCTAATATTTTTAGTTTTTAGCGTCCAAAAATATTTTAGTGAAAAAATTTTTAAGATTCTATTTTGAATTAACATTTTAATTAAGGAAAAAAATATTAATATATTTGTTTTTTATATTCATTCTAATGCAAAAGTTTTGTTGGTTTTGAAATCATTGCGCTGAGTTAGTTTGAAAGAATTGTTGTTAACATTTTTTTGTCTTATTCTTAATGTTTTGTGGAAAAATATAACCTAGAAAGTAACGGCTTATGGTTTTTTCTTTTACTTTTGTTGTTAATTTCCATTACAGAATTTCACCACGTCCTCGTTGAAGGGTTCAAAAAAAGATTACAAATAAACATAATGACGTAAATATGATAAAATAAAATAACCTACCAGGTTACGTACTATTTTAATAAAAAAGCAATGAAATATATAAATAAAATATGTTATTCAATAAATAATAAACCTTACCAATAAAATCAATAATCCATTATCTCTTTGTGCACTGTTCACACATTTTCACACACTTAATCACAATTCGTTACCTTTCTAGTCGACTTTCGTACAATATAGAGTCCGACCTGCGCGGGCGCCGGTCGCTATTTGGACCAACGCATGCGTTAAAAACTATTTATAATTTAGCCGGGTGAGACAGACGGCCAGTTTGTTGTGACCTATGTATAAATACTTAAGGTAGATTTACACTGAACGATAAGAGTATCGTTATCATTATATTATATTATTATATACCGTTATCGTTATGGAGTAGAGTAGTTAGAGAATTACTCTTAAATATATGGTTACATTTAATTTGTTTGAAAAAAATATATTTTTATTGAGATATAGTTACTTAATTATGATTGTGTAGAAGTAATTGATTTAGGAAGTTAAGTCATTGTTTATATCTTGAGATTGACAATTTTTTACCCATTTGTTTGAGACAATTAAAATAAAAAGTATTATTCCATATCAAAATGTTCTCACTTGTTCAGTAACTTTAAGAGTGATATAGATTCTTTATTTGCTAAATCTTTGATCATTGAGTGTGCATACGGCCTTAACATCTACTATTATAAAATTAGACAAGCGTTGAGTGTGCGGTAGCTCAAGATAAATTTGTCGTGAACGCTGTTTCACGATGAAATAAATAACCAAAAGCCCCTGAAACCATTGAGGATGGATCTTTGAAATCAGGAAATTAAAATTTTCAATACCTTTTAGGATTTTCGATTAAACGGCTTCGATAGGAAAATCATTAAGTTTTGGCGATTAATGATTGCGTAACGATTTTTGTAATGCCGTTTTGGTATGCCAAAAAAGAGGATGAGCAGCGCATGAACATTGGCATACGCAAAGCGTGTGAGAGTACCCGAGATGGAAGAATAACTTATATACAACAACAGCTAGAGTTATTTTTTACTAGTACTAAGTTTTAGAATATAGTTGAAAGATACCATTATATATGTTTAAATTTTTGGATCAGTAAATTTAAGTTTTCTCAGAAAACAATCTGGAATATTTATTTATTTTCGGCCTTTTAACTGCAAATAGCCCCCTACAACAATTTTTATTATCTAAGTATTGTATTCCTAAATTGAATGATATTATAAAATTATAAATCACGGAAAATGCTTATATCTATGGTATTGTATTAGATATTGTCTACAATAATTTCAATTTTGTGATTGGAAGTCTCCTTTTTAGTTAATAATTTTAGTGCGTTATTAAGAAACTACTATATTTTTAAATAATATAGTATCAAATATGTTACATGAAAATTGTAAGTATAAATATTATTCTATGTTTATTCAAAAAATGTCGAGATACTCGTAGACATCTGTCCACAAAAATGTCTGTATTTTGATAACTTATTTAATTACTATGTACTAGTCAAAATTCTGAATAACAGTTCCGAAAAATAAAAATGAAAACTTCGACACTTATGAGGACTTTGCCACAAAGACTGGAATTTTGGATGGCCAGGCCTCTACCATATGATTATAAGCTAAATTAAATTTGGATAAATAAAAGTAAAGTCACAAATAATGAAACGTATTCTAAACGATATTTTCATTTTAAATTTTAAAGGTATTATAGGTACCTACTGTTTTAAATGTTAATCTTTACGCTTCACTTTCACTACGCCTAATATAGCAAATTCTTTACAAATCGGCCTAAAAGGAAGTTTCTACATATGTGTTAAACTCCTAAATTAGGGCAATTAAAATATAATTTTAAAGTATATAAGCATGAACTGTTGACTTAAATAGTCGTAAATTTTTGCGCGATTAGGCGAAATCTTCTGCGCCAACACCAACCAGAGGTAAAGGCACAAAAGAGATTTCCGTGGTGCGATGACGATGAAGAGAGAGAGATATATATATACATGAACACGTTTTACCTTCTCCAATGCCTTTTATGGAATTTTGGTCCCTGTTTTACATAGACATTTGATATTTTTACGATTCAGTTGATTTTTTCTTAGTAATAAGATCATTTTACTGCTATGAAAAATTTTTATGAATGTCCTAGCAACTGTTAGTCTGAAAATTTCACTACTTGTTATTTCACTATTTATTCAACACACTAGGAACATTTATTTGGTAGAATATTACCTCGATGCTTTTCGTGCTTTCTTTCCAAAATTTTTAAACAACTTTTCTAACTTTAAGCAATAAAAATTTATCTCACTGCAATTCGGTAGAAGTATTAGAAGTAGTCGTTAAAATTTTCGTGAAATAATTTGAATCCTAAGTGTTAGAAATGAGAATAATGTGTTCAGTTCTCTAAAGGTTGATAACTAACGAAACTCTTGGATACTAATAAAGACCATACAAAAATAATGTGTTTATTTCCAACAATAATTATATTAACAAATCATTAAAAAGTAAACGATAACTCACAAAATACTAAACTCAATTTTTATCAAGTTCCAAATGTTAGGATGTTAAAAAAAAATTGTTTCGTAAATATATATAAAAAAATATATCTATTCATCTAAAAAAGCTAAACAAAATCCAACATGATAATTTTGAATAACTCACATACATGTACGGAGCCTAGACACGAACATTTTCGATATAATATATCATAGGAAACAATTTTCGCTACAGTGTATGAAGACCTGTAAAGTACTAGCACTTTTTGCTTCACGCTCCTCAAGGCCTGTCAGAGTTACAATTACTATTTGAATACCGACATCAGTTCGTTGAAATTGACGATAGTCCCGCAAATTAATATGAAAACTCCCACCGACATGAGGATGACAGCTCGCCATAGACGCCACCGAAACTTACCAAGGCCAGGTCTCTGCCATATAACCATGAGGTAGATGAGATTTGGCCAAATAAAGGCCATGTTCGATAAACAAAAGGCGCCCAACTGAAAAACATCATGTTTCAATATAATACTAAAATGTAAGACTCGCGAGTATTCATTTAAATGACAATAATATTTTTGAACTTCTACGTGTTATTTTAGTGTATGCTTAGATGTTTCGGTTACTTTTGCAACAACCGTGATCACGGGCCCAAAAGATGTTGACATGACATGACATCATTCATATGTAGTAATCCGAAAATATTAGTACCCGCAAAAATCTTAGATCTCATTAATACTTACGAATCCCATGAGAGCATTGATGTTAGGGAATATAATAGCGACAATTGAAACAAGGAAGCAGAAAAATGCTCTGTATATCAATTCCCACATGAACAGCTTGTTTTGATTGTGAAGGAATTTGATATAGTAGAAGCAAAGGTTGAAGGGTACCCAGAAGTTGAGAGCGTGGGTCACATATATCATTATTGCGATACCTCCTTTTAGTAACTTTGCCCATCTAGAATTATCAATATTTATCAGTAACTATGTATTTTGGCACCAATCGATTAAATTACAAAACAACTAAACTATACTTCAGCTAATATTTGCTTTTGGCTTGATATATAAAATATAAGGATTAATCTATATAATTATCAAAAACAATCATCCTAACGAAAATATTTTCACAGTCCGCTTGAAAATTATTATAGTTCATTTCAATAGAAATTTGCAATCTTGTAAACAAACGATCAGCTGATATTGACAAAGACTTGTCTATGCCCCTAGTGATATGAATACTCTTAATCTTAATTATTAGAATGAGTCTTCTACCTGGCAATTTTTCCCAGCTTTAGCCAGGGTCTACCTGGATTTAATTATTAGAATGAGCATTAATATAAAAAAATACTTTAATTTGTCCATATTTTGTTACGCATTAATCAGTGAGATTTTTATAATGAGTTTAGAAATGCAGAATGCAAACGAGAACACAGAAGAGTTGTTTGCTTCCCAATAGCACTAAAAACCCTTGTTTTCCAAAGACCCTAAAGACCATGCCATCAAGGTCAATAAGTGTTACAAGATCACTAACGGTTTAAAAAAAAATTTTTAATTTGTACTCGTTAGCGCTACCTATGTTTAGTTCTGTCTGCTAAAGAAAAAGAGTTCCCTCGGTCAACTATACATTCCTAAGTTTGAAAGTAAAGGAAGTTGCGGACAATAAGTAGTCCATTGAATAAATATTATGTATACCACTAATTTTTCAAAAAAAAAATTGACTTTGATGAGTAAAAAATGATTGTGTTAATTTTACAAATGCAATAAATTTTTGTGTGCAAAATATTTTTATAAAATAAACATTTAGACAGTTGTTCAGTGATGAAAAGATTGTTAAAAACAGTGGGGGGTTCATTGAGATGTAATTATTATCAGGACGGATATCCAACTGTACGTAAGAACGAAGTAATCGTGGTCAGTTGCTTCGTTTATAAGATTGCCAATTTCTATTCAAATGGACTATACATATAATTTTTTTTTGAAGTATTAACATCTGATATTCAGAAAACTAATTAATAAAATAGTACTCACAAAGTCATGGGAAAGTTAACAGTGATAGGTGACTCGCACTTCTCCAAGTAGCCAGAATAACCAAAAAATGATACCAAAAATGTAAATAAAATGATGATAGACATACCTTAAAAGATGAAACACATAAGTAAACACGATAAACATTAAGTTAAAAGAAAAATAGCACATCATTCCCACCGGTTAACAAAACTTTTGGAAAGTTTTTTGGCTTCTCCATATTATTTTCTATGGGGATAACAACACCAGAACATGACATACTAAATACAACCATTCCGGTGAACTCAAAGAAATTATACACTTCTGTGAACATCTTCATGCCTTCAAAACGTGGGTTATTGACCAATGCGTAATAAACAGTCAAAAAAATGCAAACACCTAAAAAGACACAAAAAAATCATTACATGTGTGAAAAGTGGTGAAAATTAAATTATATATTTATTCTTATATTTTCAGTTTATTGCAAAAAAGTAATATAACTATTATAAAAATAAGTATAACATGTATCATACTTATATTTACTATTGATATCTATTCTTCTCGTTACTAAAATGATGTGTAATAAATATCATTTTATATATAATCCTAATGAAAAAATTATATTAAAACAACTTCGTAATTTTACTCACAAATAATGAGATTTGCGACTATGGAGAGTGGAGCCAAATATTTCAAATGTATTATCAAACAAATAAGTATAACGGGTATCATCATGGCAGCTAAGTATACTCTGATATCACGACCTGAAAATAATTTATCATATTATTGTAACTTATGTGTATAAGTAAAATCAATTCAAAATATGAATCAAACGACAAGAAACCCCAGTTAGTTATTAAACAAAACATCCTGGGATAAAAAAGGTATAAAAATAAAAATGTGTGTGGTAGTGGTATAAAGTGATTATTAACCGTCTGAACAAAAGATGTTCTCTATATATCATACAATTTAATATTTTCGTTCGACGATTTTTGTGAAAACAAAGGTTTTGGTCATTATAATAATAAAAAAGTTTGCTTTGTAACATTACAATTTCAATTTGATAAAAAAATTGTAGATCACTTTGTTACATTACATTTTGATTTCTGCTACAAGAAATATCTTAACTTTTTTATTTACTATTTGCTAAACAAGGCAAATGAATGACATTACAGAAAAGAAATAGTGAGAAAACAAAACTTATTAACTGGGTATACTTTTTATTCTGCAGAAAACAATGCAATTGTTCCTTGTTTGCATAAATCGTGTCACATATTTGTCATAAATTATGTCAACATGCCTAGTTCGAGCTCGTATAGTGTGTGTGTGTGTGTGTGTGTGTGTATGTGTGTGTGTGTGTGTGTGTGTTTGTGTGTTTGTGTGCTCGTATATTGAATCTAATAGTCAATAACAAAATCATATGTAACTAATAATATCACCTGCATCATCTGGAGCATCCTTATCCAAATTCTCAACAAGCTGTTTAATAGACTTCGCTATAATAATTTGGTAGCAGGCACAGGAACCATATAAATCGATTCCTATGATTATATCTATGGTATACCTGAAACGTTTTGACATCGTAAACCATTCAACTTTACACTTTTATGAGGGAGAGCATCTTACCTAAAAATTTTTGAAAATCTCGCCACCTTGGGGTGTGGAAAACATGCCATAGCTGCTTCTCCGACGTCAGGGTATGTCATAAATGTGACCCGACATCTTCTGTAGAGTATTTGCGCTGAGAGCACCAAAATCTAAAGAAAATTTAATAAACACATGTCCTTTCTTCCGATTTTTAAACAAATTTCATGAAGTAAAAAGTAGGGGATGAATACTTACGTGTAAACAGAAGGTCATATATATTCCAAATATAAGGTTAAATGGCAATGCCACGGCAATTCCAGCTTTCATATAAGCAACATGTCCTCCTAAAATCCCTCCACCTAAAGCGCCTTTTACCATGTTTGCGACGGAACCTATGTACCTGTATAGAATTCAATAATCGTCTTTGCCATTTTGGAATTGCAATTCTAAAGAAGTTACCACAAGAATTGTTAAATTTGGCCAAAAAATTGGTTTACTTCTACAGTGGAAACATTCTTCCAATTTGTTAGGTGCAACATTTTAACTGAGGGACCGAAAAATGATCAACGATTTTGAAGTCATTTTCGGTATATTAAATCTCCTTTAGCTTTTCTTTTACAACTGACCACTAATATTTGTAGAATCCTGTAGTTTTTATCATAATACTGATACTTTTTCGTTCCCAAAAAAAGTGACCACCAATGACATTAATGAATAAACAAAATATATACCCAATAGTCAGTTTCTGCCCAGATCAGTTAATATTTCTGTCTATATTATTAAAAATGGCTTTGCAATAAAAGACCTAACATGACCTAAGTAACGACTATGATATTATTGGTTACCCTCAATCATTTTATAAGAAATTTATAGCTACGTACAAATAAAAGGTATTTCGATACTTTAAGAATATTCTGGCTTAAAACTTAACTACGGTTTTGTATTCGTATATAATCTTAGGGAACATACCCGCTGGGTTTAACCGTATCTCTAAATTTGACATAATCAAAGGCATCTTCGTCAGCCTGGCTTGGAGCAAGGTTCTTCCAATTACCTCTGCCTGCACCGGACGGTTGTGGACCAGACTGGCAAAAATTAATAAAACTATTATTATTCTCTTCTATTCTCTATACAAAGTAAATTTTCTTTACAAACACATCCTCTAATTTAATACTCAAAACTTTTTAATATCTACTTCATAATAATTGGAAATATTTCTACTGTCTTTTTAATACTTTCTGTAACTAGAACGAACGGCCTTAAAAAAGTGATGTGTTTTCTGTCTTTGCCATTATGTAATATATTAAATACCACCTGATGATAAATTATAAATAGTAGTCTTCTTTAAACATACCATCTTTATAAAAATATATCACTTCAAAATCACGCAAATAGATAAAAACATTGCTCCTATAAAAAATAATTCACCAATTATGACCGTATGACACCATACAGTTCTTTTTTCAATCGAAACTTACTTCTATCAGCCAAAAGATTTTTCGGCCAGCTATATAAAAACAAAATATTCTTTTTCTACATCCCAAAAAGTATTTCAATCGTCATAACAATTCTACAAATATAGTAATAATAAAATTTTATAACTTATAAATTATCAACGCTAGATATTCATATAAAATGATTGCATGAAATATTTAAACTATTCAAACATATTTAATATATGTTATGTTAATTATAATAGTTCACATATTTCATAATTTTATAAATATCATTGATATTATGTTAAGAAGCGTAAAAATTAATCATCATAAAACATGAATGGATCGGAATTATACCTCTACGAATTAAAAATGTAACATAATGTATAACATTAAATATTGTACTTTGTTTCTATTGTATATGGCTACATAATCGTTTGCCAATAGATCAAAATATTTAAGCTTTATTATGGTAGTTAAAATAATTTCTACTTAATAGTCATAGCTTAAATGCACCTTTGCTAATTGATTATATAGTTGTCGTTTATTGAATATCATAAAGTTTAGTATAACTCCACTATTTCAGTGAAATAAGTCAATGGAAACATTAATTGTTTAGTTGTCATATAAATATGTTTACAAAGCAATAAATATGAAAGGAAGTTTGTTAATTTTCATTTTATTCTCACTAACGTTTATATCAAAGGGGAAATCATTAAAAGTAAGTATTAATTTTACAAAACGATATCTACTTAATAACTTTTTATCTTAATAGTTTTAACTATATGTCGTAAATAAAATAATTAGGAATTAACCAATATCTTTTGTATAAAATGTAAGTGAAGTTAAATATTATATATTTATATATTTTATACTAAGCAGGAACCAACCAATGATAATAGAGACGATATTAAAGCAAGAACATCTGAAGGTGAAGAAGATAAAGAAGGTTTGACTATATATATTGACAAAGACCGTGTTCTCAGTATAAACGAATTAAGAAAACTTTACAATCTCGATGACAGTTTGATCCCTGACATTCAATTCAGCAAAGAATTAGATAAAGGTTACGTGAAAAAGATAAGATTAAGAAAGAATAAACCAAAATCAATAAACGAAAGGGAGGCCGATGCGAAGGAAGATAAGTTTTTAGAACGAAGTATACCCGAAAATTCTGATACAAAAAATATTGAAACAGATAACCCCGAATTGGAATCTAGAATTTCTGATACTGAAGAAAAAGCAGACTTAGATGATTTAACTGCTGTTGAGAGCGATCGTACAGCAACAACTGATACATATTACGAAGAGAAAGAAAAAAGTGCTGTGCCGGAAGAAAATTACGAAGATGATTTCGATTTTTCTGAATACACAATGCGTTCTGACGAACATTCCAAAACAAGTCAGCCTAACCAAGAAGCGACAACCGCTTTTTCTGATTACGTAACGCCACCAACTCGACGAGCCAATGTTCCGCGTTTTGGCACAGAATATGTAGAAAGAACTGCTAACACAGTTAAGGATGTCCTAGCTGGTTATCAGGATCTAGTGCCAGAAGTCGAAAAAACACACGCATTTTTCGGAACCGGTAAGATTAATAAACATATATTTTAATTCAAACAGAAAGTTAGAGCTTTTTTCGGTGCACAGTATTTATTTAAGATGCTAGTAGACTAGTATCATTCAGACCACAGGGATTAAGGGATATAGTACGTATTTAAAACCATAGATTACTATAAAAGCCCTTATTTCCGATTAATATAACTCTGATTTGAGCAATAAAATAATACAACATTACTTTAGATTTTAGAATTATATCTTTGTAAATTGTAACGATATTGAAACTGACAAATAATGAAAAGTTATTTAGAATATGCTTAGCAAACAGTACAGTAAAAAATATATAAAAAAGGTAATTGTGATTTTTTCTTAAATTTGATATTTCTCAAACAATTTTCTTAACCTTTTCTCTTGAGAATCTTTTCCTGACAATAACAAATACAATAATAATAAAATAAGGGAATCGTAATGGCGTGATCAAGAAAAATAGTGATTCATTATGATATATATAAAATACTTAACTAAACATGATTGCTTATTTATCAAAATGCAATAACAATATATAAGTATTATTTTGTTCTTAAAAAGTAACTTCATATAGTACGAGAATGTACATATGTAGTATATATAATGTTTGACTTCTGTTTGAAAGTAGAATTTAAAGATTAACTAAAACAACGGTTTTAGGTGATACGGCATTAAATGGGTATTTGAGTTCTTTGGATACTGTTAAGACAGTGGAAAATTCACGTCGTATGAATCTTCTAAGAAAAATCCCTTCAACGGGTTTAAATGGATTACCAAACAATGTGAGAAGCGCTGAGCCATCAAATGAACCAGAACAAGAGGAAAGTAAAGAAGATTCTCAAGATGAACAGCCAGAAGTTAAAGAAGAATCTAAAAGTGAAGATTTCCTTGCCCCTGATCCGGGAAATGAATATCCTTATACGCCACCCCTTAAAGGAAATGCTTTTCAGAATTTAAGGAGCCCAATGCTGCCCAAACCAAACCCTCCTACAAATATGTTGTTACCAAAATTACGTCAAGCCTCCCAACATCCTACATACCCAATTTATAATCGATTCAATCCAATCCCAGGAGATGGTTTCCAAAACTATGGAAGAATTCTTCCTTATTATTCATCATACGGTTCTTATATATCACCCATACGGCTATATAACTTTCGCAGATCAGGCCAAAATCCGGTTTGCAAGGACTGTTGAAAGAGTAATATAAAATATAAAAATAAATTCTGTTTTATTTAATCCCGATTTCTTGTTAATTTATGTCAATGTAAACTGTAATCCTTAGTTCTCACCCCAGTACCTAGTTCTGCCAAAAGAGGAGAGTTACGAGTATGTGCTTAAGCCAGAGAGTATATTTATTTGTATGGTACTTTTTAATAATTACTTTTTATTACATCATTATTACTATTAAGGAATTCTATGAGATAGATTACTGTAAGAAAAAAAAACAAACAGTATATATAATGCATTCATCTGAAATAACCTATCTTGTCTTATTACTTGTGCCATTACTTTTTGACGCCTGTGCTTTCAACTACAAATTGTCATTAATTCTGTCGCTCATATTTTTGTTTGATTAACATAATACATAAAAGTAATAAAATAAAAAAAGAATTTGACTGGAAAACATAGCATTTATGAAGAAAAAAAAATTCCTATAAATCATATTCAAATAATTGAATTATTAATTATATTAACTATACATTAATAAACAATCCTATAAATAATATTATTGGAAATACATGGAAACCTTTTAGAACAAATACGCCTCTTTTTATAACATTTAATAAACATTTATGTTTGTTATGACCGTTTCATAGTTTGCAGTAATAAATTATGGCTCTCTTAATTTAAAGTGACGTAAGCTTAAAGTGTTTATCTATATATATAAAAGAGATATCCACCTATATATTGACTCATCACGATATCTCTGGCATCATAAGGCGTAGCGACTTGAAATTTGGTAGGATTATTCCTTTCGCCGAGTAGAGGCCAGCTAAGAACGGATTTTACGAAATTCCATCCACAAGGGGGGTTGCGAGGGCGTTAACAATGGAAAATACGCTTTCACTTAACTGATTTTAATGAAAGGTACAGAGATGGAGTTAACCTTGAGAAAGAACATAGGATAGTTTTTATTCCAGACTTTTGAAAGGTACTCTTTGAAACGCGATATAACCGAATTTAACGCGGACGAAGCTGCGGGCGGAAAGCTAGTTTTATATATAAAGGAAATTTTCTTTTCATGGTATTTATATACCTACTTAAGGATATATTTTACTAGTTATGACCCATTTTATTTACTCTTATTATTGTTACGTAAAACTCAATCTTTAAACGATTATGTATTATGTCATTAAAATAGCAAGCATATGAAGTTCTCACCATGTTAGTTGTTGTAAATTGTATACTAAAGATGGCGCTTTTAATAAAAATGCATGAAATATTTATGTAAAATGAATAATTTATTTAAATTAAATAAATAAATTTAAATTTCATGATGAAGTATATAAAGACTAGGTACTTTATTAGTAAATTCTTAAAATATTTTGTATTTTTTAAAAAATATTTATATTTTCTAAGAAGATAACTATTTCCTTTATCCAGCATAACTGAAAGGGTATACTATATACTCAAACCTATGTTTCATTCAGTAAGTGTTTAGGATTGATTACTTTAAATCCTATTGTTTCCAGTTATAGTTTTTGAAATTTAGTATTTGTTAAAATTTGACATATATTAACTTTTTTAAACTATTACTCCATTCGCACTAGAACTGTGGAATATTCTGCCAATGTCAACGTGTTTATTTGTTGGACGAATTATAATCTTTTAAGGGAATATATAGATGTTTTTAATGTAAGATAAAAATGATTTTGCGTTTTTCATTAACTAAATAAATTATATTAGTGGAAAACATGATAAAAGAAAATAATCAAAACTATTAATAATTTTAAATCAACGCTAAACCTAATGTATGAATGTATGTTTTTAAGTGTCAAAGAATTCATTATCAAAAGTTGTATTTTTCCTACAGGTACAGGAATGAAGTGATTTGCTCAAATATCTAATAATTATTTTCAGTAATTTAATATACACTTTTCAATACAAATTTAAATTGTTATTTTTTCTCTTAACGATCTATAATATAATAACAAAAAGCTGTCAATTGGACAGTTACGTCAAAGTCACATTAATTTTTGAATGTTTTGTATTTTAAACATAACTTGAATTAAACGTAACTTGTATTTTAATAACTTAAGTGAAGCCAATTTATTTTCAAAGTTAATAATTCGTAATAATATCGTTTTATTTTGTTTGTTTTTCACTTGAAGTATTACAGCGTTATCAGACCAATAACAAAAGCGAGTTGTGAAACCAAAATGGGTAAAAAATATTATTGTGATTACTGTGAGAAGACCATGTCTTCAGCGCCGATGATTATCAAAACTCATAACAAGGGTATGGCTCATCAGAAGTTAGTTGGTGAACATTACAAGCAGTTCAAAGGTAACTTCTATTCCTGCAACTAAAGTTTTAAAGTCATCTAGATGATGTTATTGACTTTCTTAATTCTTAAGGAACTTCTTAGTCCTAAATTACTGTAGTTATGTATTCAATAACTAATGGAAAGTGTAATTACTTCCCAGAATGTACAGTGTATGTGTATGTGTATATAAATTAAATATTAGTAAATTCAAACAAAATATTATTTATATGAGTTGTAAATTGTAATCATTACATACAAATGTGGCTCTAAGAGTGTAGTTTGATATTTAGTAATATTAATTAATTGTTTGTTTTTTTTTTCTAGACGCTAAGACAATATTAGAAGAAGAGAGCAATAAAAAAACATGCCTTAAATATCTTAAAGGGGAATGTCAGTTTGGTACAATGTGTAGATTTTCACATTACACAAGAGATGAGTTATGTCTCCTAAAACAAATTGGTAATTATTATTTATTATACACATCAAGAAATAAAAACTTTAGTCTATAAATATTATTATGTCTAATTAACCTTTTTATTTCAGTTGATGCAAAAAATAATGAATCAGTTTCAAACCAACCATCCTTCAAAGAGCTCTATGATAAGCTACAAAGCGATAAATGTGAATATTTTGAAAATAAAAATGCATTGGTTGACAAGAATGGTATAACGCATATGTTGCCGTGGAATTATAATGCTGTTTTCGAACAGTATGGAGATAAATTACCGCCTAGTCTTAAAAAATTTAAATCCGATGACTTTATAAATGTATTTATTACTGAATGGGGTGATAATAAATGTTAAATAATGTCTAGTATTTTATTACAAAAACACTGTATATAAATAAAACTAATATTTTTCTAATGTGATAAGCGGTTTTATTTGTTTTCAAAAACTAGATACTTCTGACGTTTTGGTTACTTTACAGCAACCGTGATCATGGGCAGACGAGATGTATATATTTAGTGATTGTATATGAACATTTCACTTTTCTTATGAATTTAAAATATTACAATACATTAATAATCTATATTGAGGTGTTTTATGTTTTAAAAATTTCTCTTCCATTGAAATGAAGTAGTTTTAGTAACGAGTTTGTTTAAGATTGGATTAAACTTGAATGTAGGGTAGTTGATGAAACGGTATTCCGGCTTGTAATTACGACGTAGTTCACACATCTGTAACATAATATTTTGCATGTAAAGTATATATATTTATATATTATTGATGGTGTATACCTATAACTATAGTATTATAAATTGTTTTTTTTTTTATTTAGTGTGAAAAATGACATATATGAAGTTAATATAGCTAGTTTTATAATTGTGAGTATTTTTAGTATATTATATAAATATTTATGTCTATAGTTTATAACTAATCCAGTGATCATAGACCTTAACACTACCCTGAATTTATGTTTGACAGTGGAATGCTTAATTTTTTCTAAATTAATGTACAGATTATACCAGCTCATCTTCTTGCAATGCTTGCTTTTTAATGACATTGTAGTTTCTTAACCTTGGCATAAACCATGTTTATCTTTATCTATTTATTAACCATTATAATTAGATTTTATTCGCAATAGTCATATTGGGAAGGGTTTTGAATTGTCATTTAAAAAATATTTCTTCATGTTTTATACTGCATATATATGTTTACGTACGATTTGTCGATACGATAGAGTTCACTGAATGTGACTTGAATTTATTTAAGGTGGTCCCATATAACTTAGTAGGTATTTAATATCAGAGACTTTTCAAATATTTACTTTCTAAAAAACTTACTTTGAAAGTTGTGAAAATCATTAATAATAACCATATACTGCGCATATATAACATAATTTAAGCCACACTATTTGTTTAGTTCCATTTACATATATGTAGTTCCTAACTCAAATAAAATATTGCATTTGAAATGATTTTATACGAAAAACACATTTAAATAAGTTTCGTGGAGGATGAAATTTTTATTGCTTATAAAATTTAAAATAAATATGTAATAAAATTTTGTTGATTCTAGGATTCCTTAGAAGTTTTAAAACTGATGTAAAAATAATTAATATCAGTTTCTCTAGTTTTTCAATCATAGTAAGTTGATTGGAAAAAATGTTGCGTGCATACTTTTTTATTACGGTAAGTTGATTCGGTCAAGATAGAAATTTAGTTTTTTTTATTTTAATAAAATGGGTAGATTATGTGAAATAGGAATATGTAACAACTTTTTTGGTTGTTTTTGATGATTTAAATGAAACTAATATATTCGGACTACTATTTTTAAAACTACATACTTCCATAAAAATAGTAAAATATCACGTATTAATCCGACAACATTCGTTTTATTGAAATGAATGCTCACGAAAGTGTTAGGTCGCATTATGATTTTGTTAACATTTAATTTGTATTAAATAAAAATATCCTAAAACATTTTTTTTATATTTTCCATTAAGTATTATCGTCATCACAAAAAAATACTAGTTTGAACAATGCATTACATTATTATAATAGTCCCAACACTATTGGATTCTGTTTCTTTTTTTTGTAGGAACTGTAATATTGAACTAACTAATAACTTCAAAGTTTGTAACTTTCTTTATATTTTCTAGACTTTACTGCTGAACTTGCAAATCGCAAAAAGTACAAATGCAATAGAAAAAATTATGAAGAATAAAAATGGTTATTTACTCATTGTAATGAATAATACCGAAAACGAGAAGCCGATATCTCGTACAAATTATGATCACTTGGCGAGAAAAGAAAGGATCAAATCTTTGAAATTACTAAAAGAACATAACGCTAGAGTCCAAGAAATAATGGACTTCTTAAAAGATCACAGAGTAACCACCATGTATGTACTAGATGAGATAAATAGAATTAAAAGAGACCATCAAGTAAAAGATGAACTTAGAGAAATGGTGACGTATTTAGAGCGACCAGAGAGAGAGGCAGATAAAGAGTTGGTGCTATCTCTTTTTAGCGTAATGAAGAAGGAAAGACAAGAACAGAATTTCGATGTATTCAAAAAAAGACCAAACAGTGGTATCATTAATATCATTAAAGATCCGTTTAATGACGGAGTTGTGAAGTAAAAAAAATATTTTATTTAACAATTCTATACCTACTTATTTCAAGGCATATATTGAGTTTAATGCACATAAGTAATATATAAAATGATGACGTAATAAAATGATTACTTATGAATTTCTGTTTTGTTAATTGTAATAAAATAAATATTCATAAAGATAATTATCGCTTCATACCATATAAATATACCATATAAGTCATAATGGCCTTTGTTCGGATATTGAAAATTCTTAAAGCGATAAAGTATACAACATATTTATTATGTGTACCACGAAAAAAAAAACAAAGTAAATATTATTAGTGTTTAAATAAAAAAACCTTTTTTCTAATCCTCTAAAATCACTAATTTTAGATAAAACACTGAGTTTATGTAATTTGACCCACCAAAAACTTTTTTAATAGATTAAATAGTTTTCATATTTCAATTCAATTAATTATTATCATGATGAAAAAAGTGTAATTTTTTAATAAAATCCACACCTTAAGTCAATATTTTTCTTTATTAATACATATTTTGTTTATAGTTGTGATAATATAATTTGAATAACGAAAATTTATTGTACTTTGTATAATTTATTTTCAAATTCACACCCAGTTAAAAGTTGGTACAATTATTTCAATCAGCATTCCGTCTGTAATATATTCACGAAAAAATTAAGCCATAAAATATTGACACAGTTAAATTTTAAAATCATGCAACTTAATTGTACGATAGTCCCAGATTTTTACTCTTCATAAAGAGTTTTTTATTTTATTTGTGACTGCAAATGGCAGTTTTCATAAATACGGTATGATAAAAAATATAAACACAGATAAAATTTAATTAGTCACTTTTATTTATGACGTAAAGAAGACGCGGTGATTTTTCTTTGAGTAAAGATACAAGTCTGTAGAGTTTTGAGCCAGGCATTATTTCTACTCTGACGGATTCCTGAAAGAAAAATATATTATACAGGGTGACTGGTGAATTACTATCGATATTTGAGGACGTGATATTTGACGATCATATATGACAAAATAAAAATTAATATAACATAAATATTAATAAACTTCCAAGTAAAGTTAACCAAAAGTTGTGTAATTAATTACGCATCGTGTGAACACCCTACAGATTAGGTATACACTGACACTCACACATACGCGTGTCGTGACGTGGTGTTGTATCAGCACGTCGCCGCACGCGTCCACACTTGAACACTTGGAACGTGTCAACACTTTATTTATTTATACGGAAATTTTGTCAAAAATTAAGTACCTTTTTTTTTACATAATTGGAATGAGAATCATGTACCGAGTATTCTCCTTAAATATTGATAGTAACTCACCAGTCACCCTGTATATATCGCAGATTTAGGTATAGGTAATTGCTCATCAATTTTATTAGTGACTAGGTATAATAGGAGGAGGAGTTAAATATTTTTAATGAATGAATAAACTGTCATAAATAATAATTAACTTACGGGCTGATTGCTCTGGGATGTACGCAATAATTTCTTCGGGTCTATTTCTTCTACCCAAACGTCATTCCAATAATTCTGTTGACAAATATTAGGAATATTTATAAGTAAAACTTAAATGAAAATATTACTTTGGATTACTACGCGTTATTTTACTATTTTTTACAACTAAATACTTCCGACGTTTCGGTTGCTTTCCAGCAACCGTGACCACGGACAGATGACATGAGAGATTTAAAAATAATAAAATAACTCGTAGTGATCCGAAAACATAAGTTTCATTTAAATGAATACTAACGAAAATCTTAGATCTGATTAAAATTAAAACTATCTTATTCACAACTTGTTTTTTACCATGAGACGAAATCTCTTAGCATTCAATGTATTCACCGTGCGGGTGTCGGGTCCATCGTTGTAGTGAGAGGAGCTTCAACAGTGACCGGGACTTGTGACCCAGGTATAGGTTTAAAGGGACCCCTATCTAACGCGCGTTAAACGCTCACCTCCACTGTCCAAGCTCCTCTCTCTACATAACCAAATCTTCTTTGCAAGAAAATGTTAATTTAAATATATTTTAAAAATAAATCTTTACCCCAGATCTCAGTATGTCCTTCTGTATAAATCCATCGGACGGATTAATAGGCTTAGATTTTTCTAAAAGTGCCGATGTCTTAGCTATCTTCAGGACAAATTCTGGTGGAGCCTGTAAAATATTCCTTTTTTAGCCTCAAATAACGTTTTAAATCTAAATCATTATTTAATGCCATACCTTAACTGGTACTATTTCCTTAGACCTTTTTTTATCTTCAATAAATTGCTGTAAAGGTTTATTAATAATATTTATTTATAACTTTAATATTACGTCAATATTCTAATCTGATAGTACCTGAACATCATCGTGTAGTTTTTCTTCCGCCAGTTCGTCTAAACTCTTCTTCTATAAACAAATATTAGTTTGATTTGAAATTTGCTACATTTATTCAGCTGATGTAACTAACCATTTTTGGTTAAAATATTCATTGTGTTAAAATATGAGAATAATATTTACTTTAGTATATAGATATTGAGGTATAAAACGTCTTCCGAAGTCTTGATAATTGGAGGGAATGTTGTAATGTTGGTTGGTACCGAAGAGATCTGAGACTTCACCCATAGGAAAGTTTTTGAAGATCTGCTCCTAAAATAGAAAAATAAAAGTTAAATCTCTCGAACAAAATAATTATAACAACAATATACGTTAATATAACTAAATAACCTTATAATCGTCTTTCTTCTGTAAATTAAAAATGTTTTCTTTTTAAATATACATACCTAATGATACATTATATTGAATATCTGTATATATTTGGAAATACCTTCTTTTTCATCTTTTTTTTACCCGTGCCTTCATTGTCTGCCTGAAAACATAAGATCCTATCAGAGCCCACTGCTAAGCAAAGGTCATTTCTCACAGGAGGAGAAGGATAGGGCATTAATAACCACACTTGCTAAAGGCGGATTGGCGATTTCAAACTTATAATTATGAAATTATAAGTCGAGGTTTCCTCACGATATCTTCCTTCACCGTCTGTCAGTGATGTCTAAATACTCTTAGAAAGTACGTATGACTCGGAAAAATCACATTGGTACTTGCCAGGACCGAACCCGCGCCCTCGGCAACGAGAGGCGGACCTTTTAACCAGTAGGCTACCACTGACTTATTGACAATTATAAGTTTGATATCACCAACCCGTCTTGAGCAAGCGTATTGATTAATGCTCAAACCTTCTCCATGTGAGAAAGAGGCCTTTGCTCAGCAGTGGGCTCTGATAGGTAAAAAAAAATTAAATTGTTGGAATGCAGACGATTTTACATGTTGACTATCTTTTTTTTTTTTTTTTTTTTTTTTTTTTTATGTTATAGGTGGCAAACGAACAGACGGCCCACTTGATGGAAGGTGGTTACCGTCGCCCATGGACATCCGCAACAAATATGTTGATGATGCGTTGCCAACCTTTTCTTTTTGGGGATAGGGAAGGGTGGGAATAAGGAAATACAAGGAAAGGTTGGGAAAAGGGAAAGGGCAACCGGCTCTCTCACTCATCGGACGAAACGCAGTCATTACTGACTACTTCAGTCAGTACCGATCTTCTGTGAGAGGGTGGTACTTCCCCGGTCGAGCCAGCCCATGTTCGAGCTGTAGTAACTTAACCACAGCTAGGCTCTACCACCTAAAAAATTTTGTATTCTTCTAACTTATTTTGTTTTAGATCTGTGATTTTACTTACAATAAAGGTTTGTTGATGAAAGGTGTTACAACATTGTACTTTACCAATAATTTCTAAATTAAATTAGGAAATCGTTGAAGAACTAAAAGTGAGATCTGAAAATGAATTACATACCTTACTGTCATTTTTTTCAGTATCCGTGAAATCTTCATGTAACTGGAACATATAATTGTAAATTTAATTACAAGTATTATCGTTGAAATATTAGAACTTAGATAATAGTTATGGGGATTAGGCTAGTTGTGTGAAATTTATCTAGTGCCTTTTTCATTATATTTCTAATAATATTTAATTAACAAATAAATAGACGGGTATATAATTTATGTCTTATTTGAGACTCAAGCAAAATCCTTGATTAAAAATAAACTCATGGGATCCATTTCAGCCTAATGAAGTTGTTTTGTCTAATTCATGTGTATACACCTTCTTATAGAAGTTTCAAAGAAAAACATTACCACTTAAGAATTAATTGTCGTTTGCAAAAAGACTTGGTAATCGAAAATTAATACGGCTGATTTTTTAATAGATACACTTAATTGGAAGCCTGAGACTTATAGTAAGTTTTTGTATAGAGCGATATATCAACAAACGGCTGACAGAGCTATCAAATTATTTTCAAACCTCCTCATGTTGTTCAGTATCTGTGACCGACGCATTATGCTGCAAAAAGTAATAATAAAATTTCTTTAATCTCTTCGTTTCTTAGTATTCTTTGAATAAAAATAATTTTTGTGTTTATATTAACATTGTTAGATATATTTCTAATGTACTATATGGCAAATAAGAATTATACACTACAAATTAGGAAAATAAACTTTCAGGAAGGAAGAAGGAGTTAAAAGCGTAAATAATTTTTGGTATAAGCAAAGGGAAAATCTAAAAATGTGTTTCATACCTTCTCTTTTTTGCTTATAAGATGGATTTTGTTTTCATTCTGAAAATGTCATAAGCTCTCATTAGTTACTTGATATTGGCAATACAACAATGCATTTAAATCAATTAACAGTTTTTGTTTACATATATAACCTAATGATACCCATTATTATAATTTATAAGCATATTTTAAAAGAAATATCTAGGTAATTAAAAGTATCGATTTTTGGTACAATTTTATTTCCTTGTAAACATATATTTCTATTTCTACGAAGCATTAGAAAACTTAAAGTGATATATGTTTCTTCGTAAAACCTAGCTATGACATACAAAATCTGTGTCAGAATTCCAGAACTCCTTTGTCTTCAGTATCCGCAAATTTTGCTAGATACTAAAATATTATTAGAAATTAAATTTCTGGTTATAGGGTAATTATTAATTAGGTAAGTCAATAAACAATCCTTGTTTAGCTAATATAGTCCAGCCACTCAGACATCGCTTTTCTGACAGGTAAGCCGTAAGCGAATGGACTACATATATATGTAGCTTAGAATTGATTGCAATATTAAGCGATATTAGTGATAATATTTACATTATTGTATAATTATGCCAACTGCATTAAACTTACTAATATTAAGTTTTAAATTAATAATAATTAAATAATTAACATATACAGGGTGACTGGTGAATTACTATCGATATTTGAGGACGTGATATTTGACGATCATATATGACAAAATAAAAATTAATATAACATAAATATTAATAAACTTCTAAGTAAAGTTAACCAAAAGTTATGTAATTAATTACGCATCGTGTGAACACCCTACAGATTAGGTATATACACACACATACATAGGCGTTTGGCGTGGTGTTGTATCAGCACGCCGCCGCACGCGTCCACACTTGGAACACTTGGAACGTATCCACACTTTATTTATTTATACGGAAATTTGGTCAAAAATTAAGTACCTATTTTTTTACATAATTCGAATGAGAATCATGTACCGAGTAATCTCCTTAAATATTGATAGTAATTCACCAGTCACCCTGTATAAAGGTTTAAGATATAAATTTTAGTTTAGAATTCAATAAATTATACCCAAATCATGAAATTATTTATCGATATGTACATTATTTGCATGTGTCCAATAAAGTATGAGTAACTCGACTATAGTTTATGTTATTTTCATTGGGTTGAGAAAGTGGCAGTAAAAAAGTCGTATTTAATTTAATGTTTCAAGGAGTAAACTTATAATCGCTAGCATTCTCCTAGTGAAGAGGCAATTCCGGCAAAAAAGTTGGCATTTATCAGATTATGTAAAAAATTTATAGAACCGAGATAGATTTTATTTTTTATGTTACTATTACACAATCTGTAAGTAAGTTTTATACCTTCTTGTTGTTATCCTCAGTGTCCGTGAATTGTGATATAAACTGAAAATTTAGTAAAAAAACCTTGATTAATTTGTCAATATTACATTATAATCATTAATTGACTAAAGGCAATAGTCCGGCTCCTCTAAGATGGCGTTTTTGACAGGTGTTTCTTTTCCAAATCTTAATGTGACATATAATATCTGTGAGTTTTATACCTTCTTATCTTTATCCTCAGTATCCGTCCATTGTGATATAAACTGAAAATGAAAAAAAAAACCTTGATTACTTTGTCAATATTTGTTAATCATCATTAATTGACTAAAGACAATAGTCCGGCCCCTCCAAGACCAATAACATACCTTTGTTTCTTTGGTTTCATCATCCGTCAATTTGTCTTTTAGCTGCAAAATGTGATAGTAAGGACTCAAAAGTTACCAAATCTTAATATGACATATAAAATCTGTAAGTGAGTTTTATACCTTCTTGTCTTTATCCTCAGTATCCGTCCATTGTGATATAAACTGAAAATGGAATAAGAACCCTTGATACATTTGTCAATATTAGATAACTAGCTTTCCGCCCGCAGCTTCGCCGCGTGGAGTTCGGTTATATCGCGTTTCCAAGAGAACCTTTCAAAAGTCTGGGATAAAAACTATCCTATGTTCTTTCTAAAGGTCAACTCTATCTCTGTACCGAATTTCATTAAAATCAGTTCAGTGGTTTAGGCGTGAAAGCGTAGCAGACAGACAGACAGACAGACAGACAGAGTTACTTTCGCATTTATAATATTAGTAGGGATAAGTAGGGCCCGGATAAATATGTATTAAAAAATCTAAAATATGTACATAAAATATGGACGAAAAAATCAAAAATATGGAAAAAATATGGAGTATAAAATAAAATAATTTCATAATTAAACATTGTTTTACTATAAGAAAAGGGTCACTCGTGACATACATCGTTAAGTTACATTTAAAAAACGATGAAAAAAAAATAGGGAAATATTTATTTCAACAAAAAATAACAGTTTTATTCAACTTCAGTTTTATTCACTAGCCTTATCAAATTGGTTGCAATACACAATGACGTGCTTCTTTAAATTATCAAAATGAAAACTGACCATTTGGTAGAAATATAGCCTTATATCTGTTGAATGATCTCTCGACGTCACATGACGTGATGGGTGCATACTTAAACATGCTTAATTCAGTAATTGTGTAAGCAATGTCTACAGCCTTCGAATCTTCCTCACAGAATTTTGTAATTTTTTTTTAAGCGTATAAATCCTTTATTTTTATCCAAAACATTAGTGGCGGGAACGTAAATTTTATGTATTTTTGTGAATATGTGGACGACTGTGACATTTTCTTCTAAAATATGGACTTAACTTTGAAATATGGTAAAATATGGAAAATAAGAGTTGGTTTTTCACAGTCTAAATATGACAATCCATGTAGAAAATTTATTCTAGACCGAAAATCGCGTAAATTAAAAATGTGTATTTACATATTAATCCGGGCCCTAATAATAAGCATTCATTTACTAGAGATCATAATCCGGCCGCTCCGAGATTACATTGCTGATAGATTGCAATACGATGGGCGATTTAATTTAAACTGCATAGCAAGTTACTGCACAACTTGAAAAATCTTTTATTTGCCTCATTGAAGAGTAACATTAGAATATAATAATTTCATGAATCACAATAAAAATGTAAATTATTCAAAAACCAAATTTAACACCCGAAATGTCAAAACCAATAACATACCTTTGTTTCTTTGGTTTCATCATCCGTCAATTTGTCTTTTAGCTGGAAAATGTGATAGTAAGGACTCAAAAGTTACCAAATCTTAATATGACATACAAAATCTATAAGTGAGTTTTATACCTTTTTGTCTTTATCCTCAGTATCCGTGAACTGTGATATAAACTGAAAATATATTAAGAATCCTCAATAACTTTGTCAATATTAGGTAATAATCTTTAATTTACTAAAGGCTGCTAAAGTTTGTGTTTCTGCGAGTTGTGGTTTTTCCGAATCTTAACTTGACATAAAAAATCTGTGAGTTTTATACCTTGTGGTTTTTATCCTCAGTATCCGTGAATTGTGATTTAAACTGAAAATATTATAAGAAATCTTGTTAAGTTTGTCAACATTAGATAATAATCATTAATTGACTAAAGGCAATAGCTCGGCTCCACCAAGATGGCGTTTTTGACAGGTGTTTCTTTTCCAAATCTTAATGTGACATATAAAATCTATAAGTGAGTTTTATACCTTCTTGTCTTTATCCTCAGTATCCGTCCATTGTGACATAAACTGAAAATATATGTAATAAGCAGCCTTAATAAGTTTGTCAATATTAGATAATAATCACTAATTGACTAAAGGCAATAGCCCGGCTCCTCTATGATGGCGTTTTTGACAGGTGTTTCTTTTCCAAATCTTAATGTGACATAAAATCTGTAAGTGACTTTTATACCTTCTTATCTTTATCCTCAGTATCCGTCCATTGTGATATAAACTGAAAATGGAATAAGAACCCTTGATTAATTTGTCAATATTTGTTAAACATCATTAATTGACTAAAGACATTAGTCTGGCCCCTGCACGATGGGGTTACTGACAGGTGTTTCTTTTCCAAATCTTAATGTGACATACAAAGACTGTAAGTGAGTTTTATACCTTCTTATCCTTATCCTCAGTATCCGTGAAGTGTGCTATAAACTGAAAAATTAATAAGAAACCTTGATAAGTTCTTCAATATTAGATTATAATGAAATAAATAATCAAATTATTATCTTATATTGTAGAACTTATCAATAAATAATAATCATTTAATTAATTAATCATTAATCGTCCGGCCGCTTCAGAGATTGTGTTCCTGGCAGGTGGTATAATACGCAAACAATTAATAATCTTTTATTTATCTTACTAATCTTTGACCGAATTTCAATTTTTAATAATCTTCCAACTTATAATGAAATACAATTTTGGAGCTTAAGTTTTTAACACTTAATTACTACATATAAAAACAACAGTTTTCTAAAGTCTAACTATGTACATATATATTGTTTGGTGTAAATTAACATCAAGTTTGTGTTTTTATATTGGTGAGACGAAACGTTGATTCAAATATTATAGAATTGATTACAATCTTAATATTATCTTAATCTTAAGTTTACGTATGCCAGAAATACCAATATTGTTTGGCTGGGCTTAACTCTATTTTTTCTCTTGTATAGAGAAAATATCGCTATTAATTTACATATTATCGGATATTTTTTAAATAAAAAAGTGTATTCCTATATAAATATGTATATAAAATTTTCTTATTTTACCACAATTTGTATCTTAATTGACTCGAGTATTAGAAATTTTTTGTTTTATAAATCTTAAACTCCAAAAAATTTGATCACCTTTTAGGAATCAATAAAGGACGAAAACAAGATAAGCTTCTATTCATAAGCTAAAATTGACATACTAAATGGAATAATGTATTTATACCGTATTTCATACCTTTTCTTCGTTGCTTTCATTATCCGTTACTTTCGATACAAACTGGAAATTTTACAGTGATTACTCATAAGCGTCCTCATATAAGTCAATAGGCAATAAACACTGATTATTTAGAATGATTACATAATAAAATACATTATTATCAAACTTTAAAATAAGTTTTATACCTTTTGGTCGTTTCTCTCAGAATCTATATATTGTGCTAAAATCTGAAAATATAATTAGAAACCTTGATAAGTTTGTTATTATTAGATAATCATTAATTGACTATAGCCGATAGTCCGTTCGCTCAAAAGTTTGAGTTTCTCACAAGTTGCAAATGATAATAATTCGATCTAGCTTTGGGGTTGAAGCAAGATATTTCTCTTTTCGAAAGCTTGTTATGACACAATACTTTTAATTAACTTTTATACCTTATTGTCCTTGCCTTCAGTGTCTGTGTTCTGTGATCTAAACTGAAAATGAAATAAAATCTTCTTAAGTTCTCAAAATTTTAAGCATACACTAATTGACATAAAGCCATGAACTTTTCTTATGGCGATATGATAACTAATTCTCGTCATGTAAAGAATAAAACCCTCATAAAAGTTTCCCAGTATCGGATCTTTAATATAATTGCAATTTTATTTTGCTTACATACGGGGCAAAAAAAATATTCTAACCACCTCACCTTCGTTGCATTCCAAACTTATATAAAAGGTAGTCAAATTACCACCAGATGATAAAAAAGGGATTTCATGGATAATGGCCCATGATCGTAATTAGATTTCTTTAATTTCCTTTTTTAGGTGTAAATTACTGAAATCAAGCGCTTTGCAATTTAAGGATCTACCCAAGAATATACTCTAAAAGTTTTATTTTTCAGCTTAACTGCGGCCATTAAACATGGATGAACTTTAATATCACAGAAAAAATATGTCCACGAAAACTTAATCAGACAGTTGCCCGAGTTTTCGTAAGGAAAAAATACTTCAATGGCGTATCTATCTAGATCTATTGTCAAAAGGCCGTCTGGACAAATGGCTATATATTCTAAATATCTGGCAGTCCTTTAGAAGAAGGATTTAGTAGCCTAAGCCTTTGTGTTATGATGTCGGATTGGTTGGGGTATAATTTTGTCTTATTGGTGGTAAATGAGTAGGTGGCTCAAGGAATGACTTTCATGAAATAAAAGTCATAAAAATTACAATTAATAACAAACAAATTATTTTACACATAATATGGTACGAATTTGGTAGATATGTAAATGAGAAGCTGTAAAAAACTAGACCTAAGATATATTACAGATAGATGATTCCGTCCAAATGATAGCTTAAACATTCAAAATCTGAAATTGAATTTTATACCTTTTCTTCGTTGCTTTCATTATCCGTGAGTTTCGATACAATCTGGAAATTTTACAGTGATTACTCATAAGCGTTCTCATATAAGTCAATAGGCAATAAACATTGATTATTTAGAATGATTACGTAATAAAATACATTATTACGTATCAAACATTAAAATAAGTTTCATACCTTTTGGTCGTTTTTCTCAGAGTCTATATATTGTGCTAAAATCTGAAAATATGATTAGAAACCTTGATAAGTTTGTTATTATTAGATAATCATTAATTGACTATAGCCGATAGTCCGTCCGCTCAAAAGTTTGAGTTTCTCACAGGTCGCAAATGATATAAATTCGATCTAGCTTTGGGGTTGAAGCAAGATATTTCTCCTTTCGAGAGCTTGTTATGACACAATATTTTAAAATGAATACCTTATTGTCCATGCCTTCCGTGTCTGTGTCCTGTGCTCTAAACTGAAAATGAAAAAAAATCTTCTTAAGTTCAAACTTTAAGCATACACTAATTGACATAAAAACATGAACTTTTTCTATGGCGGTATGATAACTAATTCTCGTCATGTAAAGAAAATATCCTCATAAAAGTTTCCCATTATCGGATCTTTAATATAATTGCAATTTTATTTTGTTTACGGGGCAAAAAAATTATAATATTCTAACCGCCTCACCTTATAACCAACCAACCAACAAACCAACTTATATAAAAGGTAGTCAAAAGACGACCAGGTGATAAAAAAGGGGATTTTATGGATAATGGCCCATGATCGTAATTAGATTTCTTTAATTTCCTTTTTTAGGACTTATCAACCTTGGCAAAGGCTTAGTGTCAATTATTGAAATCAAGCGCTATGCAACTTCAGGCACTACCCAAGAATATAATGTAAGGCTGACACAATGTAAGTCTTGGAGTTTAGAATTCCGATCCAACCTTAAAACAGCCATATAGACCACAGATCAGTCATATAATTACGAGAGGTATAATTTTGTATTATTGGTGGTAAATGAGTCGAGTAAATTGGCCAAGATATGATTTACATCATATAAATATCATAAAAAAGACAAATAAATAATGATGCTAAAAATTTGGTAGAAATGTTATTGAAAAGCTATAAATAACTAGACCTCAGATAATTAAGATAATAATTCAGACATTCAAAATAAGAAACTGAATTTTATACCTTTTCTTCTCTGCTTTCAGTATCCGTGAATGTTGCTTTAAGCTGAAAAATAACTCGAATAAGTTCTTAAAAATGTACAAATTAATTTTATCTAGACATCATAATAATCTCATAATACTATAAGTAGTAAAGAAAATAACGATCGAATAGTGGAATATTTTCGGATCTATCATTAAAAACATATATCCTATTATTTTTAACTTTCGGGAGAAATTAAGAACTAGAAGTGAGATATATTTCTTAGTAAAAGCTAACTGTGACATTCAAAATCTATAAAAGAATTCCATACCTTCCTTTCGTTGTCTTCACCATGCGGTAAATGTGCTACGAACTGAAAAATAGTAGAAATCTAAGGGTTTTAAAATTTGCGTTTCTGGCAGATCGTAATCAAATGGTCATATTGTAAATATTTTTATATAATATATAGTCGGGGATAGTACAAATCCGCGTAACTACATTGAACGAATATTATCAGAAGAAAGTTTGAGCTGAAATATTTTCTAAATTAACGACTTTTAAGGTAATTTAGAAAATATGTAGTTTCAAAAGACATATTGACTTTGACATTAAACAGTGAAAATAAATAACATACCCTCCCTTCTTTGATTTTTCCGCTTAGCTAAAAATGTGAAAAATCTTATAATTTTTTATATATTAATTGATGTAAGACAATCAAAATTTCCTCTTTAATAACAATTCTGATATCGAAAATACCTAAATAAAAGGTATTAATAATGCGATCTCTTGAAATTCTTATATATTTATTTCGTTTATATTTTTTAAGCAAAGTAATATTTGAGTTTTGCAGTTAAGACCAATGTTGCCATTTACTAATAATGTACTTCAAATTAGGGATAAAAATCTTTAGTAAGTTATAAGGCGAAATATATTTCTTTACACTATCAAACAAAGATATCCAAAATCTGAATACATATTTCATACCCTTTCTTTGCTGTCTTCGTCCGTGAAATATCTATCAACCTGAAAATACATATAACAGTAAACTACATATAATCAGTTTGAAATGTCAGAACGCATACATTAAATATTTTTAAAGAATCAATTTGTCCTATCGAAGTTCCTTATTGAAATCTCAGTCCCATTCTCGTATTTTAGTCAAAATGAAAGTATGGGGAAGGTATTTATAAAGATTTTATCCCCATCTTTTTTTTTGATGTCGCAAGGAAACTCTTTTTACGAGCCGTCCAACCAGCCTTGGTGGGGCCGAAAGGGATGTGTGAGGCTCGGCCTGGGCAGGCCCCTACTCACTAAAACCACTGCGAAAGCCATCGGCCTCTATGCCGGTGTACCCCGGATCTGTCAGCGACAGGGCACACCAGCGACTGGCCGGTCCTGGCAAAGACCAGACTTGCTCCCTCGGAGAATGGAGGCGATCCCGGCAATTAGGACCACCCCGACGACGCCGGGCTTTCATTAGGGCCGGGTTACCAAGCTGACCCATTGGAGGCGTTGGAATTGCCTCCGTCGCACCCCCGTACGTCCCCTGCGGAGGGAGGGAGCATCAGCCGCCCTCTCCCTTTCTTGCTCAGATGCCTCCTCCGTGGACATGACCGTCTCACAGAAGGAGGACACCGCTAAACATCCCCATCTTCACGCTTATCACTCTCAGCCACCATACAATACTAAACTTTTCCAATCTATATTTTAACCCATTTTCTAATAATTACTGTTCGAGTAATCTCATTACTAACTCACAAGATATAAATATCCAAAGATGGGTTCGACGATAGCAAGATAAACATTAATTTAAATTTACAATGTCAAAATGTTTTTAAATTAAAATTTCAAGAAGTATGGAATACTTATATGATATAAAAAAGAAAGAAATACAATTCAGTTCAGCAATACCAATAATTTTAAATACGTACATATGTATGTAGCTTTAAAATAAAAATTTTGTACAATACTTTTATATCTGATATGCTGCTTTTTAAAATATAAAGTACTTCATACATTTTTGTTTCTAAATATATGTTTATATTTGAAATAAAACTAATAGTTTTAGGATTTACTAAGAGTTTATCTTTGTTTATTTCCGGCCAACAAAAAAAAAATTAAATTGTGCTATAAATTTATTTCATTTAATTAATTGACACAAATTTTAATTTGGCTATTCGCAGTATTGTTTTTCCTAAAATATCTCGTGTGCGTCAAATCTTTAACACTTAACAAGTCAGTATTATGTTACAGTACCTACTTATTCCGTCTTACCGCTCGCTTAGTGTAGGAGATGGAATAAGAATAATATACAATAAAACCTCATTTATTAGAGACCAATTTGATCTGCTCGTCCAATAACTTTTAGAAGGAAAAAATTTGAAATCCTGTACTAAAATAAAAGATTTTATCTCTGGATTTAAAAGGATGAGAGTCACCGACATAGCTACATGGATTAGCTCTTTGAAGTGACAATGGGCAATGGGCAAGGCAAGGCAATGGAAAGCGCAACGTCGGACGTCCATCAACGAGATACACGGACGACCTAGTCAAGGCCGCGGGTTCAAGGTGGATGCAGGCCACCTCCGACCGTAGTACTTGGCTGTTGATGGGGGAGGATTATGTCCAGCAGTGGACCTCACGTGGCTGAAGATAGATAGATAGATCTCTGGATTTAAGATAGCTCTTAGAAATGGACCTTAACGACTTTTTAGTCTTTACAGGTGTTAGCTATGTCCTATGAAGATGTAACTGAGTCATAGTTTTTTGTGAAAAGGTCGCCAAAAAGTCCTATACCAAGATACCATTCTTGGGAAGGTTGTTTAGCTAATGAAATCTAAGACTTTTCTGAATATTCATATATATGAAACTAATAGTTTCGGTTTACTACGTGTAAGTTTATTATTTTTAAAAGCTACATACTTCGACGTTTCGATTACATTCACATCTCGTCTGCCCGAGATGACGGTTGTTGCAAAATAACGGGAGTCGGGAGTATGTACTTAAAATAATAAAATAAGGTTTTGTGATTCGAGAATATTAGTTTCATTTGAAGGTAGTCAAGCTCGTAAAGAATATTCAATAACCTGAAGAGGTCCTTTCATCTGTTCTTGACGAGAAACGAGGTTTTGGATTTCATCAGAATGGAAGACTGGCCGTCATTCAGTCCTCATCTTAATAGAGTAAGACTTGCTCTAATCTGATTAATATTGAAAAATTTTACTCATAGGAAAAGCGCGTGCTGCTATTGATAAACAGACTCAATAAAAGCATTCTTTTGCATCCAATGGAGACCAAACCGATTAGCTTTTTATATTTATAATAGTCTTATATTAATAAATTGACACACCATATTAGTAAAAAATGTTTCGTATAATAATTTTTTCTTTGTAACAATATTTACAGGAAGACTAAGTAATTACTAATTATCAAATCCTAAAAATACATAATTTTTAATTTTTTTATTCCGTATTCTATGGAAGTAAAACTACTTTAACTTATATACATACATTCATTTAAAAATATCAAAGTTTATTTTTCTTGTTACGTACGCGCTACATATGAAGAAAAAAAATGTACATGGCCGGGCGACATCTTTGTATTGGTAAAATATCGTATAATGAGTGAGGCCGCTGACTCCGCGGAACCAACACCAAGCCGTATGAACCAGAAGATTACACATACCACACAAGCAATAGAATCAAGAATGCCATTGTCATTCTAACATCGGGGGAGTCATGTAGTCTTAGGTATAGGTTATGACTTATAAGTTTTAACATGTAATTCTTATTTTAATATACATATAAGTGTGTTTCGTAGTTGTCCTGGAACTTCCGGTTGCCACCCTACGTAATTTTCTACAAAATAATAATAATAAAATAAATATTGAAAAAATTAAATTTTTCAAATAACTTGCCTCATCCGTGTCATCTCTACGCTCTGCAGCAACCTAAAAAAAGAAACAATACATCTTTCATTTTATTATTATAGCTAACATTGAACACATCAATAATGTTTAATGAACATATTATAAAATTACATACAATTTTATTCATATTTGCCAATATTTTAAAACCTAGTCCTAACTTAATATAATCTGTCGCATTTTTGTTGTAGAATATTATGACAAGGCCTTTTGATAGTGACAGATCAATTTTACAAACGTCTTTCGATTGAAATGATGCATTTACTTATTTTCCAATATTACGATTAAAATACCAATAGATCATTTTATAATTATATATTTATTCATATTACATAATCATATAAGAAATATATTTACCTCGCAATAGAAATTACATAACAAACTTAAAGCTACGCTTATAATAAACTTCATTGTATAAAAAAGAAACAAAGTCACAAACGGTAGATTACAATACTTTACGGCTTTAGAAGTAATCTTTTAATTAATATTTTATTGCTTTCAATTTAAAAGCATACTATGAATGGTTCGTTTTTATGTAGAAGCCAATGTATTCTTCCAGGTTTTTATATAATGATTTGTATTTTGAAATAATCTACCACATTATAAATATTAAAATACTTAAGATGTCAAATATTTTAAAGTGGAAAGAGATTTTAAGGTCGAGCTGTTAAAAAACATAACCATATGTAGTTTTTTAAGGATGTTCCACATAACTACGAATGTTAATTTTAAATTATAAAGATTGTAAAAATTTGATTGATAGTTGTGTATTTTTTGTTAATTATATATACAGATGAGAGACGAGATGTTAAATGCTCGTGACCATGATCACAGTTGCTGTAAAGTGTAAAGTAACCAAAACTTCGGGAGTATTTAATTTAAAATAAAGAAACTTAAACGCGTAGTAAATCCCAAAATATTAGTTTTATTTCAATTAATACTCTCGAGAGGTTTATCTTATTAAGTCTTAATTTTTATGCATTTATGTAACTCCAGTTAGGAGGTTTAAATTTTTTATATAAAGAGTAATTAAAGTTATCGCTAAAAGAAATACAGATATGTATTTTAGTTGCGGCAACTTTATTTCTTCACTACGATCAACAATGCCTATGGTAAAGAAGTTTAAATGTATACTACATTTTAAAGTTACAGTGTACAATAGGTTGAAGCTAAAAAAAACTTTGACTGTAAAATGTGTTTTAAATAATTAAAAATATATTTTGTTATAAATAAATAATCTAAAATAATTTTCAAGCTAATTGTATTATAATACTTTTTTTATTAAAAGAAATGTGGCAAGGAATTTCTATAATTATTGCAACTTTAAATTACATGGCAACACTTTTGCATTATTTTGACAGAATGTAGAAGTCAGCTGAACGTTGAACAATGCATTTTTATTTATAACATTCTGTTACATATAAAATGTATGATCTTCATAAACGCACTCAAGTTTGATGTTTCATTTTAAGACACCTTTGTATAGTGTTGTGAACGTGTAGTTGAAATGTTTGGAAGACCTAGATGCAGAGAATGGACGCCTTTAACCACCCAGCAATTAAGATTACGTAGTTTAATACAGGTATAACAACATTAGCAATGATTAAGTATATTCATTACTCGTTACTTATAAAGTTAATGATTACTAACAAACACCTACACACTATTATGACGTACGTCATCCCCGCATTTAGCACGCTTGAATTTGCTTTGTAATAATTTTTTAATGATATTTTTAATAACTTTCACTGTCAATAATAAAGTTAATGAAAATTGTATAAAGATCTTGAAAGCTGATTATATTGATATTAACAAATGTATATTTGTACTGTTGACAACATAAACAATAAATAAATACTAAAATGAATTCTGATTATAATAATTTATATAAAGAATTCTGAATTTTATTTGTAAGTGAAGTGACATAAAGTTCTTATTGTATTCTTACTAGTATATTGTATTTACTATCTATTTATCTATTGTATATGAAGTGTTTAAATATTAAATCACTATAGTTAAATAGAAGTTTAAAAATTTAATGTCCTTTTGTTCCTAAATATACTTATTAGGGAGAGTTATTTTGAAGTACAGTGATCATGTGACAACATCTACATAAGCACATTTCTTGTGTACCAAAGTAAATATATATATTTTTGAAATCAACAAGAATGTAGATAATATATATACACCTATTTAAAATACACATATATATTGTTTAAAATTCTACACATAAACTTTTGGCATTATAATTAATTACCTCATTATATATATGACAATCAACCAGATATTTAATAAATTGAATTCAACATCAAAAATGTTTTAAGCTAGAAAACACATCTCTTTAAAACAATAAAAAGAATGAGCATTTGTATTGTAGAATTTATGATGTCACAACAGTTTATAAACAAAGACCTATAGAAATTCTCTCTACAATAAAAACAGTATTAAGAAACAAGTGATTGGAGCAGAGATATTTAATCTATTTCAAGTTACATATAAAATACAATACTAGACATAACTTAGCATTCCAAGGATTCACCGTGTGTGTGTCGGGTCCATCGTTGTAGTGAGAGGAGCTTCAACAGTGCCTGGGACTTGTGACCCAGGTGTAGGTTTAAGGGGCCTTATCTAACGCGCGTTAAACACTCACCTCCACCCTGAATGCTAAGGAGAATTTAATGAAATGACACCGTTTCTATATTGATAAATACTTCGTCAAATGTGATTACCATGCATATAGCACAAATTAGTTGTAGAATCTATATATATGTTTATAAGAATAGTATCAGTTGTAAATTTGTGTTTCATAGTAATAAAAATATAATTAGACCTTGTAAGGTTTGTATACAGCTTCTAATATTTAAATAATATTTTTCTACATTCTTTGTCTGTGTGTGTTAGTCTATGTGTGTGGGTGTATATGATGATGTGTGTATTTACTATTGTTAATAAGAGTTCTACGATTATATATATTTTGAATAATAAGCCACTCAACATTATGCTCTATCTTGTAATTAATTACTCATATTTCATGTAACACATAACAATTTTGTTACTAAAAAATTACTATTATAAAGTAATACTACCAATAATTAAATTGATAGTTAAATAAATTTTGATTGATATGTGCTCTAAGATATATCGAAAGATTTCTTTGACATTTAGATGTTTAGAAGCTTGTGACATTTTTATTTTCAGTGAATAAAATTACTTACTATTGATGAATAATAAAATTACTGTACTGGTAAATGTGGACATTGTTTACCAAATGTTTACAAATAACTTTTGAATGTTTTGTATACTTTTTGAACTGTTCTATATTTTAATATTGATTTCATTGACTTAAAGAAACATTATTTGTTACATTTAATATGTCAAAATTTTGTAGCATCACTTGAAAAAGTTCGAAAATTTTCATACACAAATACTGGAATATTGTATATATAAGTAAGTTTTATATTAATTTATTTCCAGATTGTGGGCTACAATATTCGTCCACCAGAGTCAAGACATCAATGTAGTTATTTCTTAACTCTACACCACACAATAATGTCGGCACCATTTTATACGAGCGAGAGAATATCTTCACCTCATCCCAAGTGGAAGGAGATTGATTCAGGTGAGATATATATCATATCATAATCATATCATTAAAAAAATATTATAAGATTATTTTTGACATTTGGCTTGGATGATATCTAAAATTTTTTTCTTATGTATTCAAAATTATCAAATATATTATAGAGTCAGTTGTGTGATTAAAATATATTTTATTGCTTATGTTCTTTATTCAATCTGTTATTATTTTATGTTTCACTTTTTGGCTTCATTCGCACTGAAATTGTGGAATATTTTGCCAATGTCAATGTTTTCATTTATTGAACAAATTATAATCTTGAGTAGTGTGTGGAAAAAACACGAAATAGTATGTCGAATTTAATATAGCCGTTTATTTAGTTATTTTGGGTAACTATTAAGATTGGTTGAATTGAATTTGACAATTTCATTAAATAATAGAATTGGTAATTCAATTTTGAAAGTTAAGTGATGAAGGCATATTTGAATCAATGATCGTCAAACTAAGATATGATTTATATTATATGTAATATATAACAAATACAAATAATTCCAAATCTATAAACTACATATAATACTGATAGTTTTACGTGTTATTATTTAAATGATACTAAGTTTTCGTATTACTACGCTTTGCTTATACAATAGCTATTACTTATTATGATATTATAAAAAACTACGCCATCGAAATTTCGGGCGAAAGTTACTTGTATAAGAAAGTTGTTTTGACACTTAGATGACATTGACATATATATTTTTTACTAAAGTGAAAACATTGGCAGCGATTTGTTTGAACTTAATACATTTTATGCATATTATTTAATTATTTATATATATATATTTAAAATTGGATTATCTTTTGTATGCCTTTACAGTCCAACGTCCGAGGTCATAGTTAATATGTTTGACTGACCGGTTTATTAAAAATATTCTACTAAATATGAATATTAATAGCATTTAAATAAAATATTGATTTTAATTTTTTTAAGCTAAATATAGAATAGACTCACGTTTTTTTTTGTTAAATCTTATTTTTTTACACTACTATTTTATCGTATTATATAAATTAATATATATTATAAAGTATATAAGGCAATAGCTTCTAGGTCAATGCCAGTCTTAAACCTTTTTATAGATAAGGCATTGAGTTAAACTTGTTGTCTCTTGTTTGTTAGTCAATACATTGATTGCATTGTAAATTATTTAAATTAAAATTTTCATCCAAATTGCTTATAGAATCATACAAATACACATAACAAACACGCACACACACATATAACACACACACAATCATACGGTGATGTATGACAAACATGAAGTAACATTCTAACCTACATTTGTTATCATTCTGAGTCATTCATAGTCAATCTAACCCCCACATCATAACCTATTTATTGCAGATCAAGTTTCCGTCTGAACTAAGTTTTTCCAGCTGATTCAGTCGCTTTAATTTATTTTTTTTACATCGCTGACTGATATTTTCTTTATTTTACGTATACATAGTAGTAATAAATTACTTATATAATAATATCATTGTTAATAATTTTATTGTGCCATAAATAGTATTAATGTTCAAAATAATATAATTGATTTGAGATAAAGTAAATGTTTAAGGTCAAAGAAGATATCAAGTATTCATATTATGTGATATAAGTATATATTTATCCGAAACACAGATAATTATCTTAATGCATTTCACACACGTACACACACATACACACATATACAGACACACACATATAAATATATTTCTCACGATAAGAATTTGCATTTTGATCGCGTCATTCGTTATATCATATCTTTGTAATAATTTGCTAAATAAATTTAATTTTACTGGTCACATTAATGTCATATATACAGGGTGACTGGTGAATTACTATCGATATTTGAGGACGTGATATTTGACGATCATATATGACAAAATAAAAATTAATATAACATAAATATCAATAAACTTCCAAGTAAAGTTAACCAAAAGTTATGTAATTAATTACGCATCGTATGAACACCCTACAGATTAGGTATACACACACACTCACACAGACGCGGCGGCGGCGTAGTGTTGTATCAGCACGCCGCCGCACGCGTCCACACTTGGAACACTTGGAACGTGTACACACTTTATTTATTTATACGGAAATTTTGTCAAAGATTAAGTACCTATTTTTTTTACATAATTCGAATGAGAATCATGTACCGAGTATGCTCCTTAAATATTGATAGTAATTCACCAGTCACCCTGTATATGTATAGATATAAAAGGAAAATATATCTTTATTTATGGACATAGTTTTATTTGTAACAATTTGTTAAAAACACATTTGTATAAGACGCGGCAGTTATCATCTAAATGAATACGATTTTAAAGTACATAAACACTATTTAAAGATGATACATTTGAAAACGATCAATAAAATAAATAAAATATGTTCGATTATGTATATGTATATATGTTTCTATAGTCAGTTATATTTGTTAAGAGAATATCCATCTATTCATCAAATTTAAATCAAATTTTTTATTTCTTTTCAGAAATAACTCGATGTATGTCTTCAACGAACGTCATTATACGTATATGGTGTCATATAATATCACCTTCTAAGGATGACAACGAAAAGTGTGAAGTCCAGGACAATATTATACAGACTTGGGGTGTTTATTTTAGCGGGCTGAGATATATAGGGGCTAATTTAGCGTTAAACTTCACTTCAGACTGTTTCAAGAGCAATACATTGGTGTTTCAAATGCATGGTGGTTATTTTTGTTCCTATAAAAGTCTTAAATTAGACGTTATCCCACCAGAAAATGATTTAGAACAGGGATCTCTTTCGTCGGACTCGTCTGGCAAAACGAACGTTTCTAAAATAACTTTAGAATCAAGAGTTATAAGGAATCACAAGTTCATAAAGGAATCTAGATCAATATCGCCCGGAAAGTTTTCCAAAAAGACCGATAAGGAATATTCCAAAAGCAATAGTCCAATAGAAAGAGGCTTTAGAAGAAATTTTGCTATGAGTTCAACGTCTAGCTTAAACGTCGATAGAGGTGATGATGTTATTGAAAGGAAGAAAGTTGAGACGAATCAGATATACGAACATTCACCAGATAATGTAGTGAAGGAATTTACTTCCAGTGATTTTAACTGTGATATATCGGCTTCCCACGAGGATATGTCGAATAAAATAGATTTGAGCGAAACAGCAGAAAACTATGACTTGAGAAATGAGGCTGATGGCATGCCGAAATATAGATATTTGGCATTAAGTTTCCTTAAATCCGAAATAAGACCTAGCTATAATGCAACTAAGCTGCAAAATTTGCATTTGCTTCAATATTCTATTAAGAAAAGGCAAGACGCCGTGCAGGAGATTAAGGAAAGAATCTATAAGAAGTCTGCTTTAACAGAAAATACAGATAATTGGTCTTCCGATGAATATAATCTTAGAGTTAAGAGCAGATCTGAGAGAAATCTATTTTCGCCTGACGATGATGAATCGAGCAAAGAAAAAACTTCCTCTCAAAGTGACACAAATTTGAAAAACGGGAAGATCAAGTCAGAAAAAGCTTCAATATCAAATGGACCACGTTTGACGTTGAAATTAAACGATCTCTTATCCTACAAGGTATTAATCATCCTAGTTAATTATACTTTAATTATATATACGATTTAACTGACCTAAATCATTTTATTCCCAGTCTAAACCCTCTCCCTTCCAACGGGCAGAACATGTCAGACTTACAAAGCAATTGGAGATTTTGCATTTCAAACGTCTCATTCTATCAGACGAAAGGGACAGCAAATTGGCTAACATAAGAAGACTGAAAGAGAAATATTCCAAATTATATGAAGAGAATCAAGATATAGGTAAGAAAATTATGATTTAGATCGAATAAGAGACGAAATTTCTTAGCATTCAATGTATTCACCGTGCGTGTGTCGGGTCCATCGTTGTAGTGAGAGGAGCTTCAACAGTGACTGGGACTTGCGACCCAAGTGTAGGTTTAAAGGGACCCTATCTAACGCGTTAAACGCTCACCTTCACTGTCCAAGCTCCTCTATATATTTCTATACAATAATAGAATGTATTAAACTTTACTAATCCGATTTAGGTTCAGAATTGATGCAGAATTATCATACGTTATCAAGAAGAACGGAAATTTTGAAGGAAACGAAAGAATCTTGTCTTTCTTTACGAGAACGCGCCGCCAGGTCCCACGCTGCGCTCTCTAGCTATAGAAGCAATATGTTGATGCAGTTGCATAAAATATTTTATATAGAACAGGTTTGTATACATAATTTATATTTGCCAAACAAAATTAATCAAAATTATTATCAAAATTAACTGGCGCTTTATTTAATAGCATGTTAATTTAAATGGGTATTTTTTTTTACTGTCATGTATTTTATTGTGCCCATCATATGATTAGTTCCTCGATTAAATAATATGTAATATTTTGTAATGCAATTCATGTAGAAAGAATGCAGTGAAAAATAAATCAACATATTAAGCAGAATATTACTACATTTTGCTTTAAAACTATTTAATTACTTTACAATTTAACTATCAACTCAAAATTGCCTAAATTTTAAGGAAAATTATAGGAATTTTATTTATTTTTTTTAAT
The DNA here is from genome assembly GCA_916720795.1 of Danaus chrysippus. NCBI lineage: Eukaryota > Metazoa > Arthropoda > Insecta > Lepidoptera > Nymphalidae > Danaus > Danaus chrysippus. The sequence continues at coordinate 1,081,770 of CAKASE010000069.1, forward strand.
TGAAATTCAAATATACAGTATGTAGTAAAAAATTCATCAACATAAGCAGTATATTGCTATATCCTACTTTATACTTCATTACAATTTAACCTTCAACTCAAAATTGCATTATTTTTAAGGACATTCATTCGAATTCAACACTATACTATAAATAGCCCTAATTATGTGTATATTTTTAACATTTTCAGAAAGAACCAAACACATGGACCATATGCGACGTCCCATTACCTATATGCGGTGATGAAAATCCACGGGAATCGAACCCCGTACCCGACTCAGTTGCAGCGGGTTTTGTCGCTCAAGCAACATCTTTAACTGCTGCTATTCTAAACCAACCACTGAGATATAAGATCACGTTGTTGGGTTCAGCGAGCAAGATTTTGGATATAACACCAGATTTACCTGATCCAAAGTAAGCCTTATAAATTTTATACTAACATTACTTAGTCTAGTAGTTGGTCTAGTAGTTAAAAGGCCCGTCTCTCATGCACGAGGGCGCGGGTTCGGTCCTGGCCCTGGCAAGTACCAATGTGATTTTTCCGAGTCATATGTACTTTCTAAGAGTATTTAGACATCACTGATTAATGCATTCCCAAAGACGGTTGATGTGAGGCAGGCGGCCGGTCGTAGAAACAATTAGCCAAAACTATTCAGAACATGTAAGGCAGACCCTGGCAAAAGCTGGCAAATTTCCAGGTAGAAGAAGACTTATTTTAGATATTTATAATATTGGATTGTCTTCTGAAAATTAGAACAAAGTCGAAAGTAACACATATTTATAGATAAATGCATAAAAATTATTATTTATGTATATAAACCTCTCTATATGAAGAGAACAAATATACATAATGTTAATTTTAATTCTACACACCATGTATATTGCTCAATTAGTTCAACCTATATAACATATAGTATATCTTCTTCTACCTGGCAATTTTCCCAGCTTTAGCCAGGGTCTGCCTTACATGTTGTGAATAGTTTTGGCTAATTGTTTTTACGACCGGCCGCCAGCCTAACATCAATCCTCTTTGGGAATGTATTAATCAGTGATGTCTAAATACTCTCAGAAAGTACATATGACTCGGAAAAATCACATCGGTACTTGCCAGGATCAAACCCGCGCCCTTATGCATGAGAGGCGGGCTTTTTAACCACTAGGCCACCACTGACTATAACATATAGTATATATTAAAATAAAATATATTTAATTTTATTTTCATTTATATTTTCCAGTATACCGATATTCGCTCGAGGTGGTGACATCACGTTATTCAGATACGCCATGTTCCTTCTAAACAAATGTATAGCTCAATTATTATGGGGAAGAAATCTATCTGTACATGACATGAGACCGACATTGTCAAATTTACAGAGGTTAATGACCACGCCGAGTAATTTGTGAGTGTTTTTTATATTTTTTAGGCATTTTAGCGGCTATTTACTTGTCTAATTAATTTTTACTTCAGAAGTAAGTCAAGTTATAAATAAATGAATGAATTTCTTTCGAATAAGTATGCTTGTGATAAAATTATTCTGATTGTTCACAACTTAATTAATAATAAAGCTTATAATGTCATAGAATAAAGACAATTACATTCTTTAGAAGTTTAACCTATTGAGGAAAATTTTGAATTTATTCATATATGTAGATTCTTTTATTACTTTAATTAATTTTCTTTCAATGTTTTCACTTAAAATGAGTCAAACTGTTCAATAAGGGTGTATCTAATACAACTTACTTTCAATGTTTTTTTAGAGAACTTTTCTGTTGTATACTCAAATAAGTATCTTCTTCTTTCTTCTATACATATATAAAAATGGATTGCTGTTCCTTAGTCTCGCTAAAACTCGAGAACAGCTGAACGGATTTATCTTATCTTAGTCTTTAAATGTTCGTGGAGGTTCAGGGAAGGTATAAAAGCTGAAAAAAATTGATTCATTACTGGGAAAACCATAAAAACAGCCCTTTTCCATTTCCCATACAAACGTTTTTTTCTGACATTAGATTTGACAACTAACTAATATGTCAATCATTCTAACAGATATTTCTTGATTATAGAGCGATATGAAATTCGCCGGGTCTTCTAGTATATATATATCTAATATATAAAATTCTCGTGTCACAGTTTTCGTGCCCATACTCCTCCGAAACAACCTGACCGATTTTGATGAAATTTTTTGTGCTTATTCGGTAGCTATGAGAATCGGCCAACATCTATTTTTCATCCCCCTAAATGTTAGGGGTAGTCCACCCCTAAATTTTTATTTTTATTTTTTAGACAAAATTTTTAATTACTATTTTTTTATGATACAACGTACAAAAATACATACAATCCTAAATTTTCACCCTTCTACGATCAACCCTTATTTTTTTTAATAGCTATTTTAGTAATTTAATCATTTTTCATCTCCGGTCGATAACTGATCAATCGTCATTTAATAAGTTATCCCCGCCAGATATCTACAGGTGTCACTTCTGACCCAGTAAACAGCACGGAGTAGGGATGAGAACGAAGCCGGTCTTCTGTTTCTCTCACACAATTAGACTTCTCTCACTCCCTACACAGTTGTCGGCCATCGTTATTGTTTGTGCATCAAGTGTAGTAGTAACGTTGACAATTATTATTTTGCTAGCTCAGTGTAACTCTCATATTAACTATTAATCATTCCTAATCACTTCAAAACACGGAGATTTATGGCTTTAATAGGTAAACTCCAAAAATATAAATAGAAAAACGTAACAGATATTTCTTGATTATAGGGCGAAACGAAGTTCGCCGGGTCTTCTAGTAAATGTATAATATAATTTTTCAGATCAGACACATCAAAGTTATTCGGTACATATTGTTGGCTGGCTGACAGCGAGTGTCCCAGAACACAATCATTAAGAAGCCTAGCGCCTTCAGACAGGAAATACAGACAGTTCAATAGATTTAAGGTATTATGTTTTTATTTTAAGCTTAATCACAATATTTATTAAATAATAAGTTATACATATGGGTTGCTTAGTGTACTATTTCTTTATATGGTGACCTCTATTTGTTAGTAGTTCTATAAATTGTCCGCTGTATATTTTTCTAGTGCTATTTCTTGTATTATCTTTTTATTTATGTATTACCATTACTATATGTACATATTACAATATGTACTGGCAAGCAGCATGTAGTATCATCATACGAACACTGTCATAACTATATGCGTCTCACTTACACACTTGTAAATTTATAAGTATAAGAGATAGCTAGTTCTGTTTCATATACTTACAAATACCGGACGATTTTTTTTCTAAAGACGAGAATATAAATATTTTGTGAAACAATTTTCCCTGTGTTAACATTTTGTATTGCATTTGTTGTGCATATTTATCTAGATTATATTTTTTTTTCATTTGATCAATAATTGTAAGTTAAATAAATTTCAAATTTGTTTTAAGTTAATAACATTTTTTAAATTTTGCGCTAATTTAAAGTTACATCAACTATTATATCAGTATCTGTTAAAAACGTAATCTTTAAACGGCCGGGCTGTACTATGTACTTAGAAATAAAAAGTTCTAGTCAAATGAATTACTAATCAAAGTTATTCTTAAATCATAAGATTAACATCATATTAGTAGTAATATTTTCTATTCCTACGTAATTTTTTGTAGTACAATATATTTATTAATTTTTGTACCAGTACTGCTATACATTCCAAGCTCTGTGTTGGTACTTCTAATCTTTATTAGCTCTTTATAAATTGCCGCCTCTGAATTTATCCTATATGTATTATTTTCTAAGTTATTTTAATGTTTTATTGTATGTATTTTTCTTCAAGGAAACGGTTGACGGTCATTCACCCCAGAAATGTCAAAATGTTAGACGACATAAACATTCTAGAAGCGTGGGGAGTTATCAAGATGAAAAGGTTAGTATTAGAGTGTATACCGCGATGATAGATTTGAATGGAATCGTGGGTGATATTGTATTGAAACTATTGACATTGCAATCTATACAAATGTTAAATACTTGAATATTTAAAACAATTACCAAAGAAGACTGAACTAATTACCAAATTTTAAATTATAATTTATATAAAAATCGTTTTTGCAGGAATTAACAGATTTAAATGACTCCACAATATCGATTATGGGAAGTGAATCGAATATATATCATATGAAGATTAAACCGAATTTGAAGCAACACAACTCAGAGCCACAAATATCTAGAGAGGACGAGAAATTAGTGCGAATATCGAGCAACAATGAAGACGAAATAACATGTTCTAGCTGTTTAGACGACAATGTTAAGAGGATATGTACTGAAATCAATGATTTCTGTACAAAATCAAATGTCGGAATTAATATAGCCGAATATATGGAAAGGAAGAATAGTGTGGAGGTTGAACTAGTATGCGATAATGTGAGAGACGTCATAGTTATACCCAGCGCTGAAGCTATTCTAGATACGGGACAGAGCGTTGATGAATAGTATTTATTAGCAAAAGAAATTCCTTTATATTTATTTGTCCCTTCTATACATCATTAGCTCTATGGTAATCGATATATAAAGACAATATAATAAAACCAGTATATCCCTACTTTGATTTTATTTTCATTAACATTAATAGAAAAATAAACTCATTAAATAATTACAAATAGTTTTAATTAAAATTGAATTTATATAAACTTGTAATTTTGGCGGTTTTTGTACGGTGTGACAGATCGTTTTGAATGCTTTGTTCTGATTGGTCGAAATAAATACAGCATAATGTTGACAAATATCGACCAATCACAGACGAGGACGTAATTGTCAAATTGATGTTCGAACGAAATTTAATTTGAAACATGATTTTACATTTATTTCTAAATAAAATTTGGCTGTGTTTTTTCTTTCATAATTTATTCATTTGTATAGTAAATAACATTATTAGTATGCATTATATACATTAATTTTATTTTGTACCTTAATATTATTATATAGTAATTTACAATAAAATTGCCGTATCGTTTTTATAATATATAAAAGTAAGGAATAGGGAACACGAAATTTTATAAGCTAATATGTATTTATTGTAGTGTATAATAAAAGGATGATTTGTTCCTTTTAATTTTAATTTAGTTAAAACCTCAAACATAGATTAGTTAATGAAAATGGAAGAAATAGTTTTTTTTGTACTTTATATTTTTGAATGGAATGTGAAATATTTCTTTATAATTTCAATTTTTTTTTTGTAATGGTATATATAATGAGGTCCAAAAAAATTCTGACATTTTAAATTTAGAACACACTTTTGATAATTTCATATTTGAATTTCGAATTCGACAATTTCAGTTATTTTGTGTTAACTTCATTAAACAGTATAATAAAACTTAAATTAACGAAATAGCGTTTATAGATATAATAAATTATTTATTTGTATCTGTTGTTTTATTTTATCTATAATTTATACATTATGTCTTATTAATTATTAGGAATAATACATATAAATTCATTATTAAGTGGATACTGCTTAAATTCATAAATACACAGAAAGTATGACTGAAGCTAAGATAATAAAATCTTATGTTAAATACTTTAAAGCAATTATACAAATAATAAAAAAAATATTTTTAAAGCAAATTGATGTATATAAATATGACATTTACAATATTTGTACGTATGTTTGTTCCAAATTATCTCTGTAATGGGTGCACCGATTTTGTTGTGATTTCATTTGATGTAGTAACAATATATGTACTTTGATATTATAAAAAATATATAAATTTATATACATATGTATTTTAAAAACTACTTATGCTCGGCTGAAGTTACACCCAATATAAAATAAGCCTATTTGGTATAAAAAATTATTAAAAATCACAAGTTATTATATATTTATAAACTATTTATGAGGCCCTTAACATTAGAATATGTACCAGCTACAAATAATAATACACCTATCAGTATAACGAAGATGTTTTTCCACAATCTCCAGTTTAATCTACCGAGGCCAGGGCTCTCCCAAATCACCAATAGTTCTATGAAAGCCGGGAATATGAAACCCATGTTTGAAAGGCAAAACGCACCCAACTGTAAAAAAAGAATTAATACATATTATTATTGTATGTATGTATTTAATTTTAAATAAATATTAGAATTTATGGATATATATCTTTAATCGGATAGTATTTAATATTTTCCTATTTTGACAAGTTTTTTAAGTAAATTGTAATAAAATATCCTATTAATAGTGTCTCGTCTTATTATTATTGGACTTCCAGTCTTGGTCTTGGTCTTGTTAAAATTAAGCGGTTTTGGCCTTGTTCTTGAATTTTGCAAGACCCAGATCGGTTTTGCCAAATAGGCAACTCTAATTTAAATACGTTAAATTGATAGTTAAATTTAACTTAACTTGTAAGTAAACTCACCAGACCCATCAGGTTACCGATATTAGGGAAGGCGATTGCAATGGCTGTGATCATTATTACAAATATAGATCTATATACGCGTTCCCAGAGCCAGTATTTCTTTGGATTGTGTTTCTTTGATACGTAGTGCCACACAAGATTGAAGGGAGCCCAGAAGTTGAGAGCGAAAGTGATGAAAATCATCACACCCATCAAACATTTTAAGACGGTTGGAAAGCTGAAATAGAATGAATTAATTCGGAATTTGTTTACATTATCATGGTAATATAAAAATTATCTCTATATATTTGAAAGAAAGTGATAATAGTTACACTATTTATAACTCAACAACGGCTGTTGGGATATCGCTTGAAATTTTACTGGGAGATAGCTTAGAACCAGGAGATGGACATAGGATATTTACTTGATTCTGTTCGATTGAAAAAAAAAACTTAATAAATTCCAATATCTGGTTATTTACAGCCTCTTGAGCGGAATAGAGTTCGCCCGGTCAGCTATACAAATATTACTAATTCCGAAATTTAGGCGGGCGAAGTCGCGGTTAAAAACTAGTATTGAATAAAATGCTCACATTTCGGTGGGAAAATTCAATGTAACCGGTGATATGGAATTCTCTCCGAAGCCCCAATATCCAAAGAATCCGACTAGCATTAAGAATAACACAACCACGCACATACCTGTGTATTGAAATGAAAAAGGTTAAAGAAAAATAATTTTATTTTTACAAAATTATCCTGGACAAATAAGTGCAAAAAATGCAATATCTTATTCATTTTATATCATTGTTTTCGGACAAATATACTAATTTAATAGGGATAAGAAGACCTAAGCAACTCTAGTTAGATTTTGCGAGAATTAACTGTAATTTTTATGGAAGTTACATTAAAATATACAAAAACTTTGCTTTTCCTTAAATATGAACGTCTCCAAAAAAGTAAATTATAAAACCAGTAACATATTTATTACAAAAAGTATACCTTTTAAACATATTTTACAACGTACCTGCAGCAAGTATCTTTGGAAATTTCTCAGGTTCTTTCATATTATTCTCTATTGGCAAAGAAACTCCGATGCCCTCCATACTGAAGACCACTATGCCGCAGAATTCAAAGAAACCAATTCCATCCTTCCAAGCGGGTACTGATGCCAACGGCGGAGCAGACTTATACCCATAGTATATCGTTGCAACAACACACGCAACTGAAATGGTTAGGCTTTTGATAAAATCTTCCTATATTCTTAATTCGTCCTGATATTTTTTGGTTGATAAACAAATATAAATAAAATATGTTTTCTTTGTTACTGTATTTTATGTTTAGCAATATATTTGAGGTTTTCTATTTAAGAAACAGTTCTCATCTATATTGAATTATGTTATTGTTTGTAGTGATTATATTTTAACATAAAAACTTGTTCAGTTTGAATAACAGTTTTAATTATGGTTAAGTTGATTAAATAAAGCTTTAAATGAAACTTACGCTTACGCGTAGTTTATTATTGTAAAATCTACATATACCTACTCCCGACGTTTCGGTTACTGAAAAGTATGTAGCATAAAATACGCTTAGTATAATCGGAAAAATATTCGTTTCATTTAAATGCATACTCGCGAAAGTCTTATATCTCATTAAATAAGTCTTTATCTGAGTAACTTACCAATAAAAACATCAGCGATTAACGTGAATGGTGCTAAATATTTCAGTGTGGTTATCATACAAAGCAATAATACAGGTATTAGTAGAGCGAAAATATACAGTCTCAGACGGTTTAAATCATATGACTGCTCTTCTGTACTGGCTTCTACGACTTCTTTGATTGTCTTCGCGATTATTATTTGGTAAACGCAACAAGCCCCAAACAAGTCTATACAAATTACTGTGTCGACTGCATATCTATAAAAAACAGCATGGTTTCAAATATAGACAAATGACTGATCAAAAATTTATTTCAATTTATTATTCTTTTGGACTCATAAAAATTATATATCTGGGATTTCTTAAAATATGACTTTAGGGAGAGTTTTTATTTTTGTTTCTCATATCTTATCAATGTATAAGATTTTTTCTTAATTTAAGCATTTGTAATCTTTAATGCATAGTCATATTAATGAGTAATGTGTTATAAATTTAAGTATTTCAAATTTTTAATGCATAGTCACATTTAAAATAAATTAAAAAGATTAATAATTGCGTTTAATTTATATTTTTTAATAGACGTCAAAATCAATTCTCTATTAAACATTTGTATTTGTGACTCAAAAATGTAATTAAAAATCTTATAATATTGACACTTTAAATTTATATTACACTGTTTGTTATAATATTTCTTTTGCTTTGAATGAAATTGAATTGTGTTTTACCTAAAGAATTTGCTGTATTTTCTTAATTTTGGAAATGGACCTACTTCCAACGATGCTTCAGCTAAGTCTGGGTATGACATCTCAGTGAGATGCAGCCTCTTATATAATGTTTGAGCGGACTTTACTAGTATCTGTAAAATAAATAAAAAACATCTTTAACTTTGTATACTAAAAATAATCTTATCCATTATTAGAATTCTTCAAAAGTATCTATTACTCTTATATCCTTGAACATTGATCTCAAGACAGACAATTATTTTGAGTCGTTTCCTAATTAGTAAGACGTTTGCAAGTCTAAATTAACTGTTATTCTAAATAGAACAATTTAAATAACCTTAATATTAAAAGTTATAAAGTATTATAAAACTTACATGCATGCAGTACGCTATATAAAACCCGAAAATCACTGTTATAAATAAAGACGTCCATAGCCCAGATTTCATGTAGGCCTCATGAATACCTAGAATGCCTCCGCCGAGACAACCTTTTATAAGATGCCCCGTTGATTCTATAGTACTGGAACAAGCGGCGAAATAAATTTTTGAGAGGTATTAAAAAGAAAAGCGTCATTATTGCGGTATAGTGCTACAGAATATAGTGTATTTTTTGTCACGATTGAAGATAACATTGCTTTTTTTATTGCTAACATCGGTGTATCATTTTTTAAGTATACCACCTAGTCAACATGTATTTTATATAAAAATTTTGATGAATCTTCCACAGTATATAAAGCTAGTTAAATATTATGAAGATAAGAATTGATTTAATTATTTGAAGACTCAAATATTTTGTTTACATAATCTGACAAAGTTTCCACTCTTCAGCTATATGTAACGGAGTTCCTAATCTTTTGTTATACATTTAAAATTTATGGCGTACCAGATAAATATTACCATATTTCTTATTAGAATTTTCTTCACGAAATCACAAGAACTCCAAAAAGCTAAGATAACAATAAATATTTTTGGTCTATAAAAGAAAAAAAACAAATAGTTTATTTAAATACAAAAATGTCAAATAAATTAACACCGGCCAAGTTATTCTACATTTGTTTTACGTGTCGGGAATTGAGGTCGCGTCCATTTAAAATAAATTGATTGATATCAAACATGCAAGAGAAAACACCGATTACATGAAATTGAATCAGAGCCTTCAGCGTCATAGCAATTATCAAACACGATGAAAATAATATTTAATTGAATGTAAAAATAATTAAAATACTTATTTATTATACTTTCATATGATATATTAATTAAATTTTATCATACTAGTTTTTGCACGCAACTTTACCCGCGTGAGTAACGGAGTTGCCTAAGAGAGAAATGTCTAGTCTGTTGGAACAATAGATATCACGTGCCTTCACACACAATACAGCAGTTACAGTGTGATTCCTTAAAAATTACATGAAATCTCGCGGCAAATTATAGCCTATATTTTATTTTAATGTCTAAACTACATCAGTACAAAGTTCCATAAAAATGTTAGTCTTAGTTTATGCGTGAAAGAGGAACAAACATTCAAACATGAATATATGCTCACAAAATTTTGCATTCATATTAGTATAGGATACAAATAAGGCAGACCCAATTTCTCGTAAAAGATTTTCAGGTTAATTTTTTTCGCAATAGTATCTTTTTAACATCTACATGAAATAAAGTTATTGAATGTTTAATATATTTTAGTTCAGATTCTAGGCCCTTTTATCTATATATATTTTTTTTTGTGATTACTATACATACATTATTTGTAGTAATTAATATGTAATTAGAAACATACTTAGTAGGTCTTCGTATTTGTCTCTCCTTCACGAAGTCAAATGTATCTTTTTCTGGGTACAGCACAAATCTTTTCGCTTTTACATACGGCGGGGGCTGCGGTGGAGGCTTACTTGGATCAAAATCAAGTTCAGTTTGCGTGTGATTTATCTGAAAATGGTGAGATTTATATATGACTGTAATTTACTCATAAAAGTATAGTTAAACATGATCATCATCATCATTATCAATATCAGCCTATCAGAGCCCACAGTTAAGCAAAGGCGTCTTCTCACATGGAGAAGGTTTTGAGCATTAATCACCATGCTTGCTCAAGACGGGGTGTTGATTTCACACTTGTAATTTTAAATTATAAATCTAGGTTTCTTCACGATGTTTTCCTTCACCGTCTGTCAGTGGTGTCTAAATACTTTTGGAAAGTACATATGACTCGGAAAAAATCACATTGGTACTTGCCAGGTTTAGAAGCCGCTCCGTCTTGCATGAAAGGCGGGCCTTTAACCTCTAGGCCACCACGACCACAAACAACATTTAATGGTCAAACCCAATTGTGACATTCGGATTTAAGCTATAATGTCAAAATAAAACTAACCAATCTCGTCACATCTCATCTGCCCTTGATCACGGCTATTTCAAAGTAACCGAAGCGTCGGGGATATATTTTTAAAAGTAATTATAACTGTGTTACGATCGCGCTACGTGTTAAGAAATAATTAAACATCGCAAGAGCAAAATCTATGTCTGGGTAAAATATCGTATAACGAGTGACGCCGCTGACTCCGCGGAACGAACACCAAGAGGTGTGAACTAGAAGATTCCTTACACCATTCAAACAATGGAATGCCATTGTCATCCTAACATCTGGGCAATCATTTAGTTTTAGGTTACAAGTTTCAACAAGTAATTTGTATTTTAATATACAAATAAGTATGTTTCGTAGTTTTCCTGGAACCTCCGGTTGCCACCTTATGTAATTACCGCGTAGTAAATTCGAAAAATATTAGTTTTATTTCAATTAATACTCGCGAAAATCTTAGATTTTACCTACAATGTTGTTAAGTTTCATAGAAACACATTTAGTTACTTCTTCTAGTAATTATTATCTATTCTCGTGAATACATTTATATCATTAATGATGTTATCTTAGATACAAACAAAGTTTCACATTAAAATGTATTTAATTGTGTTTTTAACAACCGAAAGAAACGTGAGACAAATAAAGTCGTAGTTCATACAAATGAAATTCAAAGTATTCTCTTAAATAAATTCTCTACAAACAAGTAATAATTACGGTGATAGTTTAGACTCTTGGAGTTACATTTGTCATTAAACGTATTTTTTTTATTATCACCAACTAGCTTTCCACTCGCAGCTTCGCCCGCGTAGTGTTCGGTTATATCGCGTTTCCAAGAGAACCTTTCAAAAGTCTGGGATAAAACTATCCTATGTTCTCTCTCAAGGTCAACTCTATGTCTGTAAAAAAATTTCATTAAAATCAGTTCAGTGGTTTAGCGTGAAAGAGTAAAAGACAGACAGACAGACAGAGTTACTTTCGCATTTATAATATTAGTAGTGATAATAATTTTTCATTACACACTCGTGAATGAAAGTTTTCAAAGAGAATTAAATAATATTAAAATTCAATGTTAACTATTCTATTTTTAATGATTATCTTCAAGAATTTTGAAGGAAACATATAATATTTAAAAATTTAATAGTTGCTAAAAATTATACATCACTATTTTTTCTACTTAAAGTTATGTTTGATTATCAGGTCTTTTATTACTTTTGACTTAATCGTATGTTGCTTTATTTTTGTCTAACGCTTGCTGCGATATTCAATATTATTTTAGTTTAATCCTGAATATGAATGACCTATACCTATTATATTTAAATCTTAAATGGAAGGATTCATATATATGATTAAAATTTAGTTCAGAATCGCTAATACTTTTATTATTATTAACAAAAATATTTTAGTACAGAAAACAGTTTATACTAATTAAAATATAACCTTCGCCGTACTTTTTATCTCTTTATAAACACGAGGCGAAAGAGTATGTTTTAATTGCCTTGTATTAATTTATCATAATGTAAATAATAGGATTAAAATATTATCAACAACTATTAAGTGGTCTAATCTAACATGAAATACCTGTGGAGCTATCATCTTTGATTTTAATTGTGATTGAAGATTTGTTAAGTTATTATTTAAATTCCATTCAATGTGTAAACACTTGAATGATTAATGCCTACTAATATTATAAATGCGAAAGTAACTCTGTCTGTCTGTAACGGTTTCACTCCTAAATCACAAAACTGATTTTAATGAAATTTGGTACAGAGATGGAGTTGACCTTGAGAAAGGACATATGTAGTATGGTTTTTCTCCCAGACTTTTGAAAGTTTCTCTTGGAAACGCGATATAACCGAACTCCACGCGGGCGAAGCTGCGGGCGGAAATCTAGCTATCTAATAAATTATTGAAAATTGTATACATTGTGAATGCCAGGGCTGGCTAGTTCCGAAGCTATTAAAGATTTTTTATATAAAAAAAATCAATTCAGAAATTTTAAAAACTCACACCTTAGATTCCTTATAGAAAAGTATTCAAGATCATAATCATAAAGAAAATGATATGAAGATTTTATGTAAAGTATTCAATATAAATAAAAGATAATATTTTGTCTTTTTAGTGAAAGATTAGTTAAAAGAAATTAATAATATTTGCTGTCTTGTAGTCCAATTATACAAAATGTTCCATCTCATTAAGTATTTTAACAAAATCAAACAAACACTTCGTAAAATAATTTTTAAATAAAATAATATTATTACCTTTATAAAACTTGTATGTTAATGAACTCGTTTAGACCTATATATTTAATTCGATTTTATATATTTTTTTATACATTGTCCGTAAAAATCACATAAAAATCAAGTTTTTCAAGTTATAAGCGTATTTATGAGGCAAACTAAATTTGAAAGTGAAAAAAAAAAAAACAAAATAAAGAAAGAATTATATTATAATGTAACGCGTAGAAAAAAGATATCGCGTAGATAAAATCTTTTTAAAGAAAGAAAACAATTCATAAAAATACTTTTTTTTAATCAGAGCACTTTGCTGTGGAATTTTTCTCTTTACGTTATTGATAAGGACATGTGAAAATCTATTGGACATATGAAAATGAAATTTGGTGGGTATTGAAATCCGACTTCAAGACATTCGTCCCTTTAAGTAAGGCGAAAAAATAGACGAATAATAATTTAAATTTCATTTAGGTTCTGAAAAACAAATACATCACATGGTTGATTTTTTTATCCAAAGTCGGATTTAAAACTAGGTCTAAAAACAAAAATAAATTTCATTCGATACACTTTAATTCTATAGAATAAACACGATTTAAAGCTACATGGATATTTGAAAACCTAGTAGCACTATTTAAATGTGTAGTTTAGGAGCTGTTGTAAGCTAATAATATGAATATTTCGACTTATGTTTCAAGTGTTTATTAAATAAAATTAACTCACATTATTAGAATTCATTTCCATTATCACAGAACCTCTCTATTTCACTGCTGATGTACGTATCAATTAAACATCAAGATCCTACCGGCCTTCGAGCGTACAATCGACGATGGAACGCATTCATATGCAAATATTCGTCTATTTTTAATAATATAACCTTATATAATTCACTGTATACATACTTTTACTCATTAGAAAAATGTTTTGCTGTAATATATGACTTTTGCTTTTATAATTATAGACATTTAAGTGATTAGTATTTGTCGTTTGTGAATAAACATATATGTTTAGAAAACTTTGAAACTGTATTTAGAGGTTTACGATATAAATTTGTATGAATGATCGGAACGTATATAGAAAGCAAAATTTCATTTCAAGTAAATCTTCTATATAATATATTTCTTTTGAATACTATGAAATGTTATATTAATTTGAACATGTTATATATTTTCAAATGACATTTATTTGTTTATAGGAATATAATTTAAACTGTTTCTACCTAACTGTACAATTGAACACAATTTAAATTTAAGTGTCTTATCTACAGATGTTTTTAGCAAACTATAAGGTCGTATAAATAATTCACATTAAAAAACTATCAATTCATTTTCTTAAAACTTTTAATACATTTTTTTATAAAATATAGTGCGATCGCCGATCAATTTTAAAAGCATAAGCTTTTTCATAATCTCTTCAATATTCGTGCTGCTTAATTACTTTGTTTCATAAACAATCACACACGATTCCTGACAACATGAACATCACGCCGATATTCAGTCATTGGGAAACAGACGTTTTGTGTGACGAGTGTAAAAATATTGATGCTTTGGCAAAAGGCGCCAGCAATATCGTTTATCATAACTTCAAATGGCAGTTCGCTACATTAGTGCTAATGAATTCTACAGTGTTTTGTGGTGTTGGCGCATTTATGAAGTCTTATGGGAGGAATATTATTTTTGTTAATGAATTATCATCACCGATGTTTTATGAAACAATGACTCAATTCGTTCTTTTTGGATATGATCTTGATAATATTGTTACCATGTTGCAGTGGATAGAGAGTTACAATTTGGACAATACTGGTAATTTTATAATCATCTGCCAATCCGATGAAAGAGATCTATGTGATGAGAGCGAGGCTGTAAAAATTTTATGGGAGTTTAGAGTGGTTAATGTTATTTTTGTTAATCTCTCGCACCGTGGGACCGGTTATTCCTATAATTACGAAGAAAACTGTAAACCTGGTCCACCTATGAAACTAAAAAATTGGGATACTTGCTTCGAATCCGGAATAAACTGTTATGATTATTTCCCTATGAAATTACAAAACTTCCACGAATGTCCGATTTTAGTTTCCACTTTCATTCAGCAACCTTATATGGTTTTGAACGATAACGTGCCGTCGGGGGCAGATGGAGATTTATTACGTATATTGATAGGAGCTTTAAATGCAACTCTTGTAGTGAAAACTCCGTGGAAAGGTGATGGGTGGGGAAATATTGACGAAAACGGGAGCTGGGTGGGATCTCTTGGTGATCTATATTATAATTTAGCTGACTTCTCGATGACATCCGCTAGTATCACAGAAACCAGGTATACAGAGTTTCAGCTCTCTACATTCTATTATCACTTAACGCTGGTATGGGTGACTCACCCATCGGTGGAAGAAGAACCAACATTCAAACTTATGCGGCCATTTAGGACCGACTCGAGAGAGGCACTTTTAATATATTTCATTTTATTTCTGCTTCTAATGTTAATTCTTAAGACGAATTTTTGTAGATCCCTATTCATGGTGATGCAGATTTTTATAAGCAAAAGCATTCTATTTCATTCTGTAGAAATATGTATGGGTCAACCAGTAGCCTTGCAAACAAAGAAAAGCAGTGTTTTATCATTCATACTTATTTGGATAGTTTTCTGTTTTCTTATCAGAACATTTTATCAAGTACATCTCATAAACTCTCTGAAGACGGATGTGTACATGTCAAATTTTGTAACTATAAAGGACGCAATAAGAGAAGAATATGATTATGGTGGAGGTCTAGCTCTGAGAGACTATTATGTTGATCAACCAGAAATATTTGATAATTGGAAAGAAGTAAATAGCACTGACTATTTAGAAATTATGAATAATCTGACTAAAGGTACCAAATTTGTTTTGGCTATGAATTTAGCTAGTACGAAATATTTTATTAAAAACACAGGAAAAAAGTTACACATTCTACCAAAAACAATTATAACATCGCCGACTATATTGTTCTTCAAAAAATTTTCCCCTTTAGTTTTGCCGATTAATCAGATTCTTAGCCGTTTAGTTGAATTTGGTATCCCGCAAATGCTTTATGAAAAAAGTACCTCAACAGTACATAAGACTGAATCGTCTAATAATTATAAACCTATCAAGCTAAAAGAATGCGCAGGCTGTTTTGAATTATTATGCATAGGTTGGTTGTTATCGCTTGTAATCTTAATCGTGGAAATGTTGATAAAAAAATGTAAAAGCATAAAATTATACAACAACCACTAAATCACCTTATTCCCATTAAAATTATTAAATCGTAAATAATAAGTGAAGCCTAAATGTATAGTGTTTAAGCATGACATGTAAAACAGCAATCAGTGTTTACAGTTATCACCCGTGTATTTCTATTAGCAGCGATTGTTCTTTCGATAAAACTTACATTGGATTTACCTAAAAGCTTCGCAATGAACAATACCGATCGATTTATATACGAAGAGCCGATTGTATTAGAAAAAATAGGTAGAATAGCGGCAAAGATTGCTTATTATAATTTTGAGTGGCGTTTAATGACTTTAGTTATATTTAATTCAGTAAACTGCGTCTTCGCATTAGAGTCATTTTTTAACGCCTACAATAAGGCTTTAGTTGTAACATGTGGAAGATTTGTTCTTCATCAACAAACTGTTTTTCCACAGTTTGTTATATTTGGTCACAATTCTGTGGAAATCATCAATACTATCAAATGGATCGACAAATCAAGATATGATAATGCTGGAAAATTCATTATCATATGCCTTGATTTAGAAAACAAAAATTGCGATGAAAATCGGGTTTTCTTTACATTGGCAAAAGTTAAAATAATAAAAGTAGTGTATTTAAGAGTGACCAAGGACTCGGAGTACTTGTCCTTTTCATATGATTTTATTCTGCCCGATAATTGCTATAATAGTAAACCAGAATTGATTAATTTCGACGCGAAATGTCCAAACGATGATTGTTTCAAAATGTTATTTCAAGATCAGCTAAAGAATTTTTATGGATGTCCTCTAATTGTGTCTACATTTGAACAGCCTCCATTTATGTATCTAAATAATGAGACTATGGAACCTACAGGCAGCGATGGAGATATCATCACACTAGTGGCAGAGGCTTTGAATGCTTCGTTGGAAATAAGGATTCCTTTAGCAGGCGATACATGGGGGAATTATGAAAATAATAACTGGACTGGGTCATTGGGCGATGTTTATAACGACCGCGTACACGTGTCCGTTTGTTCATTGCCTATTTCCGAAGATAAGTATGGTAATTTTCAAATTTCCTATATTTACAACTCAATGGATATAGTTTGGACAGCTGAAGTACCACCGATTAAGCCATCTTGGACTAAATTGCTTTCTTCTTTGGACGTAACTTTACGAATTGCAATATTTGTAATGTTCATTGCAATTGCCCTCATCAATTCTATTTTAAGAAGTCATCTTTGGCGAAAATTTTTCAAAGTTTTAAGAATAAAATCTTTTCGATCAAATCTACTCATTAATTCCTGGGCCTTATTTCTTGGAATACCGATATTAAGAATGCCAAACAAACGGGCATTTAAATTCATTGTCTTTAGCTGGATTTGGTTCAGTTTTATTATTAAAATTGCATATCAAGCAGCATTAATAAGTTCTCTGAAGAATAAACAATTTGGAGATAAGTTTCCCGACTTTGAATCAGTGCTAGAAACCAAGCGCCCTTATGGGGGTTTGCCAACTCTTAGGCAATATTACATTGAGGATCCTTACGTTTATGACAACTGGATCGTCCTGGATTTTGATGAATCTTATGAAACTTTAGAACAGATATGTGACGTTTCAACAAACTTTGTTCTGGCATTTAATAAGGAAATTATAATGGAACACCTTTTTAAGTACAATGGAACAAAAAGATTACAGATCTTGCCTCATAAAATTGTGAACAGTCCTACAGTGATGTATTTCAAGAAGTATTCCGTATTTGAGGCTCCCGTTAGTGCTGTGCTTAGTAGAATGGTAGAATCGGGATTAACACAATTCTGGCGAAACAGATATTTGACATATGTAAACTTTTTCTTTCGTAGAATAGAGGATCACGAAGAGGAACCGTTTACGTTTGACAATTTTAAAGCATGCTTGGCTTTATTAGTTTTTGGTTGGGTTTTATCAATAATATTTTTTGTATTGGAAGTTTTTTGTGGAAGATACGAGAAAAGGCTTAAATAATAATAATTAATTATAGCGGTTCAATAAGAAGCAACATAGATATTGTGTATTAGTAAATGTTGTTTCTGCTTACGGTGTTTAAAAGTGTTTTTAGTAAATGTATTCATGACAAAATAGTAATAAAATAGTGATGAAATTCTTTGTTTTATTGTTTTGTACCTACTACTCTTTGGTTAACTTAAAGAAGCAATCTTTGTAAATAAGTCATATTTTAAATAAAGCTAAATAAATAACTAATAAATGAAAAGATAAATGTTATCATAAGTTTATTTACCATATTTCAATAAAAAACATATACATTTTTAGACCATAAATATTGTAAACAAAATACTCTGTCTCACTTTAAAATTCATAAAACTACGTTTATTCATCTAAACAATAGTGATAACATTAAAAAGATAAACATATTTTTAATTGTGTAATTTCTGTTCTCACAGTGTATAGATATTTAAAAGTTAAAATTACTATGTGACATAATATATTATACTTTTAGTATTATAAATAGAAAAAAAAAATTCTTAAAACGCCTTGAAATGTACGTCATATACATATTTATATGTACAAGAAATATTTTTTCTTTATTATTACCCATCGCTTTGATGTTTGAAAAATATGATTAATAGGGATTCATGGTTTTGAAAGGAATATTTTTATTGTATGTTAAACATAACAAAGGGCTATTTTAACAAATCTTTATACATTAACATTGTTAGCATATAAAGGTTAATATTTCATTAATCAACCCCAAATTTTGTTACGCACCAGACGCTAGCATGAACGACAAGCTTGTTAACATTTTCTTGCGACAAGAAGTTCTAAATGAACAGTGCAAAATGATTGCACAACTATCAAGAGGTACCGCTCGTATAGCCAATTATAGTTTTGAATTTCACTACACAACGCTTATCTTGATAAACTCTACAATGATTTGTGGAGTCAGTGCATTCATGAATTCTTATCCGAAGACTACGGTCGTTTTAAAAAATATGACCAAACCAATCAGGAGGAAAACGAAACAATTTATTTTGTTTGGTTACACTTTGGAGAATATAACATATTTATTGCGATGGCTACAGAAATATAATTACGATAATACAGGTAATTTTTTTATAATCTGTCAATCCAGTCAGATTGAAGAATGTGATGAAACAGAGGCCGTCAAAATTCTTTGGACTCATAAAATTGTGAACGTAATTTTCATCAACTTAACAAACAATGGAACTGGATATTCTTACGACATTGATTCATTTTGTGAAAACGGACCACCATTAAAGGTAAAAAATTGGGACGATTGTCTTAAATACGGTATAAACTGTACTAGCCAGTTTCCTTTAAAGCTTAAAAACTTTTATGGTTGTCCGATCATAGTTTCAACTTTTTCCCAATGCCCATACATGGATTTAACTGATGGAGTACCGTCGGGAGCTGATGGGGACCTGCTGCTTATTTTGGCAAAATATTTAAATGCAAGTCTCATAATAAGAACCCCGTGGAAAGGCGATGGCTGGGGCAATCGTGATAATAATGGAAATTGGGTTGGATCCCTTGGCGATCTATATCATAATTTGGCAAATTTCTCAATGACCTCCGCAAGCATTACTGATTCGCGAAGTGACGATTTCCAAATGTCCAAATTTTACCGTAACCTCAAATTGGTATGGGTAACTCATCCTAAAATAAAAGAGGCTCCAACTTATAAATTAATGCGGCCCTTTAGACCACGTTCAAGAACAGCTCTATTAATATCTTTCATAATATTCATTTTAGTTTTCGTGTTTTGTAAAACTAAAATATTTAAAATTATGTTTAAAAAGGTGAAAATTTTAAGCGTACCGAAGAAAAGTCTTTTTTATTATTTCCAAATTTGTATCGGTCAACCTGTGGCTGTCAAGACCAAGAAAACGCGAATTTTGTCATTCTTATTAATTTGGATATTCTACTGTTTCCTTATTAGAACATTTTATCAGGTGCATCTGATAAATTCTCTGAAAACCGATGTTTATTTGTCCGATTTTGTTTCTATACATGACGCAATACGAGACAAATATAATTTTGGTGGAGGTCTGGCTCTAAAAGATTATTACATTGACGAGCAAGCTATTTATAATAATTGGGAAGGTGTAAATAGTAGTGATTATTACGAAATAATGAATAATTTGACAGAAGGTAGAAAATTTGTTTTAGCAATGAATCTGGCAACAGCAAAATATTATCTTAAACAGCCAGGCAAAAAACTGCATGTCTTGCCACAAAAAATTGTCACCTCACCTTCTGCAATATTCTTTAATAAATTCTCACCTTTAGTTCGTCCTATAAATAAAATATTGGATCGTTTAGTCGAATGTGGCATTTTGGATATGCTGTTTAAAAATGCTACTTTATCAAGATATGTTTATAAACCAGTTAAAAACGATATTGTCATAAAACTTGAGGACTGCGCAGGTTGTTTTGTTGTATTAGTAGTGGGTTATATTGTGTCGTTCGCGGTTCTAATACTAGAAATAATTATTAAGAAAAATTACAACGAACACAGAACATTTCGTAGATTAATGATCTTTAGATAATTATTGAATATTACGAGTGGGTAAAATTATAATTATTTATTTATTATATGTTACGTTTAAAACTAATAAAGTAGTAGGTGCTTAAAAGATTTGTGACTGTTGTATAACCACTTTTTGAACTTTGACTTCACTATTATTTTTGTTCTCAGCTATTAAAAGGTTTCACTTTGTTAATAAAAATATACTTAGATTTACTTTTAGGTTCCAATTTTTAGTATGAATTGGAAAATATTTTAGTCACTTTGAAATCGAAATGTAGAAACGTGAATAGTTAAGTTAATAGTACATAAGTAAATAACACCTATTAAATAGTTTAACAAATATATATATAGGTATATAACAAACTATGAGTTACTTGACAATTTTCTTTACGCATATGGTATTTAATTCCAATACCATTTATGTCAATTCGACAAGTGTCACGTTCATTGTCTCAATAAGTGATAATTTAAAGAAACACATTAACAGTCTGTTCCGATTCACCATATTTTCAGCGTTATATTTTTAATGTAAACAAATATGTTTTAATAATTTATAATTTACTTAATAATATAATAGATAAGTATGAATGCATAATTTATAAAGGTTTAGACTAGACTTAGACGCATTTTTAGTCAAATATAAGAATATGCACATATTTTGGCCAATTATTTTCATAAGTTCTGTAATAATAAAGTTTTATTAAAATCCTATCAGTAGTCTACTTTAATATTTACTAACTCTGCTGTTAACTCTGCCGTTGTATACATTACAAGGTCAGTAAAATTTTAGTGTTAAGTCTTGTTGTAAATATATATGTATTAAATAAAAAATATATATTTTTGTCTCTTATCATGATTTATTAAGCATAATAAAAAGCCCCAGCACACAATGCTGTTCCGAGGGATATGATACAAATATTCTTTATAAACAACAATCTGAAAAAAGAAATATCAGAATTTATCGAGATAATAGACGATAAAATGTTAAGAAATTAAAGTATGAAAAATAATCTTATTATATTTATTTTCCTATGTACGCAACTATTTTATATACATATTTACATATATTTCTTCTGATCTAAATCCATTGCGAAGTTAATTCATTAATATTATCAATTTTATAAGACATCTTTAACAGACGGGTTTGACAGTTGTTTAAATTTATTTCGAAGTAAAACAGGCGGTTAGACTTGTTTTGGTGCTAACAACACAACTTGTTTAATGTTTTATAAATGTATGTCACTTCACCAAGAAAGAAAATAGTTTTATTCTCATCATGCAATAATAATCCCTACTAATATTATAAATGGGAAAGTAACTCTGTCTGTCTGTCTGTCAAGCTTTCACGCCTAAACCACTGAACTAATTTTAATGAAATTTAGTGCAGAGATAGAGTTGACCTTGAGAAAGAACATAGGATAGTTTTTATCCCAGACTTTTGGAAGGTTCTTTTGGAAATTCGATACAACCGAACTCCACGCGGACGAAGCTGCGGGCGGAAATCTAATATAATCATTTTATGTAAAATTAATCTTTGCATACCTAAACTTTCTTCGTTTCGGTTCCCTCCACATAACCAAAATTTCGATAAACGCAGGGAATATAAACAACAGAAACGCTGTGAACACATTGCCAATCTGAAATAATGGTCAGTTTTATTCAATATTCTACATTATCCTGTTAAAATGATGTGGTCTTACAAACGTCATCCAAGTCATCATATCTGGTAATGCAACACAAAAACCCGATAGTACCAATACGTGTATACAGCGATACATGCGCTCCCAAATGCCCTTTTTCCTGTTAAAAATATTAAAATTAAGTTAATAAGAAGTAATTTTGGACAAAGAATGAAAGAGTTTGAAATAACGCAACTAATATATGCAAAATTTATTGGTACTGAGCTGTTTAATTTAATATTAACCTATTTAATAATTCTTTATATAGACATTAAATCAATTATGTATTGAAAATTTGAGTATGATAGTGTCACAAAAAAAAAACTGAGAAAGAAATTGTGATCAGAAAATATTCATATAAATAAAATTACTAACGACTTGTGACTCCTACTAAGATTACGCCATATAATTCTAAACGGGATCCAAAAATGTACAGCAAAAGTCACAGCTAACGATATTGCTAGAAAACTTTGCATTAAATTAGATGATCTGAAATAAAATATTATACATATTATGTTTTGGCAAAAATATATGCACATCAGAAGATTAGAATGGAAAATAAAATCTATAAATATTATTAAATTTTGTCTTTGTTTAGTCTATCATTTTAGTTATTTTATGATGATCAAAATTATTGGTTCAAAAAATTGGGCTCACGTATTCGAAGGCATGTGTATTGTAAATGGAGACTTGCATTTTTCGCCCCACGCCCAGTAACCGAAGAAGCCTATCGCAGCGTTAAATGATATAACAATAGGCATCGCTGGAAAATATATAGAATACCCAATAAGATTAGGTCAATAATCTTAGTTATAACGATAATTCTGCTTACTAATCCTATTTCTTACATATGAAAAGGCTGTGTAACGAAAGTTATAGCTAAAGTTTATTACCATCCATTGAATATGGTTAAATTCAAAGTCTCTTATTTAAGTTATTTGTGAATACTATTAACTAAAGCCCTTTTGTATTTAAAATATGTATATAATCTGTCGCTATACGAACAAAACTCTCACCCCATAGCAATACAGTTTTAAAGTACTTAGGTTTTCTCATATTATTCTCTACTGGTAGCGTTACACCGATTCCATTGATGCTGAATATACAAATTCCCATCAAACGAAAGAAGCCTTGTACATCGTTCCAAGCGGGAAGATCGCTTAAACTAGCTGCGGCAGATATGCTATAGTACACAGTTGCTATCACACAAATCCCTGAAAGTCAATTGTTGGTGTGAAATTTCATTGTACTTTGATGAGTAACTACAATGAATACATTTTGTATGGATGAAGTTAAGTATAACTTTCAACAATGAACAATTAAAAAGTTATATATCAGAAAATAAATCATGTTTACTATTTTATAATTGAATAATTGATTTTCAGTACAAATTAATAATAATTATGTTATTAACTCGTAGTGGGAAGAATTTTTCAAATACTTGAATGAAGATGAAAATAAATGATTATTATAGAAAGCGCCATCTATGACTAATCTGCAAAACTACTCTAAACTAAGCGGATTTTGGCATAACATATTTTGTAGGTGCAGTATTCTAGAGTTGGCTACAATCCTTTAATCTAGCATAAATATTCCTATTTTTAGCCTCATATAGGATTGAACTGGATAAAATAAAGCAAAAGTATAATTTTTCTATACATCAGAAATTATTTCTTATAAATTACATTACCATTTCTTGAGAACATTTTGGGAAGAGAGAAAAATCTAGATAAAATATCGATGGAAAAACGTCATATTGTACAGATGATATTTAAAAACTTTAAATGTCAGATTGCCGATGTCAACATTTTGGCATTTCATTGTAACTATTATAAAAAATATTTAATTCTTAATTATAGCTGATTGTAGGTATTTTGTTTATATCAAATTCTAATATATTACTACACAGTTTTCAATTTTATAATACAACAAATAAAAACTTTGACATTTGGCATTCCAGTGCGTTTGAAGCGTTAGTATTAAAAAAAATAATTATATTTTGTCTACAGGAAAATTGGCGCCTTTTAATATTAGAAAATGTATTTTTAACTCACCAATAAACAAATCAGCGACAAGGGAGAATGGAGCTAGATATTTCAAACTTCTTATCATACATATTAATACTAACGGTAAAGTTATCATTAAAATATATTGACTTATTGAAAATTCCGAACTTGACACGGATTCTAAAACCTGAAAGAAATTTTGTTATCATTAAAACTTTATTTTAACCTTGTTTAAAACAGTGTCATTTCCATTTATAATATCTAAACGAATAATAATAATTATTAATTAAATTTAAGCAAATAACAGAAGTAGAGCAAGACTTAGTGTTAATTGAAAATTATAACCTTTTTCAGTGTTTGCGCTATCATAATTTCAAATATACAACATGTTCCATTAAAATGTAAAAATAAAAATATGTTAACAGAGTACCTGGAAAAAATAAATTCATGTTTATTTTTAAAAAGTTTCACTTTAAAATATTAATAATTATTCAACAGTTTTTTTGTTACTAAAATTAAATTAAATTGTAACTAAATTTGAATTAAATTATTATTGATTATTTAAGGGTGTCAACATTATGAGACGGTCCAAGACTTCATCATGTTTTGATATCAATGAATTTCATTGTTTTTATTAAAATTAATTCTTTAGTATCAACTGTAGAAGTATATAAATTCTATACGTTTGTGTCAAATTATTCTTAAGACAGCAATAGGGATATTTGTTTACGTTCTTAATGTTCTTGTAATAAAATAATGCTATCATCCAATTTGATCCTGTCTTTCATAATGAAGTTTTACAAAAAGTACTACATATAAGGTACTACCGAAAGTAATTAGGTATTACCGAAATATCTTGCTTGCTCGTCTAGATATTTTGAAAGGTCCGGTAGCGAGTGCCACTTCAGCTAAATCTGGATAAGAAAGCCTAGGAACACGGAGTCTACCATACATAGTTTGAGCTGAACTAACCAACATCTGAAAAGAATATTATTAATATTGTTACAAGTGGCTCCATCTGTGCTATATTAATTATAATATCCTCTTAGATTTGTAATGACTAATTATAGTTCATTATAATACTGAAATATTGCCATTTTTATAGCGACATTTAAGTATCAATTTGTATTTGAAAACTATAAATACTTGCTTCAGCCATTTTGTAGGACATTACTGGAAGTAACCCTTAACATTGAAAGTAAAGTCTGAAAGTGTACTTGGAACAATATATTGTGTGACAAGGGTCTGTGTTTCATACTTCGCGTATATTTGTGGACAATACATGAAGATACGAGTACATTTCTAATAAAATGATCATACAATTAAATACTCAAAAATATATCAAAATTAATAATAGTTTTAAAATCGAATACGACAGTTATTTTCGCCAAATAATACATGTCGTTAAAAAAATAATTTCTATTTATAAGTTCGAAACTGCTAATAAAATTTAAGAGGGATATTTATCTATTAACTAGCTGACCCGGCAGACTTCGTACTGTCTCAATCAAGAGATTAATTATGTCTTATTTATTTTTTTGGTGTTTACCTTTAAGCCATAAATCTCCGTGTTCTGAAGTGCGACAAAATGATTGACATATTAGTTAGTTGTCAAATCTAATGTCAAAAAATAAAAAAGCACTGTTTTTAGGGTTTTCCCGGAAATTAATAAAAAAAATCCATGAACATTTCAAGACTATAATAAGATAAATCCGTTCAGTCATTCTCGAGTTTTAGTGAGACCAAGGAACAGCAATTCATTTTTATATATATAGATTACAAATACTTGTTTTCAATGATACTTTTACATTAATATATTTTTATATACGTATTATACAGACTTACAATCATACAATATGTGATAACATAACCAATAATCAGTGTAACAGCGAGAGACGTCCATAGTCCTCCGTACTTAAAGGCTTCATGCATGCCAAGCAAACCTGCTCCTAAACAGCCTTTTATAAGATGAGCAATAGACTCTATTAAACTGAAACAATGCCAAAAAATTTAAACAAACTCTGCAAGAAAGTATTAATATTCTGTAGCTGATACAAAATAATTTCGTGTTTAAGTTTTATATTTATAATATAGATTTATGACTTCAAATACGTTTAAAACGGGTTACAAAAATAATGTTATATATTTCAATGAGTAAATAATAAACGCCTTCATTATACAACGATCGCCATTTTGAGGAATTTGAAATATACTTACTAATATTGATGTTTAAATTTGGATATATATATACATACTTAGTTGAGTAAATGTTTTGTCTTTCGGCGGTGAAGTCATAGTTTATCATCTCAGCCCCTGGATATAGCTCATGGTAGGTCCTGCTCTCACTTCTATCGAAGTATTCTGTGAGCTCTAATTCCAAGTTACATAAAGATCTCAAGTCATCTTCCTGAAAATATTGCAGTTTGTTGCATAAAAGTACCACATAACTTAAAACTAATGTTTGATAATATTATTTTGTGTACGTAATTTGTACGCGACTTGTAATTTGTAATATTTTTAGTATTCCGTGAAATGTTTCTATTATATAATGAGATCTAAAATTTTCGCGAGTCTTATTCATTTAAATGAAACTAATTTTTTCGGATGTACGAGAACATCTCATCTGCCGTGATCACGGTTGCTGTAAAGTATCCAAACGTCGGGAGTATGTAGTCTATAATCGAAAATAAAGTCGCGTAGTACATCCGAAAATATTAGTTTCATTTAAATGTTTCTATTATAGCCGAAATACTTATTATATATGTAAAAGAAAAGCTAAAATTTGAAAATATATACATATGTATTATGTTAATAGTTTAGTATAGATGTACAAATCTAATTTGTTGCAACTGTGAAATCTGCATTCGTTTAACGACCGTGAAAGCTAAAAAGCCCTGAAAAATCCTTTTCTAATTACCATTCCAATTTCTTTTTAATTCTAAAATCACAGAGCCTTTTGAAAACGTTCACGTTAATGTAACGCTTTCTAAAGTCGACAGAAATCACTTTCATTTACCTGTTTCCTTACGGTAACACTGAATAAGAATATATATTTTGTTATATTTACACAAAATAAAAAAAATAATCATTCAGAAAAACTGACAACAAAAAGTATACAATTTATTGTGAAATAATTTATGTTATAAAGAAAAAAATACATATTAAAAATATATATTTACAAATACGTACAGACTCGTTTGTTGGTGTTTTCCTTTTATTATCCTGAAAAGAAAATCTTTTATGTACATTATTAATAATCTATTTTCATCGACAACCTTTTAAATTCTCTTCAAAGGCCATTTAAGTTATTTAATATAAGTGACTAAACATTCTAATACTTCAAATGATAAAACGATCCTGAATGAACTCACCTCTTCTGTAGAAGACATAATTAATACTAGGAAATCATTAAATCGAGTGGGCGATGAAACATTGTATATTGAACTAGTTAAACAATACTTATACCCTAACTCCGCATAATGACACAATTTTAAACATAATAAACACTTTTATATAAATATAAATAATGTTTAGGAAAATTGACAGTTACGTATGTATCAGATGTTGTCAAAAAATGTTTTAAAAAGTCCTTACGGCAAACCTTTTAATATAACTATAATTCGTCCAACAAATAATAATGTTGACATTTACAAAATATTCCACTATTCCAGTGCGAATGAGTCATAGAAAAAAATATTGTTGCTTATCATAGTGGTTATTTTGAATAATCAAATAAAATAGTGTTTTAACGAAGATTGAAAATGCTTTACAATTTTTTTGTGAGCTACTTTTTTATTTGCTTGTAAATACGTCAACCCCAGGATTTCAGTTAACTAGCAAGTTCAAACCGCTTTTTATTTTCTAGCTTCGGGTAGTCTGCTTTTGGTCAGATTTTTAAATAGAAATAGGAAATCATCCAAAGTTTTTGACGTACTTATAATAGATTTTATCTTAAATTTTCATTTAAATAAAAAATATCTTTGTTACGTTTTATATACCTACTACGAAATAACTCACAAAATATAGTCTACTTTGTCATACTATTTTTTGTTAATTTTTATTTTCGAACTCACTACTTTTTAAACAGCAGGAACAAAACTTTAAAAGCCTCTTTAAAATGTAACCTTTTATAACGTAGGTAAGCCTCAAAAAATAGACAGACAAAAATTTCTAGAATCTTATTGTTTTTATAAGCATCACTTAAATGTCAAAAAACATGGCCAAGAGGCATTTTATATTGACATTTCAAATATACATTAAAATTTTATTCATATTGAAGTTGAAAATGTCCGGAAAGTAAAAAAAAATATACAGATAATCAAGGCTTTATTCAGCAACGTTTGCATTTAATTTCTTCGGAGACCAATTTTTCGCCTTTAGTGCTCACAGCATTATCACACTCATTATCGTTACCACAGGAGTCTTCGCAGCCGGACTCGCAAGCATCTTTCTCTGGTTCTGGTTGATCACATTCATACTTCACTTCGCATTGAACTTTGCATGTAACAACTTTCTTTCCATTGTATTTGTTACTGCATTTATCTTGGCAATCGTCTTTAGCGTCGCATCGTAGGCTGTTAGAGATACGAAGCAGTTTCTTCACAATCGGTGATCTTAGGATTTGTTTGTCAGTTCTTTGAACATCATCTTCATCCACTCTATTCCTTTCAGCTCTATGCCTCATTCTGTTTTTCTGACCCCTTTGTTGTAACAAATTTAAGTAACTCGGTGTGCTTAGTCTAACGCTCCCTTCATAATTCAACTGGAAATTAAGATGGAATATTATAAAATTTTATTACTGTTATTGATGAAAAAATTTGTTATTTTGATTGAAAAAATGTGAATAAAACTTTAGATAGGGTAATTTTCTTAATCAAATGTTGCTTAGTGTAGAATTTTGTTGCTAGTATTCTGTTTACCTTTTCGTGTAATACGTGTGGAATGTTTATGGAGTTGTGTTCTTCACTGGATGTCATTAAAGCCGGTTTATTTTTCTTCGTCAGTCCTGGTTCCTTTTCTAATATGATGATTACAGGTTTCTTGTTACCAACGATGTTGCGGTTCAATAGAGACAGAATACTGGATACATCGCGATTTGTTATTTGTGTGGAATCTATTTGTTGAAACTTGTAACAGAACAAAATAATTACACAATATAAAAATGGAGAATCTATGTGATTAAAATTTAATTAATTTGTTATCTAAAACTATAAATATATCTAGACCAAATTCCTATAAGCAAATTCCTCTAGTATGGGTATTGTATGATCTACAATAAAAATATATATGTTAAAGTTTAGCAATTCTTTTTTGCCGATTACTAGCAATGATTTTTTTATTAACTAAAATTTCAATGTTAATGAGTAGAATAACAATATCTTTATCGTTAACTGCAACACTAAGAACAAACCAAGAGAAATACAAATAATAATATATGAAAAGTAACATTAAAATATTTTATTTATTGTAAAATTAGGAACATTGTGAAAAAAACTGTCATCTTTTTAAAATTATTAATTGTTGTTATAATATGGATTTTAACAGAAATATTCTGAAAACTCAGTTAATTAATTAGATTAACCAAAATTATTAAGATAATTTAGAAGTCTTAATAAAACAGGTAAGATAATTATTTACTTACCAAACTCAATAAACAAATAAAAGCAGCGGTCGCAAATATTTTAGTTGACGCCATGATGCTGTTGGTTCGGCGTTTTTCTCCAAATTATTTGTTTCTGAGATCTCGTAAACAGTTTGAGTTTCCGCTTCGATAAATTTAATCAATTTGAAATCATTCTATGATTAAGATGTTTTATGTTCATCGAGTGATTAAATTATCGCCTTACTCCTTAATGAAATTCAAGTTATTTTTGATATAGTATATTATTATGGTTGAAATTTTGATTATACATAGTATAATAAGAAAGTAAACACCAACAAAAAAATATATATGTTGTACGTAATACATTATAGTTACGTGTATATATTTCATGACTGTAATATTATATCTTACGTCATTTCTTGCTTTATACGCATACTTAAGGTATGAGCAAAGAATTTCCTCTCAAACGTAATATAATACTAGGTTCCGATAATATAGATTTTCTGTAATATTTTGAGAGAAATTCTTGTGTTAAGGTATGCCTTTGAGTGCCTTAAAATATTTTATCGATGTCTTCTCTAGATTCTAGTACTTTTACGGTACGACGATTAGATTGAATTGAACGCAGGAATAAGATAGAATTCCGGAGACATTTTGACCTATATATTGCTTTTCTTCATGTTTAGAATTTCTAGGAAGTGAAAATATTATAGAAATATATATAGAGTAAGTAACTCCAAAAGATAAATGTGAGATAAAAATAAAGAGACAATTATTAAATGTTATCCAATATGTACAGGTTTAATAAAATACCTTTTAATATATTCTTATTAGAAAATAAATACATATAAAAGACTATAACAAATTATGTATCGAGAAGCAAAAAAAAAACATGCCAAACTGATATTTCTTGATATTTCTTCGTGATTTTTACTTTTCTTTACTTGAGGATTATAGATTTAGAAAAAAAATAATTGTTCTGATAGAGGAACTAATTCTTTTGATGTATGCAGGGTTATATAAAGATTGTAATCTAAAATGAATGAAAGATTTTTATTAAATAGATTTATAACACAAAAGTCATTAAAAATAAAAAGGAGGTAGTTCATAAAAAGTGGGGTCAGGGTAATCTTCAGCAATATGTCTATTCTTAAATAAAATAAAATATACATACATAATATTCCCTATATAAAATAAATTCATAACATATACTAAATGGCATACAAGATGGATTTCGTACTTTTTGTATCCGTTCGAGCAAATTAAGTAATTGAAAACTCAGAAAGATCTTAATACAACTAAAGTATGTATATTGTGAAAATACTATGATGGGTATATAAGTGCAGATATAGATCATTTGTACTGTCATCACTGTTTTTGTAAATATCGAAGGACTATATTTTAGTATTGCATAGAACATATTGTGAAATTTTGTTCGTATAAGACATTCTGCACTGTAGTAGAAGCCGCCTAAATTGTTTAAGTATCCTTATTTCAATCCAAAATTAATACATTAGGCCTAAAGATTGACTGCAGCTACAACTTTAATGTTATCTCAAACTCTGTAATCCAGATTAGGCATATAATTACAGTAAGGTAAGAACCAAAAAGGGTATCTCTTGTTGGCCATATAGTACATAAGGCTTAGTGTACAACATACTAAAAAATTGGGTAAGCCTGACAAATTATTTACAAAAATTGCAATTAAATTGATTTTTATATATTTCTATTGTTTTTATTGTCACCTGGAATGTTCCAGGTATCCCATATAATTCCATTCAATTTCCCATTCCGCTCTCACAATTTCTGTATTCGCGGCATATCTACGGAACGTATCCCCCGCGAATAAAGAGCTTTTACTGTAATATCGTTTGGAAATAAAAAAAATAAATCACTTGAATATAAAGACGGAGATATTTTTGACAAATTACGACTTTTACCACGGTAATGGCAAAATTTATTGAATTTTACAATCATTATTGCTAATACAATAATAAGATAATCTAAATTATTATATTAAAAATCACAGAGTCTTCAATTATAACAAATTGTATTCAATTAGGTATATCAAATAATCATAACAGCAAATAAAAATAATTAATCAGAAAAAAAGAAAATAAGTTACCATCACAATAATAATGTGTTTTTGAAAATTATTTTTGTAGAGTTTTTAATCTCTACTTCCCTACTAATATTATAAATGCGAAAGTAACTCTGTCTGTTCAATTTCACGCCTAAACCACTAAACTGATTTTAACGAAATTTGGCACAGAGATAGAATGGACCTTGGGAAAGAACATAGGATAGTTTTTATCCCAGACTTTTGAAAGATTCTCTTGGAAACGCGATATTACCGAACTCCACGCGGGCAAAGCTGCGGGCAGAAAGCTAGTAGTATAAATAAATGGAAAAATATGTATAACCCTATAATTTAATCCGTGCCGGTAAAAATATGTTTGTAAATTTTTTCATGATATTACAATCATGTACAGAATAAAAAGCTATGTAAACCAAAATAGTTATCACTAAAATATAACAATAATTTTTTATACAAAAAATTTAAAACTGTATTTTATATTCATACGAAATATCTCATCCTTACTTTAATGATTAGGTATTTATTTCTACATTATATTTATAATGGAACTGTATAAGAATATTTTTTTGCTCCAAGTACTTAATATTAATTTTAAGATGTAAAATATTCAAGACAAGTTCTTGATGAATTATCGTCTATGTGGCGTTCTTTATGAAAAATTACTGCTAACTAATTAGTTATTTCAATTAAAGTTTTTTACTTTATAGTTTTAATATAGTAATAATAGGTTTATAGCTGAAATGGCAGAGCAGTTGTAAAAATACTGCAATTAAAATAATGAATACCTACTCAAAATAATATTTTATTAGCATTTATCAAATAATTTATGACAAGATCGAAATATTACATGTTGTGGAAAGCGTACACGTAAAATTTAATAAATATTTTGACATCTCAAACTAGACTAGGATATTGTTTTCACTCACTCACATCACTCAAAAGAATTTATTCATTGGATTGTTAACTCAATTGTTTTATAATATTAAATAGAAAATCTAATAAAGTTTTAAGAAACGTAATAATGAAGAATGTTTCACTGCGAGTAATTTATGAAATACTTTATATATTTTAGGCGTATGTACGTATATATAAGTAAAGAAGTATCTAATTATTAGAAGGAAAAACTAATGCATCGTATGTATTCATTATTTATTTATCGTCATTTATATTACGCAGTAGCCAGGATGGAGGTTTTGTTACACCGCATCTTGGTTTCTTGCATACTTTCTTGGGTCTGTTACAGACGTCATAATCATCAAATTCTTCTTGACATGATAGTTTGCAAGTATAAGTCTTCTTTTTAGGACATCTTTTGACGCACGTATTTAAATTGTTACATCTAACGCGTAAAGCCTCACGAAGAATGTTTTCTGTTTTTTCTAATTTTTCCAACGCTTCAGAATCCATGCCTTCAGTTTCTTGAGTGGTCTGAAATGATATAAAGTTATAATTTATTTCATAATAAGCATAGTTCAAAAGTTCCACATATATGTGCATACATATGGAGATTGATTTATTTTATTTTTACCTGTCTTGGTTATACACGTAAAATGTTTTTAACGTGTCAATTAAATGTATTTAATGAAAAATATTTCGGAAAAATTATACTGCTTTTTTTGGAAAAAGATGGGTTGAATATTAAACTTAAACAGATAACTATGTATATCTTATATTATTTTTCCTGGTCTAAGCACCAGTTCACACTTCCAGTGATGCTGTCAGAGAAGCAAGGCTAACAGAAATACTCGTTACCAAAAAAAATCAATAATATATATTACCCTTAGTATATGGTAAAGCAGATAAGCTCTTCTATCATGAGGTGGTTCCAGAGGCTGTACTTTGGGAGTCAGGTCGTTGGACCCGGCTATGGGTAGCTTGTTATCATGGTCATGATCATAAACAATTGAAACTACTGGTGTCTTTGTTTTCGTTAGTTCATCCAATAAACTGTTACGATCGTCAGCCAATAAATTCTGGAAAATTGATACGAACTGAGAATATTTATTATATATTATATTAGTCATGATTATTTTTAAGTTGAATCGATATAGATATTTTTATATATGAATAATAAATCCCTGGAAACTAAAGCAAATAAATAATTGACATACCAAATAAACTATATATTAATTTTATTATCAAATAAATATATTATATTAAGTAAAAAAACTTACTTCAACACACCAAAATAAAAGAAAGAAATTTAAGCCAACACGTCTTTTCGACATGTCGATTACTGAAATCTGTTAAATCATAACGTTCTCTTGCTCCACAAACATTACGCTTGACGTAATTTAATTAAAGGAAAAACATTCGTTATAATTAATTGAGGGTCGGACATTTTGAGAAATTATGAGACATCATTACTGACTACAGTCTTTTGGTGATTTGTTTTAATTTACGTTGAATATTGTTTTTTTTTGTAGTTTTTATATAAATGTGCAGATTTTTATTTTAAATATAAAATAATGGATTCTGATAACAGAATGAGTGTTTGTACACTTTTCTTTTTGATAATATTGATTTATTATCGTAATGTGAATTTGGAAGATGAACTTCTTTCTTATTCAATAAAAACATAAACAGAATTTACACGGGGCTTATTAGGAAAATCTGGCAAAATGTCACTCCAGTACATATAGTATATATATTTATATATACCCAATCTAGCCATAAATATTGTAATAAATAAAATTTATCAAAAGTATACTACCTACTTAAGATTACTACGCGTTATTTTACTATATGCTCCCGACGTTTCGGTCACTTGTAACCGTGATCACTAGCAGACAAGATGTGAAGTTTTATTTAAATGAATACTCGTGAAGATCTTAGATCTCATTATATTTTTGAATATTGAGTCTATTGGTTTTATAATAATGTTTTGTAAAATGATTTTTGATATTTAAATAAAATCCAGGGAGATTGAAATCATCGTGATTGCATTGCATAAAAGAGGTATAGAAACAAAATATGAATAATTTTTGATTTTGAATACGATTTCTGTTACTCAAATGTGTATATATGTATATAATAGGTACAATGAAAGCTCTTTTCTATTTGTGGCAGAAAAAGATTTGACCGGACACGTAGTGGCCGTATATACGAAAAGACGACAATAAATTCTTATCACGAAGTTCGAAAGATGTCGCAGAACTTGTAGCCTATAAGGGAGGCGCTGGTTATTTCTTAAGCGACAATTTAAAAAAGAACAGCATGAAGTGGCTAAATCAAAATGATTATTCAAAAGAAAGGAGACTATTTTAAAAAATGAATACTAAGTTACGTTGTTTACGTTGAAAGCTCTAAAAAACGTTCCTAATTAGTTAACAAACATTACAAAGTGGAAATTAACAGTCTTCAGTGAAAGAGAGTCTGAGACGTACGTATTCTTGTGAAAAAGGTATGAAAACGATATCTGAGACGAAACCTCTCAGCATTCAATGAATTCGTTCTGGGGCCGGGTCCATCGCATTCCAGGGAGAGCAGCTTTAACAGTACCTCGAACTGGCGACCCAGGTGTAGGTTTTAAAGGCCCCTATCTAACGCGCGATAAACGCTTACCATCACCGTCCGAGCTGCTCTCTCTACTTAAGCAAATTTGAAACGTATCTACTAGGGCAAACTAAACTTCTCTAGATAGTCATCAGCCTATCAGAGCCCACTGCTGAGCAAAGGCCTCTTTCTCACATGGAGAAGGTTTGAGCATTAATCACCACGCTTGCTCAAGACGGGTTGGTGATTTCAAACTTATAATTGTGAAACTATAAGTCCATGTCAGTGGTGTCTAAATACTCTCAGAAAGTACATATGACTCCGAGAAATCACATTGGTACTTGCCAGGTTTGAACCCGCGCCCTCGGCAACGAGAGGCGGGCCTTTTAACCACTAGGCCACCACTGACTCTTCTTTTTCTCTAGATAGAA
This sequence comes from Danaus chrysippus, assembly GCA_916720795.1. Taxonomy (NCBI): domain Eukaryota; kingdom Metazoa; phylum Arthropoda; class Insecta; order Lepidoptera; family Nymphalidae; genus Danaus; species Danaus chrysippus. The sequence goes on from CAKASE010000069.1 coordinate 1,118,161, forward strand.
ACAAGTTTATTAAGATATCATTCTTGAGAAAATATTTCAGCATTTTATCCATTCAACCACTAGGATCGGTCTTTTAACGAAACTCAACGTCAGGTTGTAAGGCTCGATCCATTAAATTTTTGGGGACAAACGAGCTTTTTGGACTTCGTCGGAACTAAAAATTGGCCTTTATCTAGTTTTTATCATTGTTTTATGATTGATTTTTAATTTCAGATGTTATGGATAGTTTTAAATTCCACTAGAATTTGGAGTCCATGAAACAATCCATCGGATTGACAGTGAGGGATTATCCACTTAAAAAATAGTGTTGTTATTGATATCACACTTTTCTTGTTATATTTATTACAAAACTAAGAATGTACGCAAACACAATTTTTTCACATATATTTAGTATGCATGAAAAGTATGAAAGTGCATTAAGGATCTAATAATAACTAATTAATGGTAGTATGAACTAATGAAATGCATTGTCGGTTCATGGGCTTTTTCTGTTTTCTTTTTAATTGTTTAACTTTTCAAGAGTTTAAAAATATATTACATACTAGAAGACCTGGCGAACTTCGTATCGCCTTTAATCAAGAAATATCTGTTACGTTTCTTTATTTATATTTTTGGAGTTTACCTGTAAGCCATAAATCTCCGTGTTTTGAAGTGCGACAGAATGATTGACATATTAGTTAGTTGTCAAATCTAATATCAAAAAAACGTTTGTATGGGAAATAAAAAAGGGCTGTTTTTATGGTTTTCCCAGTAATGAATCAATTTTTTTCAGCTTTTATACCTTCCCTGAACCTCCACGAACATTTCAAGACTAAGATAAGATAAATCCGTTCAGCTGTTCTCGAGTTTTAGCGAGACTAAGGAACAGCAATCCATTTTTATATATATAGAAGATATAGAAGATTAGACATTTCTGATATTTCAAAGTTTTTTTTTAAGAAATTAATTAATTCACTCAGTTTTTTTGGATTCTTTACGGCGTTATGATAAGCACAAATTTTGCCCGTAATTTATTATTTAGTACAAAGTAATTTGCATGGAAATATGTCGTGTCACTAAATCTATTAATAGCATCCAAGGGAATAAGTACATAAAGTACTTTGAGTAGTAGAAGGAATATTACAGATCGATAATGAAATATTTAGTTTAACTATGCAATTTATATTTTAAATCGATATTAAAGTATACTTCTTCAATATCTGTTAATAATTTCAGACAAAGGAATATAAAACTATGCAATAAAAATACTATGTTCCTTAAAATACACGAAGCAGAAATTGCATAAAAGATGGCAGCGTATAACTGCATATTTTACGACTAAAGTCCGCAACTCAGTGGTTAGTAATAATAAATAATTTCACTCAACACTGTTTTGAGTTTCTATTTTAAGGTGCGGTTATGGAACAGTTAATAAATAAACCATCCTGCATAAGTGATATCAAATGTCTCAACTAAAGTCGACGTTACGTCTCTCATATCACGGAAATTAAAATTGTTTTGTGAGTAATTTATAGTATAGAAGTTAACTTGCAGACAGCTTTCTAAGTTGAGTTATTTTGATCGTTGTGTTTTCTAATAGATATATAAGTTGTTCATATTTAATAAGCTTAAAAAATCCATGGTCATCTGTTGATAATTAAATTGTCATTTTGTAAATTATATTTATACACTTAGGGTGCAATGATAAAGTAATAACAACATTTTAGAAATATTTTATTAAAAAAAATATATACAATTTGACGGACTTATAGAAATTTAAATACAATATATTTTCAAAAATACGACAACATTTCCTCGAAAATTAAGGGTAACCTTAATTTTTATTCCTCTTTGTTGAAACGACTTTCTTGTTACAAAGGCAACTTTTGAACATAAAGACAAAGCGTGAGCTAGAAAGCTTCCAATGCAAGTCTGTTAAGCTGTTATGATAAAATATTTACCCACCGAAATTGTTCGTGTACCTTTATTCGTACGTTTAAGTGCAATTCCGCTGTATGTGTGGATAGCCTCATATTTTACTGTTATACATATTTTAACGTAACTTGAGTTATATCATCTTTTACGTTGTCTGCACCCGGTCTTATGTTCATATTGTAGACATTCTAATACAGAAAAGATTTGTTTTGTGACTCTTTTATTACGGGATTTCAGAACTTTATACTTATTCATGTCTTTCGTTTTAAAATGTAATACGTGTTCAATTAAACCCAAGGTAAAAAAGTGTTTTAAGATATAAAGTTACGAATCAATATTAAATAATATGATTAATATATAGAGAAATGTAGAAAAATAAAGATATAATAGAAAATTATTGTTATTATTCTAACCTACAGAGGCCAGAGGTGAATGGTTTTCCGTGTCATTTTACATTATTTCTTGAAGCAAAGCTACTATGATTCCTTTGTGTCACTGCACCTTAATGTCTATTGTACAGTATAGAAATCAAACATTATATAATATTTATGTATAAACTAATAAATAAGTATAGACGTTACAATTCTGCACGATTTACTTAAATAAATGTTACTCTTAATAAATATACGAATAATTTAAATACAATTTCTTTTTGTAGCCCACACTTTCTTCTCACTTTAAAATTCAATAGGATAATTTGAACCTAAACTATATGTATAATACCCACAACTAATTCCTTAATAAGGTGTGCCTAAGATATGTAACTTCTCAGCATTCCAAGGATTCAACGTACGGGTGCCGGGTCCATCGTTGTGGGGAGAGGAGCTTCAACAGTGCCAAGGGCTTGCGATCATTGTGTAAGTTTAAGGGGCCCCTATTTACAAGTGTTAAATGCTCACTTCATCCGTCCAAGCTCATCTCTCTACATAAGCAAACTAGTAACGAAGCCACCAGCCTGCGAAGTAAGTATTTATAATAATTGTAGCAAAAATATTTAACATATTCGGAGTATCTCTATAATGCACTAACAAATTTTATCAAGCATATGAATAAATAAACATAACAATATATCTTACATTTTCATCGAAATTTTATCGTATTTATTTATTTAAATCAAAGGCGACAAACGAGCAGAAGGCTTACTAGATGGAAGGTAGTAACCGCCGCCTATGGACATCTACAAAATAGGCGAAATTGCAGCTATCCATGGAAACACAGCTATTAAAACTACTTTTCGCCGGTCTTCTGTGAGAGGGTGATATTTCCTCGGTCGAGCCAGTACATGTTTGAGCTGTAAGTGTATGACCACAGTTATGCTCTATCACCTTTAAAAAGGTAATGAACAGTGAAATTCTTGTACGTAATACATAATTTTCATTAATTACTAATATATTTAGTTATAACCAAAACTATATCCAAATGATACTAATTGCTGTACATATATAAAAGGGAATATAATAAGGCAATTAGCTTTAGTTCGTTAAATATAATACATCGGTAGTTTTGGGCAGAGCTTAAACTGTAATTGCTTAACTCTGTGGTCGAGCGTTGTATGTTGAACATGAAAGTAATTATTGGGAATAATTAAAGATATTATATTACCATCTCTTTAAAAAATACATTAATTTTAATCTCGCTATTTCTTAATCGTAGTATTTCTTGATGCTATCTGAAATTAAAAGGTAAATTACGTTTATACCGTAAAGATAATGTAAAATCACGACTGATGAAAACACTCCGTGGAAATTCGATTCCAAAGAAACTAGTGAAAATACCCCGGCGTTAGCTAGACTTGGAATTACATACTGTGCTAACGAACTGCTCTTGAAAACAGAAAACTGACGCTGAGCGTAAATTTAATTATGACTAATGGTTCAGTACACAGTTTTAATCTCATTTAAAGAGTTTTTAGTTCGTGGTTTTTTGTTAATAGTATATCTATACTGAATAAAAATAATAACACCAGTTTCATACAAGAGTTTCTGTATTAATATTTGTTGTTACTTACAATTATATAGGTATATGTATATACATTCTTATAATTCATTTTAAAATCATGAGATCCAGCCTAGATAAATAAGTTGAATTTAATACATAGTATTTTAAAGTTTTTTTATTTTGTAACGGAACCCTAATAAAAGCACTAGTGAAATAGTAGGTAGATACCTAACAGTAACGTCAAACCAGCTTGAACAAATATATTAGGATCTTAAACACTCGTATATAAAGTTGAAAATTCAATAAACTCACTGTTTATAAAGATATATCAACCTTTTGCTTTAGGAAGCGAGAAAACAAACGCTGAAGTTGGTGAAAAATAGTTCTTAATTCTAAGCTATGTACTAAACTCAGGTATTTGGACAATTATATGTGTTTGTTATATACTTAAAAATATATTGTTAGCTACCAAATCTATATACCAAATTTAAGAAAAAAAATTAAATAGAATAGAATGGGTAAAATGTTGGTTATGGGCTATCAAATAATTATAGTTTATAAATATAATATATAATATGTACTCGTATATCAATTCCCTTTATCAATAATTACTCCGGGAACTAACTTGAGAGGAAGATGATTAAAATTTGAAGTGTTTCGTTAGTCAGGGTTCAGTATTGGAATTTTAAATGGTTTAAACCGCTATCCGAAATTTTAATTTTTGTTCCCTTATCTGCGGTATTTGTACCTTACCATACATTATCCACCCTAAGTTTGAGAAATTCTACTTGTACATAGTACAAGGGTCTCATTAGTAATTCTTTGTGACTATATCTTCATTTACATATATAATTAAACCTATTTTGGGATACATATACATTTTGTATATAATAGTGGAGGGGAGCGTTTAACGCGCGTTAGATAAGGGGCCACTCAAACCTACACCTGGGTCGCAAGTCCCAGGTACTGTTGAAGCTCCTCTCCCTGCAACGGGATGGACCCGGCACCCGCAAATTGAATACAGGGAATGCTGAGAAGTTTCGTCTCTCTTGATTGCATTTTTTTCGTACGTTAGCGAATATTTCATTTCTGTCAGGGTTCCTATATTGTAAGAAAATATACCTTCTTATTTTTTTAAGGTACTTTTAACTAAATCTACGCCTATTAATAGAGTAACTGTAACAAGTGATTATGTCTATACATTATTGTAGTCCCATTAAGTAGTGTAGATAGGGCATTAATAATTTTATTTAATAAAACATTTAAATTGCCAGTGAAGTAACTTCTGCAGTGAATCGAAGTGAGAAGAGTAGTGTAGTATGACGCTTCGAATCCTTTGACAACCGTTGCTAGAGACATACGAAAGTTGCTCAAAGCGAACCCAAGTATGAACTCTTGTCACTCAACTTCGTACAACTTCGCGAGTAATGTAGATGGGGCATTAAGTTCCTTTTGAAACCATAACCAATGTACTCGTAAATGGCATGTAATTGGCGTACATCAACAATGCACACATGCACACATGCACACACGCACACATACAAACACTCACACATACATACACAAGCATATTATATGTACTAATATTTTTAATATTAATAATTAATGTAACTATAAATGAGATAGTGGTGGAAGTTAAGACTTATGCATTGTTACGTAAGATGTACCAATCTTCTATAATGGTTTTCGCTAAAATGACTGTTTCGATGTTAATGGAACCTTACAATAATATAAACATCATATTATTTTGGTCCAAATTTATAAAGATATTTGTGGTAACTGACCTAAATAAGCTAAGTGTCACGATAACTGACATACTACATACATGGATTTGATTTAGGCAAAATATAGTTGCGAAACACGTAGGATTATATTTCAATATAATTAATTCGTTGGTACGAATTATAAATATCTGAAGTTATTAAAAACTATGTACATATAATTGACATATAAAATTAATTATGTTTATTACGATCTAGAAAAGCATACGTTGTGTGAACAGATATTCATATATTCCTTTTGAATACCTTAACAACATTTTAGTTTTATTCTAAATAATATTCGTTGGGTTCAAGGGTCGACCTCTCGTGGGGTACGAAATTTACGATTTTACTAGATTTATAACACTCATAAAGGATTCACCAGATAGAGTTTACTTTCTAACTCTGGTCGTTCGGAATAAGTCAACAATACCCTTTCGCATTTCATAGAATTGTACAATTCTGTTACGCCGTATTGTATCACTTGTCAAATGGAATGGACACAAGTCACATATCTGACTGTTCTGAACTTGATCTAACCGAATTGAGAAAGATATATCGAAAGGCCGGTTCATGATTTATTTTTGACGATAACAAAAGGAAAATACGGGAAATTTATAAGCGTATAGAATAAAAATAAAAATAAAAGTAGTTACATAGGATATCACAAGAGTTTGGGTGTTCAAATTAAATCTAAATATGTAAAAAATACTTAGAAATTCGGCTATAATTGTTTTCAACACAGTACAATATAAAAACCAGTTTTACTTTTAAGTAATTTTAAACATTTTAAAATATTTAATTTGTTTTATAATATGAGATAATTTCATTTAATAAACATATTTGCAAGCTGGTTTCTTATAGGTTGCCTTATTTGAGTTAGATTGATTGATAATGGGTAATATTAGAAGAGCCCATAGCAATATTCCAATTAGCGATTCTGTAAACATTGTTTTAGAGTAGTAGTTATTTATATAAAGGCTTAGTAAATATAATGTTTTTATTCTAAGTAAGTTTATTACCATTGTGTATTTGGCTTTGTGGTGGAACAAATTTTTCTTCTTTTTCTATTGACAATAGCTGTGCAATAACAAAGGAGAGGCTTCGAATATGTGGTTGTTTGAAATTGATTGAATCAAATGTTTGAATGGTCCAGGAAGTTGTGAATTTTATAGATATCTTTAACTTCATACATCGATTTTTACTGAAATAAATAATGCTTAAACATGTGCTTAAGTATATAAACTCTTTAAAGTGTGTAGTATACACTCTAGTGTACATAAATATTATTTTTAGTAAGTAGCAGGTACAATACTGTTATTCTCGATGTAAAAACTGAATTGTTCATCTTGTAAGTTTAAAATAAAACAATTTTCATGCAAAACAAGAACGAAGATATATAATGTAAAATGAGTGAACATTAGCCAAATTAGAAAGAGTATTGTAAAGTCTTACTATATATTAGTTTATTTATTAATGAAATTACTGTTTACTTTTCTATTTTATCCAGTATACAAAACTCGTATTTGAGATACTGCCGTAACAACAACACTGATGATTAGTGGTCTCTTTGTCGTCTTCATATAGTTACTGAAAGCATAAACGGGACGTAAATCTAAGAAAAACTCTAGCACTCAAAAATTATATGTACATAATAGCAAGAATACATAAAGGTAACTTTTATTAACAAATTAATGACATAAATTATTTTAAATTCTCTAACCAAAGTGAGATTTTTAATGATTTTAACTTTAAAAAATAAATAAATTCTTTTGTTACTTTTGTATAAAGGCATATGACACTAGTATCTTCATTTTAATGAAGCTATTAAATGCTACGTAACATTTCTGATATTTAACAAGTTTAGCAAATGAATAGACATTTCCTATGGTTTTCGTGTTTGATGTTTAAAGAAAATATCATAATATATACATATATGTCTGTGTATATTATTACCAAATGAATCTCTTCTCTAACCATCACTCTTATTATTGATATAATTAAGTTTATTTAGTTAATTGTCCAATTTGATTACAAAGTAAGGCCTTTAGCCTTAAATAAATAACAAAAGTAAAATTCTTCTCACACCTAAGAATCCAATCATAACCGTAAAGCCCTAGTTTTTAGGAGCGATGATCCAGAGTGTACGTAATACTTGACCCATTAAAACTAACATACATACATCTGTTCCCATATTTAACCCCTTTACCATACATCTGGATCCACATTTAACCCCTTTTAACTGACCCACGAGTTCGGGCTTGGTGTCCAGAGAAATTATCCCTGTATGCGAAATACGACTTTAAGTCTATGTGATTAAAAATTTTATTTAAAAAAATCGTCTAAATATGAAATTATATTTCAATCTAACTTTAATTCCCATTTTCTAGCTAACTGGTGTACGTGTTGAATACTTGAATTACAAGCTGTTAGTGTTGAGCTGTTACAAAAATATAAAAACTTGATTTGAATATTTCCTTTTATGCTCGTTTTATTAAGTGGGATTAATGATTAAATATCAACATGTGTATAGGGGTCGTAAAAAGTTTACTGCGAGACGATTGTTATCGACAGCTAATACAACACTATCGCTGTTTCGTTTGACTTAGATTGCAACAATAAGTTTTTACTGTTATACATACGAATCTTTATAAATATATGTAATAATAACAACAACAATAATTATATCAGAATTTTATGTATTTATATAATTTTTATAGGCCATACAATTGGAAAGACTTAATCGTATGTGAAAACTAGAATGGTTGGAATCTTTTCCAATCATTTGGTACCATTCTGCTTAATTCCAAAAAACTATAACTCAACATCGTATATTTATGTATATATAGCTAAATTTGTTTACTTACTTTATGTTCTGTTCAACTGGATAGTTCCTGACTATCATTCCACACATATTTAGAAGGTGGAAATAAAGTCAAAGGTGATGAACACATTATTTCACTATTAGTCTATTCCCCCTTTTTTTGAAGACACCCACATTACTTGAGGGAAATACAGTGGCAATCAAACTTAGTATATTTTATCCAAATAAATTCAGTACTTTCTATATAATTTGATGTAACAAAGATTTTGGATTTATTATATTTTATATAGCATTTCCGATGTATACATTTACAAGTATTTTACATACAAATATTTATAAGCAATTAGATTGATATTGTGTATTTAAATATTGTATGTAAATGAAAATTTGTTATATATTATAATGATATCTAAATTTTTTCTTGGGTATGATATCTAAGATTTATGGGTTAAATGAAACTAAGGTTTTCGGATATTACGCGTTTTTTATTATTTATAACTACATATTCCTGACGTTTCGGTTCTTTTACAGCAACTAGATAGACTAGATGAAAGTTGTAGTATCCGAAAATCATAGTCTTATATATTATTAATAGTTAAAAAAAGATTTTTCATCATTAGCAACATAAAATTGTCAAATACTCTCGTCAGGTTAACCTCTATATTAGCAGTTCTTAATTCTTATATGTGTATGTATATTAACAAATTGAATTTTAATAAATAACATTGACATCATAATAGCGATGTTATAAAACGCCAACCACGTTAAATGTAATCTCTTTATGAAGTTGTCATTCACGGAGGGAATTAAATATTCATTTTGTGACATTGTATTCATTAAAATTTTGTCATGAGCTTTGTGAAACTTAATAAAATATTGTGAAGCTTGTGAATGATAAGTCGGTATAAACGGTTGTGGGTAAAAAATGTTTGATATTGGCATTTATTTAAAACAAAAACACTGAAAAGTTCAACTACATATTCTATGTATACAATATATATTATATTATAATTTTGAAATCTATGATTATTGTGTTGGTAACTAAAACATTATAATTAACTCCACTGCTATATTATCATTTTTTATTTATTATAATAGCGAGAAATTTGTTTCGTCATATAGCGAAATAAATTGAAGGAAATATGTTTACAAAAACATAAAATTAAAATTAAATAGCAAATAAGTATATCGCTTATAATTCCTAATAAAATATAGTTTTTTTTGTCGAAGAACGAATTTAAAACAAACATCTAATTCTTTTGGTATAAAGTGCTATAGGTATATTTGGTCAAACGATGTTTTATTGTATCCCACTAAAACTTCATTCTAATATATTCTCCCTTCCCAGCTACATGCTCGTCGTAGGGGACTCATACATAAAGTAATTAAGGGCCTAAACGTCTCTGAGGAGTTATTTTCCAAGTAGTTTGCACCTCCAAGGGATTATTTTGCCGTTTCCTTGAAGAGGGATCACTTTAATATTTGATTAATGGTTTGATATCCTATCCACAACTATATCTACTAGAACTTTTAAAAATATATGTTATAGTACAGCAATGGTACTTAATTTATAAATCTGTTATTGTTTCTTTTACTTATTTCATAATAGCCTGAATACAATTAAGATATGTTGCAAGTTTCGATTCTGCTTTTTGTTTTAAAAGGGGACGTAGTTAGAAATTATATATTGAAATTATATTAATAAAAGCTGAAAATAGACATCCCTATGAATTTAAATTATATTAAAGTAAAAGTACACTTTGATTTAAGAGATAAGGTCTAATCACCATTTTGTATCTCAAAGTAGTTCAGATTTATTTCACATTTCTTTCAACTTTAAAATGGTCTCACATTGCTCTTAAAGTTTCGTTAACGTCCAGAGACGGATAAAAGATATGAGCATTCTGTTTTAAAAATTATAACTAACTAGTTTTTGCCCGCGACTTCATCCGCGTTAATTTCGTCATTAGTAATATATGTATAGCTCACCGGGCGAACTCTAATCCGTCTTAAATAACCAGGTATTGGTATTTATAAAATTTTTCCTGTTTCAATCGAATAGAATGATTGACACATTAGTTAGTTGTCAAATCTAATGTCAAAAAAAAAGTTTGTATGAAAAATAGAAAAGGGTTGTTTTTAGGGTTTTTCCCGAAATTAATCAATTATTTTAAGCTTTCAAACCTTCCCTGAACCTCCATGAACATTTCAAGACTAAGATAAGATAAGTCCGTTCAGCCGTTTTCGAGTTTTAGTGAGACTAAGGAACAGCAATTCATTTTTATATATATATATTAGTATAAAGTGTAGAATGCAAAAGCAGTAGCACGAAATACGTGCAATTTATAAATTTAGAGCTGCAACTTTTAAGTTAAACGTTCTGGTTATAGAGTATGAGAAAAAAAGTATCGGAATGTTGCGCATACAATATTCATAGGCACTTTCGTTTTAATTGAACCGCAGTTAGTATCCAAAGGGGCTCGGTTTTGTTCGTGTTAAAAGGTTCTGTCAAGTGACATTTGTTGTATCAAGTGAATTCTAATTCCGTTACCTATATTGAATGTTTAGTTTCAATGCATTGAATTTAGATGGTATATTTGTAGGGGAAAATCGAGAGATAAATTTGAATTTTACTTTTGTATCGATTCAATGAATCATATAATGTATATATATATATTCTTATCTTAATTCTAGTTAACAAATATATGATCTTATCAAACCTTGATGAATGAAAATATATTGTTAAACATTTTAATTAAAATTTGTAATAAATAAATTTAAAGGGGGGAATCTAATTCGTATTAAAATCTTAACTAAATAATGGACACAAAAATGATAATAAAATCTGAATAGTGGACAACGTTCTAGTAATAAATTGTAATTTATCGTATTACTACATATGAAAGTAAGGAGTTTATAATAAATATGTACAATTAGTCATATGATAAACACTTGTAAAAATGAATGAACATATAAATTCTGAGCAAAGTTCTACTGAAACCTAACCTGTTCTACCCCTACTCCTCCTTGAGGATGCGATGAATGAGACATGCGATAGACGGGAGAAAAATTTGGACAACAAATCTACTTTCTTATATTGTATGTCACCATTAATTATATACTTTATACTTGATTCCATCAAAAATTTTAATAAAATAAATAATAAAAACATTTAAAGCGCACTCAAGCTTTTTAGTTAAAAAAAAATTAAAATATTTTTTTCATACATCCAAAAAAAAGTGAGATACAATTAAAATTTTTGCGCCGATAATATTCGTCACAGAAAAATATTCTAAATACAGTATGTAACTAATCTTACAAATCTTGTTTATTAACTTTTTGAACGTACGCCACAGTATAATATTTTAATTAACAGTGCACCAAATAAAATTATGTGAATATGTTTATTCTGTGTCATTTGCATATTCAGTAATGACATTGGCAGTACATATACAAAACGGGGGAGGCATGTAAGAGTGTAATTACAGCGGCGGCAACTCGGTCTTTCAAAAGCTGTATGCTTTGAAATATTTTCTCTTGTCTACGAATTTATTTTCCGTGTTGTTATAAATTATTTAAAGCCCCAGGTTTTTATTTGTGTTTATTTATATTGCTAAATAGGTTTAAGAGTAAAGTGATGTTGTGTTTTGAAATTACTTACATACTGTTTTTGCAGATACACCATATATTTATTATCAAAATGTTTTACGTACAATGTAATATAATAATTTCTAAGGAAGAGATTTAACCACACAATATAACCAATGGTGCCAAAACATTCGTCATTTCTATCAAATACGAATACGTTTTATATCAATACAAATATTTTACCTAAATATAACAAAAGTTACATTGATATTATAAACGATTTAAGTCAAATTTAGAACTTTCTTTTCTGGTATTGGTTCAAAAATTAGCGGTTAGATAAGATAAAAGAAATAAAAAGGTTAGCGTCTTGAAGGTTGTCTACCTGGATTATCACGCAAACAATGGGTGAGGTGAATAAAAACTTGCGCTTGAGCAAGGTTAACTATAATGTAGTATATACATAAGATTCAGATTAAACATATTTTATGAAATGGAAATTTATGTGTTGACTTTAATTGTTGTAAACGTTTATAAAGTTTCTACCTATATAAAACATCGATTCAAGTGAATCTGTTTGCGATTGCAGGCATACTATAAATGATTGATGAGAAGTTAATTGATTTAGTTATGAAAAATTGGTCAAATTAACTGAAAAATCTTAGAAATAATTGAAGATAAATAGAAAATTTTATTCATAATCGCTGATCAAAACAAAAATAATTATAAGTACTATATAGTTAGCTGATACGAGTCTTAAAAATGGCCATATTAGAATTGAATTTTTTTAAGCTATTTATCAGTGGCTGTAATGCAACATGTGATAGATAAATGAAAGCAATTCGATACCATGTAATTGTATATGATGTTATAATAAATACATCTGCATGTTTTATAGTTACTACACTGCACCTGTGATGGGTTTAAAAAAGCTTGATAGGCGATTGACAATTGAGTGAAAGAGAGAGGCTATGGAAAAGAAAGAAACGGAAACAATTTATATAAAAAAACATTATAATTTCAATCATTTGTAACGTAAAACAATGTAGGTTTTAGGGTCACAAGCCTCATTGAAACTCCATAGTACACAAAGATATAGGAGAAATAATGTAACTCATAGAAATTAACTTTAAAATATTCAAAACAATAACTTAACTAACCTACCCCAACCAATATTTTCGACCGATCAATGTATTGTAACCCAATACATTTTTGTCTGCAATAACCTTCATAAGGTTTCTCAAAAAAAAGGATACCCTATTAGCAAAGCCATGTCTAAAACTGATTAGGGGTGGGTAAATAAACGTTGGAAAACTTAGGGGAATTTTTAATATCGTTACTGGTATACCTACTCTAACATTGAAATTCGTAAATAAAAATGTCTGAGCACTAGTTTGACCCCTTTTAAATTAATTGAAACAAGTCATTGGAAGTTCAATGTCTACAATAAACAGAACATTACAATAGATCTTAGAAATTCTAATTTATTGAATATTTTCAATAATAAACTTTTTGTATAAACAATCAAAATAGGAGGCACATTAATTAAATTTATTAATTTTCATTAAATATTCTGCTGTTTAAGAATATAATTTTATCTTTTACACAAATATAAATCAATAAATATTTTAACATGTTATATAATTATTTATAGAGAAATGTTATTATAATATTAATAAATTCATATTTTCCTGAAGGGCTCATTACAAAATCTTATAGTCCGTATATTTTTTGCCTCTAAGTGCTAAATCTCATTAAGGATGATTAATTACACTCGAGCTCTCTTTGATAAATTTAACAGAAACAGTGTAAAAAACGCTTCATACTTAAAAAATATCCAGAACTATATATAAATGAAATTATATAAAGATAATTTGTTTACCTCCAAGAACTGCTTCAAGATCATTTATAACGAAAATCTCGAGCGCTGATGTAAATTAATATTCCTTATTAAAGTTTTTTTGGGTGTGTAGGTTGTTTTATGCCCAAAAAAGGTAATTAATATGTTAATTATAATTTAAAAATTCTTCAAATGTCCGTTTAAGATTCAGTAGTCTATTTAACACAGAAATTAATTCTAAGTCAATATAATTTTACTTTTGTATTCATAACCTAAAAGCGATTGATTCAAGTTTTGATAATATGAAATCAATGAAAAACTTTAATACAATCTCATACTAAAATATAATAATGATTTAGTGTCTTAATATTATTTTTTATAATATTGTAACACACACATAAAATGTTAGAAGATATTATAAAGCTAATCTCGCTAGGCAAGCGACAAATCATATTTAAGTTGCCGAATTTATGTGAAATATACTCCAAACAGGCTTTAATATTTAGCTCACTTCGTATTTTAAGTCACTTAACATCCTTCGAGAATTCAGTTTAATTTTAGTACTTACAAGGCTTACTTTACTTACACTAGCTCACCTTGTTCTTTAGTTAAAGCCTGGCTTATATATTCTATAAGAGTTTGTTCTCAGTAAAACAATCCTTTATGTTTGTGTTTATTTATTTTTATTGAAGTGTTTTTACATATTTTTGAATGTAGATTTCACTTTAGTTCCATGCTGAGTAGATTATTATTGAATTATAAGAATGCTGTTATAAGTTTCAGATCAATAATGAGATCTAAGATTTTCGGGAGTTTCATTCCTTTAAATGAAACTAATATTTTTCGGATATGATATGTACTTTATTTTTGTAAAAAATTACATACTCCCGACGTTTCGGCTACTTTTCAGCAACCGTGAGCACGGGCAAACGAGATGTGAATGTCTGTCAGTTGGTCTTGTTATTTATCATCAACCATCATCGATTTCTTAATTTTTAGATCAATGTCTACCTGGCATCATAGCTCTAAAACAAATCGATTTCCACGTGATTTTTTAAATTAGAGAGTCAATTTCTTTGTTTTCGTTTTTGGCTAATGGTTAATACCCGTTCAGCAGTGTAAAAGTATCATCTGTTTTTTAAAATGATCAAAATGATTTTTGGTCTATGATTATTCGATTACGAGCTTCGTTGATCTCAGTATAATAATTGAAATAATGAGTAGGGGTTTTTTATTTATAAAAATTTTTTTACTTATAAGAACTCTTTCCAGAACTTTTAAACTGATCCAACGTCTGTACTAATCTTATATATTAAAGTTATTCTAATATTTAAAGGATATCTCATGATATATTTTTCATCAACTATGTATATCAGAAATTTAATCTCTACGTTCGGATGCTGCCATTGTAATCATCATAGCAGATGGTCATGTTGTATGTATATTAAACTAGTCCTTGCCTGCGGCTTCATTCGCATAAATCTTTCGTTATTTCGAATCCATATTGTATTTCCCTTGAATTATTCATATCATTCAATTCATATACTGCGCTTTTCAAACGGACGAGAAAATTATATTATTGCGTATCATTGTGAGTTTTGATTTCTATTATGGGAACGAAATAATTCTTGAAAGAGATGCTTTGTATGTCTGAATTTTCTACTAAATATAAATGAAAAAATATGAGTATATGTATAAAGTTATTACCGACTAATAAAATAACACATAGTTTATATCTATGGCTAAGCTTTTATACTTGTATTCTGTCAAGTGAGGTTAGATATAAATTTTATTTTACAGATATTTATTAAGCTTACAAATTTCTATCTAGTCTATTTTAAATAAATAATCTATTACTAGATAAATTAGTAGATTGGCGTGATCTGTAGTATCTAGTGTCTTAAAATAGTACTTAAGCTCAAGTCAATTGTAATAAATTTAGCAAATGGCTTGTGAGAGAATTGAAATAGAATATCGAATTGAGGTTGAAATGGACATTTGAATGAAATAACCTTTTAACTATAACTAACTGGCTAATTATGGTTATTTATATATTCATTAAATTTTTAACGTACTGGTTAGTATAGAGTATAATTATAGCCATTTAAACGAATAAGAACTTAGAAGTATGCTGTTTTAAATTTTTATTTTTAAATGCGAATATGTACAGTACGTATATATATTTAAATTGCTTGGTTACTTAACTATAAGTAATGAGATCTAAGACTTTCGCGAGTATTAATTTAAATGAAACTAATATTGCCGGATTACTACACGTTATTATAATATTTTTCAAACTACATACCCCGGCGTTTCGGTTACTTTGCAGCATGTGATCATGGGCAGACGAGATGTGAAATCATTAATATTTAGCAGAATAATGAGTAGTTATTCGAAAATATTACTTTCATTTAACTATAAGTAGTTTGGTAAACGAAATATAAAAGCTATGTTACAATATTTATCTCAATTATAAGTTACACTACAACCGCCTTATATTCTTATGAAATTACGCGAACGATGTGACAAACTTTACTTCGTGTTAGTAAAATAATAAGAAATGCTTATTTATTTATATCTATTAAGCAAATAATAAGCAAAGCTATCTGAAAAACTTAACTATATTTAAATTTATATTATATAATTTTATATCTTATAAAAGAATGTTTTTGCATATTTTATAATTAAGAAATACAATTTATATTTTAATTCCTTAAAATTTTAATTTCTTGTTGTTTATTTCCTGATTTGGTTTATTTTATCCTTGAACATTTTCTGTTCTATAAATCGTATTTAATGAATCACGTAGGTATTGATTTTTCAGATTATAAAGTGAAGAAGGAATAAAAAACTTTATCTTTACTTACTACTTTATCTTAATCAAATACTCGAAAATAATTGTTTAAAAATTATAAATTTTGCAAGTAAAAGATGAGAATATAGTTCATTTTATTACAATCTCATTGTGAATTTAATATCTGTGATTTCTCAATTTTCTTTCATACATGAACTCGACGTACTTTGATTTCTTATTCCCTATACTGAACGTAATATCAAGAGTTATGTAAAATTTATGCAAGCCACAATTTCGCGTACAATTTTTTTCATACCTTACTGGGAGAGATTTATTAAATGAAAACATATGTACCTATTGGTTTTGATGTTGTATATAACTAAACTTTTTAATATTCAAACTCAAAAACTATTAATTTTTTTTACTGCGTACGTCAAAAAAATATGATTTGATAAATTACCTTGATATGTCGATTATATTTTTTGAAATTTATAAAATAAGGAAATTTTGGATAAACGAAAAAGACATTTCGTATTCTGATAATGATGAAAAAAATTGCCATACTCTTTCATAAAGCTTTAAATATATTACGTTTTTTTTAAACAAAATAGTCACAATGTACAATAATTTACTTATAACGCTATCTATATTTACATTTTGAATAATATAGATATGTACATGAAAAAATAAATATCAGTTACATTCCATTTCATTCTAAATTTCATTAAATTTGTCTAAAGCAAGTCATATACTTGTCAGAGTTTAGCAACTTAAAGGGATTTGCCAAAAAATTCTATATAAATATTATTAAAAAATAAGTTTTTGCAGGAAAAATTTCACAAGAAAAGTCAAACGGTATCCCGTAGAGAGAATTGTTCTCCTAGTTTAAACACGAAATAAAAATATATATTCAAGTTCATAGCATCATATGAAAATGCTGCAGTAGTGTGGGAAAGAGATGAAACACTCGCGGCATAGAAGTGCAATTGTATAGACGCTGCATTTATATTTATTTAGTGTTGCTACATTCAATAATACATATATAATATATAATAACTTGTAACTTACTTTAATAATATATATTTTTTTAATATATACATATTTTTAAAATTAGAATATTCACAAAATTCTTCAGCCATTCGATTTTTTTTACAACATAAATATTGTAATTTTTTTTTTTATACCAATTTAAACCAAAGATTTAAAGTATAAATAATTATATATTTCAATTAATTTAAATGTACAAAATGTTATCGTGTTAATCATAAAATTATCTATAATTATATAATTATATTAATTAATAATTAAAAGCAATACAAATTCGAACGCGTAACCGATCCTCTGTTTCTAGTATTGTTCTATCGTAAGGGTGAGAGTAGCTATTCAGTATTTGCCCGGGCATCGCTCCATTCGGGTGTACGCGTCAATTGAATTTCGAATATAGACTTGTTCGCGCGCTTTTTGTTTTGACAGCGGAACTTTTTTTTTCTATGAACAGATATTCTTTCGTACCAGTTTTTTGTGTAATGTCAAACTATTAATTATAAAAATAGAGTAAAAAGATTTTATATATTTAAGTGCCACTTTGTGTCTGTGTTATTGTTTGGATTTAGTATATTTTTTGGTGAGTTATTTGAATGTATATTATAATAATATAAAATTTATTGTATGTTAATATAATTTTGTGATAATATTATTAGGTGATGGTCATATTTGCAACAGGAAATCGAGATAGCGTGACATATTAATGTTCAGTATTATTATCTATTCCTTTTTTATTTGTCTTGTTAATGTTTTATTATTTTATGATTCAAATGAATTCTTTTCGCATTTGAATATATTTTTAAGCTTAATTAATACATTCAACAACATTTATGAAAGAAAACCTTTTTGCATTTATTGATTCTTAAACTACGTGAATAATTATTTACATATTTAGCATATTAAGTTGGAATAGAAAAAAAAATTATTATTAGAAAATCGTGTATTTTGAATCGACTACAGCAAAAAGTCTCATTGACGGTATTAATTTTCTTACAATATTTTCTTTCTTTACCATCTTTTATATTAACACACGATGAGAAATAATCTTAGGCTGTCAAGAGTCTAGAACTGGTCCCTTAAGTAATTATAGCTAAAGCATCTATACTGACTGACTTTTTAAATGTATTATCGTAAAAATAAAACGCTTAAAAATTATACCAAATTACGTGCCCTTCAAAAAACGATATAATTCCTTTTATCTAAATAAATACTGACGGTTAAATATAAAACAATAAAACAAATTATATTAAGATACCAAAACTTCACAAAATAAATACATTCAAGAGATATTCAAATTTTCGGTAAAATCAAAGGAGTATTCACCAAAAAGGTTAGTATCATTATCACTGGCACAAAACACACAAATCATGACATATAATCCATTCGTTCCAAATTTAAAAATAAAAAAGAACTCAGTAGCACCTGTTTAAAGAACCCATTCCCATGAGCGAGGAACACGTTTTGATGACACAAAAAATACCCGACTTCAATGAATGGTCTGTTTTAAGTTTTGTGTTAAAGATGTTTTTTGTTTTTGTGTCAATAATTGTTTTGTTTGTAGCGATTCAAATGTTTATATATTATATACTTTGAGTTCTAATCTATTTTTTTTATAAATATCTTAGTTTTCGCGATGATAAATATGTATTTTTTTTTATAACTATATGTCATGGGACTTAATTTTTTTTTTGTATAAAATTATCAAAATTTTGATTCTTCTTCCGTAATATATATTCGACTTTAAATAAATGTAGACATGTACCTATTTGAATTGTGCCATAAAAATGACTGTAATTCAATTTGTACAAGAAATGAATAAAATCAATTTCTTTCACTAAAGCTTTTAAGATCGTATAAATCCACGCTATGATCTATTGCTTAAATCTGTTTACCGACGTTTCCAAGAATTCCGATGTACCGTAATTCTTTTTCATGTTTTTCTTTACTTATTTTTGAAAAAACAAGATCTTCTAAATTAAGTTAAATATTTATAAGGTTATATAATTTGAAAGTATTAATTATTTTATATATACATATTATTTTATTTATAGTAACTTAAATGTACCCTGTTTTTTATTACTTTGATAATATTAGTGAACAAAATCAAACATAGATGGCACTAGTTGTTGTAGAATAATCACGATTGGGATTGATTGAATTTTCAAAACTACATATATAAGAACTGTTTTTCTTATTAAATATATATGTTATATTATTATTTATATATAATAGTTACTTTAAAAAAAGAATACGTCAAATAAAAGGGATTTTGTAAGAAAAGGACTTCTTTGAAAAATATTTCGTATTTTGTTTTGCGATCTGATTTAATGTACAAATATTTGATACACAAATCATCTTATATATAAAAAAAACTCTTTTCACATAAAGGCTTAAGATATTTGCATTTTATTCTAGCTTTGATCTAATAAAACACTTTTCTCTATGTTCGATTATTTAAATTCCAGAACGTAGTGCCTATGTCAATCTAGCTTTACCAAAATACGAATGGAGATCGTATAAATCTGTATACTGAGAAATACTGAAAAATAGAGTAAATAAAGTTCTTACAACACTTCTGGGAATAACCAGTGGATGTATAGTCTTTTTACGATCGTCAATAACCGGTATATTATAGACAACAAACGGAATTTCCGATCGGGTAGAGATAAAAGATAAAAATACAATAGTTTATGTTTATTTATAGTGCGATAAACAAATCTGGGTTCTCGCTTCGGTTGCCATGGTAACGGAGATTACGTGTTTCGGCTATCTAAGAAACAAATAGATTGGAATACATCTTCTATATATATAAAAATGGATTGCTGTTCCTTAGTCTCACTAAAACTCGAGAACGGCTGAACCGATTTGGCTAATTTTAGTCTTGAAATACTCTTGGAAGTCCAGGGAAGGTTTAAAAGGTGAGAAAAATTGGAATAATTGCCGGGAAAACCCTAAAAACAGCCCTTTTCTATTTCCCATACAAACGTTTTTCTTGACATTAGATTTGACAACTAACTAATATGTCAATAATTCTGTCGCACTTCAAAACACGGAGACTTATGGCTTAAAGGTAAACTCCAAAAATATAAATAAAAAAACGTAACAGATATTTCTTGATTATAGAGCGATACGAAGTTCGCGGAGTCTTCTAGTATTATATATTTATAGAGGAAAAAAAAATACCTTCATTTGAAGCGATGATAATTCTTAATATGTATACTAAATTGTTAATTTAAAAACCATACTGGTAATGTAGATTGAGATAATATTGACGCAAGAAAAATTAGAAATGGCAACTTTAGTTGTCATGTCATAATAATTATAGGTCAAAAATACTATTGGTTAGATTATGGATTTGAATGGTTTTGATTGGCTGTTATTGCAAAAAGATACTAATAAAACTAATTTCATTGGATATTTAAAAAAAAGTTACTATTTTAAAAAGACATTAATGTATTTTGAGCACAAAAACAAATTAATTTCTTCACCATTCATACAATAAATTAAAATGAGGTATCCATGTTTGAACATGTAAAAAGTTTTACTGATCAAAGATAAATTCTCAAAGCTAGTAAAAATTATGTAGAAAGCGATAAAAATGTAATAAAAATATCTCCTTACATTATCTATGATTTTTAATCTCCATACAATCAATCTACAACTTTATTATTGAGTTTTTTATTCATAGATTAAATTTGGTACCTATTTTTTATTTAAAATTTATATTTAACACAAAAGCATGAATGAAATTGTAACAATTCTACAAATTCCTATATGTTTTACAAAGTGAATAGTATTTAAATTTCTATTTCAGCTATGTATGTATTTGAAATATAAAATGAATATTTACAGGTAACAGAAAAAAGTTTTTATTTAGCACATCGTATTTAGTCTTTTGTGGATTAATTTTTTTTTAATTTGATAAAGTCTTTTATAAAAGTAATATTATATTTTTGGATATTACTTTGGTTTTAGTAATTCCTATTGTTTGTATTGTAACAGTAGTCGTCATCAGCCTATCAGATGCCCACTCCTGAGTAAAGGCCTCTTCTCACATGGAGAAGGTTTGAGCATTAATCACCACGCTTACTCAAGATGGGTTGGTGATTTCAAACATATAATATTGATACTGTATTTTTTTGAAATATTTCAGTTCATATTGAGTGAACACATAAAATTGCTTTTAAAAATATAGGTAGATACTATTTATGATTCATAATTGTCAGCGGTTCCATTATTATCTATGGAAGCATTTTTATAATACATATGTCAAATTTTTAGAAAAAAAGGGTTTCAAATTAATTAACTGTCAACATTACTGTGAAATATAAGATTTAAACGATACATACTTCATTCGCTTTTCCATGAGTATGCATTTATTTTGCTACGGCATTTTTATTTTCTTCATAGGTCAATAATATTTTTATATTTCAAATCATTTCATTCGTAATATTTGGTATTCATTTACAAGTAACACATATTGTATAACATCGGTTAACTTTCGATGCACGTTAAATATTAGCTCAGTTTTCGTT
Source organism: Danaus chrysippus (assembly GCA_916720795.1). Taxonomy (NCBI): domain Eukaryota; kingdom Metazoa; phylum Arthropoda; class Insecta; order Lepidoptera; family Nymphalidae; genus Danaus; species Danaus chrysippus. The sequence continues at coordinate 1,140,395 of CAKASE010000069.1, forward strand.
AAACAAAAATAAAAAGAAATAACGATTTAAATAGTATTAAAGGAATAAACTGATAAAATAATTTTTCTTGACCTGGCTTTTAATTCAAATAAACTAAACTACGAGTTCAGGGAAGTTAAAATTTTCCTAGTCCAAAGTAGATGAAAATTATATACAACTAGTACAGACTAGTTACAGAACCAGCCTTATAATAAAATTCAAATTTCTAAAACCTTCTAAATAGTTATTAAATTGAATGAAATAAAGTTTTGTTATTTATGATAAAATTGTTTAAAAAAGCCAATTAAAAGAATAAGATACAGAAGCAGTATATAAAAAAGAACGTTCTCACATCATACAAAAAAACCTTATAGCATTTGAAATTAAACGAGCATTGTAAATAAGGAAGTTTACATACCAGTGTTTGTGTTACTCGATCACTCAAAAGCGTTGAATTTAAATGAAAATATTAGATTTATTTAGCTTTGGAAAATGTATGGACAGTCTTTTTAATTGAGAAGATTAACATAGAGGTGCAAATTCAATTTTTACTGTCCTTTTGACACCGAAATACAGACGTAGGCACATTGTTTAGATAAAATCGTGATGCACCTGTGTTTGTTACTTGATATTGTAATTGAAAGCCTAAGAGTAAATGTAAATATGATTCTATCTATATCTATAACAATGATGATCTAGTAATCATAACTATAGCTAGAATTATGAATGACAATCTATTTACATTTACGCAAAGTAAACATATGATGACATATAAAATTTTATATCTATCCTTGCTAGAACTTATATTATTATGTAAATTAACTAGCTGACTCAGCAAAGGTTGTTTTGCCATATAAAAAATAGGGGTTGGTGATATAAAGTAAAAATTTTAGGTTGTATGTATTTTTTAAAGCTACATTATAAAAAAATAAAACAAAAAATTCGTCTGAAAAAAAATAAAATTAAGGGTTACCAACCGTTATGACTTGAGGGTGTGAAAAATGGATGTTGGCCGATTCTCAGACCTACGCAATATGTTCACAAAATTTCATCAAAATCGGTCCAGCCGTTTCGGAGTTATTCTCTGTCTAATACCGCGACACGAGAATTTTGTATATAAGATTATAAGCTAACTGTAAGATACTATATTTATATATATGTACTAGTATATATGTATATATGTACTGTATACAGGGTGACTGGTGAATTACTATCGATATTTGAGGACGTGATATTTGACGATCATATATGACGAAATAAAAATTAATATAACATAAATATTAATAAACTTCTAAGTAAAGTTAACCAAAAGTTGTGTAATTAATTACGCATCGTATGAACACCCTACAGACTACTCTACACTACACACTCACACATACGCGTGCGGCGGCGTGTTGTTGTATCAGCACGCCGCCGCACGCGTCCACACTAGGAACACTTGGAACGTGTACACACTTTATTTATTTATATGGAAATTTGGTCAAAAATTAAGTGCCTATTTTTTTTACATAATTCGAATGAGAATCATGTACCGAGTATGCTCCTTAAATATTGATAGTAATTCACCAGTCACCCTGTATATCCGTTCTTACAGACGATTAAACTAATAGTTTTGTGTAGTAGATAAAGCAAAAAGCTTAATTTATTTGTAATTACTTTAGTTTCCGCTTGGTACAACGTTTTATAGAGCTTAGGTATCCTAGGCATTGAACTTGGGTTTAGTGCTTAAATGCTATTAATGGATGTGGTAGAGTGTTTAAATTGTCGATTCATTGCAATTACATTTAGCTTTGATCAAGCGACGGGTAAAATAACTTTATATATAATACTATATACGTATTTCCATGCAATTTAAGATTCTATGTATGTACATTTTACATGGTATTTGTTCATGTAATTATTAATTTTACATTCTGTTTAGGCTTTTTTGTGTTTTTTCTTATTATTTTCTTATATATAATATTATGTGATTATATCGAAGAAGCGATGAACATCTTTGTCTGCATACGATTATGACCTGATTTTAAACATGAGTGTCGTACGAGCAATATAACAGAAGAATCTGGTAAAAAATCCCTTAAAATGTGATTCGTCTTTTTAACTTCTAAACCCTGTATCTTAATTTACTTTAAATGTGAAATAATACAATTGCAACAGTCCTGTGATCCTTCTAATCCTGTTTAAGTGCCTGACCTTTTTCACGCTTGTTTTACAAGCCACAGGGTTTTTATGGCTTAATACACGCGCGTTATGGCTACAGTGACAACTTTGAGAATCAGTTGAAGAATCAAAATTTATTTTCTTTGTAAATTTATTCCGAATTACTCTTATATATGAATCGAAGAATCTATTTGTAATAGTAATTGTCACTTATTTACACAGTATTCATAGTAAAAATTATTTAATAAGTTGTACAATTGTCTATCCGTTTGTTCCGACGTACATCTGAAACAGCTGAATCGATTTTGACAGAAATAACACTTTCACATAGCTGATGTCATAGAAAATAACTTAGGCTAATTAATTATATTGTTTTTTATTTCTTTTATAGAAAATTTTATAACAATTCGCAGAGTCGCCGGCAAAGCCATAATAAGAATATACTTTTGTATTAATCTCCGGTGTTTTTTTTATATAGTGGAGTTAATTATTTTATTACTTTATTACATTGAGTAATATAACAGTTGAAGTAACTTTATAACTGTATATAAATACCTATTTATATGTATGGCTGTATTGAAGTCCCTTCCGTTGAACAACTATCTAATACAGTTATTATAGTCTCCGCGTATAAACTAGTTATATACTGCGGCTTCGTTTAACTGTTGTTACCGTAATAATATTACTTTTTCCGAAGTATAACGAATCAGAAATGTTACTCTTTTGTTTTATTCAATATTTAATAGTGATTACAATATAATGTTTGTTATAAATCAATTAGTTTCGATAGATACGTTAATTAAACAATTAAGGATTAAAGTACTTGCTTTTCTAAGCAAGTTAATTTATGAATTATTATTACAAAAAATAGGAATGCTACGTTGTGTTCCGTCCATTTTGAAATTATTTAATGACTGTCTTTGAATTTAAATACTAGTTAATCTTTAAATACAAGTTAAATACAAGTTAATCTAAGTAAGTAACAATTAATATCTATTCCTTCTATTAAAAAAGAACAACAATAGTTTGAATAAATGTAAAGGTAAACAAATGTAAACATAACATATGCTCGATTCCTTTAAATGTAAAAGAAACGTTTATATTTTAGAAGGTTTTATTTTAAACTGGTAATGAGGTAAATGAACTGGTTCAAAACCACGCCGCGGTTACGTTACTGTTACGTCTCAACTGCAGTCTGACTCTCAGTTAAAAACAAATTATAATAGTTAACTTACAAGAAATGGGATAAAAGGTTTTTCATTGTGTATTGATTGTACGCATAGCATACTGTATATATATACGTATTTAGACGAATAGGAAATAATATAAAAATCAACATAAGTACAGTTACATTTGTTTAACTTTATTAAAGCTTAAAACAATATTGCTGTAAGTATAGCAATAACAATTCATCATCATCATCATCGTCCTATCAGAGCCCACTGCTGAGCAAAGGCCTCTTCTCACATGAAGAATAACAAATAAACAAGTTTAATTCAAGCCGGTGCAGCATGCGTTTTTTTATCATAATTGCATTATTATTTATTAGTAAGTTTAATACTTAAATTCTTTAAAGAAATGTAAATGGAGTAATAGTATGTAATAGTAATTACCATGCAGGAGTTTGAAAATAAACTCGACTGACTTACAGTTAGACTGTTAAATTTCGTTTCGCACAGCCCTAGTAAGAGTTATGTTGCACCTAAACTGATAGTTGCTACGTTTTATTTACAAATCATCTGAATTAATATCGTAAATATGAATTGGATTATGCAAATACATTTAAACTGTCAGTAAGTTGGTTAGTACTTAAAAAAATACATAAGTCTATCAATGTTCATGAATTGATTTAAAAATATTGTATACTTTTAAACTAATTACATGATTTATATGAATACAAAATATATCTTATTATAATTGCTTCCGATGATATTTGTAACAGGAAATGGTAAAGTTTTTAAAGACGCTAATTAGACGAAGATTTATATATGTAAAGATGTGTATCACATTGGTACTTGCCCGGGCCAGGATCGAACCCGCGCCCTCGTGCATGAGAAGCGGGCCTTTTAACCACTAGGCTACCACTGACTATATATATATATATATATGTATATATGTATACTCTTATTCAACTAAGAATTTCACAAACTTAACAAAGATAGTACTTTTATAATATCAAGCAACTATCTTATTGAGACAAAAAATTGTGAACATTTCATAGACTTTACTAGAATTCTTGAACAAAACCAGCTGATTAATTATATATAAAAGATAACAGAGCAGATCTAGAAAAAGTAGTTCTTCTTTCCGTCGGGTAACCACGTTCAAGACCTATAGCTTACTTGTATTCATATTGAACTAGAGCTCATTCTAGACTGGGTAGACCAGATCGTCCATTATTAATAGCATCGATGTTAATACACCATGTTTGTGAACAGGGGTCTTTTTAATGTGGTTGGTTTGTATAGAGGGGTCAATAAACTTGCGAGAGACGAACTTTTCAATTATATTGGTTTAAAGTTATACAGAGTGATGTTAAATTATTCAATTTGGAATTCATTGGCACAAGATATATATTATATACTGTGGTAGACATTATGAATAATTGATAAATAAATTTATTTTCTTTGTTTAGTACTTTTAACGATGTTTTCGACAAATTAAATTAATTATTTATATTTAAATAATATCCATAAAGTTTATCTGTTTATAAATTATATAAATAATTTACTTATATATGTACCTTCACATAGAGCTAAGGATCTCTTAAGTGAACAACAGTGTATGGTTTTACAATCGACATTTGTTTCACATGCAATGATAATACTTTCATTTACCTCAAATTAGATATTGCTTTACCATTACTACATTAGATCAGTGAAATTTCACTTAATGTTTAGTATTTCCTACAAAACTACTTGATTGATTTTTCAAATATATGCAATCAAAGCAAGATGCTGCGGAAATTTAAAGGAATGAAGGAAGCAACTGATTCACTCAGTCTTATTTTATATATGTGTATAAACAATGTATCATACAAGAAGTACTGTGAATTCTTTCATATAATAACGTTTCCAGCATCAAGTATCATTAAATTGTCCTTATATAGAGTATATGAAATAAATCTCATTCCCACCTGGAGTTTCGGAATGTTTGGTATGGTGTGAGTTAAGAGCTTTAGGAGTTTGTTGACGCAAAATTACTTTCAATTAAAATAACACTCGAAAAAACTTAAACGGAGAAAGAATTCGCTAATTACGTCTTATTTAGTTACAAGTTATATTAAGTATACACATGTCTAAAGTATATTAACTGGTTTCTGGCTTTATTTTTGTGGCTTGGACTCAACCTTACAATTATAAACAAGAGGTCTTGAGTAATTAAAACATAAAATTTATTAAATTTTATCATATTAGATGTACAGATGATAGTTACACACACATGTATATATACAATTATGTTTTGAACAATATTTTCAAGTCATAAGTGTTCGTCATCTCCCACATAATGGTTGAAATGAATTAAATACATATTAATCTTCTATATATATAAAAATGGATTGCTGTTCCTTAGTCTCGCTAAAATTCGAGAACGGCTGAACCGATTTGGCTAATTTTAGTCTTGAAATACTCCTGGAAGTCCAGGGAAAGTTTAAAAGGTGAGAAAAATTGATTCATTACTGGGAAAGTCATAAAAACAGCCCTTTTCTATTTCCCATACAAAAGTTTTTTTTGACATTAGATTTGACAACTAACAAATATGTCAATTCTGTTTGATTGAAACAGGAAAAACCTGATTATTTATGGCCTGTAAGAAGGAATAGAGTTCGACTGGTCAGCTACACCTACATATATTACTCTTGACCAAACTAACGCGGACGAAGTCGCGGGCAAAAACTAGTTTTGAATAAAAATATGATATGTATTATTAAACGGTGAGATACGACTGGTACGTATTAAACATTGTCATTTAATGCTCTATAGAAATAGCCAAATATGTCACTGTAACCAAAATTGTAAACAATCATAGTATCAAATGCTCTGGATATATATATATATATATATATATATATATATATATATATATATATATATATATATATATATATATATATGTATATCTAAGTTCTCTCAAATGGATAGACTCGAGAATACATAGATGTTGTTGATAGAAATGAGCTTATGATGCAGTAGTACTTTGTTTCTTTTTCGCATTCCTAAAACTGTATAATTGTTGTAGGTAATAGTACAGCTCTTACAGATAGTTGTATTACTCTAGTATGTAACTGTATAACTTGTAGGTATCTATATAACTTCTAATAACTCATGCACTCTCTCTTACTTGTATAAATCCAAAGATTTCAGGGACTGACTATCAGAATACGAAGATAGCTTGAGATTGCTTCATTAATTTGCAAAGGAAATTTTATTCAAATTACTTATATTCATATTAATTACACAGTTTTTATGAAAAAATATAAGACATGTTGTTTTCAGATAGAAATGATATACATGATAATGTTTTCACTATCTCTTAATGTTCATGGTGGCCAGTTAAGAGACAGCGAGTTGCTAATATAAATGTATGTTAAATATAATATAGAAGTAAACTTTAGTAGTATTGTTTAATTGGAATACATACGTATATATATATATACGTATGTACGTACGTATGTATAGAGGATGAAGAAAGAAAGAGGCCTTTGCTCAATAGTGTGCTCTGATTGGCTGATGACGTGTAGAAGATAAAATCATACGTAGAAAGAATCAAAATAGGTGTGGGCCAAGTAATTTAATTTAATTATCAATGTTAATTGTTTGAAATTCTTTATCAAAACTTTGAATCGTAGGTCAAAAACAACTTTCTTATTACAACAAGTTAAACACATATTGTAAAATTTTGTATAACATCTGTTGTCACTTGAGAAGTTAAGGTAAGTGGATAAATTAATTAGGTATAAAGAAGATACACAATTAAATTAAAAGACACAAACTCATCGCTATGAGTGATAAAGCGATGGCTTATTTTATTAATAATTAATTAATTAATCAATTAAATTAGCTCTTGTTACTGAGATGTTTATTAATATAAAGTATGGGATGATATTATGATCCCAATTAATTGATGTTTGAGGTTGCACTTAAATTAATCATTCACTAAGGTTGAAAATCGTTTGTTTATACTTTATATAAACAGTTTTGTGGTTATAAAGACCTAAATAAACTGTTGTATAGTTCTATTCAAACCTGGCAAGTACCAATGTGATTTTTCGGAGTCATATTTACTTTCTGAGAGTATTGTGACATCACTGACAGGTGAAGGAAAACATCGTGAGGAAACCTGGACTTATAGTTTACATAATAAGTTTGAAATCACCAACCCGTCTTGAGCAAGCGTGGTGATTAAAGATCAAACCTTCTCCATGTGAGGAAGAGGCCTTTGCTTAGCAGTGGGCTTCTGGTAGGCTGATGAAATAGTTCTATTGTAAAAAATAGATAATTAAGAGATACGTAAGCTATAATATATTATTTTAATTATACAAAACAAAGTAACTTTGTAAAAAATATATTCTCTAAGGGGAAATACATAACGCAGCCTGTAAACCTATGTTCCTTTTTGTAGAAAGTAAGATACAAAAATGTGTAGTAAACAAAAAAAAAAACTGCCACAATAAATTACTTCGGAAAATTATTTTAAATTCTAATTTAATATTATATAGAATAAAGAATTAATTATTAAGTGAAATCTTACAAAGTAACTTCAAGTTGAACTTTAAGGACAATATAATTTTAAATGATAATATCCAACTCAGGCACACAAGAATTATTGTACAGGCATGTCCTGGAACGATTCCAGATCTAAAAACACCAACGTTTGTATAACAGTTTAAATTGAATCTTATATGAATAGAATAAGGTTTTGTTTTGTTTGAGCAAAACATGACTAAGTCTATTTCAAGTTGTGACCAAATTAAGGTCTTCGACGTGAATATCTTGCTAGATAATTTCAGTAGTTTTTTCGTGTTAATTGTTTTTTTTTTTATTTCATCAGATGCTTTTAATGAAAACTTTAATATATAAAGTCTATTTCCTATATATGTTTAAATAACTATATTGTTAAGTACACGAAAAAAGTGTTTAAATTCATTGATCAAACTTATCCTACGGAACCAATTTGTTTTAAAACAATGTCCATAGTTCTGTAAGCCTAAATCTGAAGGTATAGGCAGATATGTAGTGTATAGTATATAATATACAGAATTATTATGTATAGTATATAGTATTGCAATTTTCAACTCGATCGAAATACCAAAAATTCTTGTTACTCTACTTACCTTGCGTTCTTGCTATGGTTGAATGCCAAAAGTGTCTAAATTAAGCCGTGACTACCCACAATCCCAATGTCAACCTGCGCTTGTAAGTATTACACTTAAATTCTATATAGGGCCAGTGAAAGCTAAAACAATTAGTATAAGTAACACTGACTATAAATTTAGGAGTCAACAAAGATTTTATTTGGTTCATTGATAAATTACTATATTATCTGATGATCCTTGAAATATGTACAGTTATCAAACATAATTTCACAAGGGAATCGTCACAACGTTTCACACAATTAAATGATAAAAAGTGAAAACAATTGTGGCTTAAGTGTATTTACTGTATACCTAAATATGGCACTACAGAACATTAATTAACCATTGACGTAATTGGTCTATTCATAGAAAAGTCACTTTTTTGGGTAGCAATTATCAGTAATTTGTGCAAATACTACATCTAAATTCCAATGAAATACTAATATATCGAGTCTCACTAAAATGAATAAGTTTGTTTTTAAAGTTATATTTCGTATAGCTTCATTTATGGTATGAACATTTCTTCGAGAATCACAAGTCTACTGATATATACAAACAGCTATATTCGTCTCTGTCATACATGTGTTAAATATTAAAGACCTCATAGTTTAAGTAAGACGTTGAGGAATATGAGTTACTATGAGTTCACGAATATATATTTTCTTTTGCGGAATTAGAGAATTGTAATTCTTTCGCACAAAATTGATTTCCACTCATTATATTATTCTTACGATTTCTTATTTACTTTATTAATATGCTTTTCTAAAACCTTACGTTGACATCAAACTATGTAGAATTTTCAATTGACTGAAAATATTAGCATTACAATTAACACATATTGTAAATTACATCGATATTAAAAAGAACTGTCTTCTAATAGATTTTCAGAAAAAATATCAATCAATTGTTCAAAAAATTAGAAGTAAATAGATAAACTATACTCTCTTCATGCTGTGAAGTGGAAATATAATGCGAAAATTCACAATAATTCAGAATTTTATACCGTTCTTGGTGTAACATAAAACATGAACAAAAAGCACAAGTTCTGGAGCTTATACTTGTCACAACAGCAGTCCGATATAACCATTCGAATGCAAGCTGTAATTCGGAATCAGTGCAGCAGAAACCGCTGTCTTTGCCAAGGAGCCGAATTATTTAGTGCTCTCATTCACTATGGTCAGGACAGGTTTATGTATTTTAAGAATTTATAAGGCCATATGTTGAGGTGTATTGAGTTAAAGACATCATCAATCCTGTGATGGCATATATATGATACGAACTTCATAATAATATATACACATTATTGTTAGTTAAAATAAATAAATAAACTATTTTATTTCTATTTACTTAGAAGTGTAATTGCAGAATGTTTGTGTTTTTACACCTATATAATAGATTTAATTTTAAATATAATATGTTAAATTGTTCACATCTGTGAAACATTTTGTGCGGTTTTTATTTTTGCGGCAGTTAAAAATAATTCGATGCAATTAAAAGCATATTTTTAATTAAAGTTATTTCGCATACGAATTATTATTACAAAGTTTTATTTACAAAAAACGTAGAGGAGTTAATAATTATTGTGCAGTTAATAATTATTATTATGACAAAATAACTGGAATATTTATATTACATAATGTGTGAAGGGTATATATTTTTTGTTACAGATGGATTTTGAATCGAACAAAACAAGCTTTTCAATGTTGACATATGGCTGTAACACATAATTCAAAATGGCAGCAACAGATACAGCCGGTGTTAATCTCAATGAGGACAAGATTGATGATCTTGAAGAGAAGATAACAGGGATTGTAATCAGAGGAATGAAATCCAGTATGTCAAGGGTAACGAGTAGGAAGGCAAATCCATTGTTCCTTTTGCTGCGATTATTGATTAGCTATATCACAATAACCAGGCATTGTATGATGTTGATCCTATTAATGCACGCCGTGAATGCGTATAGTCCGCAGAAATTTGCTATCGAACCGCAGGATCAGGTGAGCTATGTGGATCGGGTACCACTTCATAATTCTTGTCATAACACTATGTGTAAGTTGTATTACAGCTGTGGGTATGCTTACACAACTGAAGAAGTATAAACGACAAATAAAGGTCAATTAAATTTAGTTATAACTTCACTCATATAACAGTTTAGATAATTAATTAAATCAATGCAATTATAATATTAGATTGCCAATTAATTTGCTAACGCTATATCAAAGAGCTACTGCTTCCGTTACCGTTTCAACTATACAGTTTGTAGTGTTTGTTTTGCAAGCATTTTGATAGGATTAAAATTTTCATCTCAACGAGAAAATACGTTTGAATAAAATGTTTAAACGGTGGCGTAAATTTTTTTGTAGCAATTAAATTTTTGTTGTTTATTTTTATCCGCGATATTCGCGCTTCTATTTAATTTTTTTTCATACAATTTATATTATAGGATTGTTAAATATCTAAATATTTCTCATAATACCTTTCAGTATTGTCAATATCAGTTTTCTATAACAACATTTATATAGAAAACCACAAATAATCCGAGTAAACTTAACGTTCGACGTAAGGAATTTTTAATATCCGCTTATATATTTCAATACCAGTCACTTCAGTCATCTTGCAAGTGTTTAGGTACAGATAACTTGTATTCACATATGAGTAAGTAACATAAATATTTTTGAGCATTTAAATCATATGTAAAATATATGTTGCATAAAACGATAATGCGTTATACGATTCAATTAATAGATTAACATCGAGCAATTAATTTTTGATCATAATTTCAACTCACATTTAGCCGTTATGTTTATATCGGTGGACAAACAAAATTCTGTACTGTCAATGTTAATTTGTTAATAATTGAAGCTTCTAATTATAATATGTTTTAATTGGGAATTACAAAGTTGCTTCATTATTCGTGCTTTATTTTAAAGTCTTGCATTTATCGCATAAATTTGGTTACCATTATGAATAGACCTTTATAAAAGAGGACTGTAATCGGGTTGGAAAGTTTGATTTATGGAATGGAATTTCACAAATTAATATTTCGACGTTCGGAACTTGGATTTTTGGTTTCCCTTGAGAATGCTGATTTATTTATTAGCGGGGACCCTTTTTGATTTTCGCTTTCTAATTGTGACTTAATGGAATAACGGGATACCAAACAGTCGATACTTTTAGTTGAGTTATGTTTTACAGGAAATAGTTGATGGGTTGTTTTGGACACCTTGTTTTCGAAACTTCAGGACGAAATAGAATTCATTATAAATACAATGCTTTATGTATAAAGATTTATATAACATACTCGATAGAAGAAGCGATCTTACTAAGTTGTCAACCAATAGTAGTAATTACATTTTCATAGTGTATTAAGACTTTTTCTTGCTCGTAGAGTGCTGTACTTGGGTCAAGGGTAACTTTGCCGTGTAGAGTTATTAACAAAGCCGGTCAACTTCAGTGGACAAAAGATGATTTCGGTCTTGGAACTCATCGCCATTTGACAGGATATGAGAGATACAAGATGGTTGGAAGTGACGAGGAAGGTAAGCTATTTATGATCCTTAAAGTTTTTAGACTAGTTCCCTTTCTTTTGCGTATTAAAACTAAGCAAGCAAGCAGTTAAAATAATTATAAGAGTTTTAAGTGCGGTTTTATGGGACAGCCTAAATTGACTATATTTATATTTTTAGGAAAAAGTTAGGATACTATTATATTTAGTATCGCAGAATCCCATTATTATTGTATGTATTTACAAAATTCATTTATTTATAGAATACTTTATATTCTAGAAACGAAACATAGTGATGTTAAAAAGGTTTGGTTAAAAGCTTAAACATTCTTTTTTGCCACTTATGACTACACGCATATATGTATAGTGTATACATTGTATGTTAAGTTTTTTACTTATTAGGCTATTACGAGAATTATATACATTACTTAGATAAATAAAACCTTTTTAAGGAAGATTTCTCTTAATTTTTCCTATTGATATTTTTATTCTAGGAGACTATTCATTGGATATCAGTGACGTAACTATCGATGATGACGCTAACTACCAGTGTCAAGTCAGCACAGGACCGAAAGGTAGGTTTAAATTATTGAAAATATATTATTATTTGATTTAAAATACTGGCAGCAAAATAAATGTTAGCATTATATAAATATAGTTTGACGAATACAAGACGTATATTGTGAATTAAAAGATTAAACAAGGGGCTATCTACATATTAATACTTATATACCCATATATGTATGTATATAGTTAATTATATTTTTAACATGACCCTCGTTTTTCTACACATTTTATTATTACGAAACTCACTTTGAGTTACTTTAAAGCGAGTCCTGATGAATCAAGATAAAAATAAAGAAATAAAAAAGTAATATTCGACTAATGTGGTTATATTTAGGTTTGTTCTCGTAAGAATCCTATATTAATGGGATTTATCATATAAATATATAATTTTTATATTACATTCCGTGTGATTAGTTTTACTTATAACAATTAGCTAAACGTATGTATAAATAATAATTTTAAATGGGTGTGACTGCTTATCAGGATAAAATATGTTAAACAAGAATTAGTAAGACTTTTTTCAAGTTCAAAATATTTTTTCCGTCTAAGATATTAATAGTCTGAACAATGATGGCTTATTAAATATTTCTTATATTATTAAATTATTATAATTTACAGTCGGTGCTATCAAATTCAACTATAAATCTTCAACTCAGGAATAAGGAATGCATAAATTCTATTTAAGAACCCTCGTCTGGGCTTGCTTTTTAAACGATACAAATTTATAATGCATATTAAATATTTTAATGTAATTTCATATTTCATTTCACTTCACTTAAGGCATTACTCAATGTGAAAGAACTAAGTTTTTAAGAAAATTTACTTGTCTATTGTCTATTCGAAAGTTATTGGATATAAAGATAATTACTTCCGAAGGAATTTCATGAACTGCATAATTATATTCATGTATCCTATATTACTGAACGGATAACTTTTATGACAATTTTCAATAGAAATGTTCAGATTAAACCAAATATTAAAGCGATTTTAATAAAAGTTCATTGAAATATTGAGAATTAATTTTTCAACTCCGATATTTATTTGGATTAAATATTAAAGCTTGAATAAAGTTTGAACAGATAGAATTCATCCTGAAAATGAAAAGATGATTTAAAAAGTACGCTTTATTTAAAACTGGATAGATGGATTATTTCCTATTGTAACTTTATAACAGGATTTAGAAAATACTTAGTAATTAAATTACGTAAAGGAATATTCTAATAAAAAATTGTTGACAAACCAACCAAAACTTTTGCCTGTGAAAAGACATTCTTTTGTTTCGACGGTGTTAAATTTCAAGAGATTGTCATGGCTAAATTCGGAGACTGCTTAAACTTTAAATTAAAAGTCCTTACCATGGCTTCTCTTTCCAACTCTACTTGATCCCTGCTTGCCCCACAGCTGAAACTTCTCCACAACTTCGCAACCAAAACATTGGGTAACAACAGTGATAACTTTCCACAATAAAACGGTCCTAGGAGACGAATAGAACAAAGAAGTGATAAGAATATTATTTTTAACATTAATTTACGTAATAACAATGAGTAAGGAACATACAAAATAATATACGATTAGTATTATTAAAATACGAATATTTTAATTATTAAAAATTACTTTCTTTAACTCAAAAAGAAAGCTCTTAAATCATTTTAATCAAATAAAACATTGTTTTTTTATGATGTTATACCTAGAATTGTTTTAGTAATTAATTCAAATATAAAAATATAAAAGATGAAAATTGAAGATAAGCAAAACAGCGATAATTGAAAAATAACAATTTACATGCTCTAAGTAAACCTTAATAGTTGATACAAGGAGAATTTCTAAATCTGTACGAAAAAGAGATTACCTTAATTTGTATTCATTTATCACTATAGGCCCTGTACTAACAATAAAAGTGAACATTCAACTACAGTTGTATATTAAGTACGGTAAAAACTTCTTATCAAAGGTAACATTTTGTATTGTATTTAAGAGACTCAGATTTTTTTCCTTCATTTTTATTTTGTATTCTTGTTTCAATGTATTTTTTACTTACAATATGATTGATAATTATTTGAAAGATTTCGATCAAAGCTTATTAGTATGTAGCTAGCAATTAGACACTAATTCCAAGAATGTATGGAATTCATGGCGATATATTTTGTTAAATATATATCAAATTAAAAGTATTATATTCAATGGTTTTTATTGTGGGTCGAGAACAAATATTGAGAGGCATATATGAAATTATGAAGATCCATTTATACCTTACGACAATACAGAATGTCTGTCGTATGTTAGAACACGGTAAACCCAATTATGAGCAATCGGCAACGTTGTTCACTAATTTCTATTTACAAGGCTTCGAGGCTGGAGCGGTGATTGTTTTTCTGTTTAGTTTGTTTAGGGTTGTTTAGGCAACTTGTTGGGATGGCTCTTTTTGATTTTGTTGGGTCATTTGTCTTTTCACGGTGTTTTCATTTTAAATTATTGAATAATAATTTTCTATTAAATGTTCATCATGATAATTTTTATAAATAAAATTAATTTGTATGATTTATTATTATATTAGTATTTATTACTGAAGCTATTAATCATTTGGAACATATTCTATACTTTTTTATTTATATGTAAATAAGAGTTATGTATATTAATGAATATTTATATAGCACACGGTACATAAAGTTTTGCTATTTTAGAACGATCTAATCATCTCCTAAACCGCTCATTTAAATTTAATGATATACCAAACCCCACAATATAAGCCTTTAATGAATTTTACCACAATCAGTCCTGTTTCCATTAGAAATAAACGCGTTGGAAATATATTATACAATAAATATTCATGATTTATCGAACAAATTCAAGTTGAATTCATATTTATAGTTAGTGATTAGGTTTATTTAATATATTTTATTTGAATTTAACTAAAAATACACAGAAACACGATTAAAACTTTCCAACTATCGATGAATTGGCAACTAAGTAAGTGAATTTGCATTTTCGGAATATCCTTTGACGCTAAGACTAAGAGAATTTGTTAAGACTATTGTGAAATAAAGACATAATTAAAAATATATCTTTGGTAATATATAATACGTTTTATTTTGAACAAAATTACTAAGTATTTAATATTCAGGGTTAGATTCATTTGCTGATTCACAAACGAGTTAGGAAGCCGTTGAATATGAAACCTTATGCTGGAATATGACAAAAGGGGAATCACGGTATCGTCTCACTGATAGCGTCTTTCTCGTTATCATGCTGAATTATTCAAAACTCTACATATAAAGTAACTGGATATGACCTTAAGAACTTTTTTGGGCGTTTTTAATCTTAAAAAACGCATCATTAATATAGAATGCTAAATTTTACTTGTATAGCAATGATTTTTTGCCTCAGTATGGACTTGGAAACTTGGAAATGCATTAAGTTTGTTAAAATAATAAAAATGCTAATCTGGAGCGGTATTTATAGTCTGCTGACTTATCGGTGTAAATTATAAACTGCATCTAAGACTTATATACATCTTCTTCTTCTTCTACCTGGCAATTTCCCAGCTACAGCCAGGGTCTGTCTTACATGTTGTGAATAGTTTTTGGCTAATTGTTTTTACGACCGGCCGCCTGCCTGACATCAACCCTCTTTTGGGAATCAACATTAATACATATAAATATATAAAATCCGATAAATAGTTTTTGCGTTAAAATTCAACAAACGTTCATATTTCTTAAAAGTTTTTATTTAGATTTTTATATTACTAGAACTAAATAACAATACCCTAACAACCAACTAAAGTCACAACTAGTGGTATAACTAACTTCTTGCTATTTTTTAATGTGAATCTTTTAATATTGTATTAGATTATAAGTGTTGTAAGTGTCGAATTTTTTGTAAATTGCTTACAGCATATGCTTACTCATGTTTTAAGCCTCGCATATTTTAATGTGATGTTACATCAGCAACGCTTAATATAAATACTTCTACGTTAATGTTTCTTCATAATAAAAGTATGTTTAAATATAACTTTCCTTCTCATTTTATATTTGAACCCATAAATATATATTTGTTTATAAGTTAAACAACGCTCATAGAATTTAGCGCTAACTGTGTTCCGTACATAATGTAAATAGTGTGAATCTGACCTCAATCTGTGATTATTTTGGAAGTTGTCAGGAAAGTAATATTTTGAATTACTCTATGTGAATACGATCGTGCATGTATACGTAAATTTAAAATGTAATTCGTATTTACGAAACAAAACTATATTTTGCATTTAGTTTTTATCTGTAGCAACAATTATTTACAAACAGTCACAACTTATGGCTATGAATATTAATAATCTTTTCAAACCTCCAAAAAAATTATTGTTTAATTTTTTTTTTTATCATCAACACTGGAAATGGATTATTCTAGTTCATGTGATAACGTTATCATAAAAAATATATAATTCCTATTTAAGTCGCTTCTAGTAAAGCAAAACTCTGCGAAGATCGTACACTTTTCCTTGGGATGTTTTTCGTCTTACCTCCCAAATTGCTCTGATAAGAACTTTCAGTGCTGAGGGACGCTTAACATAATTATAAACTTTAATACCAATGTTTAAAGTTTGCTATCGCTTGACACGAATGCGGAAATAATTCCAACTCTTGTAGCTTTTTATACAAAGAAGCTATTTAAAGTCAATATATTTTTAGAATTTTTATTCTTTCAAGTAAAACATTTTTTCCAATATAAAAATTTTTGTGATAGGACTTTAGAAAATTAATTTTTTAAAAATAGTTTCAAGTGTTGTAAGTAAGTATTGGGTTTTATATTTGTATATCATTACAATTTTACGCTCAGAAATGTCTGATTTTCAATCAGTCTTTTATTTTTATTTCGTTTAATAAAATGCTAAGTGACAATTCTTTGATATTGTGATATCTTAATAGTTATTCAAAAAATATTAAAATTAATGGAATGGTTTAACAATTTCTCCAATGAAACTATGATATTTTAATTCAATTATAATATAATGAAAACAAATCAATTAATAGATCTTGTGAATACTGAAAATACTAAATGTTATACATTAAATATTAACTTGAACAAAAAATATACTGTCTAAAAGTTTTTAAAACTATTCATTTCAGTTCATAAAACAAACCAGTTACTTACCATTTACGTGTTTAGAGAAAAACATTCAGAATTTATTCCACTATATTTATTTCGTTCAAGTTTATAAAACTATTTTGCGGTAAACTTTAACAGCAATTTCAACTTTTGCCGTAACACGCTACAGTATTTATAAGATTAGTTATGGAATCACACTTAAAATTTTAAACATAGATACCTTTACAAAGGATTCTCTTGTACATTTAGATAACAGGAGAAATATTTATATAGTAAATTCTCAAATAATAATTGGATGTTACGATGATTATGAAGCAAGATTAAAAGAGATTTTGGATCGAATCACCAACTTTTCACCTCAATCCCAAAATACCCAAAACATTAAAGCGTTCTACTAATGTATTTAAGATAGCATACTAAAGCAACGGCTATTTCAGTGACATAGCTTTTTATTGTGTTACATACTATAATTTCTTGTTTATTTTCTTAAACAGTACCCACGTTTCTTTGAATTATCTTATCATGATTTTAATGTAATTAATTATATCTTGTTGTATAGTCAGTTGCTTGTTTAAACATTAGATACTATAATTAAACATTGAAATATAAATATTTGATTTTATTAATGAAATTTGTACACTATAAGTTTAGCGATAACAAAAATAGAATTGTACATTTCGATCAATATTTCATTGTGAAACAATTATTTGAGATATAACGAGAAGTGACTGAAATAATTTTTATCCGTTGATAATAAAACATTACACAATTGCCAAGTAAATATAGAAATAAAAATTTAGTTATAAAAAAATGACGATTTTATTAAGCAAATCTGTTCATTTATTTATTATTTTCGATTAACAAGTTTTTTCGGCTCACAAATAATATACATATATTATATGTCCACTTTATATTTCATATTTAAATAGTTTAATCTCCTAAATTAAAATCTATACCTCTTCTGTTATTCGGACCGAATCCTTAGCACGAGCTTTTAGTTTGGATTTAGTATTATAATGAAATTATACGGAAAGTTAGTTTTGTGGTGTCGTTGGATTACAAAATATAGCGAGGACTTTATTGTTCCTTTTATGAGCTGAACCCAAATTTTAGTTCACACAAATGTGCTTATAATACTTGACTCGTTAGGGATTTTATTATCAAATGATGAAAATTTATCGTATTGTTATATACAATTGTGGTCAGAATCGCGACTTTCTATTATTAGTTAATGTTTCTTTATATATACTAGTTTTCGCCCGCAACTTAATCTGCGTTAGTTTCAGAATTAGAAATGTAAAGCTGATTGTTCGGACTCTATTCCTCCTTAAAGACAGTAGATTATAATTAGTAGATTTTGAATTTGATCAACTTATTTTTTCTTTGGTTTTTAATTGGACGAAAAGTATCCTATGTCCTTTTCCGTATTCTAAGCTATCTCTCAACCAATTTTCAGCAAAACCAATAGTATAACTAACACAACTTTCTTTTATACATAAAAGGACATTATCTTTATTAAAGTATTAGGACTATGTAAAATAATCCATAGAACTGTTTTGTTAATCTATTCCCAAAATCTTGTTTTTAATATTAATTTTCATACGCTTGTTACTGTTGTAGGAGAATTAGCTATACGGTCTAGATATGCTCGTCTTACCGTGTTGGTGCCTCCCGAACCTCCGAAAATTTTGAAAGGACCCACGATAGAGGCTGTTGAAGATAGGGAAATTATGTTGGAATGTGTATCAGTGGGCGGAAAGCCCGCAGCTGAAGTAAGTATGCTGAATAATAATCGAAGACGTGATTTTTTAAATAATAAGTATTTTTATTACATAATATATTAGTATACATTTAAATCGATTATACTTTAACAAGTGAATCTATACACTTTTCTTTTATATGACATATCTAATATGATTACCGAACGTTACCCATTATTATAAAATTTGATTTTTCTTATAGAACATAAGTTAAAAGAAATTTTGCATGTTTATTATTTATTATGTTTCAGATAACCTGGGTAGATAGTGAGGGTAATGTTCTTAATCAAGGAGTTACTTACACTATAGAACAGATGTCTGATGGCAGAAGGTTTATAGCTAGGTAAGAATTGGTTATACTATATTTAAGGTTGATAAAAGTTTTGTGATTGTTATGATATGAAGCCTAACCTGAAGTTTAATCAACTGACTGACTAGTTTTAAATCTTAGAATCTTACATTTGTGTTATGTGATTTCATTAAAACTGTTTTTAATATTATTCTTATTAATATATTTCTTAGTGACTTCCTTTATGTATACTTTATTAGGTCCGTCTTGCACCTTCGACCGCGAAGACAGCATCACTCCCACACATATACTTGCCAGGCGCAGAATACAGCAGACAGAGCGTATAAGGCCGCCAGTGTCGTATTAAAGGTACATTGATTTTATTATAGATATAATAACAAAAGGTTTACTATACTCCAAAGTTTTTCATGTTCCCACCCTTTCCAAACTTTTCCTTTTCCCACACCTTCCTCTGCCTTAATCTCCAAGGTTGGCAACGCATCCATAACATATCCTATGTTGCAGATGTGTATGGGCGATTGTGCTTACTGCCCATTTAGTAGCCCGTATGGTCGTTGGCCACCTTACTTATAAAAAAATTATTTCAGTACTATTAATTTACCTTTTTGCATAAAGAGTTAAATGTGTCCTCAACAATATTATTGCAATGCAATACTAGATACTTATTTAATTCTGATTTATAGCTTAGATAATAAAAGAAAATTAATAATAAGAAAGTTATATGATCATTTCAAAACATTTAAACCGACTCAGTCGTGGCTAAGCAACCAATTCATAATAAAATGAATCTAAAACTTAAATCCAGATAGTATTTAAATTGGATATTTCACTTCCAAGAATTTTTATCAATTCCAGTAGAATGGGATATGATTTAAAACCACTTAGTCTGATGTTAAACTTCAACCGTCTAAATGACTTGATCCAATTAAAGTTCACTTGAAGTACAAATGAAAGAAGCAGTAATAAGTTTGAACGATTCGGTTCAATAATCCCTGATTATATTATGATCTTTCTTGCATTTATTATTCGAAGTTAAATTAGATAATGATTATTTATACATAGCAATTCTATATTTTTCAATTTCTACTATTTAAGATGGCCGTGTAGGCCGTGTGTAGAAAAAATATTGTAATTTATGGCTTTAGACAATACTTTGAAAGGTTATGAAAATAGGTAGTTGTGTCTAAACCTAATCGAATGAATTAAAGAGTGAATTATACTCAAAATATATGTGTATTTGTTAAAAATTTATTTAAAAAATAAAGAAAGTTGTACTTTGAGGACACTTTACCTCTTCGTCTTAAGCTTATATCCTACACCGTCGTTTCTTTCAGTACATAATAAAGAAATGACTCCATTCAGTTTTACTACGTCTAATACTAGGGTTTAAGGATAGATTTAACGCTATTGTATGATAATAACTTCTAGTTTGACTAGAGTGAAAACATTATACAAAGCAAATAAGTATGTTATATCAATGTCCTAGTGAAAATTAATTTTAAAATAAAAGAAACGTTTTTTGTCCATGCAAATAAATAAATTAAAACGTCTGTTCGTAATTACAAATGAGCAGTTTCTAACTAAATGCATATGAAGTTATATATACTTACTTTAATTCTTTAAACTGTTGTGTCTGTGTATTTCTGTCTTTCAATTTGACGAGAAATTCAATCGTATGGGTAATAAATTGGTAATCGTATAGTTATAAGGATTACTTTTCAACTGATTACAAAAAGGGCGATGTTTACAATTTGAGCATAAGTTTCTTATTCCATTAATTAACCAAGATTTTCAACATAATTTTCTTATCAAAAGGTCGTTGACCTGAGGTGATACCATTGTTACCATGTTAGAATCTGATTTAACGAGATCTTCGATATATCAAATGAAACCTTGCAAGCATGATAGCATGTATCTCAAAGGGGTTTAATATAAGAGCAAAGCTGCAGGCAACAGCTAGTAATATCCTGTATTCAAAGAGCAATAACCCCAATTCATATTATAAATGTAAAATTTTGTCACGATTTTTGGATGTTTGTTGCACTTTACTCATAAACTACCGAAGAATTCCTAATGAATTTTTTGCAGTTACGTAATGATATACATATATTCTTTAATTCATCTGTAAATTACGAGGAAATAACAGAACATTCTTCTTTAACAGCTGTATTATTGTATTAAGTCATATGACATAGACTAAAGGTATCACTCCCGCTTGTATATATGTATTGCTTTAATACACTTTACACATACGAGTACATTTCTCTTTGAACCCAATTGGGAAGTCGTCACAGATGAAATGACGTATAGACACTAGTAATTATATGAATTAGAAATAAAGTGAATGAACAATTTGAACAGTTTGAAATCTGTCTCCAAAATAATACATAAATTAATCTTATTCCATTGACGAACTTAATTTCCTTTACTTCTTACGGAATTAAAAATAAGACATCGCAAGAAATAAAATGCTATACAATATTGATCATAATAATCACTTGTCAAAATTGTGACATTTTAACAATGAACGTAAAAAAAACCACTTAACATTTTTGATGGCACAAATTATATTCTCCGATATAAAAATATGAAACAGTAGAAACAAGAAATTAAGGATATTTGAAAGCATTGAGTTTTATAATATTTCATTCTGTTTAATGGATTTTATTAAAAAATATTTTTTTTTAGTCTAAATATATCAGTCTATATCAGTATAGAATTTAAAATAATTGCTTGTTAAATTTTTATGCGTTGATTGATTCTACTTAAAAGCATTTTATTTTTATGACAGTATAGTTTTTAAACGATGTGACGTACTTTTTTGTATTAGTTGAATTGTTCCCACCTCATTAACAGATAAATATAGCTATTTACTTCTTCCTATTATCTTTTTGTTACCATTTAAGTGAGCAAATAATGAACAAAATCATATTTTATATTGATTATTGTAAGAATTCTCAAGGTTTTAATTAAGTTGATACCAAAATATGCTAATAAATACACTCTGGCTTTACTGTAACAATGGGTATCCCAAATCTGCTTTCATGATTAAAAACCTTAGCAAATCTTGTTCAAAATCATAAACATTATTTACAATAACGTAGTAATCCATCTGCTCTGTTTACAAAATGACGTAAAATAAATGAAATATAAAGATTCCCTCACCGAAAATTGGATGTGTAATCCTAAAATCCGAAAGCTTTTCTTATTGGGCCTCCAAATATTCCTGAAACGATATTTCCTAAGTTTTATGTGAAATTTTTGTCTTATTTATAAAAGTAGCTATTGCCTTTTCCAGGATTAACGTTTAAATACCACATTCGTCTTGCTTGGTTAAATTTCTAATCGAGAATTATCACTATTAAGTTTTTATTGAAAAAGTATTTTTTGAGTAAATTAATTACAAAAATTAATATATATTTAAATCATTCCATTCATTGTTTATTTCAAAAAAAACAATGAAAACCATCGTCTGTTAAATTGCTTTTAGGTAATAAAAATACAATTTATACGGATCACTATCAAAATAAGTCATAAAAACTCGACTGAAAATTTTTATTTTAAAATGATTTCATTTTAAGCTAAGCTACGGAGTGTTCTTAATTGAAGTCATAAAGTCATTCCCATAAAACAAGTGAAGTTAACTGCATTGATATCATAAAATCGAATGAGATGGTGTAGGAACTCACACATAAATTACTTCCAGTGCCAAATCCACCAATAAATGGATAAAGGAAAAACCTAACGAAATAAAGAAACAGATGCTGAGAAAAAGCTCCACCACAAGTTTTGTCTTCCAAAGAATTTTCCGTCGGATAGCCGAATGTCCACAATAACGTGACCCCTGAATCTTCGAGGACATTCTGAATTATCACAACTTTTGTGCTGAGTGTGAATTTAGCTTGGGTCAGGGGATGTTGGTTTGGTTTTATACTAAAGTGAAAATAAGACGGCTATGTACGGCTCTAATTTCGTGACGACGCTCAGAAAGTGTCCGCAAAGCCTGTATTACATTGCGAGAGGAAACTTTTTTAATGTTCATTCCCTTTGGAATTTAAAGTTGAATTTAATTTAAATTTACAATATTATCTCTGAAGAGATATTTTTACTTGTTTGAAATAGTTTATTTGTGAATAATAAAAAAAACACAACAAACTTTAACGAATGCGTTTTGACTAATTCCGGAATTTCTTTTAATGTTTCTATCTAGAAATCTTTTTGAGGTCTTAAGGAAATACACATTAATACACATTAATAATACACATTAATATTAATATTGTCAAACATCAGAAATAAAATATCTTCTATATTGAATAGTTTTGCTTTGAATAATAAACAAGTCATATTTAAGACATTGGTAGAATAATTATCTATAGGTATTTCAGGAAATATTGACGGCATTATTGTATTTTTTCTTGCTAAACATGAAATTGCGTTACGATTGAACACATAATCCGCTAATCAAGGCTTTAGTTTTATCCGTCACATGGCTTCGTCTAGACTTAGTGTCATCAAAATCCCTTACTTGCTTAAGCACATATAATTTATCCACACATTAAGTAATTGTATAGGGTTTCTTTCTATTTGCCTTTTAATTTCAGATACTTTAAACGCGATTACACGGTTCATTTTATTCATGCCCTTATGTTATATGAGGAAGCGTTAAATAGTAAGACAGACACTATAATATATTTGTACGGTTTTATTAATATAAGGCGTTTTATATAGTAATCTTTTATGGTTTTCATTTTAAAACGATCGTTCATGAACTGCTATATTTGATAGAAATTCTGTTACTATTAAGTCTTTTTCTATATCATTTTTATTTAACGTTTAAATCGTCTAGAAAACTACATTACCAACGGTACACGAACTGAATACTTATTTTAAATGACTCGAATTTTCTAGGATTCCAACATAACAATCCAATTACAGGATGTTCTGCAGATATAAGCTCTTGAAAATTGCACGAAAAATTTAATAAGAAAATGAGTGCAAGCTCCAGCATTAGAAAGTATTTATTTCTCAATTTTAAAGGTTACTGCTTAATTAAATTTTCGACTGTGCAGTTTCAGGAATTGAAACGTTCACTTCAAGTCGTTAACTGTATTAACTGTATTCAAATAGATCTCTCTTAACATCGGTCTTATATGTTTGGAATATAATTCTCTGAAATGTACATTTCAGTTATAATAATCCTTCAAGTGTTTATATTTCGGTCACATTATCATACCACTCATGAAATGGTCCAGTTGGACATAGTATAAAAGTATAATCAAATAATCTATCAATAAAATCTATAAATCAATTTTTAGTTTAACTTCTGTCATATCTTTACCCTCGTATCTTTTATTTATTGCCTATAGTCTTTTTTCACAGCAAATAAAATTGTAATCACAATATAAATTGTAGGAATATCATGTCTACATTTTAAGGCTTTTCTATTTGTTGCAGGTACAATATGCACCCAAAGTTAGAGTTGTCGTGAGATCGAGACCAAACGGTAAAATACAGGAAGGGGACACTTTAGTTGTTGGTAAGAATATATATTAAATCATAATTATTGACGCACTTTTCATTTAATTTACATGTATTCTGTTTTTCATTAACACATTTTAAATCAAGGAAACAGAAAGGAGTAAAAATAGAAGTTTAATATACATAGTTGAATTAAAGGTCATTCTTATTTAACTGTTTTAGCTGTTATATTTTAAAAACTTGCTAATTGTAAATATTATCAGCCTTAGTAAACTTAGTTTAACTTAGTAATTTTCATTCCTAAGTTAATAAAACATACCATAGAGGAGGTTTTAGTCGAAAAATATTTGTTAATACTAAAATTAAACAAAAATGAAATCATAATTTCAAATCTTCTATTTAAGTTGCAGATAATTTAAAAACTAAACGTTGAGTACATTGTCTAGATACTAGGAGTGAAGTAGAATTTCCATTCCATTATTTTCTTTATGTCTATATGAGATTTTGTTTAGAATGTTGTATTTGTGCAATAATTTAATACGTGGCATTTTATTTCTAACGATCTTTCGTTTTGTTCCTCCCCAAAGCAATTACTGTACACAACCCCTTGTTTTGATGCTTCCCCAAGACAATTCTCTATTAAGGGACCCTATGAAATTGATTTTATTATAAAAATTTAGAATGATCTTTAGTAATTCAATAAATATAATTTATATTTTCAAGTAAGAAAAGTATGTTTTATGTGTTTAAATTAAATTTTGTAATGTCGGAAATTACTAAGGTACTATGGAGATATAAAATTAGCGGTGTCTAGGAAAGCTTTGGTAAAAAATTTCACAATATCCCTTTTGAGTAGCCGTTTCACGAGTTTGAAGCCTTCTCATTTGATTTTCGAAAAGGCTCTATAGCCTGCTTAACAGGCGGAATAATAGACCCTTACATTTTGAGGATAAGTCAAAACTTGAATCACACTCAGTGCTACAGTATAATGGTGTTGAGTCATGACACAGGACCTTTGTATAACAAAATAAAATTGAAAACTTGGTTAGAAAAAATACAAAAATTATTGCTTGAATTCATTAGCATTTTCTTTCGAGCATTTGTAATAATATTATGATAAAATTACGTATCTCTTTAGGTTACAATATATAGTACTCAAAGATGAAAAACGTCTAATAAAGCTACTTATAACATTGGTATAAGCGCTGAATCATCTCAAAATTTAAGTAGTCTTTATTTTAGAAAACATATTGGTGGCAATTTCTTTTCAGGATGTCAAGCAACTGCTAACCCAAGTAACGTAACTTACAAATGGTACATAAACAACGAGCAAGTACCAACAGCAAGAAATAATGAGTTGGTAAGTACTTGTAAATATTTTATTTTCCTTTCAAACCCCGAACTATGGCCAATAGAATGTAGCTCGTATATAGGTAGCGTCAAGTAGCTTAGTAGACCTTCGCGAGAAGCAGGTTAAGTACTAAGCTCCTTTTCTTTGATGTTTCAGAAATTTGAAATCACTTGTTACATCTTCTTTAAGAAGCTTCTACATATGTTGCGATGCTATATATTTAGATTCTATCTAATTTCATGTTTAATATTCAATTCGTTAACAAAAAACACAGTCAAAACACCTTTTTACTAATCTTTAGAGAGATATTCTATACATATTTTTATTTTCATAAAAAAGAGGTAATAATTAAAGAACTACTAAGCCTTTTTCGTTTTAAAAGGCTAGTTGAAAAAGTCACTAATTGTATTCACTAGCGGATCTCCGTTTAGTATTTTATTGATAAAGTAAATTTCAATGAGATCTGGATTTATTCTGATTAATTACATAACAATAAGTAGAAACAACTTTTAATAATTAATTTTCTCAAATCCATTTCATCTTTTTGAATCACGTATTTAATATTTGGGAACAATTATTATTTATTTATTAACTATTCATTGGAGTGTTTTATAATATAAAGTTTAAATTTATTTGTAATGCAAGCGGAAAAAGATATTGAATTTTTTATTAAATGTTTTGAAATATTCATTTATAACACTTAACATTGATAAATAATTTGCTAGCAGAATTTTGTTTGGTGCTGAATTGACTTGAATTGAAATCGCACTATTGTTACAAATGTATTCGAATAATTATTTTGTTTATATGAAACTACTTAAAAAAATAAGCAAATATTATTATTATTATTATTATTACTATAAGTTTATAGTTTAAAACAATATGAAAAAGGACATGTTTACATTTAGTTATAGGATTTTTTTAAATAAAATAGTATCCATCTCATCTAGTCATTTAATTGTTGAATAATTGTCTTTTCTGTTTTCAATGTTTTTTTTATTACTCTTATAAAGCGGATGAGTTTTTCTATGAACTGCTAGTTAAATGAGAAAACATTATTTACTATTTGATAGCTCACTTATTGAGATAGGTTATAGATATTTATCATCAAGATTCAAGTAGTCACAGCAAAGAATAAATCAACATTTTGAAAATGCATATATAGCTACATATTTGTATGTTTGTCTTTAATAATTAATCGTAAAACTTTTTTTATATCTAGAACAAAACTTTTAGAAAAATACTCTATTAATACTGTAATAATTTAAAAATATATATTTATTATAGATAGTTACGAATGTCTCTCGAAAGCACAACGAAGCTACAATCAAATGTGAGGTACAGAATGAAGTTGGCAGCAGTGCTGATTCTAAATCACTGGACGTATCCTGTGAGTGATATTAATTTATTAATAATAAGTAAGAAAAATAAAATGAGACGATATATTACAGAAAATTTTATAAATAAAACAATATTAATATAACGAAGAACAATATTCCTTCAAAGGCATATTTTCTTTCCTTAATTGAAATAACGTTATAAAGAGATATGCAATATTTGTTTGGAATTAATAAAATTGTTTGATATAGAAAATGAAATTGAAATATGATTTACAAATGTAATACTTTTATATAATTTTCAAACGAGATTTTAAACATACACTAAAGGAGTAAAGACGAATCATTTAAAACTTCAGTTACTCTCATTATCTCATATTTTTTTCTGACATTTGTTATTGAGGAGGAGGTAGTTTAAAAAAGAATTGAACATTGACAACTAATTATTATCATTGCGTTTTTTATTAACGAACGATTGTACTTTTATATAGATGGTCCAGCATTTAAGGTTAAACCACGAAACGTGGAAGGTGACATCGGATCCGTGGTAACACTAACATGTTCGATAGAAGGTCACCCGCAACCTAAATTATTGTGGTTAAGATACGAACAAGATAAAGTCATTGTGAGTATGTTCTCTTGATTATATATATATATATATATATATATATATATATATATATATATATATATATATATATATATATATATATAAACATACATATATATATGTGCGTGTTGTCTAAAATGCATCAGCATAATATAATGATATAAGAATAATTTAAAGCGCATTTAAAATGTTATTTAAAACATATAGTAGATCGATGAGTATAAATATGTATATGTATATAGTCAGTGTATAAGAGTAATATGTTTATGTATTTGCATATATGTTCAAATATTACATAATACTTGAAGAAATAATAGTACATTTGTAAGTTAATATGCATTTAAATAAATTAAAATTAATTAAGATAAAATTATTTACATTGTACATATAAATAATAATTTATTTAATGTACATAAATATTGATATGTTTATTTTAACTTTATTTATATAATAATATAAAAACATATGCATCTTTAGTGAATGGGAGGATAATAATATTATAATTTTTTAGAGGGTTGGTAAATCGCCAAATTTAACAGTAACAATAAACAAAGAAACGGCTGGTCAATATTGGTGCAGAGCAAGCGTAGAAGGCTATCCAGATATAGAGTCACCTGCTATGGTCTATGTCAAAGGTATTAAGATTCTAGCTATATTAAAGAATATAATATTATAAGTATGTAAGACTGCATTAATGTATGTTTGCTCATATACTCGTATAAATAATTAATCTGTATCATATGAAGTTAAACTAATTTAATAATTGAGACAAGAATCTTTACAATCTAATTTTGAGAAAGCACGATTGTTACAATCTTAACAAATCTGAATTCCTAACAAACACATGAGCTAAGAAAATGTTTCACAAGAAAATACACAAGTTTACAAAGCAAGC
The DNA here is from genome assembly GCA_916720795.1 of Danaus chrysippus. Taxonomy (NCBI): domain Eukaryota; kingdom Metazoa; phylum Arthropoda; class Insecta; order Lepidoptera; family Nymphalidae; genus Danaus; species Danaus chrysippus. Next base: position 1,169,799 of record CAKASE010000069.1, read on the forward strand.
GAAATTTAAATCTCGCCATGACGTCATTTGCGCCGTCATTTTGTTGCAAAACTAAGAGTTGAAAACTTGCGGAGTTTTCGTTCCGTAAATTTGACACATTGTTCAGCGAACGACTAAAGTTACATGTTAGAATTATTGAAGTGACGTAATTGTAAAAACTTTGAGACCTAATAAGACCTGGTTTTACAAAGTTATGGTTAAATAAAGTCTGGTTTATACACCAAGTTTGTGAACTGGTTCATACTAACTCCTACTGTTTAATTATAAAGCTTATTACGCTATGGAATATTTCGTGCCTGATTTACAGAATGTTATATTAGTCTTGATATATTTTTTGAAGGTCCTCCAAGAATTATTTCTAATCAAACTCAATATGGCGTAGAAGGTGGTAGTGTGAGAATCGAGTGTGTCGCTTTTTCTGTTCCCAAACCCGATTACATTATATGGTCATTTGGTGGCAATGAAATAAACTCATTCCACAATCATGTAAGTATTGTTAAATAATATACCTTTATTGCTGTTGATATGAAGATCTTTTTTGATATATTTTTAACAGATACCGAATACTAAGTGGTTCATAAAATTTGACGAATATACATAAAACGTAACCAGATTTATAAAAATATTAACGAATAATAATTTAAAGAGGATTTGAATAAATTTCAAATATTACCATTGCAATATAAAGTATTTTATCCGTTACTACATATGTCTGTTGATGTCTGGCTATTACATCATAACTCTTAAAATTTTGCGATGATTTTTTTCCTCTAAAACTTTAATACTACTCTCTACTGAGAGTACTACTGTAGTAGCCTTAATTATATTTACTTAATATCAGTCCAGAATTGTAAGATTATCAGCTCTATTCCAATATGATATCAGGAATTTTGACCAATGGTTATACAATAAAGTGCTTCAGTCAATATTAGTAATGAATGGATGGTTTTAAAAACTATTTATAAATGATAATATCAATAGCATATATTAACTTCATATAAAATGTATCTATGTTGGTGTAATAAATGAAATGTATATGTCTCAGGAATATGCGTTTCTCGAAGAGTCTCTGCCAGATGGTTTAACCAAATCTTCTCTTGTTATAAGAGAGAGTAAAACAAAACACTTTGGCAGCTACAATTGTAGTGTTTCCAATGCTTACGGACTTGACAGTCTGGAAATACATCTTATACCAGACAGTGAGTATGTTTTATTTAATTGTAATAGTTGAAAATTAATCTATACTAATATTATAAAGCTGAAGAGTTTGTTTGTTTGTTTGAAAGCGCTAATATCCGAAACTACAGGTTCGATTTGAATAATTCTTTTTGTGTTGGATAGTCCAGTTATCGAGGAAGGCTGTGGGCTATATAACATTACGCTAGGACCAATAGGAGCAAAGATATAGTGGTAAATGTGTAAAAAACGGGAGAAATTATTTCATCTTTGAAGCCTTCCGTTGCGTGCGCCGTGAAAACTAAATCTAAACTAAAAATAATAGCTCTTTTAATGATCTAAAAAATAGTCCGCGACAGTAAATGTCTATCTTTTAAGATTAACTCACAAAAACCGGTTTTATGGTACCTAATTTGGTCGAAATAATTTGTTAAAGTTGTATCAACATAATAATATTAATCTTTATTCAAATAAACAAATAAATATGTTGTTAGTTAAGAGTACTTCATTGTGAATTAAAAAAAAGATAGGTTTTATCCTGAAAATTCTACGGGAACTCGACCATTCCGAAAACCCCGCAAGAACGGCAACTATGTGGGAAGAACCAAAGAAAATCTGCCGGAAGTCACTATTCCACGCGGACGAAGTCGCGGCAAAAGCTAGTGTTCAATAATTAACATGTTTTCTCAATTCTATTATTTTAGGCTTTTTAATCTTTTAAATAGATTCAACTGAAAATCACAAGTAAATATTTTATTTTAAAATTTGTTACAGAAACGATGCCTTTAATAATATTTGTTATCGGTGGATCGGGAGCAACGATACTTATTCTAATAATAATGTTAATTGTAATGCTATGCCACAAGAACTCAAATAAGAAAGAAAAAGAAGAGAATATAACAGAAATATCGAAAGAAGATAAATTTAAAGACGGTGACAGTTCAAATATAAGTGACTTAAAATTGGAATTAAGACAAGTTGAAGGAAACTGCGAAATGGTGAGAAAAATCCTAAAAATTTCCCTTCTATACAGTTTTCTTAATTTTCTATCAATATTGATTAAGTGCATGTGAGTGAAAATAATCTACAGTCTTTCTCTGTAAAGCAAAAAAATAATAATAAATTATTTATTAAAAATAAGAAACTAAATATGTAAGTTATCTGATATAATATTTCAATACAATGAAATAGGAATGTCGGGTTAAAAGGCCTTTCTTTAAAGACGATAGATAAAATTATATCTTTATATACATATATAATTTCAAAGCTATATATAAATTAATGCCCTATCTCAAGGATCATTCGACTGGACCTGAGTTGGACATGCGTTCAGCTCTCCAAATAACCAGCAATCTTGGGTTACCACTGGCAGGACCTGTTCACGACCACGTGTATAGATACAGTGACGAATTCAATGTTCATGGATTTAAGGTTAGTTGTACTAAAGTAATTATTACACTGCTTAAGTTACATAAGACGTTGAATTAAAACCTATATTATGAGGTGGAAAACTAATGTTTAGTTATTGTATGATAAGTTACTTTTCAAATATTGCTACAGACATTTGTGTATGCAATGTATGAATAAGAAATTATTTTCGAGTCGGTTAGTTATTAATTAATTATTGGCAAGTGTACAGCAAATGTATCTAAAAGGTACTAAAATTACTCGATATTTACTAAATCGGAAATTAGAAAGAAACAACGTATTAATGTGAACAAAATTAAGTTTTTTTTAACCTGAAAACCATATTCATGAAGGTATCTTCTTTAACTCAATGCACCCTTGAGAGGCAGAGCAAATGTGATAGCGCTGTTGTGATGTCAGATTATATGTCATGAGAACAACCTTTGGGATTTATTTGTTGCCGTCTCAAGTCTGAGAATCCGAAATAAACTTCTAGATTCTAAAATTTACAGAACAGTCTGTGTAAATAATTTTCCAATGTAAATAAAATCTTTAAAAAAAAGCAGGTTTATATCCAAGAGTAGTACAAAAGTTTTAAGTTTAAACAAGCTATTCATTTAATAGAAAATATTGAATTTTCACTGTCTGAATACTGTAATCCTTAAATTATTCCGAATGCTAATACACTATTATAGAAAAAAAATAACAAATTCATTAATATGGTCTTTTAATAAAGTAAAACGTTGTAGCAAAATGAAATTTGATTGGAATATAAAATGCTGAACATGTATAAAATTCTGTCATAAACAATTTATTATCTTTCATTTTAGGATTTTCATTCTATAAGGTTATAAAAACACTGTAAATAATTTAATTAAGTTTGTTTATTTCGTTTACAATGTTGAAGAAGGTATCAGATTCTACTTAACCGAATTTATCCAGGCTGTAAATACAAATTTCCCTTATTCGTCGAAAGCATTAGCGACTATCAACAAGCAGTAACGAACCGATTACTGATCGTGCCTTGGCGTGATGCCATTGCTATTCAATGAAAATGTACAAATTTGCCGTTGAAATACATATATTTTGCTTATACACAGTCTATTAATTATGTTAACATGTACGGTGTATCATTAATTGTACATTATTTAAGTATTAGCTTCTTTTACTTCTACCTGGCAATTTCCCAGCCATAGCCAGGGTCTGCCTAATATGTTGTGAATAGTTTTGGCTAGTTGTATTTACGACCGGCCGCCTGCCTGACATCAACCCTCTTTGGGAATCAGCATTAATCAGTGATGTCTAAATACTCTTAGAAAGTACAAATGACTCAGAAAAATCACATTGGTACTTGCCCGGGCAAGGATCGAACCCGCGCCCTCGTGCATGAGAAGCGGGCCTTTTAACCACTAGGCAGCCACTGACTTAAGTATTAGCTTATGTGTTGTTTAATACTGCAATTCTTTTATTCGACCCATTTTTTTATCGTACAATCTTAAACTTAGAAAGTGAGTAGTATATTATGTGTTATGGAAAATTTTCTGAGAGTAAATAGTATCGAAATCCTGAAATATTTCGTATAAGCGTAAAGTTTTATGTTTTTGGCTCGAATTGCCACTGATTTAGTAGTATATCCATTTACAAATGGTCATACTCTGCCATGTGTTACAATCGCCGTCTATTTGTGTAAGTCAGCGCAAAACGACAATGACGGATTATTGTACCAGTGACAATCTCATGTCTGTACTAACCTACCGACTATCATGTTCACGAATGTTGAATGTTACAAAATTTAGATAATCGCGGTACATAAAGCTGCATTTAGGTATATTAAGAAAATATTATACAACGCCGTGCATTTTCAACCCAACTATGTATAAATCTCTGTCAACTTGTAAATTTGTTTGGCGTTGCTATAAATTCATTGTCAGTTGCTATTTGTCTAAGTGACAGACAATGACGAATTGTTTTAGGACCCTGATAGTTTTCTACTAAACAGTGATGACATGTGTTTGGAGGCTGATGCATATAAAATATTTGATTATTAATATACGATTAGCATTTTAAATGATAGTATTAACATACAGAATAAGATGAGATCGTATAAATAATATCATTTTAAAACCATAACTAACCAAGCAAAAGATAACTAAGATTATTTCTTATTCATCAACAATGTAACAAAAATTCAATACGATGAAATAGAAAAACTTTTAAAATAAATTTTAAATTCCATCTTTATTTAATAACATTAAAATCGTTCGCTTTCCAAGTTTATGTACTTTTCTTGGCCTCCTACATTAATATAATTCAGAAAGTTCACAATTTGAGTTATTTGTATCTTGATAAGTTTGTGAAAGGAAGTTTCTTAATAATAACTATGGCGGAATGGAGATTTTAATTATTTTAGATCAGGGTACTCGGGTTTCTTCAAAGTAATATTGTAAAATATGAAGCTCTGTAAAGTATATTGTGAAACAGTTTTGATTACAGCCTTTTATTACATGTATATTAGAGGTTCAATAAAGCTTCAATAATTTCTACAATCCCTACTAATATTATAAATGCGAAAGTAACTCTGTCTATCTGTTACGATTTCATGCTTAAACTACTGAACTGATTTTAATGAAATTTGGTACAGAGATAGAATTGACCTTGAGAAAGAACATAGGATAGTTTTATCCCCGACTTTTGAAAGGTTCTCTTGGAAACGTTATATAACCGAACTCCAAGCGGGCGAATCTACGCGCGGAAAGCTAGTAAGAATTATAAATGTAAATATTCAGTAGCAATGACTTTGAAACGATAAAATATATTTGTATTTAAAAACATGAAGTTAAACGAAAATTTTCTGTAATTTGGAACAAAATATTTAAAGTGGATAATCAGATTAATTTATTTGTACATTTTCTTACCTTTATTGTTTCATTATAAATTCGACAGTGAAATAATTTGAAACGTGCCCTGAATACAATATACCCATGCGTAATTTGATACCCGGCCCCATGAAACTAAATTATAATATTTAACGAGTAAAATTAAGTACAAATATTATTACAAACAATTTATTACTCCCTATTTTCTTTAGGAATGTCTTTGAAATATATCTTCAACACGTTTTCGTATGTAGGAAAATTTAATACGATTGATAGTACAATATTACAATAGTACAATAATTCATTTATATTTCTTCTAGAATCAAGATCAAAGTAAAGGCTACGTCCCATACGTTGACTATTCTAGAGATTACGCTCCTCCCACTAATGATTCGATGACTGGATCTTTATCCAGGAGTACTGATGAATCCACTTACCAGAGTCACTGTGGATCTTTGAACCGGCAAGGAAGTTGTGGCAGATTAGGAGGATTGGTAGGCCCGGATGGTAAGTATTCATTTAAAATCAAATAGTGCTTTTACTGTATTACGTTATATTATTCCAATTTTAGAATTATATACTATATGTATTAATGAGATCTAAGATTTTCGCGAATATTATTCATTTTTCAAATGAAACTAATATTTTTCGGATATTCACATCTCGTCTGTCCGCGATGACGGCTGCTGTAAAGTCACCGAAACCTCAGGAGTATGTAGTTTTTTATCAAAAATAAATTTGTATAGTATATCTAAAAAATATTAGTTTCATTTAAATTATTATATGTATTATCCGAAATCTTCATCATTTTTACTGCCTAGTTGGCTATGATTTGAATTTCAAAATATTTTCGTATGCATCACAGTTATACCGATGGCAAATTCAGGTGTGGTTATGACAGGAGTAGACGTAAGATATGCGGCGACGTATGGCAATCCTTATTTGAGAAGCAATGGAGTTGGTAAGGAAATTTTTGATCTTTTATTGATTTTTTTTCCATGAAAAATACTTCATATATCTTTTACTTATTCGTAGGTTACGTTCCACCTGTTGGTAATTCGGCGAAAAATGCACCACCTCCGTACTACACACTGCGAAATACAAATCAACAACCCAGTACGTTATTCAATAGACTTATTATAATATTTAATTTTCGTTATATGTTCAATAGTTTTGTTTTATCTAATTAAATTATTTAAAGGTCCGTCAATGTCGTCATCAATAACGAATTCTTTTACAAGCCAGATCACACCTCTACCTAATAATGCTCAACCACAAGTAAGTAACTAAAATTCAATTTTTATTTTGTTTCGTTAAATTTATTTATTACGATATTATTTCATATTTAAAAATTAATTGAAAGATAAGAATTCAACAAATTTAATTAGATATAAAAAAATAATAAATCTATGTAAACTATTGTATATATTGTTTGTATACATTTGTGATTTTTGTTGACTTTGACTATCATTTCATTTCATTCAGGTGCCTAAAACGCCGCCAACGAGTTCTATGTACATTTTACAAAACGGACAAAATTCTATGAATTCATCAATTATATCAACCAAAGGTAAAATATCAATTATTTTCATAAACTTGTTATATCAACGATTATAGCGTGTTATCTACATATGAGAAAATAGTTAATTGCTACATATATTTTTTTATGTACATAACTGCTGCAAGTAAGTGTTTGCTGAAAGTGACTAAATAAATGTGATTTGAATGTCATTTCTCATACTGTCAGTAATACATCTCTTTAAGATCTTTATAACAATATCCAATAAACTCTGAATTTAATTAGTCTTGTTCACAATATGATGGCTAGTCTCTAGCTTTCCTCTCATGGCGAGTTATTAATTTAAATTTAATATTTAACACAACTATTTACTAAATTATACCATCTCATTAAAGCCTCTGAAAGTTTGAAACTTCTCTGGTATCAAATATACTTCAGATAATCAATTCAATCTATTTGCCCTTGAGTCTTATAATAGTTTTACAAAGAGAAGCTTCCTCAATATTGTTAATAATTTTACTTCTTTATTTGCCTATTAATTTGTCTATGTTAATACATCATGTTAAGGTTAAAATAAAATGTAATATTCATAGCATATTTTGTAAAGTGTCATTTAAAAAATTTACCAAACGCTTCTCAAAACCGATTCACAAATAGCTATTCGTGATAGAAATTTCTTACTTTATATTTTATCAAATTGTAATTAACAACAGCAGAATTCGCACACTTTACAATTTACAAATAAACCTCCATATAATTGAATAAATATTGAGAAAATACGTCTTCATTTGAATTAAACAACCATTACATATAACCACTTCACAATTACTCTTATGTACGTATAAAATGCTATATTGAAGGTTCACAGTTAATAAATATTGAAATATGAATATATTTGTTTTACGATTGCATCAAAAATGAAGCTTAGATTAAAAATTTTGATGTAAAACAAAGGAGAATAAATATATTTCAGTATTTTTTTTTAGCAAATGTTTATTAATTGCTTCCAATTTAATGCCTCGATTGAAATTGAATCCACAAAAAATAATCCCGAAATCGTTTTGAGAAACGTTTTATTCATAATTTATTTTATTCATTTTCAGGTTCCGGAACTCACGTATAAATGAAAGTATAAATATACTTTATTAATTAGAGCACTGATACTCAAAAGCCTAACTGAAAGCTTTAAGTAAAAAATATCAAAGATATAAATGTCAAAGAAAAATGGTATTGAGAAGTCGAAGGCTATAATTAAACAAGAAGATAGAAAAGGGTAACAATAATACGTATATTCCTTCCAGCCAAATTATAACAGAAAAATATTAAGGTTTATTTTTAATCATTAGAAATTTAAAATTTTCTCTTTTATTTCAATATTTATATGCTATTTAACCATCAATTTTTATTTTCTTGACTTATTTGTGATTAAAGTTTCTATCTGATCAAAATTAAAATATTTTTTTAGCTTGTACATACATTATAATATTCTTTTTAAATAGCTTTAAAGTATTTGTGGTTTTTAAATAATTTTGTAATAGATATTAAATAAGACTGATATATTATTTTCAATTACAATTTAGATCATTAATATTTTTTTTATATTTTGGTATGATTTGTTTATCGCATATCAAATCATCTATATAATTAAATTGCTTTTATGTTTAGTAAATAGTAATGTATTTTTATTACTTTCTTTACTATTTAATATTTTTTTCAAATCATATGAATTTTGAAAGAAACCTTTGAAAGTTCCCGATTGAAGACTGGCTATGTTTAATTTTAATAGTAAATTATTTAAGTGAATGCCAAAAAACTCTTAAAAATCAATATGATTGCAAGTAATATAAGTGTGTAAATAAATTGATTGAATTACTTGAACTAGTTATATGTAGGATTATGTGTTTCGATTCTTAGATACGTTGATTTGATATGAAGTGAAAATAAAAAGATTTTGACAAATGTGTTATGTTATTTAATTCCCTATATAGAACACAAAAGAAATATATCACCAGTAAAAATATAATGATTGTTTCGCACTACAAAAAGGATCAACAATAACTCTCAGCCCCCTAAAGGGTTAGGGAATTCATAAGCGATTTGAGGGTGTCCTTTATTCAAGACTATGAGAGCGAATACGACTCGAGTGAGTGGAAAACTTCTTATATTGCAAATGTTTGCATTCTTTCCGATCAACATTTACAGACTCTTAGAGTATCGAACCTTTCAGAAGTTTTTAATGAATCTTTTGAATGACGCTTTCAAATCTTTTGGATGAATTATAATTGTATTGAATATTGGGTTTTTGTGTCATATATTCTGACTATTTGTATGAGGCGGGAGGAATTTAAAGATCCATGAATTGATTTATCTACGTCTGATAAATCTGTTGTGTATACAGTAATGGATATTTTTAATTCTTCAAGGTACTCTTTACTAATCATTGTGATAAAATACATTGAGTAGAACATCCGATATAATTCCTTGGTTGAAACATTTCGTGAACAGGGCTTGTTGAAGATACTGTCTTATTTGAGAGCGTGTGAAGAGGTGTAGTATGAATATTTTAAGTTATTTACTTACATTAAAACGAAAATTTTATAAATGGAAACAAACATAATAGAAAGGAGTTTGTTTTGCTACAAAGAAATTGTTTTAGAAAAGTCATATCAATCAAGTCACTAACATGATAATTTGTCTTGCTATTTATTAAACGACTGAGGAATGTATAACTAAGCATATCAATAATTCTTTTGCGTTCTGAAATAAGGCTACAAAGTGTCTGTTAATATTTTTAAATGTTGTTATAGTAATATAATTTTATTCAAATATATGTACTTAAAACCTTTATTGGATTAAGCCGTAGGGATTTGTCATTGAACAGGAACATTCCTTTCGACTAGTAGAGCTAGTAACGACGAGTTATAAATAAAGCCATTTCAAATAAATCACTCTAGAAGTAACAAAATTTTGTTTATTCAATATTCATAAACAAGTGCCTCAACGTACACATTTTTTTTTCTTTTATTGTAACCTGATATTACATTTGTTCTACACAGAAAAATATTTGAGTATGGCTTTTAAACAACACAGTACTTTATAAGGAATTATTATTTGCTACAAGGTTATTTTTTAAGACAACTGTTGACGTACAATACAGAATTTAATTTTACAACATCAAAACAGCATAAATAGTAAAAAAATGGATAGAAAACATAACATTGAAATTTATTCATATTTTTGATTTACAAACTTCTTTGTTTGCAGTACTACGGTAAGTAGATTTAACGATACAATAATTTAAAAAGGTTTAAAATTTCTGGTGATTATTCTAAATGTTTGCAAGTATGCTACAAAAGTAAACGACAAATTATTTATGCAGTTTTGTATTGAGCAATTTAATTTGACCAAACACGCTACATTGCCTTCTTAAAATACTTGCTGAATGACTAATCATTATTATTATTTTAAATGTTTTCAACGTAGTAAATTTAGAACAATCTAACTTATATCTCCATTGAGTGAATAAATATATTCTGTAGCGTCTGCATGTAGTTTGCTTGGTTAACACTAATGACGTTAAAACACAGATTCAATTCTCATTCACACATCAGTGTTACTGAATATCGCTGAAACTCTCTCTAAAATAGTAGCAATAATAATCTAAATTTTATTAACTATGAGAACAGAATGACTAAATTTAACAGAGTTAAGATAAATTACTCTAAATTCAATGCTTTAATTTAAAGATTTCACCTGTAACGAAAATGCAGAATTTAGTTAGTTATTACTATTTATGTAGATTGTTTCTGCTTTTCCTACTAAAATAATAAAAAATAATCTTTCCCGAGACTTTCTAAGAAATACAACTTAGTGCCTTGTCAACTTTGTGAAATATGAAGTGATAAAATGTTAATAATATCGAAAAGGAAAATTATCACAACGGATTTGTATTTTGTACGGATCCTGGATTAGAGGGTTCAAACTATAAAAAGTTTAATCATATAAATATTTTCGTAAGTACTCATTTAAATTAAACAAAATTATTCTGATAATACTATTTTTTTATTATTTATGACTAAATAATACCCACTCTTTAATTCGTTTTGTACTTTGTAGCAACGGTGATCAAGGGCAGACGAGATGAAAGTGTTCACGGTTGTTGCAAAAGGAACCAGAACGTCGGGATTATGTAGTTCAAAAATAATAAACAAACGCGTGGTATCATCCGAAAAACTCACTTTCATATAGAAGATTTACAAATTTTGTATTATTTATACATTAAATTCTAATAACTTTACTGATGTCAACATTGTATAATTATTTTTAATGCACATTATTAAACAAAATGCCATCGTAATAAAATATTCTTTTAATTTGAATTGACGTTCATATATTATACTAACCAATATAATACTAGAGTAGCTAAGTATTGTCTGATGTAAGAAGTATAGTGTGCTTTATATTAGCTGTTTCTAAGTTTTCAGTAACAATCAGAATTGTTAGTTAATCCTTAGCGGTTACATGTATACAGTCGTCTTTTGACTTGTGCTAAACTGTCTTACGTTCAACGCAATGAAGTTATTGTTGTTAATCTTGGAGAAATTCTATTTTAATATTAGTTATGTAATATTAAATGTAATATAAAATATATTTTTTTAATGAATTTAATATTGTACATATTGTTAATACAGATAAGACGTTTGCAGGTGATGACGGTTGCTGAAAAGTATCCAAAAAGTTGGGAGTATATATATACGAAAGTAAAATCGCATAGTACATCCGAAAAATATTTTTTTCATTTAAATGAATAAAACTCGCGAAAATCTTAGATGGCAAATAATCTTTTATCCTCAATAATCATACGAAGTTCTTACAGCACAAATAGTATTTAATGAGTAAACACTTGAAAATGTCTTAATTCTGTAACGAAGTAATGAATACAATAGTTCAGGTGGCGAAGTCGATAATGGCACCTTCACCGTGTTTTTACTTTATTTGTTCGGAATGTTCGAAACCTTTGTTGTATTAGTACTTTATTGGAGAAAATAAGATTTTCTGAATCACGTCAACCTAAATAATATTATTCGTGAAGCATATAAATCAAAAGGAAACCTTTGAAGCCTTTTAATAAATATCATAATCTTGTTTATTATTATTTCAGTGTGTATGTACTTCGAATATTACATGTACTTAACATACATGTTAAATTAAAAAAAAGTTTTCTTTAAAATATCTTTTAAAACTATACAATTAATCTATTCAGATATCGGTTATTACATTTCTGTTATCTTAACTAGCCTTACTGCCTGACGTCACTTGAGATTGAACGTAAACACTGCACTAGATTGCTGGGCTTCCAATAGTTTAAAGCGGTGTTCATACTTATAAAATATAAGGAGAATATTCAGAGAAACTATAAGATAATGAAGAATATTCATTATTTATAAAATAAGATAATGAAGACAAAAATAAAATTTCTTAATTTGGTGTCTTTTGAAATGTATATTAGGTAAGGCGAGATAAAGATTTTTTTTAAGTTAAGCTGAAGGTTAATATCTATAATAATATTATAACTTAGTTACTTTAATTCATATTTTAAGTAGTCATTTGACGAACTTAAAAATTTAACAGTGTACAATCTCCTCTAGTCCGACTTCAATAAGGAAATTGCATAATAGTTCGGCTCGGTGTCAATTGGATTTGCAGCTCCTGATATTACAAAGCGATGGATATATTTAGGTCTCTTGGATTGAAATATAGTTTTCATAATCAGAATTGAGTTATATTAATGAAACATCTTATATAAAAAACAAAACAGCTAAGCTAGATTAGTATAATGGCTTTGTTATACCAATTTTACAGGCTGGTAAAGATTTTGAAAGGACTAAGCAGTTAAAAAGAGAGAATGAACAATATTGTGTAAATGAAATCATAGGAACGGAGGTTAAGTGTATGAAATCTTTACAATATCTTAGAGTTTTTTAATTATCGTCTAAACCTTGTATCTATCTTAAACTTGCTAATGTATCTAAACATTTTTTTAAGCCCTCACTAGTACCTATTTTTTTTGACAGATGTCATTTTGTTTACATTCCTCTATGTGTCTAGTTTTTTTTTTTTGTTATTGATACATATGTAATATTAATTTAGAGTTACAATTCAACGAGCATATATTAAACTATTTCTAAAAATTTTAGATAAATTAAATGATTATATCTAATTCAGAAATAGGTCTAGTAATAAAGATTTCTGTTTATTGCATTTTTTGGATTAATATTAATTTCTATGCATATGTTTGTAACATCTTCTGTAATTGAAAGTATACAATCTCACAGTGGATCATTTCTATCTTCTAAATATTTGACAGTTAATACTTAAAAAAACAGCCATACCTCTGTATGGTTGTATGGCTGAATAACCTTAAGACCGTTATTTTATAAAAAAAAAATATGCCAAAATATAAAAACACAAACCACTAATATTTGTGAATACGTAGTTTCACAGAAGCTTCCGAAAATGACAGCTTAATGTCGCCCGGAATTAATTAAATCCTTGCTGGGTAAAGCATTTGCTAGAACTATTAATAATAATTTATGGAAATTCATCCCGAAATAGCGTTAGAACTTTTTAAACGTACTTACTTTTGTGAGACGTATATGTATTCCACAAATTTCTAAGAAAAACTCATATAAATAAACGATATCAAAGGGTTTAAATGAATTTTACATTGAGTGGATAAGACAAAAAGTATTTTAAGTAATAGGACATATTATTATTATTAATCAATTGATCATTTATAAATTTCAATTTGATCAAGAGCTCGGAAAGAATTTTCAAAGTTAATATATATTGTTTAATTTTATCGTTTTAATAATTTTATCAGAAACTTGTAAAACTTTATAATACGTAAGTTATAGGCCAGTAAGTTAATAAAATTATTATTTTACCACAACAGCTCGAAGTAGATCACGATAGCTTAAGTTAAATCGACTGAGTTTTGTTACTTCATAGGGTGCAGATTCGTATCTTGCTAGTGACTATAATTTTTTACCTACAATGATTCAACTATAAATATCAAATATATTCCTAAGTTTCTAAGTATTTATTAAGTCCTAAGTTGATATACAAAATAGAATTATATAATGATATATGTATGCCTAACATTAAAGATCTTTTCCTATTTATTATGATCTCTTTAACAAATAATTCAACATAGTAATGAAATTATCATTATTTTCACAATATGGTACACGATAATAAATATTACTAATAGTTTTTGGTTCCAACTGTAAGCTAGTACATGTTAAATTTGCGTTTCAATTAATTTCAGGTTTAAAATGCTATTCTTCATTTTATCAAAATAAAAATAAATCAATAGTGATGACATTGTTCTCTTTGTAATAATGGTAATATAAATCAAACACATAAACCCGGAAACGTAGTATTTCCACTTTACATTCATTTAATTTCTTGAAGACATAAACCAAAGTCAATACAATCTTCAAAGTCGATTTTACTTTACGATAACGATTACGAAGTTTATACGTCTTGGATTACTTTACATTTGTATAATGTAGTTTTTGTCAATGTCAATAAAAACTTTACTTATAAAGTTTTTATTGACAAGATTATGAATTGGTTTAATTAGTAGCAATGTTGATTACTTAAATTGCTAATCGCATGGTTCTTTACTATCGTTAGCAAATCTATTAAAAGTTAATGAAGATTCTATGCTGTACTTTCAAATATATCGGATCTATATACAATCTTTTTGTTATAATACTTAAGACAGATATTAAAATGGTAAATATTATAGGACTCATATGCTATTTTTAAGTCGTTGTGGCCTGGATGTTATGGTTCGAAACCAGGCAAGTACCAATGTGATTTTTCCGAGTCATATACACTTTTTGAGAACATTTAGATACCAGTGAAACAAAGCATTGTGAGGAAATCTGGGCTTATTAATTTAACTATAAGTTATAAAATCGCATATCCACCTTAAGCAGGCATGATGATTAATGCTATAACCTTCTTCAAGAGAGAGGTCTTGCTAAGTAGTGGGCTCCGATAGTCTGATGATGATGATGATTATCGTAACTTTTCTATATATAATGAATAAGGTGAATATTTGCACAGAAAATGTTTTATTCTGTTTTATATAATTAAAATATTATGCTTTAAAATAATTTTAAATTCACACAGCAAGTTGAAATTCACCACTTCTACATTATTTTAATTTTATAAGTAGACGAAGAAGCAAATGGTCTACAAGCTGCATAACGGCTACTATAAACTAGCGTTTCTTATAGTTTTGCCTTTAGGTATGGTGCCTTGCTCTTAATACTATTGGAAAATATAAAAACGTGATAAAATGACGATTAATAAGAGACTCATGGTGTGCTAAATATTTTAATGGATTAAGGCTATTACTTCTGCTAATTGATGCTTTCGTCAATGTAGTAATCTAGAGAAGATTACCAATTTGACAATCCATTGACGATTCTGATTACCAAATTGACGAGGCTCATATTAGATTCCAGTCCATTATTACAAATGATCTATGTATACCTAAAGATAAACAGGTCTCATAATAACTTAACAAACTTTGAGAATATTTGGACAGAATACATCTTGCCTTTTTATGACCATTGTTAAATTTTATATTTAGTTTTCTAGAGATATTTTCTTCATAATTTATTTACACAGGTGTAAGTTAAAGCAATTGAGTAATTTTTACGTTGTAAATGTACAATTTGTATAAGTATTAAAAATATAAGTTGCATTAATTCATAAGATTTATTTTGACATCTACAATATTAAAGTGGACCATCCTTAAATAAAGGCAAGTATTGAAATTGTGTCTCATTTAGTTTCTAAAAGCAACATTAGAATACGTTACGTTTCTTGGAAAGTAGCATGTGTTGAAATCTTTTTTACATCTTAAGGAAAATTTCTTACCAAGACTTGTTTTGTGCTCATAATTCTAATTATAGTTAAACAAAGGAATCTTTGTGATAATTCGATGACTTAGAAATTTAAGATACTGGCTTATACGGAGATATTAGTTGTTCAATTAAATAGTGACAATACATAGCCAATAATATGGAATGTGAATGTGATTTAAAAATTACCCAACAAATTCAGAAGTAATCTCAATTGCTAAAAAAGTAAACTGATGTTAATGCTTTTACAAATAATTATGTTTATATAATTATTAGGATTTGCAGTTTTCATAGTTCTACGCAAGTTTCCAAAATGATTTTGGCGGAACTAAATGTGACATCATACATAACTGTATATATGTACAATATACATAGTTTATTCCAAAAGAGAGACCATTTAATACAAATATGGACTCTCTAAAATATATACAACACTTATAATAATTAAAACATTTAGTAAGCCTTGGCACAAAAACAGTATTTTTTTCATAAAAAACATGATTCAAAATGTTTGATTCCCAGCACGTTGTTTTATTTTGTTTTATAAAATGTGACATTTTGTTATTCGATGGCAATTATATAGTTCATAAATTAAAAGAGATTTTTTAATTGAACAATTTTTTACTTCACTTCATGCGATCTGAAACGCGGGGCAAAGCAACGCTCTAATAAACACAAACAAAATTGATTACATTGTTCACACTAGCTCGGAACAGCAGTATGCAATGAGAGACCATTCAATGATTGAAATAATCCTATTATTAGTTTAAATACAAAAATAAGTTAATATTTATATATGGTCATTTGGTAATAGTTCAGTCAGAAACAAATGAAAAAAAACAATGACTTGTGAGTGATAAAATGTCTATTTATAAGCCTATTCACATCACTTAATGCACGTAAACGTATGAATAAAAAATATTTACCTATTTAATTTAGCAGTAACAATTGTCAGTTTCAATAAATGTCATATAAAAATTGTTATTGGAAATAATAAGAATAATTAATTTATTTGTTAGAGACATAAAAAAGAAGTTAAAAATGCGTCAAAAGACTACAATAATGATATTTTTTCATATCTATTTATAAATCACGAATACAATTGGATTATGCAGCATTATTGTTTTGACTCATTATTATAATGAATTTATTTGAACTATGTATAATTCGATGAAATATCATTTTGTACGATATTAATCAAAAATGGTGATCACGAATTTCATTAGCTATAGCATAGAGCGATCACAGTATAGCGGAAATATCCAAACAAAGAGAGTATTGGTACAACAAATATTAATTGCATTAAGCTGAGCCTGAAAACAACAAAATGCATCTGAGCCTTTTTATTGCTACCTCTTTCGTTTATCTTTGGAAAAATTACTTTCGTGACTCGTTTATGAAACATTCTGCCTTTCGATTCTCCTTCGGCTATTCTGATAATATTAATTTAAGATCTTACTTTCTTATGTACTTTATTTATATGTATTCTTTAATAGTTTTAATATACATTAGAAATACATATTTTTTCTTCAAATATATCTTGACTAGTGAAATATTTTTATGAGTAATTTAATTAATTTTATTTATAAAAAACTGCTTTATTTCCTTTAGTTATTGAAGCTTCATTATTTAGTGCTACTAAAATTGGAGTTACCAGTTGTTTATCATGTCTATTGTATTAAATCAAATAAATAACAAATTTGGAAACTCACGCAGTAGTAGTAGTATTAGTAAGAAATAATACATAGTTACTTTGACTGCTTTTGAAATATTAACAGGCGCAACTAAACCTTTCTAAACAGTTTTGTTGTTCATAAAAAGGAACCCATTTTTGAAGTCTCCTCACTTGCTGTTTTATTTACTCATAAATCTTCCAGCATCTCCTTTCTTACTAAAATGTTCTATTACGCAAGTTTTATAAGTTTTATTTTTCTATGGTAGCGTGCGACGTCTCCCAATAGTTACGTTATAAGGTAAATAAAACTGGTTATCACTTTTGACTGAAGGTTTTTGGTAACCGACAGAATTGAGGCAACCATAGTTTAAAATGGACATATTAAGTATATCATATGTTTGTAACAAGACTAATTTTTATGTAAATCTTTCCCTTTTTCACCACTTGAAACTCGATAAGTTTTTTTGAAAGTTCGTTAAGATTTCAATGCCTTAATTTTCATGTCACTTAGAATAAATATTATAAAAAGTCTAGATTAAGTAAATTTGGATAAATTACTTTGTTAGCAGCAACTGTATTCTGAAGTACTGTAAAGTTTTGTAGATGATTGAAACCACATATTTATTACAATATTTGTCACATATGTATGTAACATATATGTAGTATGTGTATTTAATATTGCATATTTTACAATAATTTCCGCCCGCTTTTTTGTGATTTAGAACCTTCTTCGTCTTTCAATAACCCAAGAAACTGAGGATTGTATCCGAATCGAACTAAAATGTGGTTGACTTATCAACTACAACTCTTATGCCATTCGTCTTCTTTAAAAATCGTAAGAAACAATACTAGTAGAAGTATAGACTCCGGCATCGGTTTTCAGGATTTTTATTTGAAATTGCTTAATATTAGTTAATCGTGGTTCTTGAATTAATTCATAATAAGTGGGTAAGAGGCTTGTGCTTACAAAAAGAGTCCAATACATTACTTTTTTCCTGTTTAAAGTTAAGTATGTACATCCATAGTCCAAGAAATTAGAATTCATAGAACATCACACGCTATTTTACTTAATTATTTAGTTGAATTTCCTTTCCATATGTAATAATCGATTTTATTTTGAATTAAACATCTATAGAGGATATCTTTAAAAAATTGTAAGTATTTACAAAACACAATATTAATGTCAAAAAAAAATATTGACAGCCTAAGTGGATTAGAGAAAGGTACTTAAATAATTTTGCAACAAATACAACTTACTCATATTTTATTTTCCATTATTATAATATGTCATTTGAATAATATGATTAAACAATTTCACCCTCATTAAAATTATGATTAAATTAAGCATAATTAAATAAAATACATATTAATATAAGTACGCACTTCAAAAACTATGACATACTAAGCATATCAAGTACTAAATGGACTTAACGCTGCGAAAGATTAAGTTCATGACAAAAAGGATCTTATTTAGAGGTATCCAAGCATCAGATTCCCTTGGATTTACAGGATAATGCTGCAAATAGTACTGGCTAGCTTTATCTGGCGGCCATATTGTTTCACCTGATCATAAAAAATAATTGAATAGCGGGAAAGGGCGCTATAATATTATCATACTCGTAATGCAGGTACATATAGGATATACCGTTTCTAAGGCTTAACCTTTCGCAAATTGAATTTTAAATTATATAAAACAATTCCATTATAAGACTACGCTATTATTGTTATTGTTATGTGTTATTCTTGTCATTTGTAATAAATATTTTTTGACTTTTCCAACATTTATAGATTCACCCACAAATTTTATTTTATAAAAGAAAACTGTTTATAAATTTCACGAAGGTAAAATTGAGTTTTTTTTTCTCAAAATAAGCTAAAAAATTAATTAAAAAGCTATTAGAAAGCTACTAGAAAATTCGTAGGTTTTCTGAATTTTTGCACGACCTACAAAGGTTTATAAAATGTTGGCAGTGGTACAATTACAAATAACTAGATATGAATCTTATTTTATCAAAAATAAATGCAGAGAAGACTTTTTCAGATTTCGTACAACTGGGAAGCATTATAAATATTTCGCTATCTAGTTAACAGTGATATATGTCAATTCTAATTCTGTAATATATATGCTTATAACTGCTTATATATGATTTGTTTTATTAATTTTTATATTATACTTTCATTTAATATAAATATCTTATTTTTTATAGCAATTTCGTTTTCGCCTATGTTTTAAACCATATAACAAGATGATGGCTTTGGAAAGGAAACACTTGCCACTTACTAGAACGTTCGCGTATTCGCCAACAGCAATCACTTTTATTTATTTATTTCAACTTCAATAAGTTGCAGCCAACTTTTAAGTTTTCCGCTTATATTTCTTGGGACAATTTTCAAAAATGTATTATTATTTTTTTTAGTAAGGTTATGGTTATGATATTCATATAATTCTTTGACGTTTTCATATTTTATAAACTAGCATATATTTTTTAAGACAATTAAATTTGGTAAATATATAGCTTATGTTACAAGTAAATGAAAAAAAACTGTTTAAGTAAATTTTACTCTGATTTGAAAACACTGCAAAATATAAACTAAGACATTGCAATTAGTGAATAATGTTTTACCTTTTTTCGTTTCAGATCAAATTACCTTTCAATAACCATTAACTGAGCTAAATGTATTAAATTGGGCTGAAATTTAGATCAAAACATGATGAATATTTAAAATGTTTTCATAAAATCATTTCAAATAATACAATGGAAAGAAAATATACAAAGATAACATCATGATTAGACGTCCCATTTAAAATATTGCATATTCACAAAATCCATTTTGTATAAAGACGTACACTTCTCTCAACTACAAAATTTAAAAGCGAATTTTGCCTTTATTTATTTTTTAAAGTTCTGGTATGTTCTACTTATATTACATATGGAAAATGTTTCTCACATTTAGAGTATTAAATTCATTAATACGTACAATTGTATTTAAGAAAAATTATATGTTTTTAAGAATAATAGATTCTTATCTCATAATTAAGCTGTTCCAAAGGCTATGAAATTTACCTATATTATGTATAGATTAATGGTTTTGAAGATAGAATTATAGTTATAACCATATTGGTATGAATATATTTCTATGTAATGGTGTGTTATGTTCCCGCCGATTCCGTTTACTTGAACCAACACTGTATAATATAGGCCATCGTTTAATGCACGCAATACGCTCTGTCAGTATTATTATTGGCAGAAACAAGGAAAGTCACTCGGCCGTTTGAGACATTAAGACCAATTAAGTATTTAATAGTCCAATGGCATGCTTTATGAATCTGTGTAATTGATGATTACATTTCGGCTTTATCAGTAAAGTTGAGTAATTTAATTAGTATCTTTGTAAAAAGTCATGTTACAGCTGAATAAAATAAACTATCTTTTATTAGCATTTGATATATTATGCTATATACGTCGTTGTTCAGACTTTTATTAACCCCCATGTATCATATGTATTTTGAAAAAACTATAAGAATTTTGTGATTAAGACGTAAAAGGTTATATATATTTTTTAAATATAAGTAAGAAGATACAGCTTTCTATTATGTTGCGAGCAGTGCCTGCTTCCAATAATTACTTCAGTTATCTTGAATCATTTTACATAATACTTAAATTTTGCAGCAAAAGCGTATTTTTCATAGAAATTTACAGTTGTAAATTGGGTATTAAAAAGGTTTTAAAATTATGGCCCATGTGAAAATTGTAATATATTTCTTTGAAAATTTTGTTTATGTTTAAAAACATAATAATTTCATTTATTTATAGTATATATTGGAACATTTCTTACCTTTGCGAGACTTTTCATATTCTAATAGATTTTTTTCCCCACGGTTTGATACGATATTAAATAACTTGACAGTTAGTTCTTAGACTGGCCTTTATTTATAATTGCGAAAGAAATAATACCAAGTTATTATTAGAAAACAATATTGTTCAAATTAAATATTATATTTAATTTTTAATCAAAGTTGTCAATTTTAACAAAAGTAGAAGTATTATGGGTATTAAAATTGTATTTTTTATTCTAAGTGGAAAAAGACTGATGCAGGCTCTGCCCTCCTTCGAAGGAAATTAATGTTTGTTTTGCGAAATTAAAAACGACGTCGTATGCGTACAGTTCGTAGCTCAAGTTTCAATAACAATATCAAAAGCTTCATGCTAATTTCGACCTAAGAATAAAGAAAAAAATGTGAAAATTGGCTGGCTGAATTAGGTTTATGAACCTGATTTGAGATGTGTAAATACAGTATGTTGCCAGGTTTATAACCTGACTCTGGGTGGATATTTTTGTTTACCATTTGAAATTGGATTTTTCATATAAAAAATCTTCTTTTACTATTGATACGGCTTTGAGATTTGATAACGGGAATCCTTTGTAAATTGGAAACTTTGTTTTGACGTAATCTGTTTTTGTGTACGTATAAATTTATTAAATCTGTTTGCGTAGGCTTAAATTATTTTGATATAACTAATTGAATTTGGTAAATGATTTATATTGGTTAAAAATAATTTTACAAGCGTAGATTCCTATTCGTATATTGATCTGTTTTTATTTTTAATGTTTTATGAATTCAAATTCGTAAGGCTGACAAGAATGATTAATTAAGAAAATAATGAAAAAGAAAAAAAATTAAAAAAGAACAAAAAACACAAACAATATCCATTGATTCATCTATTTAGTTTTATTTATATCTGCTCAGCATTTTCTCACGAGCTTTCGGTGATACAAAAAAAAAATAATTAAAAAACTTCATGTAGGTACTATAAACTAAAAATAAATATTATCAAAGTTTTTCCGGTAACGCTGTAAATGCCCCAGGACTCACAGAAATACACATTACAAGGAAAATATAATGAAAATTTTCATTGGCCCTTTTTTTATAACTGTACCTACGACTTCTCACAGAAATCTTACCAACGCTCAAAATATGCTAACCGTCATATTTGGTTTATCTACTTTCCAGTTTTGAGAAATTGAACCATGATTTCTCATATACATATATGTATCTATATATAAACCTATAACTAGTTTAAAAACAAAATGCTATTTCGATTATTTCAATACAATTTAGTAATTTAGTAATACTCATAACATTTCTTTAGACATGAAAAATGTTAATGAATTAGGTACTTTAAATGTATACTATTGTTTTTGAGACGAATTCATTATAAGTAGAGATTTTTGAAATTCATATTTATCTTCTATATTATCTGTCAAACAAAATAATCCAAAAAAACAACAAGGAAATGAAAAGATTCTTTATATCACAGAATTATGTTTATCAGAACGTAAAACTGAAAAGTATATTCGTGAGATTCAATTTTCAACATCAAAGTAAAAAAATGTTCTCGACCCCGTCAAGGGTCGTCACATCAACGTAAACATCTACAAACAATTTCCGTTCGTCGAAACCAACTTAAAACTAAGAAAGCGGGGCAAAGCGACATTATCATTTCATAAGGACCGAGTTCAGAAGTTCTCAACGCTTTGGGCGACCTATTCCCAACTTTTCGACTAAATTACACTTCACAAAGGTAATTTATCGGGTCTGTAATGTTTTACATAAAAAGGCTTGCTAACAAATGAAGGGCTCGCCTGAAAAATTTGAAGAGTTTTTACAACGTTGAAGTTAATTTGGTAATTTTTTTTCGATAACCCTGTAATTGGAGGCAGATTTTTTTTTTCTAATCGAATTCGCCAAGTCGACTTTTCTTTGTTCTGTTAAATACTATTATGTAATTTAATACCATTAATTAAAACTTTAAAACAATATTTTTTAATATTTTTTTCAAGTTTTTTTTCTAATATATTATATTAGGCCGATTACAACTGTAATAACCTAAGTGTGTAACGGGTCGTAACTGTAAAATAGCTGAGTATTCAAGAAATTATGTTCATGAGTTTATGTTATTTTAGTCGCATAAATTCGTTGATAAGATAAGTAATTTTTTTAATTGTCAATACTATTAATTTTCAAATTAAATATATAAATTCAACTTAATTTCATCTTCTTTCTTTTTAGATTAATCTCTTAGATATTTCGCTCTCATATAAATATTTATTCCTTTTATTTCAAATAACATGCTTATTTCAATTTCTCCTTCGACTTCCAGTTCAATTTACGAAGTTATTAAATCTTGTTATGGTAAAATAAATACCATACTCAATGTTTTGCTTACCAAGACTTGTAAGTTCAGATAATGATTAGATTTTTGTTTGTCATTTTTTTGCCTAAAATTCTATAAAATAGATATCTTCTTATTAAAACTTATATCGAGATATTTATACTCAGGTGTTAAGGTGCTAATATAGTACACCTGTTTCCTAAATTTCGTTTAGTTGGAATAATTCTTTATACCTTATAAATTTTTCTATTTTATGTAACTTTTCATCTATAAATAAAACTATTTCATTTA
Source organism: Danaus chrysippus (assembly GCA_916720795.1). Classification (NCBI taxonomy): domain Eukaryota; kingdom Metazoa; phylum Arthropoda; class Insecta; order Lepidoptera; family Nymphalidae; genus Danaus; species Danaus chrysippus. The sequence goes on from CAKASE010000069.1 coordinate 1,193,864, forward strand.
ACGATTTAAACAAAAATGAACGCAAAAAATAACTAAAATATGATGCATAATTTCTTTTGTATTTTCTATGAATAATTATTATAGAAAATGTAATTTTCGATTAAGCCATCATCTTTGTTTTACAACGACTATGCGACACTTCCAATAGAAAACTGAAGATACTTTGTATCGAATACGAGGGACTTTAGTGGCTCTTCTAGTACAGTTAAAGCGCAAGATTGCATAATGAAGTGCCCTAACTCTTAAATGGCGTTAAATTTACGTTACGACAACAAGCGTACCGAATAAAAATTGCTTGTTCTAATTTGCCCCGAATAAATAAAATAGATAAATATTATTCCTTACCGTATTATGTTTTGATAACAGTACTATTATTTTATTAGCAAGATCGTTAAAACTAATAATAAAAAATATTAGTTTAAAAGAACTAAAAAAAACACGATTGTTTTTAATTTTTATTTTATATTTTTTACTACGATTTATCTATTACTTTTTTGTGGACATGCGCACACTAGCTGTGTCCCTTTCACTCTCATAGAACATCTATGAAAAGAACATATTAATACTGGCGGCCCTAACAAGGATAGTGGGAAATTGTTAATTATTGTGTTATTATTGGTCCTTGAGATATATGCAAAGTTAGAAGTTAATCAGATGTTAAAAAACTAGTGAAAATCGTGCTTAAAGATTCCGTTACATACATACATACATACATACATGCATACAGTCCAAGCTAATATAAGCGTGCTAAAAAGCACTGTTACTCGTACATTTAACAACGTATTTAAAGTCACAATCAAATCTGGAAAAAACTGAATACATCTATTGAAGCTATATCTATAGAAGAGCTATGTTACAATAAAATATTCCATTGATATATAAAAAAAAAACTTTTATGGATACCTAAGGTATGCTTTATAACGTTTTGTTTATATTGCACTGGACATTTGGCTGAAATCTTTCTATAGCCATCTGTGTGAAAAGACAAATGTGAAAATTATCCTTACTATTTTACCATAACTTATTGGAAGGAAAATAAGTGTTTGAAAGGTTATCGAGCAATCCAATTGACCCATAGCTAGAAGTACAAAATTTAATTGTGTTTGCATTTGATTAAGTATTTAATAGGTACATTCTAATAAATTTATTTCCATAATTCCTTTTGTATTTTTCGTTAAATACTATTAAAAGAGCCACCAAACATGTTAAGTTTTGTAATTTTAAGTAAAATGATGTAAAACTAACTTAAAACTGGCAATGCAAATGTATTTCGGAGTTCATCTAGCAAATATCTGAAACCCAGAAATGAATTCTTTAACTAGACCAAGATGCTGATGAAGTTGCGCTAAGTGAACACTAATAAAGTTTAAGTGTTCTATTATAAGACTTTCTTCCTGCTGAGATCCGCCTTTTTAAAGGCTTCTAATGTTGGCTTCTTTTTATAAGTATAAGTAACAAATGTTCTGGTAACTACACCGTATTGAAATCTTTATACATAATTATTAACAAAAAACTTTTGTAACCGTGTATATAAAATGGTGGAACAAAATTGCATGGCAATATTTATAGGAGGCCTTTGTCGAAGGAGAAGTTGTTATGCATAAACAACCAGATGCCCATCATTCTAACACAAGTAAGAGTTAATTAAACCAATTTAGTTTTAGTTAGTAAATAAACATAATTGATTTATTATTGTAAGGCAGGTACAGCAATAAAGGCTACTTTATTTTATATAAAATGGCTATCACTGCTAAAAAAATCATATATTTATCACTCAATTAGTAAGTATGATTTTTCTTCAATATAGTCTTTCAATCTATCGTTTTATGATTAATTGAGTTATCTTTACCTTATTGATCGCAGTTCTGTATGATAGCTCAGTCAGTGCCATCAATATTCAAAGCGCAATCTCTTTAATCGCATCTAAATAAGGTACAATGTTATCATAATTGGCTCTCTAATTGTGTTTACCAATGAGGTCGTTAAATATATGCAAATGATCGTAAATAAATTATAAATGACGCCATTTTATGTTATAAATTAGTTAATTAAATGGAAATTAATTCAAATTAATGTTAATACAAAGATAATCAAATTTAGGCGTTATAGATTTCAATAGTGTTTTATTACCAATTTTTCCGATTTTTATACATCTTCACATTTTTATAACAAAATCTTATTCTTGTATAATAAAGCATTCAACGATAAATTTATGTGAAATATTTATTGTGGACTAATTAATACATTTATAAAATAATAATCTATATATGAATCATAATAAATTGAAAACTTTTAAATTCTGCTTATATTAAGGTTAATAGAATGATATAACAGTCTTTTAGTTTCGATCATACTAACTTTAAAACAAGTATCATTTATATGAACAGTAATTTTCCGTCTCTTAAAGTCCCAGACATCATGTTATTTCATAGAAATCTAAGATTTGGAAAGGATATAACTGAATGATTCCCTTAAATATGGAAGAAAATTGGCAAAGATTTTATAAGGCGAGGGACGCTACCTTCAATTATTGTAATTCTGATTTGAATTTGTTGACTTTATTTCCCTCTTGCTCCCTTTTTTGAGTAAGATAATGCTGTTATTATTTTTATTGTTATGTTATATAATAATTTCATTTGGTGTCAGTAAACAAATCATTGATTCTGGGCCTTTAGATTCGAGGTCAGCTTTCAATTGTGATATAAACCCGCTCTGAGCAATTACTACCCAACCCATATAAAAAAGATCTTTTCTTGTAACAAACATTAAGTTAAAAACAAACGTCAATCAAAATACATTTCCAATAATTATATAAAGGGGTTTAGATACAATAGATTTTTATATACGTTTTAATAATAAATATATTGAAATTCAGAAGTTGTATGTTGTTAGCTACATTGAGTTTGAAGAGATATTACAACTGTCTGAACATTTTATTTATGGGTTGGAAACTTACTTTATAACTGTAACGTCAAAATAAATTTCATTTTCTTTCAAGCCTTGTATATATAAACATGGTATATGAAAAATACTTATGGTTTGATGAAAACTAGCGATTACTTTCATTTAATACCTACTTTCGAAGTGATTTTCATTTAACAACCTTATTGACTTCCAGATAATTATAATAACTACATACTAAAAGTTTTCAAACGATTTTTCGTTTTACTTACAAAGTATATTTTACATTGATTGTGATTTATAACGCATTAGAAAAAAACAGAAGCTGGATTTTCTTATTTCTCATAAAGTACTTTCAGTGCAGATTTTTTCATGGAAACCCACTCGCCGTAAAGGGCTCTTCAGACGGCCAGGGCTCTTAGCCCAAGGGGTTCATTGTTCTATAACATAATGGCTGAACCATTTTGTGTCGCCTTTATACTGTAACATTCATTAATTAGACTACCCTCAGCGCCTGGATACATTTATGTATATTGTGTATAATATTAATATTATATTTTGATGCCTTTGTTGCTTCAGCAGATTTATCAGATAATACAATAAGATGTTATATGAATGATCCGACAATTCCATTAGATTATTTTCTATTTAATATAAATGTATATGAAGTTTATTCAGAACAATATCATGAATTAAATGTACTCACAATATTTCATACGTTATTATTAAGTTGCACAAACATAAAAGATAAATATATATATATATATATATATATATATATATATATATATATATATATATATATATATATATATATATATAATCTATTTCTTGAGCTTAATATAATGTATGATACAGTATATCATGCCTAAAGATGTGAATATCTTAACATAAATTTTTTCAGGTAGAAACTATGCACAGATTTTATGGAACTTGACGGTAATGTAGCTTATATTTAAGAGAAAATATTTACTTCAAGCATCTGTTTAACGTGCGGAGTTGAAGGAAGTAGTTAGTATATCATATGAAAAGCAATAAAGACAGCATAAAAGTAGGTCGAGTAAATTACACATCACTGTTTAAAATACTTGTTAAAACTTAAAGTTAGTTGTCCAAAGTTTGTTTAAATTTTAATTATGCTACAGCTTAGTTTAAATCTATTTTCAAGTTCTGTGTTAAATTTTTATGTACTTTTAAAATATTCACTATTTTTTTAAATAAATTAAGATAAAATGGGATATGTTTCTTTTAAAGTTTTATTTGTATTGACCAGGCAATTATAGTAAATATCATGAGCGGTAGGACTCATTAAAACTTTTATTAGTACCTATATATACGGCACAACATATAGTTATAAAATATATAGAGTACTCAAAACAAATTAATTAAGGCTATGAATATTAAAAAGATCTTGTGTCTTGCACATAATAGTGCAAACAATGCTAATATCTCTAGGGAGGTAGCAGTTACTGTCGGAAAAAAAGGATATTTTATGTCCCTTTTCTGAGAGTAAGCACTCCGTACAATTTAAAATCATGTTACTTTTTTAATTACTTAGCTTACACTAAACGTTTGAATCTATTTTGTTTCACAGTTGTATTCTGTCATAGTTTTCATAATAATAATGGGTCAAAAATTAACACTAGAAAGTAAATCATACTTCAGATTACACAGTCCGCTAAGTAGAAACTTTATTATCCTTGCATTCCTTTAACTAAGGATCGCTAAATAAAATGTTATAACAAAATATACTCAAAATATAAACAGCAATATGCGAGGAAATAAAATTTAATGTTTTTAAGATAACAGAAGCTTCTTCATTTTACCTTTTTACATTTTCCTTTTACTGAAAACTGTTACATAATATTTTAAAGTAATATTTTCATATATTATACTTCTAGTTTTTATTTTATAAAATAAAATTTTAAGACCAGTTAGTTACTCCTGGATTAAAATTGGTTTAAAATTGTTTAAGTCATGTACATAAAAAAACTTGTTAATTTACAAATTTAAGATGGATAAATATTCTATAATACCAATAAAACTGAAATCAACGACTATGAACCTATATGTTTTTCCGTGCTGCATGAGAACAGCCCCTGTCCGTTCCAACTTAGGAGCCAAATGTTGGAAGTGTTGCACGAAGTTCCACGGGCTATCGAAGACGAGACCTAAGTACTTCATCGTCAACTCAATGATGATGGTAACCCTATCTCCAGTTATTCAGGACCTGCCTGGAGTTGGTCATTTTAACTGCCATAAGAACTCATGGCCTCGGAGTTCCACCTTGAGTAACAACTGCCGGATCTTAATTACGACCGTCTCAAACGTGCTACCAGGCCAGCCGCCTTCTGGTGTAACCTCCTGTTCGCTAGTAACAGATTTTCGTTATCGCTATAAACAAAGTTGATGCCGCTTGAGAGGTTGGTTAGTATGTAGTGATTGATGAAGTTTTGGCGTCGGGACGCGCTGGATTCGTCCAGAAAAAACCATGAAGTGGTAATATCTTTGACGTATAGTAACTACATAAAAAACAAAAATCATTTACTATACATTATTTGTTTTACATATATGTAAAAGAAATATATGTATAAACTTAAATGAATATATGTATGTATATGTTAATTACCTTTATTTCATAAAAGAAGTATTTTTGTCCATGAGTGGTATAAGTTTCGTATATTTAATCCATAAAAATATTATACGCGTCATAAATAAAGTTTTATCCGTCCTTTGGAAGTAAATGTTGTCCCGAGAGTAAAAAAATATAGCATTACTTTAGAACTTTTCTTTTCACAGTAATCATTTTCAGCATAATACCGTAAAATCTTCCAACAATTTAATACGTACATATTATATTCTTTGTTAAACTCTCTTTAATTTATAATGTTTATTGGGTTATTATGGGATGTTTACAATGAAAATATAATTATATTTCAGATTTAAAAGAAAAATTAAATATAACTGTGATATTAGCAATAGTTTTGGGAAGATGCTGTGAAAAATAGAGACTATTTCGATTTGATCTGATTTGTAATTTTTGTATCAAAGTAATGAAAGTTTAAAATATAAAATAAATACACACATTGACCATTCCACCTTCTTAAGAGATATCATTATTTTAGAGGTCCTTCAAATTATGTTATTTAAAATTTTTTCTTGTTCAATGTATAGTTTAACAAATTACAAGAAAACATATAAAATTATTTAGTATTTGAAGTCTCTTTAGTTTTACT